>OY728131.1:1510825608-1512075608 GCA_963277665.1 Viscum album
TTATACCACAACCATTAATATTGAAAATAAGGAATGAATACCATCTCCAACTAATGCCATTTTAGTGTGAAAATGATTTCATGCTAAAATGGCATAGTGATTCTTCTACAACCACATCCCATTTACAATGCAATTTTGAAGTCAAATCACAGTAACACTCTATATTTAATGCACACTTATTCATGAACTATCTCCTCTTCAATATTTAGAACCAAATATGGTGTTGGATGGAGCTCCTTGAAATTACTGTGCTATTTTAGAGTAATGGATACTAAAATTTGACCATGCGCATTGGAAATCCACTAATATTCAACCAAACCAACACAAAATCATACCACAACCGTTCCACAAAGGTTCAAAGACCTGCACAGAGGGGTGATGAGGTTACTGACCGATAGCGATTGGAAACGAGGCTCAATGAGAGGGGGAGAGACGTGTCTAGGGCTTTGGGAGGGGGTCTCGGGGGTCCCTGGGGTCATGATGGTCACTGGTGTTGAGGGATCCTAGGGCTTCTGGGGGTCATGATGGTATTGCGTGGTCGTTGAGGAGATTGTGGTGGTCTGGGTTGTCAGAGTCGTTGGGATCGTCGCGGTTTTCGGGGTCACCAGGGTTACGCATAGGGTTTTGGGGGTCATGGGGATTTTGGGGGGGGGGGCGTTGGAGGTCGAGGGTGTTGGGGGAGTCGAGGGGATGGGTCGTGCCTATAAAAAATCAAGTATAGCGGCGATTTTTAAAAAACCACTGCTAAAGGTGAATAATGTTGTAGTGACAAATAATATAAATAACATTCATTGATTTAAACACTACACATTTTTTCCTCTTCAGATATTCTCTTCAATTTGAGTTCATAAAAAATTAGTGTACCTATCGATTCATCTTGATTATACTGTTTTAAGTTCATTCTTTCATCAATGGAGACCTTATATTCATGCCAATTTTTAGTATAGCTCATAAAAATCATTAAACAAGTACTATGGTTTCTAAATCTTCGTTATAGAAATTAATTCCATTTAAAATTCAAGTGAATCGGTGGAGCATTTCTTTTACTATTTTATCTTCACCGATAATGAATTTACATTACTCAGTACAAAGAATTAAATTTTTGGTTTGAATTAATCTTTATGATCGATGGTTAGTGGCTTGTATAATATTCCAAATCTCATGAGTTGTCTTACATGAAGGCACATAAATAAACACACTTGTATTAAGAACACTATAACAGTATGAATAACCTTGATATTTTAAATATATCTTATAAAATTATTTATTGTAAGTGTATTTGTGTGAGCTTATGGAAGTGTGTATGATTTTTCCATTATTAAACAATGTTCGATGATTAACTGTTTGATGTATGCCTCCATTCTGGATCTCCAATTTCCATAATAATTTTCATCAAATTTTGTTGGATTATGAGGAATCCAATAATCATTATTACTCATTCCTACAATCTTAATGATTCCATCATTATAATTTAATTTCTAAAAATTGGTTAGAACAATATAATATAAATAGATAACTCTATAAAAGGATTGGATAAATTAAAAAAATCCAATTGTTAGGTATTAGGAAAGAGAAAAAAAACTAAACAATTCTTAATAGGGTTAGGAACTCACACAAAATTTTAGATCCCAAAGGGTAATGACATATGGTCTGGAGGGGGTAAAGAGGCCTGATTGAAAATTATAATTAAATAGATTAATTATCTAAATTAATTATTAAAGGTGATTATTATAGTTAATTATCAATGAAATAAAAAAATTAACATATTGATGTTTTTATAATATGTTGATGCAAAGTGGTAATAATATACTCTTATACCTCTCTGCTCAATGAGAGATAAATTGAGAACTAATATGATTTATGAAAGGGTATCTTAAACCAATTATAGAATCCTTTTCTAGGATGTGGAGATATAACCACACTGTTACTAAATTTTTATGGGGAGTTAAATCCCAATTTTAACAATGAATCTATAATATGGGCGTGACAACCCGAACGATCCTGTCTTTAGAATCTAGGATTCATAACCGGAGGAAGAGACAAAGAAAGTTTATTGTATGTAAATGAATAAATAGAAAAACAAACTGTATGTGAAATATATGAAGAAGTGTTACATATTCAATAAACTAGATGATGTATAATATAAACAAATAATGTAGTGGTACGGGTTATTGATTTGCAGATCCGCTCATCTTTCATGGTATTTAAAGTCAAATAAGATGTAATTCTTCACACGATTGATCATCCTGATGAAGAAACAGAGTATCACACATTACTTTTAAAATTATATAGCAATATGAAAGTTCACATATTTTTATCAAATAAAAATAGTGTGTCTATGATATTATCCAAGTATTATATACACTGAATTCATCTTGGAACCATTAAATATAATCTATAAAATAAAATTAACAAACAAATCGTCAACTGGCTAATGAAACTCAAATAAAATTATTTAGGAGAGAGAAAATAACATAAAAAATAATCATAGAAATAACTGTTTGAAAATAAATCATAAGGTCAAATTAAAATAAATTTATTTACCAATTATATAAATAAAATAGTCTCTCTAATAATCGGCACAATGTTATTTTAAAAAAACCATTCGAACAAAGTAAATTAATTCCATGAATATCACAAGCATATTGACTGTTAATAAAAAATCAAATTATCTCTTTGTATAAATGCATAAAATTTTGAACACTATTAACATTCATTTATTACATTAATTTTTTAGAAATATTTTAAAATAATATTAAATATTTTAAAAATAATTATAGAAAAGTAATTTAATAAATAATAAATATTATTTAGTCATATATCATAACTTTCTACAAATAATAAAGTTTAACATAAGACATATTTTCTAACATTTTAAAATATATTTAAAATACATCACAGGGAATTCATATAATATTTATGAATTTTTGAATGAAATAAAACACTTTATATAAATAAAATAAGTTTTTAGTTAACTAAATAATAAAAAATATTGAAAAACATAGTATGATTATTTTAAACAGTTTCATGAAAAAACATTAAACTGAAGACCACATAATGGATTTATAATTTATAGTAGGATAAAATAATATCATTTCATAGATTTAAGAAATTATATAGTGGTAGCATGATATTTCTAAAATCACATTATAAAGTAGGGGAACAGTGTGTTTTTCTACCATTTCTTGGTGGATTGTGAGTGGTCGTACTTCCATTTGAGTGGGGATCTGTGCTTCCATCACTGCATTCTACCACTTCAATCTAAAAATTGATGATAGTGCTACCATCATAGTAGAGGATGGTGCTACAACTATTATATGTTTCCACCATCATGATGAAAGGGTAAAAAATTGGTGATGCATGATCCCATTTAAACATTACTATTATTAATTAGGAATTGGATGTTATTGTCGGTTACAATGGTGGACGATGATGCTACAACCGTTGAGTACCACATATGGTACTACCATGATAGAGATACTATTGTTTCATCTACTATGAATGAACATATATTTTTATGAGGATTTTCATGCCCCTACTACTATTGTTTGCAAATTCATCCACTACATCATCATGAAGGCACTACAACCGTTAGTTAAAAATAGGGGAGACAAAAACTACAATTAGTGCAACCATTGCATCACACTACCATTGTAGAAAAGATACCACATCACCCAATGTTAATGTAGGTGTGTATTTGTGCTCGTATGAGGGATATGTATAAGAGACCACATTGTCTATGTGTATTGAATATGGTGTTCTAGGAAGACCCTTACATTTCGTTGGAATACCACAGGAGAAGAAGAGGATGCATGTTATGGATGGTAGAGGAATAAAACTGCTTCCCAGAAAAAGAGATTCAATGAATATGTGTTTCTGATATAAATTGATCATGGATTGAGAGTGATACCATGAAGGAAAACTGATGGAGGCAAGATTCATGGAGTAGGAGATGATGAATAGTGTTCATCATTTTACACAAAATTTTGACACATAAACACTATTTAATTTTTAACCCATATAAATGATAAAATTAGTGAAAGGTATAAAATACTTAAATTAATAATATCTCTTTTTATTTATAATAAATCAAATCCTTCTTTAATAAGAAATGTATATCCCAATATATCATTTGTTTTTTTAAACAGAGAATAAAACATACAGAAAAAATGACTGAAATATTTTAGATATTTATCCATTTTTAAATAATATAAATAATTTTTTTATAATTTCATGAATTTTAATGTAATGTAAAAAAATCATATATTTAATGAAATTATGATGTATATCAAACAATATTTCGTTTAAATATAAATAATGTTAAACTATGGAAATTTCTGAATTCTAGAACTACTGTATTAACTTTGGGAAATTTTTATAGCTATAAAACAAAACATTTAGACTTCAATTTAATTTATTTAAATGTAGATAAATACTTTATATATCCAATGGAAAAATTTGTTTGTGAATATTATATATATAACTCAAGTTATAATACAATAAATAAATACAAGTTTATAATAATTTAAATAGAGAAACATTGTTAAAACAAAAAGAATGAAACATGTTCAAAAAAATTAGAACAATATAGAACTTGAATTAGACTTCATAAAAGATTAATAAATGTTATTTATACTTCTTATCATTAATATGAAATAGGAATTATAAAATTTATATCACTAAAAATCATGTTATAATAAAAATATAGTAAGATAATAAAACTAATTTCAACATAAAATAATGAGAGGTTTTTGGGTATTGAAAAATAAAAAATAACTACATGTAATAAAAAATAAGAACAATATAATTTTTTCTATAATATTGTAAAGGGTTTTTTAGAAATATACATTTCACATGTTTTATCATAATAAATAGGAAATTCATTAAGATAAATACCAAAATCAAATAAATTTTTCTTAATCTATATACTTTGATCACAACTACTAGCAAAAAAGATATAGTCATCTTCTACAGTAGGGATAGAAATAGATAATTTATTCTTAAAAGACTAATAAATTAAACTTTTTCTAAGAAAATGAAACATACCTGATGTTCTCTTTATGAAAATTCTATAACCTCTAAAATCTGAGTCAGAATAGGATATTAAATCATAATATTTTTACATTGGATAAAACAAACTAGATCTAATAGTTCAATTGACATAACAAATTTTTCTATTCATATTTTTAGTCTGACATTGTTTAGGATCATCTTGAAATCTTGCACATAGAAAAACAGTAAACATGATATTGGGTCTATATTTAGTAAAATAATGAAAGCTACATATCATTCTTATATAAAATTTAATATAAAAAATTATGAAATTCATCAACATCTAATTTATAACTAGTTATCATAGTAGTTTTCATATATTTATATGAAATGTGGCCAAACCATTTTACGAACTCCTTATCATTTTTAAATTTATTAATAAATTTATCATCATTCTTATGAGAAATTTTACTTCTAGTAAATAAAATTTATTTTTCCATTAATGTCATGTCAAACACAGATGATATCAAAATAGAAAAATCCTTATAATGTAGTTCTCTAAAATAACAAATAACAACATCATCAACAAAATTTTGTACGTGTAAAATATCATTAGAAATTATTTTAATTAAAAGTTTAGGAAAACAATTACCATTCAATAAACCATTATTTAATAGAAATATATAATTCCTCTTATACTAAGAACTTTGTGCATGTTTGGGACTATATAATGGTTTAAAATAATTTTAAAACATGATTAGAAAATTTTCTAATTTTACAACCAGGGGGTTGAGAACTATAAACTTTTTCAGTTATAAAACCATTTATGAAAGAACATTTTATATTCATTTGACACAATTTAAAACATTGAAAATGAAATAATGTAAAATAAATTTCTAATAGACTTTATCCTGGAAGAACCTGAAAATATATCTTCAAAATCAATACGTTCTTCTTAAGAGTATCCTTCAGAAAAAAGTCTACATTTATTTTTTTTAATCAATATAGATTCATCAAAATTGTTTCTAATGTTCCATTTAGTTATAATTTCTTTTTTATCTTCATTCAATTATACTAAAGACCAGGAATTAGTTTTAACAAACTGATTAAGCTCATATTGTATAGAAATAATATAGTTTGCATCATTTTAAGCATAATTAATAGTATTATAAATGAAAAAAGAAATACAGGTCAAATTAGAAAAAATATTTAAAACATAATTTCTAGTTTTAATTATAGAATAATTTTTAAAAATTATATTTCCAATAAGATCATTATGAATCTTCCATGATCTTGTATCTGGTCGACAAGGATTATGCTCCCCCTCAATTGCTTCATCCTTATCTTAAGGGTTTTCATCACCAAAGTTAAAATATGTCATATTTTCATTAAATAAATTAAATTATAATTTAACATTAAATTATTTTCATCAAACAAAACATGAATATATTCTTTAATAAACAATTTTAGCTTATTTTCAAATTTATAGGATTTACTGTGAATACAATAACAAAGAAAAACTCCTTCAACACTTTTAGCTTTAAATTTATCTAACATAGTTTCTTCTATTTCAATGTGTGTTATATTTTTTAGTTATAGTAATCCATTTTTGTGTCTCCTAGAAGTGGAAAAATTATAAAAATAACTATTATTTTAAAAAAATAAAAATAAAAATAATGAAATTCACCACCTTTATCAAATTGAATTGAAACAAGCGTACAATTGTTTTTCATTTTGAACTAAATTAAATAAGTAATAAACCTTGAAAAAGTTTTATTTTAGTATGATAGAAATTAAACCCATTTAAATCTACTATATTCATGAACAATAAATAATGTATATTTACTTACCCAAAGGATATAAATTTGAGTAGGACTAAATAGATCAAGATATGGTGACTTTAAAAGTATATAATTACTTATCAAATAGTTTTAAAAGAAATATTTTGTTTTTTACATTTCATGTATGTGTGAAAAACATGAAAAATGCCTCTGTCACATGTATTATATATGGTAAACATTGATGGGTCATTATTCATATTCCTAGGGAATAAAATTTTCATATACCATATGTCATTATTGAGACATCCAATGTGTTTTTTACAAAATCAATTACTTAACAATTTTGGTTCCCAAGACACATTAGGTCCAATCCAATTAGTAATAAAAAACAGAAGCACTAAAAAAATTAAATAAGTATTATATGGTTCTCTAGATAACAAATATTTAGAAATATAAGCTTTTGTAAACCCCAGATACTATTTGAATCAGAGAGAACAATCATTTTCATAGTGAACTTTCATACCATATTTAAAAAATGTAATAGTTGATGTACAATCTTTTATAATTATAAAAAATTATTACGATACATTAGAGTTAATCTTATATCATATCCAATACCTTACTTATTTTTATTTAGTATTTTCCATTACATAATCTTATGATATTTTCCATGACCTTGAATAAAAGAAGAAAACTTTTCTTAAGACATTCAACTTCGTTTTTCAAATTTTATTTCAAATATTGAGAAAATTTTAAATTATCATAAAATGTATAATAAGAAGAAGAGTAACTATTCTTTATTTTTTCATTATATTAAAAAAAATATTTTATTATTAGAAATATGACATTCATAATTTTCAATAAGTTTATTATATTAATTATAATCTTTCAGGAATTTTTTTCTTGGCCTTTAAAATTCATCATTTAACTTATAAACATTCATATTTTTAGGATCATAATTTGAATCAGAATATCTAAATGATATCTAAAATCACTAACCATATCCATAGAATCTATTAAGATAAAGTTATCAAATTCCTTCTCATTTCCATATTAGTACCTTAAATCAGATTATTCAGTATAACTCCAATTATTTTCCAATGTATTTTTTTCTTTATTTTTGTCTTTCTCTTTATTCATTAGCTTTGTACAGTAAATCTTCATATTCCCTTTATTTATGAACTCAAAATAAGTAAAATTTAAAGCATTATAATTAGTGATTTATTTCTTACCTCCCTTGTATTTTTATTTTGGGGGGGGTGGTTCTTAAATCGGTTCTTGAATCATTTATTTTTTGATTCCTTTTAGACACCAGTCACAATATAAGAAAAAAAATTCTTTTTAATATCCTGTATATTAGAATCAAGAGAATTGGTAAAAAAAATTCATAGAATTATATACTACACATTTATTTTATTTTTCTCTTCTTCAGTTATGTTGTTAAATTTGACTTCAAACTAAAGTAGGGATCCATTCAATTCATCAAGAATGTACTTTTTGAAGTTCTTTATTTTGTTAATGGATACCTTATTTGCATACCATTTTTTGTATACCTCATAGGAATCATTCATCACGTACTGGGATTTCTATAGATTATCTAAGGGAATTAATTCCCTTCAAAATTCTTGTGAATCAATGGAGAATATTGTTTATTGTTTCATCTTTATCCATCTCAAAGTCATTGTACTCAACATGAATAATTAAAATTTTGTTTCTAATAATCCTATCTAATACATGGTGAGTAAGTTGTAGAATATTACAAATCTTATGAGTTTTCTTATATGTAGAAACATAACTAAAAACAGATATGTTAATTGAACAATAAAAAATTTCAAAACATTGAAATTTTAAATATATCTAAAAACATAATTTTATATAAGTGTATTTGGGTCATATTTTGGTAGTGTGAATGATTTTTCTATTATTAACAAGTGTTATATACTGAACTCATTAAGGTATATATGCCTTCATTCTGGATATCTAATATCAATAATAATTTTCAACAAAGTGGGATGTTTTATATGGAATCCAAGCATAATTTTAATTTATTCTTATAACACCCCAATATTTTACAATATTTCTTTTATTTCAAATCTATTCAATTTGTTTGACTGCTGAAATTGCACATAACACCTAGAAAATTCGCAAAAATAAAATATTATTTCAACCTAGGTGTTAAATTGGAGGGAATGAATATTATTTACAATATTATTATATTTATATATATTAATTTTTTTTACATTAATACAATAGATTTGATATCCATAAGATAATAATAAATCCAATGTTACGCAAAAAAACACACATCATCTTAGTTCCTCACACAAATTTTAGCCTTATATATTGAAAAAAACATAACCATTTATTATGAGAAAACATCATTATACAAGTTTTGGAGATCATGGTATTAAAAAAACACCATCTATATATCCCTTTAGAAGAGATATAAAGGAAGTACACCAAAGAATGGGTAATCGTTTTTATCAACCCATTCAGTATGTTTATTCTTCTATATCCTATTAATGTTTTTTACATTATATAGTAATAAATCCAGTATAATATATATTATTATATGTTATTATTATTATTGTAAATCTATATTCCACCTTTTATCTATCCTATAAAAAATGAAATCATTGTGCATGCATACGTACGAATTACAGTCACCACGCCATGGTGTAATTAGTTTCTTATCACCAATTTACATGGATAGGTATAATGATGTAAATATGTATTTATATAGTAAATATGACATGATTTTGATTCTGAAAAAATTAATATAACAAAAAATTACTTACCATTTCACCATTAAGGGAATGGTGTTTTCGTTCGTCCATACGTACGGTCTACCGTCTCTATGATGTGATGTGATTAATTTTCCTTATTATCCATTAAAGAATTATTGTAAGAATGAATATAAGGAATAAATAAGATATTTATTACCTTAATATAATTTATTAGATAATTTATCTATATCATATTCCAAATAATAGGGACTTTTAAGACAAAATAATCATCAGAAAACAGGGAAATTAACACCTGAAAGAGAGAAATAAATAAAATTAATAAACGAGTAACAAAATGTTATAAGGGGATAATATATGATATCATAAATATTAATAAGATTATATTATAGGTTAATAATATTTTTAAAATCACAATACTTGAATTTCTTACATGTATGGAGGAAATCAAACCTAAGGTAATGTTTTAATTAAAAATCTCATCCTTAATATAAAATTGAATCTGTTCAAGTCTCACTGGGTAATATTTGACTTCCATTTCATTGTTTTATAAAACGTTTTCAATAATATTTTTAATATTCTCATATTAATTTTTAATGTCTTTTCATAACCCATTTTTGGGTTTTTATAAATATTTTTGAAAGGAATCATTTTTTTCAAACAAAGTACTTTATGAATTTTTTGAGAACAATATAAAAGGACTATTTTTTTAATTTATATAGAATGAGTGGATTTTTCCTAAATTATGAATATTTAATATTTAAATCATACTTTAAAATTTTATAATGTTCTTTTCATATAAATTGTTTTCTTTTATAATTGTGAATATTTTCAAATGAATTATGTCAAGGTAAAAATGGTGTTTTCTTCAAATAAATCAATGATTTTTTAGTGTATTTTCATCTATTTCAAAATCCTATGTGAAATATTATGATTCATTGAGGTTGATATCTTAGGATATCAATTTTCATATATTATTTTATGGTTTATGTTTTAGTTTGACAATGGATGTGCTATTTTGATACCATTTATAGTTTATGATTAAAGTATTTATATTTTGAATTCTTGTTTTTAATATGAATTTTTATGTTGTTTTTATTTCAACAATTTCATATGAGGAATGCATTAGACTTAGTAAGTGATATGCATGGCCCGCTATATCACCTTGATGCATTTGTAGGTTCATGAGATAAACATGTTTGGGTATTGGCTGAGGCTTTACTCATTTATGCATGGTCTCCATGATGAAGCGTGGATAGTAGGATTATGATGTCCTATATTATTTGTTCCATCATTATGAGAATATTTATTTATATTCCATGTGATTATTTCATTAGTAAAATATCAATTTGATTATTTATATGTCATTATTTTATTATTTGTTATTATTTCAATATTATGCTCAAGATTATGTTTGAAAGTATCATGTTTCAGATATTCACCTTACCTTAATGTTTATGCTTATTTATTCATGATATATTCCATTGTATGCTTACCCTTACCAAGCATCTAAGATCACCAATTTCATATATTTTATTTTTCCCAGGATACAAAGATATATATTATGATTGATATTCATGGTAAACCTAATAGAATAGTGTTGTTTCTAATAGATTTACTATGTTTTATTTTATTTCAGGTTGTTTTGTAAGATTTATATATGTAACTAGTTTTCCAAAACTACTAAACTATTTATTCTTTTGGGATGTAATCAGTTTTACCTAGAACCAATGTCATAAGGTAACCTTCAACTATGGGATACTGGGTTTGGGGTCATTACCATTGGAATCATAGAAACATTTTTAGAAAATTTGAAAACTAGATTTAGAAAACAGAATACAGATTAGGGAAACGTAACTCTATAATGGACGTTGAGAATATTCACAAAGTAACAATATTATGATATTAATATTATCTATATATAAAATTTCAATTTATGTTAGGTTTTTTACTAGTTTTAAACTATGAATTATGATTCATAACCTAATCTAATGTATTCTATTGTTTAGAAATAGAGTATTGTGGAAGGAATGAAAATCGTATGAATGCATGTAATCTTGGTAGTGATTTTCATCCTATGAAAAATAATGATTTTGTAGTAAGAGATGAGACTGGTATGAATAATAACCTTACCTATATGGAGATTCCACATCCACAACACTGAGGAACAATGTAAAACTACTTCATGAGACAAAAACCTACATCATTTAGTGGGAATAAAAATATATTTGTAAATAAGCAATCTATAAGTTCTTTAGAGAAGATATTTCTTTATTTGGGAAGTAAGGAAAGGTAGAAATCAATTTCTCTCATGAGATGCATATCAATTGTGTTCGTTGATTCAAAATATAAAGGAGGATGATGGAATTGAAAACATGGAATGAAATGATTTTGAGGAATTTTTTTATAAATATGTTTCCCAAATGAACAGTGAGATGATATGGAAAGATAATTATTGAATCTGAGGAAAAATAAGGATGAAAATGTTGTTAAATATGAATCCAACTTTACATGGTTATCATGTCATCCTGCAGATTATGTAAGTAATCCAAAAAAAATATTGATCAATTCTTAGATTGGTTAAAAACTTTTTTCCAAATGGAACTGGTCTCTCAAAATTTATCATCATATAAAGATATTGTCTCATGTGCTATCAATAAAAAGAAATAATTATCCAAGTTCTTTGATTTTATGGGAATGTGAAAGAAGAAAAGGGATTTTGAGTACTCTATAGAATGAAATAAGGAAAAGGGGAAGAACCAAAGAGTTGAATTTCCTTCCAACAATAAATATGGAAAGAAACATCATGGAAAATGTCTATTAGGAATCGTATCAAGTTAATAGTGTGCAGAAAAAGGTCACTATAACCGTGATTATAAGGGAATGAAAGAATATAATATTTTTCAGTAATTTAGTTATAAGGATCTAGGAAAATATGCACAAAAATGTACTATGATTCAAGAGATCTTTCCCTAGAAAAGGCCAATGGAGAAAGGAAAATATTATGTGATCAAAACATATGAGGTTGATGATTTTAATGATGTGGTGAGAAATAATTTAATAACTCCTCAAATTTTGTTAATTCATTATCTGATTCTAGATTATCACATTCTTTTATATATTCATAGTTTTCCATGAAAATTAAACTTCCCCATTTGATTTATTAAAGGATTTTTTTGTCAAAACTCATAAGGGAAGTATCATTGAAATAATGATGGGTCAGGAAGTCCTATTTATAATACATAAATGTGATTTAATCGATGAACATGTCCTCATTCCTATGATTTAATTTAATATAATCCTCAGTAAAGACTATATTTCAAAATATTATGTCAACATTTATTTCAAAAATAAGGGAATTATGATTTTTGAGGAAGATGAGGAATTATTTTTATTTACAATAGGAACTTCATCATTTGATTATTATCTAGATCCACCACCAATAGCTGTAATGGATACAATTCCTAGGGGGAAGGGAAAACAAAATCTATGGATGAAGAAAGTAATCTCAAAATAAGTATGTACCTATTTTTAAAGAATACATTGATTTTTTATGAGGTTTTACCTGGACACCCCCCAAAGCATGAAGTTGGGTTTCTATTGATTTAATCTTAGATTCAAGACCAATATCAAAGAATATATATATAATAAACACAATGCAATTAGTTTATATAAAA
This sequence comes from Viscum album, assembly GCA_963277665.1. Taxonomy (NCBI): domain Eukaryota; kingdom Viridiplantae; phylum Streptophyta; class Magnoliopsida; order Santalales; family Viscaceae; genus Viscum; species Viscum album. The sequence continues at coordinate 1,510,838,803 of OY728131.1, forward strand.
AAAACCTATTGTATTTTGGTGAAAAATGATTTATTCTTCATTGTGTTTCTCCATGGGGATCCCATGTACTCTTTGTTAAGAAGAAAGATGGATCAATTATGTTGTGTATCAATTATAGGAAAATAAACACTATTACAATAAATAACATGTATCAACTTCCTTATATTGATGATTTATTTGATCAACTTCACATAGGTAAACAATATATGATTTACCTTCATTCTAGATATCATAAATTATGAGTAAAGAAGGTATATATTCTGAAGACAGATTTTCAAATGATTAATAGACCTTAGGAGTTTACTGTAATTCTATTTGGATTAACAAATGCACCCTTATATTGTAACACCCCGACCCCAGTTACAATGATCCGGTGCCCTATTACATAACATTGTCATGATCACAAAAGATTGTGTCTCAAAATACCGATTGTTTTAGTAGCATTGGAAACACTAGATGCATTCATAAGTCTTACATTATATGATAAAGTAAAAAACTAGAACAACATATTCTCTATAGTCCCACTCATATCCCCTCAGACTATCCCTTTAATTCAACAAAAAAAATATTTCTTCACATCCTGAAAAAAATAAAACATATAAAGGGGTGAGATCAGATGCTCAGTATGGATAACAATATAGGTGAAACTTTCATAAATAATCATAAAAATTTAAGGCAATGTATAACTAAAAAAATCCTTTTATTCATGAACTTTAGCATAATAGGGAAAAAATAAAATGAAATAATTCCATTTAGTTATTCACATGGATATTGTACTAGTTGAATAATCACATCCAATATCAATGACCACATTTATAATGATGGAATGCATAATGCTAGACTATAATAACCTCATAGTCAAGGCCTTGTGCCAAGAATACAAATAAGAATTTGTCAATGCCTTGTTCCAAGACACTAGTTGGTCTCATGAGACCATAAAATTCATTGAGGAGCTATAACGGGCTCCACCCATCACTTATTAAGTCCAATGCATTCTTAATATGAATAGGTTTAAACATAACATAAACATTTGTATTAAAACTAGTATAAGAAATGTCAATACTTTCTCCATAAACCAATAATGGTATAAAAATAACACATCCATAGTCAAACATATCAAAAAAATCTTCAATATAATATGGAAGTTTTGTATCATAATAAATCAACTTCAAATAATCTTAAAATACATCAAAGGATGTGGACATAGATGAGATCAATACTATTTTAGAGAAATATGTCTTTTTTAAAATCATTTAAAAGTCACATAATTATAAAAGAAAACATTTACTTTGAAAATATTCTTACAATCTTGTAAGGGAAGATTTGATGATTTTATAACGGTGGAAAATAGCCACACCCGCCGTATAAGATAAAAAAAGACATTCTTACCTTAATTTTGACGAAAAGGTTATAAAGGACCTTGTTTAGAAAACGATAGAATGATTCATTTATAAAAATCTTATAAAAGTCAAACATGGGTATAAATTAATTTAACCCACAGTCTATAAAATAGTAAGAATGTTTTGAAATACATTTTTAAGAAACATATATATGGATGATAGAGAGGTCTCAGAAGATAATTACGTATGAACAATCTCGGATAATGAAGAGATTATAAAATAAACCCTTACCTTGTACTTTTCCTTCGTCGAAGGGTGGTTAAACTCCTATATAATGGTGAAATTATTGTTATTAAATTATACAAGAATTATATACATTAACATGATATCATATATGATCTATAAATTTTTTATGAATAATATATTAGTATTATCGTTGTTTCAGGTGTTAATGGATTAGTTTTCCTTTATATTCTTTGTTATGTGAGTCATATTTGTTTTGGATGGGATGTATTTAATTTATATATAGAATTATATCAAGTTTTTAAACATTATTTTTAATCATATAATGAAAACTAGTCTTGAATGGATACGATGGGGAATTAATCTCATCTAGTTTGTGGAGAAGGGAATCGGTACACACGCACGAGCGAAAATATCATTCCATTGATATTAAAATAATATGTCATTGGATGGTATATTATATATCCAGAATAATTATCATTTTATATTTTTTATTTACATCAATTTCTCATCATTATTATACCCATTCAAATAATAATGTATTGAATAATAATTACACCACGAAGTGGAGACGGTAAGTCGTATGTACGCACGTTTGGTGACATGTCATTCAAAGGATTGATTGAATAATGAATTTAGTTGTAACATATTTATAATAACATCACAGTATATATAATATACTGGAGTTATTATTTAATAATGAAAAAAAAATGAAAAAGGAAGTGGAAGAAGAAAGGAACTTGGAAGAGGTGATGAAATATTTACCTCTTCTTCGGGCTCTTCATATTGATTTGACCAAAAGGGCTCCTTAGATTGGGTTTATAACTAAAGGAAGGAATCTAGGATGAATTTAGGGAAATTAAGAGGATATTTGTGAAGGGGTTGGCGGATCCAAAAGGCTTTGAAGGTGTGAATTGGAGAGAAGGTGGAGTGCCCTTTTATAATAGTGGTGAGGGGCACCATAGGAAAAGATAGAAATATTATTTTATAAGAAAATCCTTTTCGGTTTATAATGGCTCCAAACTGGATTATTTAAAGTCTAATGTGGTCATGGGTAGAAAACCACAAAACTAATAGGTTTGGGTTACTATATTCACTTTATCATATTGATTTAACTCTTAGTTAAATAGTTTGACATTTACCTTATCTCTTTGTATTTTTATATTAAATGGTTAATAAACATACTATATACATCCAAGAGAAATCCAAGTGGTTAATTAATGATACACCTATAATTAAATATGTCATTTGGACAAACCATATATTTTTAGGAATATAAAAACAATTAATAATAGAATATTTGTTTAAAAACACTTTTTTGTCAATTTTGACACTATTTGATATTTTGTTTTTTCTAAATTCAAAACAGCATTTTTACATAGAATAAAATTTCATCTTACCCACCCTAATATGTCATATTGACCTAAAAAATATTTTAATTCATAAAAAGTTTCAAATTACATTTTTTTGGATATTTATAATGTTAATTATTTTAATATTTCATTAATTAGGTAATTAATGCATCATCATTGTGTATTAAATAATTTAAATTATATAATATATAAAAACTATTAATAAAATACCATTATGTAGGAAATATTTTTAGCTGTATAATTAATTTTTATAGTTGAATTTATCTTATGTATAAGCATATATTAAATAATATTTTTGTTATTAAACATTGATTTTAACTCTTTTAACTCTTCTTTAAATTAAATAATATAAATGTCCTAATCTATTCGAAGTGGACCAAAGAGGTTTATATTTTATACATAAGGTATCTTTTGGTCAAATAATACTTATCCAATAGAATTAGGACATGTGTTAGTGTAATAATAATATCATTATTACCCTTAAATACCCGATTTACTTTTAACCGTGGTAAATAAATGTAAAAAGTTACTATTCACCAAAAATTATTTTAATCTTATTGAACCAAATTTTATTTACTAATATCAACCGTGTATCTTATGTTTTTGAAATTACACTCATAGAAATGGTAATATTATGTTTTATGTGGATTTCCAAATTTTTCTCGGGAGGTGTATAAAAGACGGTGAAAAGTTCAATTAAATTTTTATATATCTAAAATTATTATAAAATTACTCAAATGAATTAAATTGAACTTATATAGGTATTATGTATCTATTTTAACATAAAATAAATTTAAAAAAAAATTATTTAAAAAAAATTGTTTTGACCAATAACTCAGTATTTTTCACTATTCATAAAAAATTGAATGTTTTCAGAAAAGTACCAATAATTCCCCATAATCTAATTTCGACATTCTGAATCCAAAAATTTAGTCCATTTTTAATGATGAAATTTATAAAATTTTAAAAAGTGGGTATTAATATTCATAACTGGTAGTTTTATTGGTTGTGCTTTGTTAGAACTTGAAGTTGCGTACAACACAAGCTATTGTATTATTCAAAGAGAAGTGTAGCATGGAATATTGGGGTTTTACATTCTTCCCTCCTTCAAAAATAAAATTTCATCAAAATGTCTAGAATATTACTGCATAAAAAGACTCGGGTGGTTCTTCATCATAAGATCCTCAAGTTCCCACATTGCCTCTTCCATCTTATGTTTTTTATATAGAACTTTTACAAGATGATTTATATGGTTTCTCAAAACTTGTTCTCTTGTATAAAGAACCTTGACAGGCTCTTCAAAATAAGATGGATTGGGTTCCAGTTCTAATTCCTCATAGGTGAGTAAACACATTGGGTCAGGAATGTATTTTCTCAACAATGATACATAGAACACATCGTGTACTTTGGAGAGACATTGCGGTATTACCAAATGGTAAGCTACATCCCCAATACGTTTTAGAATATTGAAAGGTCTGATGTACTTTGGACTCAAATTAGCCTTCTTACCGAAACGTATAACACACTTCCAATGAGATACCTTCAAGAAAACATGGTCTCCTACCTGAAATTCAAAATCCTTCCTTCATTTATCAGCATAGATCTTCTTCCTAATTTGTTCTTCCTTGATGCGGGTTTGGATTACCTTCATATTTTCCATTGTTTCCTCCACAAGTTCTATGCCTATGAGTTTTCTTTCACCAACATCATCCCAATAGGTTGGTGTGTGACATCTCTTTCCATATAATGCTTCATATGGTGCCATCTGAATACTTGAATATAAGCTATTGTTATAGAAAAATTATACCAGAGGTAAATATTGAGCCCACATACCTTAAAAGTCGAGTGAGCATGATCTCAACATGTGTTCTAAGGTTTTAATAGTCTGTTCTAATTGTGCATCAGTTTGAGGGTGGAAGGAAGTACTCAAACAATGTTCAGTATCTAGGGGTTTCTGAATACTTTTCTATAATCTTGATGTAAAATGGGGATCATGATCAGAAACAATTGATAGATTAACACCATGAAGTCTCACAACTTCATTAATATATAGTCTTTCTTGACGTTTAAGTGAAAAATCATCTCTTATAACAAGAAAATGTGATGACTTGGTAATAAAATCAATAATGACCCATATTGCATCATTCCTTCTAGAAGTCTTTGGTATTCCCATGACAAAGTCCATCGTAATATTATCCCATTTCCACTCAGGTAGGGGAAGAGGTTGCATGACTCCTCCAGGCTATTTCCTTCCAGCTTTCACTTGTTGACAAACCATACATCTTAACCCAAAATTAGAAATCTCCCTCTTCATGTTGTCCCATAAAAAATGTTTCTTCAATTCTCTATATATCTTAGTGCTTATAGGGTGTATAGAGACATTGTAACTATGATCATCATCCAAAAATTCCCTTTTTAGATCAGGTATATCGGGAACACAAAATCTCTTCCCAAATTTCGAAATTAAATCATCATGCACAAAGTCACTCAATCTCCCATCATTCACAGCTTTAATCTTCTTTCAAAACTCTTCATCACCGGTCTACGAACTCATTATCGTTTCGAGTATACATTTCTTTGAAATCATTTGAAAAATCATTGATGATTCACATTTCATGGTTATTCACATATAAATCATTACTAGATCTATATATATAAGATCCTTTTCAACTCTCATCTTGTTCAAAACTCCATGATCCTTTCTGCTCAAAGCATCTTTGACCTTATTTTCCTTCCCCGAGTGGTAGTGTATCGTGCAATCATAATCCTTGAGTAGTTCAAGAAATCTCCATTGTCTCATGCTGAGTTCTTTCTGTGAGAAAATATACTTCAATATCCTATGATCAGTATATTTCTCACAGTTTTCACCATAAAGATAATGTCTCCATATTTTCAAACCAAATATTATAGCTGCTGACATAATATCCTGAGTAAGATTGTTTTGCTCATGAATTTTTAGCTATCATGATGCATAGGCGATAACCCTATTATTCTGCATAAGGACACAACCATGTCCTTTCTTTGAAGCATCACTATAAAAATCAAAACCATCATTCCCTAATGGTACAGTCAAGATAAGTGCACTGAATAATATTCTCTTCAGTTATTTGAAACATTCTTCACACTCATTTTTAGAAACATATTTGACTCCTTTATTTGTGAGCTTCGTTAATGGCTTAGCCAATTGAGAAACTTTTTGGACGAAACGTCGATAATGGCCTGCTAAACCATTAAAACTGTGTACCTCAGTTATACTCATTAGTGCCGGCCATTCTTGGATTTCTATTGTCTTAGAAGAATCAACAGAGATTCCATCTATAGAGACATTATGGCCATGAAAAGAAATCTCTTGAAGCTGGAATTCACACTTGGTTAACATTCCATATAATTGATGTCTTCTAAGAGTCTTCAATATAATGCGTAAGTGATTTCCATGATCTTTGTAGATTTTTGAGTATATCAAGATATCATTGATAAATACAACTACAAATTCATTAGGACATTCCTTGAAAACTCTATTTATTGTATCCGTGAGGACAGAGGGAGCATTAGTCCACCCAAAAGGCATTACTGTAAACTCGTAATGGCTGTACCTCGTTCGAAATGATGTCTTCAAAATTTCTTCCTTTTTCAGGATAAACTGATGGTATCCAGATCAATGTTCAATATTTGAAAAGTATTGAGCTCCTTGCAGTTTTTCAAATAAATCATCAATGTGTGTTAGGGGATAGATGTTCTTTATTGTTATAGCATTGATCTCCATGTAGTCAATGCACAGCCTCATAGATCCATCATTCTTCTTAACAAAAATGGAAAGGGCTCCCCATTGAGAAACAGTAGGGTAAATAAATCCCATATTACTCAATTACTCTTATTATTTCATTAGTTCCACTAAATACATAGTGGCTATTCTATAAGGGGTCTTCGATATGGGCCTTGAACTGGGAATTAAATCATTGGAAAACACAATTTTTCATTCTGAAGGATGTCAAGGTAAATCTTCTAGAAACACATCAACATATTCTTTCACAATAGGTACATACTCTATTTGAACATTAAGTTCCTCAACCAAAGTTATTTCATTCTATTCCTCCCTAATAATTGAATTTAGTTGAGCTACTAGAGGTGGATCTTGATAAGAATTAGGTGGTGGTGATTTTTCTCTAAAGATAAGGTGTTCTTTATCATCGTCATCAAAAATAGTAACCTCCTTCTTCTTACTATACATTTTTGCATCATTATCCAAAAACCAATCCATACCGAGGATTATATCAAATTCAATCATGGGTATGACGATGAGATCAATATATAAAGAACATTTATAAGTTCTAATTGGAACTAATTCACAAAACATTGTTGTGATGATACTTCCCTTAGGAGTTTTGACTGAAAAATACCTTGTTAAATCATATTAGAAAAATCTAATTTTCATAGAAATTTAGGAAGATATAAAACAATGTGATGATCCAGAATCAAATATATCATTGGCTAAACTTGAGGAAACCATTAAATTACCTACCACCACATCTTTTGGAGCTTCAACCTCAACAGTAGTGATACAATAAGATTGGACTTCATCCCTTTTCCTTTTCTAAGGTATGTTTCCTTGACACTTAGAAAATTCATTTTCATAATGGCCCATATCTCTATATTTGTAGCATTGAACATTGGTAGCTTCTTTATTCCCCTTGCAATCATGAGCTTGGTGGCCTTTTTCACCAGACTTGTAACAGACTCACATTCCCTTCAAGAAAGTACCGTGGTGTTTATTTATAAATTTACTATATGATGGATATTTAAATTTTCCCTTCTTCCCCTTATTTCTATTTCCAGAGTGATCACTAGATATCTTCTTCTCTTGTTTTGATTTAAAGTCATAATACATAGAGAATTCCTTTTCTGTCTTAATAACACATGAGACAATATCATCGTACGATGAGAATGTTTGTGAGACTAGTTATTGTTAAATAAATGGGTTTTCCCATCAAATAAATGATAAATATTAATTATTGGGCTATGAATATAATCTGTAGCATGCCTTGATAACATAGTAATGTTATACTCATACTTTGCAACACTCTCGTCCTCCTTTTTCCTTTGACACAAAAATTGTCTTTCCATATCTGATTGATGGTCACGAGGAAAGTATTTTTCTATGAAAATCTCTTTAAAATCTTTCCATTACATATTTTATACTTCATCATCTTCCTTTTTTTTAGAATCAATGACCACCATTGATCATCATCTCCAGTGAGGTGGTAAACTTCCATGACAACTTTTTCCCTTTAACTACTACCCAAGGCATGTGATATTTTCTCTAAATAATTTATCTATTTCTTAGATACTAATGGATTTGTACTCCCATTTAATGTTGGTGGTTGTTGCCTCATGAAGCTATCTAACATTGATCCTCCACACTACGGATTTGGGTGATCCATATAGGTAATGATATTATTCATAACCTGAGTGAGCTGTCCCAGTATGGTGATAAGCTTATCAGCACCATTTGTATCACCACCTCCACTATAATTATCTTTAGTAGAAGGGAAATCCCTACATGGAGGGTGAGCATTGATATTATTTCCATTCCTTCCACTAGGCGCCATTTCTAAACAATGGCATAAACTAGATTAGTTTATGAATCACAATATATAAATATAAACGTGTAAAACACTTAACATAAATTTAATAGTATATGTATATAATCCATAATCATAAAAAATGTATTCTTTGAAAAATTATATACTCATAAACCCTTAATAATGGTTTTAAAGAAAATGAGAATTATCCTAAGCGTATCCCCCATGAGTGTTGTAACCAAGAGTGAAGCAAGGCCTGTTGTCATGCACTAGTTCCTGTTCGAGTCTAGCTCAAAGCAGTGGTTTTAAGTTTTACCCTTAGTTACATTTTTTCCGAATCCACCTCTACGTGTTCATATCCATAAATGGGTGTATTTCTTGGAAAACTCACAAAATCTATACATTAACAATATTCTAGGAAGTTCTTCTATACTAGTCCTTAATGTCTATCTTAGGGAAATGTTCTCTAGTTTGAGTTTATCAAAATCTAACTTCCATGGTTTTTACTAAACTTCCTATGATACCAACTGTAACGCCCTGACCCCAGTTACCCAGAGTTGGTGAATTATTACATAACATTGGCATGATCACAAAAGATCAAGTCTCGAATGACCGATTAGTTTAGTATCCTTGGAATCATTAGATATATTCATAAGTATTACATTACATGATAAAGTGAAAAACTAAAACAACATAGTCTCTATAGTCCAAACACATATCCCCTCAGAGTATCCCTAATGTTCAGTCATAAAATAATTCTTCACATCCTGGGAATAATAAAACATAGAAAGTGGTGAGCTTAGATTCTTAGTATGGATAACAATATAGTGGAAACATTCATAAATAAGGATAATCTTCTAAGGCAATGTATAACTAAAACAAAATACTTTTCAACTTTTACTTCAGCATAATATGACAAAAATAAAATGAAATAATGCCATTTAATTTTTCACATGGATATTCTACTAGTCGAATAATCACATGAAATATCAATAACCACTATTATAATGATAGAATGTATAATGCCAGACTATCCTAACAACATAGTCAAGGCCTTATGCCAAGACTAACAATAAGATTTTGTCAAGGCCTTATTCCAAGACACTAGTTTGTCTCATGATACCTACTGATCCATTGAGGAGCTATATCGAGCTCCACCCGTCAGTTACAAACTCAAATGCATTCCTCGTATGAATAGACTTAAAAAAAACATAAAAATCCGAATTAAATATAGCATAAAAAATGTCAATACTTTCTCCATAAACCAAGAATGGTATAAAAATAACACTTCCACATTAAAACATATCACAAAACCTTAAATACAATATGTATGTTTTGTATCATAATAAATAAACTTCAAATAAGCTTTAAATCCATCAAAGGATGTTGATATAGATGAAATCAAAATAATTTGAGAGAAATATCTCTTTTTTGAAATCACTTAAAACTCACATAATTATAAAATAAAACATTTACTTTTAAAACATTCTAATAATATTTTAATAGAATCTTTGACAATTTTATAACGGCAGAAAACAGCCGCACCTGAAGTATAAGTAAAAAAAATACATTCTTACATTAATTTTGTCAAAAATGTTAAAAAGGACCTTGTTTGGAAAACAAAGGAAAGATTCCTTTATAAACATCTTATAAAAGAGAAACAAGGGAATATATAACTTTAACCCATAGTCTAGAAAATAGTAAGAATATTTTGAAATACATTTTTAAGAAACGTGGATGTGGATGATAATGATTTCCTAGTAGATAATGACGTATAAACAATCTTGGATAATGAAGAGATTGTGAAATATACCCTTACCTTGTACCTTTCCTTTGTTGATGGTAGGTTAAACTCCTGTATAATGGTGAAATAATTGTTATTAAATTTTTAAATAATTATATTGATTAATATTATATCATATATGATCTTTTAACATTTCTTTGTTAATAATATCTACGTATTATTATTGTTTTGGGTGTTAACAGATTCTTTTTTCATTTATATTAATTGTTATGTGAGTCATATTTTTTGTGTATGGGAGGTATCTTATTCATATAAATAATTATATCAATTATTTAAACATTAGTTTTAATCATCAAATGAAAAATAGTCCTGAATGGATATGATAGAGAATGAATCTCATTGCATTCGGGGAGATGGTAATCCCTACATACGCATGAACGACAATATCATTCTTTTAGTATAAAAATAATATATAATTGGATGGTATATAATATATAAATAATCATTATAATGTTATATTTATTATTTACATCCATTTAACATCGTTTTTATACCCATCTATGTAATAATGTATTGAATAACAATTACACCACGACGTGGAGACGGTAATCCGTACGTACGCACGTATGGTGAGATGTCATTCAAAGGATGGATAGAATAATGAATTTTGATGTACCATATTTATAATAACATAAAATTATATAGAAAATATTAGATTTATTATTCTATAATGGAAACAACAAAGAAAAGGATGTGGAAGAAGAAAGGAACTTGAAAGATGTGTTGAAATATTTACCTCTTCTGCGGGTTCTTCCTTTTGATTTGATAAAACGGGCTTCATAGGATGGATTTATAACTAAAGGAATTTATCTAGGATGGTGTGAGGGAATTTTAGAGGATATTCTGGTAGGTTCTGGCTGAGCCAAAGGTCTTTAAACTTTTTAATTTGTGGGAATGGGGAGTTCTCTTTTATAAAAGGGGTAAGGGGCACCTTAGGAAAAGCTCGAAATATTATTTTATAATAAACTTATTTTAGGTCTATAATGGCTCCATGGTGGATTACATAAAGACTAATGATGGTATGGGTTGAAAACCACACAAACAATAGGTTTTAGATAGGTTTGGGTCACTGTATTAACTTTATCTTTTAGATTTAACTCTTAATTAAATAGTACGACATTTACCATGTTTCCATGTATTTTTATATTATATTTTTAATAAACATACTATATAATTACAAGATAACCCCACGTGGTTCATTAATGATACACCTATAAATATATAAGTCCTTTGTCTGATCATTATAATTTTTAGGAATATAATATCAATTAATAATATAATATATTTTTTAAATACTCTTTTATGTCAATTTTGACACTATTTGGTATTTTAATTTTTCTAAATTCATCAAAAAATTATTATTTCGAATATAATTCATCTAACCAACACTAATATTTCATATAAACCTATAAAATTATTTTAATTCATAAAAAATATCAAATTACATTTATCTGGATATTTATAATGTCAATTATTTAAATATTTCATTAATTATCTAATTACTGCATCATCATTATGTCATAGAAAATTTAAATTATTTAATGTATAAAAAATATAAATAAAATACCATAATTTAGGAAATATTTTTATATTTATAATGAATATTTATAGTTGAATTTATCATATGTATAACCCTATATTAAATTTTTTTTTAACTATTAAACATTGATTTTAACTCTTTTAACTCTTCTTTGAATTAAATTATTATAAATGTCCTAATATAATCCAAATGGACCAATGAGGTTAATATTTTATTCCTAGGGTTGTTTTTGGTCGAATTATACTTATCCAATAGAATTAGGAAATGTGTTAGGGTAATAATAATATCTTTTTTACCCTTAATTACCCTATTTACTTTTAACCGTGGTAAATAAAAGTAAAAATGTAGTATTAACCAAAAATTATTTTCTTCTTATTGAACCACATTTTACTTACTGATATCAACCATGTCTCTTGTATTTTTAAAATTACAATCACAGAAGTGGTAAAATTATGTTTCGTGTGAATTTAAAAATTCTCGTAGGAGATGGGTAAAAGACTGTGAAATGTTCAATTAAATTTTTATATATCTAATGTTTTTATAAAATGATGTCAATGAATTAATTTGAACTTATATAGGTATTAAGTATCTATTTTTACCTATAATAAATTTAAATAAAATAACTAATTATTTAAATAAAAATTTGGTTTTCACCAATAACTCAGTGTTTTTAACTATTCATTAAAATTGAAATTTTTCAGAAAAATACCATAAAACCACCCTAAGCTAATTTTGATATTATGAATCCAAAAATGAAGTCAATTTTGAAAGATAAATGTTATAAAATTTTAAGAAGTGTGCATCAATATTCATAATGGCTAGTTTTATTTGTTGTGGTGTGTTAGAACTCGGTGTTGCATACAACACATGCTATTCTATTATTCAAAGAGAAGCATATCGTGGAATATTGGGTTGTTACATAGTTTTTTTGTATCTAATTAACATTTTATTCAAGTAGTATCTTGATTATTTTGTTTTGGTAGTCCTTGATTATATTATGGTGTTTTTTAAAAATTGTTAATACATTGAGAATTACTTACAGGTCATTATTAAGACTCTCAAAAGGAAGGAGTTATATGGTAAATTTAGAAAGTGTGAATTCTGGATTCAAGAAATGTAAATTTTTGGCCATATTATCTCCAAGTACGAAATCTTTGTTGATAATATAAGTTAAAGTGAAATCCAACAACATCTTTCACCAATTAGTATAATAGAGGTATGTTGTTTCATTAGTTTAGAAGGATACTATCAATGTTTTTTCTGAATTTTTCTCGATTGGACAATCCATTAACCAAGATCACATATAATGGGGTTATGTTTATATAAAAAATATAAAGTGAATAATGTATTGAGTAATTGAAGAGAGGATTATTCAGTGATCCAATTTTGACTCTCCCATTGGGAAATGGTGGAATAGTTATTTATAGTGACGCATCAAATAATGGACATGGTTGTTTCCTTATGCAGTATGATAGAGTTTTTGAATATGTATCAAGAATGTTAAAAACTCATTAATAGAACTATCCAACTTATGATCTTGAGTAATCATTTGTAATATATTCTATGAATTTATGGATACAATATCTCTTTGGTGAAAGGTGTTAGATATATATAGATCACACGAGTTTAAAATACACTGTCTCATAAAAATAACTCAACATGAGGCAAAGGTAATGGCTCGATATACTCATGTATTATGATTGTTCAATACACTACCACCCAGGGATAGAAAAAAGTAAGAGATGCAATGAGATAGAATGACCATGGAGTTTTGAATAAAATTAGGGTTGATAGTGAACATATGTTCATAGATCTAGTAATGGATATAGGAATTATTATGGGGAAACGTCACTCCTCTACCAATTGGTTTCCAAACCATATTTGTTAGAAAAAGTAAAATATTCTCAGTCTAATGAAGAGAATTTTCAAAAGAAAATTAGTTTTGATAGTGATTGAAAACTAGAAGACTTCATATATGAGGTGGTGTTTTGAGATTTGTAAAGAGACTTCGGGTTCCCGCTATTCTAGAACTAAAAATGGAATTATTAGAATGCTCATAGTTCAAATTTATCTATAAACCCTAGTATAACTATTATGTATAGATATTTATGGATCATTTTTGGTGGGATAATGTGATGTATTAAATTGCTGACAATGTGTCATGATGTTTTTTTGTCAATATGTTAAGGATGTGTGATAATATCCTAGAATATTCATGAAACATATTCCAATACATGTGTGGAAATGAGATTAAATTATAATGGACTTTGTAAAAAGACTACCAATGAATCCTAGAAGGAATGATGCGATATGGGTTATTGTTGATATCTTTACCAAATAAGCACATTTTCTTGATATAAGAGAATATTTACCACTTGAAATACTATAAAGACTCTATATTAATGAAGTTGTAATTCTTCATGGTGCACCTCTACTGATTTAGTCTAATCAAAATCCATGTTTTACATCAACATTTTAAAGTGTATTTAGATGGCTCTAGATAATGAGCTTCATTTGAGCACTGCCTACCATCCTCAAACTAATGGATAGTATTAAATGGATATTCAAACATTATAAGACATGTTGAGATTATTCTCACATGACTTTCATGTTATGTGAGATCATTATTTACATTTTTTGAGTTTTTTATAACAATTACTTCTCTTAATGTATTCAATTATGCCTTATGTATCATTATATAGAAAGAGATTTCATACACAAACTTTTTGGGATAAAATTGGTGAAAGGATACATGTAGGACCGAATCTTATTATGGAAACAATGGAAAACATAATGTCTATTAAAACCCATATGGAAGCATCTCAATGTAGGAAAAAGAGCTATTTTGATGACTAGATAAAATATTTTGAATTTATTGTGAGAGATCATGTTTCCTTGAATATATCTCCTTATAAGGTAGTAATAAAATTTATAAAGAAATGGAATCTAATTCCCACGTTCATAGGACCTTTTAAAATTTTTTAATTAATTATAACCATATATTATAATTTATTAATGCCACCAAGTCTCTCCAAAGTGGATGATGTGTTCCATATATCAATGTTGAAAAAATTACATGCCAAACCCAATGATTGTACTAAAATCTCAATAAATATAACTATAACCATATCTATCTTACAATGAAGATCATTTCTAGATTCTTGACACTACATATCATGTTTTGATGAATTGGACAACATAGCTGGTAAAGGTTCTTTGGAGAAACCGTAAAATGGAAGAAGCAACGTGGTCACGTGAGGATGTTATGAAAAATAACTACCCATGTCTTATAAGAAAATAATTTTTAGAATACTTTTAAGTATTAATTTTTCTGAAGGAAGTATGAAAATAAAGCCCCAATATTTTATGTTACATTTCTTTTTAAATAAATTCAATTTGTTTGATAGCTTACACTATACGCAACACCTAGCTTAACCATACAATAAAATATTATTATAACTCAGTAATTAGATAAGAGGGAATTAAGAGTATTAGTCACATTAATAAATTAATATATATTAAAATGTGTTTTTATTCATCAATTAGATTTTATAGTCATAATACAAGAATCAATCTAATGTTACAAAAAAAAATCTATATTTTTATCTAAAGAAAGTCTTGTCACCTTTAAATTGTGAACTTGTTTTAAACATACATTTTGAAACATTTATGAATTATATTTTAAAAAATAATCATTATTTTAAAAATATAAATATAAAATTTTACTTCGGTATACTTTTTGATATTTTTTTGGTAAGTTTCATATTTTGATGAATAATGAAAAATACTGGATTTTAATTGAAAATAGTTTTTCCTTATAAATAATATATCATGTTAGATTATATTATTGATTTATTTTAAAGTATAATTAGATCAATTTTATATTTTTTTATCCAATTTATGTCATTTCAATCCATTTAATATTGAAATTGGATATAAAAACACTTCAATCTTTTGGATGTTGTCATTTTAAAAACATGTTTTCTCACTCAGTCAATGAGATTAATTTAAATTTAATTTTACCCAATTATATATTTTTAATTTTCTAAAAATGATTCAATATTTTTTAATTATATGTTCAATATTTATTAAATAGGTCCCTTTGATTTTGGATAATATGAATTGTAACATTAGTAATTTTTATTACCATGGTTAAGGGTAAATCAGATAATTAAGGGTAAAAATAATATTATAAATATTATAAAATAACCCTAAAACATGTACTAATTTAATTTTATGAGTTATTTTCATCAAAAATCATTATTTGGGAGATTTTATAGCCTCTTGGAGGTACGTGGTAGACTTTAATCATTTAATAGTGTTTTATTTTGAGGGAAGTAAAAAATATCACACATATGTTTTTAATGAGTATTTCATTTTTAATATGTGGTTTTTCAAAAAATATATTAGAAAATTAATAATAATTTTAATTCTAATAATTTTATCTTAATCATGGTAATTGTTTTAAATTTTTATTAAATAAATAATTACCTTAAAGGCTTACATAATGATGATACAATAATTATTTTATTAAGGAAAATATCGAATAAGTGATATTAAAAATATTAATATAAATAAAATTTGAGATAATTAATGAAATTCATGAATTTTGTAGATACATTTTACATGTTAGTGATATTTTATAAGTGTTGTTTTGAATATATCTTGTTTTATTTATTTTTGTAATAGTCAAAGTAGTAAATAGTATAAACATTGTCATTAATGTTATATTAAAATAATATTTTATCAAGAGATAAAAAATTCATAAAAATATAAAATTAAGAAAATTCATTGTTATATTTTTTAAAATTTCATCAATTATATATTTATGGTCAGTTATTCATTTTATGGTAACTATATTAACCCTTAAAGAGAAAAAATATATGTCGTCACAATAAGAGTTAATGAGATTAATTAAGGGTTTAATCCAAAAGATAAGGGTAATAATGTAACCTAAAATTGTCTAAAAATTATTAGATGAAATTATTTATAACTATAATAATCTTATATTTTATATAAATCACATTGGATCCATTTTAAATATGAAATTAATTTATATTAATTTAATATTTTTGGAGTTTTCAAATGTGCCAATCATTTCAATTATAAAAGGGCACTCCCTCCCTCACATACTAACACATATTTGAGAGATATATGGATACCAATCCTACCCATTTTACCTCCAAATATCCTTATACATGTTCTTGATATCTTTTTCATACAAAAAGAACTTCCCTAGATCCCTTAATAACAGATCTAAAGGAAGTCCTCCAAAGAAGAGGTAATCGTTTTGACCAACTCATTCAAGTTAATTTCTTATTCAACTTCTTCTTCATGTGTTGATTCTATTATAAATTAATAATTAAAGTATCATATATATTATGAGATATTATTAGTTTTATGATACAACCATATCTAACCATTTATCCATCCTATTAAAAATGAAAGTATTGTGTGTGTGTGTGTGACTTACCGTCTTCACACCGTAGTGTAATCTGTTACTCGTAACCACTTCACTTGGGTGAGTATAAATTTCGAAATAAAGGATATATATAATAAATATGATATTATATTCATTTGAGAATAACTAATATAACAAAAAAGTCCTTATAATTTCACTATTAAGGAAATGATATCACCGCTCATGCATGCGTGTGACTAACCATCACTACGATGTGATACAATAAATTTTCCATGTTAACCATTAATGAATGATCATAAGAATATATATAATGAATATTTATGATATTAATGAACATGATATAATTTTTTAGATGATGTATTTGTATCATATGTAAGATAATTGGTACTTTCAAGACATAACAAGCATTAGAAAACATGGAAACTAACACACAAAACAACGAAAAGGATAAAATTAAAAAATGAAAAACAAAATGTTATAAGGTATCATATATCATATCATAAATATTAATAAGATTCTAGTTTAATTTAATAATATTATTTAAACCACTATGTTGTAATTTTAAACATTTATGGAGAAAATAAGATATAAGGTAGGGGTTTAATTCACAATCTCATCATTAATTGAGAATGTTTCTTTTTAAGTCTCCACTGGAGAATATTTCTCTTACATGTTATTTTTTTGTATATTTTTTTCAAAAATATTTTTTTATTTTAAAATGAATCTTTAAATATCATTCTTTATACATGTTTGAATTGTTACAAAATAGTTTAAATGGAATCAATTTTTTTTTCCAAATGAGGTAATTTATAAATTTTCTGAAAAAAATATAAAAGGAATTATTTTTTAACTTATGTAGCATGAGAGTATTTTCCAACCATTATCACCTATTAATATTTTGATGTTTCCTAAATAAGTTTTCAAGGTTCTTTTCAAATAAATTTTTTTCATTAATAATTGCATGGATTTTTAAATAATTGATTTCAAATTAAAAATGGTATTTATATGAAAGAAAAATTCAAAGGTTATATTAGTGTATTTTCAACTATGTCAAAATATTCAATTTAATTATATAATAAATTGAGGATGATATATTATGATATCATTTATTATATTTTATTGAATGGTTTATGATTCAGTTTTATTTTGGATGTGCTATTTTGATTCCATTCATATTTTATAGTAAAATTATTCACATTTACTATGCTAGTTTTTAATATAAATGTTTATGTTGTTTATGTTTCAACCCTTTCATATGATGAATGTATAGGACTTAGTAAGTGATGGTTAGGGCCCACAATACCCCTTGATAAATTTTTTGGTTTCATTAGACAAAATAGTTTGGGTATTGGCTAAGGCCTTGCCCATTTCTATATGATTTGTTTTTCGAAGCCTTAATAGTACATTTATAATGTTCCTCATTACGAATTCCCTCATTATGAGAATAGTTATTGATATTTCATGTGATTTTTTGTTTCGTAGAATATCAATGTGATTATTTATATTAAATTATTTTAATCTTATTTATTCTTTCTATATTATTATCAAGATTGTTTTTAAATGGATTGTGTTTTAGTTATTATCCTTACTTTAATGTTTATACTGATTCATTCATGATAGCATTCATTGTACTCTTACCCTTACTGAGTATCTGAGCTCACCCCTTTCTTATGTTTTATTTTTTCCAAGAATTCCATGATATATATTATGAATGATATTCAATGTAAATATGAATGAATATGGTTGTTTCCAATGGAGTTACTAGGTTTTATTTTATTTCAAGTTGTGTGGTAAGATTTATGTATGTAATTAGATTTAAAAACAACTATACTCTTCAGTCATTTAAGTTGGGATAAATTATACCTATCACCAATGTAAAAATGTAAGAACTGACTATGGTCTACTGGGGTCAGGGTCTTTGAAATTCCTATCATTTTAAGGATCTTTTCATTATAATGTTTGTTCTAATAATTGTTTATCAGAATAAAATATAAATAACACTAAATAAGTATAAGATAAATTCCAAAAGTAACAATATATGATTCCAATTGTTAGGTATTAGGAAAGATAATAATAGATAAGAAAATTTTTTAATAGGGTTAGGCTTTGATACCAATTTTTTAGTATCAAAGGATAATGGCAGATAGTCTAGAGGGAGATGAATAGAACAGATTGAAAATTTTAATGAAATAGATTAATTATCTAAGTTAATTAGGAATTTAAATTATTATGTTAAATTAATAGCAGAATAATAGAATGAACACAATGATTTTTTATTATAGTTTAGTCTAAATATAACCTACATTGCTCTTATGCCTATCTACATAGTGAGAGATATGTTGTGCACTAATCTAATTTTTGAATGCTATCATAAACGAATTACAAAATAATTTTCTACAAAGTGAAAATATAACCACACTGAAACTTAATTTTTTAAGGGGAGTCACAACCTAATTACAATAATGAATTTAGACTATGGGAGTCACAACGTGAACAGTTCTAAATTCATAATCTGGTATTCAAAAATTGAGTAAGAGACAATGAAATTCTATGGTATTTAAAATCATTCAAAGATATACAGAGTGCACATGAAAGGTATGATGAAATATTATAGACTCGGGAATCTAGGTGAGGTAGAATATAATTTAAGAAATCAGAGGTACTGGTTCTTGAGTTGAAAATCATATCATCTCATAAAGAAATAAGAAGTTGAATAAGTTCTAATTTGGGACATAAGAGATCATCCAAAAGATGAAACAATGTATTACATATGACTTTACAGATTGTATAGCACTATGAAACTTCATAAATTTTTATTAAATAGAAACAATGTGTCCAATTTGTTAACCATGTTTCATTTACTTTGAATACATTATAAAAACATTCAATAGAATCAGTGAAATAAAACTAACAAACAAGTCCCCAATCATCTAATGAAATTCAAATTATAAATTATTTAGAAGAGAGAGAAAACATAATCTAGAGTAATTGTAAAAATAATTATTTTAATTCAAAACCTAAAGACCAATTCTAATCAATTTCAATTGACCTTCAAATAAATCAAAAACTCTCCATAATAATAGGTCAAAAAAATTTGAAATAAACCATTCAAACTATGTCAATTAATTCAATGAATATTGAAGGAAAATTGACCATCAATAAAAAAAATTGACATATCTCTCTATTTAAAGGTGTAAAATATTAAAAACTATTAACATTAATTTAATACATTATTTTTTAAAAAAATATTTAACATTATTAGTAAACAATTCATAAATAGTTAAAAAAATTAATTTAATCCATAATAAATATTTTTTAACATATGTTGTATCTTTCAACAAAAAATGAAGTACAACATAAAACATATTTAAAAAATTATATAAATATATTAAAAATATTTTTAATAAAATTTACACAATATAAATTAATTTTAGATAATAATAAAATTATTAAAATAAATAATATAAGTATATATTTAATAAAAATATCCAAAATGATGATAAATGGTGAATAAATTTTCTTGAAATGGTAGACAGAAAATTAATTAAACTAGTGGCCTCAAAATTATTTTATAATTGATGGTAGGATAAAATAATACATGAAGGTATCTTAAAAAAACTAACTTCTTTGTATTAACAAAAAAATAATTATCACATTAAATAGTATGGAAATTGTCTGTGGTGCTACTATTTCTTGAAAGATGATGGGTTGTCGTACTACTATTGTAGTGGAGAGTGGTCCTTTTTTCACAACATTCTACC
The DNA here is from genome assembly GCA_963277665.1 of Viscum album. Classification (NCBI taxonomy): domain Eukaryota; kingdom Viridiplantae; phylum Streptophyta; class Magnoliopsida; order Santalales; family Viscaceae; genus Viscum; species Viscum album. The sequence goes on from OY728131.1 coordinate 1,510,859,865, forward strand.
ACTACTGTTTGAAAATGGATAGAAGTTATACCATCTTAGTTATGGAAGGTGATTACACTACTTCATTGTTTTACCATCATTATGTAGGTGTGAAACTGTGGTGATGTTTACTACTATTAAGAACATAATTACAGTTCTTGAGGAATTGGTTACTACCACTGGCTACAGTGGTAGTTGATGACACTACAACTTCTTGAGTATCACTTAGGGAACTAAAGTGATAGAGACACTACCATTTCATCTAACCTTATTGAGCATCATCTATTAAGTGGAGTTTCATGCCACTACTACCATTTTAAGGAAATGATTTTGTATTTTATAATTAAATGTGATATTATAACATGGTGGAAATTGGGGAGTTAGAATCTATTCTTGGTGAAACCATTTCCTTAAAATATCATTGGATAAAATTTATAATCACAACCAATGTTGAAGCTGGTGAGGATTGTTTCTCACATGAAGGAGATACAGATGAGTCCTTTCTATCCAGGCATGTTGAAGTAGGTGTTCTATGAAGACCCAAGCTTGTTGTTGGATTATCATTAGAGAAGAAGATGATGCAAATTGTGCATGGGTGAGGAATATAGATACTTCCTGGAAGGATAGTTGCACTGAATAATTTTTTATTATATGAAATAATAAAGGATTGAGAGTTCTTAAATAGAGGAAAATGTTTGAGGTTTTATTCCGGGAGGTCTAGATAACGAACAATGTTCATCATTTTAAGGAAAAAAATTACAAATAATCATTGTTGAAATTTTATCTCATCTAAACAAAATAATGTTATTGAAAACTGAAATGAATAAAAACTTGATTTATTTTAAATAGATCAAATTTCACCTCAATTCGCCATGTATATCTTAATATGGAATAATATATAGTGAAAACATATAATAAAATATGTCATAAAAATGACTGAAATTTTGTAAACATTAAACCATTTTTAAGGAATATAAACTGAATGCAAAGACATTCATTTGGTTTAATTATGTGTTGAATAAAATCTTATGATTCCAAAAAATGGTATGTGATTCCAATGTATATTGAAATATATATCATTTAAATAAAAAAATATGTAGAATTATAGAAATTCCATAATTCCAAAACTAATACATAAACATCAAGTAATTTTTAGAGAATTTAAAAACTATTTAAAATTAAAATTTAGTTTAATGTAATGTAGATAAAACTATTGTATATCCAATAGAAATATTTTCATAAGAATCTGATCTATATAACGGATCTTATAATAAAATAAATAAAGAAAATATTGGAACACTTTAAACTGAAAAATTTTGTTCAAACCAATGCAATAAGTTCGGATAAAAATTAGAAGAGTATAGAGATTGAATTAGAATTACTCATTGTTAAATAAATGTTATTTATAATTATTATATTTTACAGGAAATAACTCAATTTATAATAAAAATATAGTAAGATATTAAAACTAATTTCTATATAAAATAATGATAGGTTTTGGATTATTCAAAAATAAATCTATCTGCATGTAATAAAAGTTATGTGTGTGATATGTTCTATAACAATCAACGAGGCTGAGTTTATATGAGATTTATTTGTTCTTAATATGAACATCTATGTCCTAATTTTTGTAATTGAATCATTGACATCCCTCAAGGCCCACATAAACTATTATACCCAGTAGGTTAGTTTCATATCTTATGATGTAATTAAGAACATCTTAAATGGATATTTGGATGTGAATGGAAAAAATTTCCTTTGGTACCGGTGGTCGGAACTATCTCTTACCAGTTGATAGTAGTTAATTTTGCAACTTTTTATGCAATCACACATAGATATTTTTCAAACATCATTGAAAAATATTTATGTTTTCATTACAAAAATTTTCATTCGGTTTCCACATCAAATAAAAGTGGAATTTCTTATTAATATATTAATAGGAATAAGACCAATTTCAGTTACTTATTATAGGATAAAATCAACAGAATTAAGGTAATTTAAGGTTCAACTAGAAGATTTTTAAAACAAAGTGTTTATTCGAACGATCATGTCTCTAGTGGAAGCATTAGTTATTTTTATAAAGAGCGTGGATGGCACTCATAGGATTTTTTTAGATTATTATAATCCAAACTAAGTTTTTATAAATAATCAGTATCTTATTTCATGAATTGATGAAATTTTTTATCTATTTAGGGGAGCATCATGGTTACATGTGTTTGAATTACGATTGAGGTATCACCAACTACGATTTTGTATGAAATATATTCCTAAAAAATGTTTCAATATTATATATGTCCATTATGAATATGGTGTTATTTCCATTAGTCATACAAAAGAACCATAGATTTTTATATCTTTGATCTATCAGATTTTATAAATGTATCTTGACTTTTTTTTGTGGTTTTGGTCGATGGTATTCTAGGGTATTCTAAGACTATGTTTGATCATGAAGAACACTTGGATATAGTGTTGGTTATCTTCAAGAACATCACCTTTATTTTAATATTTAAAATTTTGTTTTTAGATAAAATAGGTGTGTTTTCTTGGCCAAATAATTTTTGAATGACGATCCTCCATAGATACCTAAATGGTATAATCATTTACCTCCTAGAAACCACCAAATAATTTTTCCAAGATATACTATTTATTTGGTATAATAGGATATCACAAATGATCTGTTCATGATTTCTCAAGATTATCCTCACTGATTATTGTATTTAAAAGTAAATGTGTTCAATTACAATGTATTAATTAGTTTTGGAAATCCTTTCAAGAGATTAAGGTTTGATTATATCATTATCTATCATTACATTTTTGGAGTTAGGAAATGAGTATGTGGCCTATTTTGAGGAATCTGGATTTGGGTTGAGATGATTTTTCGGGAAGGGAGATCATGTTTTAGTTTATATCTTATTACATTTATGTATACATAAAAAGAATTAGCCAACATAATATTTAGAACTATATTTTGTAGTCCATTACTTTAAAACATGGTTTCATTATCATTTTAGAAAAAAAAATTAATTGTATTCAAGTATTTTAAGAGATTGAAACACATTTTCTCAAAATTTTATTTTAATATAATGTAAAGAATATGGATGGAATACTTATAGATGTTTAACATCAACATAAAGTATAAGATGAGTAAAAGAAAATTCGTAAATGATACAATGACAATGAAGTCATATAATAAATTGGATAAATCTGTTTCATATAAATGGAAGCTATCTTAGGTCATAAATAATATAAATCAATATTTTGTTTATCAAGGTGATGTTGTAGTTTTCTTTCCAATATCTCATATTCTTGATTTTTTTTAGAAGGTTTTACATTATCAAACATATGATACTGAATTTCTAGATGTGAGGTTAAAACTCAATAGTGGGGAGACCATTGAGTGATGAAATATAGATGGGAGTTTTATTTTTTGATTTACAGATAAAATCACGGCACCTTTGGTTTATTAGGGAAAAGATTCTTTCTACCTACCAATAGTAAATATGTGTCCTTCATATTTGTATTTATAAGACATATAAAGTGATGAGAGTATAGATTTGGTGGGATGTCATTAAAAGGAATGTGGTATATTTTTGTTAATGATTCCTCCCCTATTATAAATTAAAACATTAGAACCAACTACCATATGATATGTTTCATTCTTTACCTATATCCATGTTTAAATGGGAGAAAATATCTATGTATTTTATCATAGGTTTTACAAAAATTGTTATTAAACACAATTCCATATTAGGGATTATGGAAAATCTCATGAAGTATGCTCAATTCATCCCAATTTATGAATCTAATATGGTTTAAGACTTTTCCGAACACTATATTTGAGAATATGTAAAGATGAATGGAATTATAGTTTTATTTATGTTCGACTCGGACCCCAAGATTAAATCTCATTATTGGATGTCCTTACAATAATCCCTTGGATCCCAATTGATCATGAGAATTTCTTATCATCCTTAAATGAATGGAAAATAATAAGGGATGATCCAAGCATTGAAATACAATCTTAGAACTTTTGCGATGGATTTTGGAGTCTCGTGGGAGGAGTAAATACTATTAGTGGATTTATCATGTAACAACAATTATCAGACCTCTATCATTTGATGTGGGTGATCATGTTTTATTGAGAATATCTCTATGGATATAAAGTTGTCATTTTGGAATGAAAGTAAAGTTTCATAATTGGTACAACAGATCTTTTGAGATACTTGAATTAGTTTTTGATCTCGTATAGCATCCCACCTTTTTATAAAATAAACTTTCATTACATTATAAAAAACTAAGGATCTTTAAGGTTTAGTGTCTTGGAAACCAGGAACTTAATACATGACAAAAAAACATTCTTCTTAAAAACTTGAAATGCCTCTTCATTTGTTCATCCTATGTTAATTACAACATCTCATAACCTGGGAGAAAACAATAAAGGGAAGGGTGAGCAGAAGGCCCAGTAAGGGAAACAAGGGAATCATTCTACATGTGTACTTGAGATACATCAAAAGTCATGAAAAATAAATTTTAGGCATGAGAAATAGATCATGTGGAATATCAGAATAAAAATAATGTTTTTCATAATGTGAAGATGTGGATACAACATTTAACTTAGACAATCATGAACATATAACCCTGTTCCATCCCCAAGGTGTCATTTGAAATTGGCAATGTTATTCACCAAGGAATCGTTAAAATTGTAATCTCTAGTGGTTACGTCATCACCCAATGCATTGGAGTGGTACTAGGGTGAACCCTTAAAATTGTCCTTATTATCATGTGAGAAACATATATCATCATAAAACATTTCATAAATAAACCATATAGCATAAAAGAAATGGGTTTAATTTCATAATCATGTCGTTTTAAAATCTACTTTTTAGTCAGGATCTTTATGTCATTTTAAACCCATGAAAAAAGATATCGGGTTTCATGTCTGTAAATACCAGAATTAAAATAGGAAATTTTGATATATATGTCAATACCCCTGTAGAAAAAGATCTTTGAGTATTCACTTAATAAAATAAAAGAATTTGGGAAAAAGAGAGAGACATTTTGAGATGAAAATTCTACAGCATAACGGCTATTTTACAGGGTTTTAGAAAACATGGAAAAGAGAGGGGACATGGGTCACCCACTAATAAATGATCCATAAAATAGTATGAGGACATAATATATATTATATAAGAACATGGTAATGAAATTTTAACTAAATACCATATGAAATGAAAAAACATGGATGGAAGACAAAAATAATATTTCTCTTATTAAAATTCGGCAGCCTAACGATATCACATAAAACCTCAAAAAATTGAATTGATGAGAACAAATAGGGTATCTCATCATATGAACATATGAAATCAGTATGATTGATATAGAGATCATACCTCAAAATAATAAAATGGAACATGAAATACTTGACATGAAAATAGATCTTGAAAACGAGAAGGGTGAAAGAATCCCTTAAAAATTCTACAGCCTAAGGGCTCCACTTTAACATTATTAAAATGAATTGATGAGGGAAAAAGGGGGTATATCATAATATGATCATAAAAAGATAATTAGGATGAATATAATGTAAAATCCTCCAACATAATAACATGTAGAATAAAAGAAATGACATAAAAGAGAGTACATGGAATGAAAGAGAGAGGTAGGATCCCTTACCTAGAAGAGTAACTTCGAAATCTTGATTTTTGGGACCTTGGGAGTCTTGAGGGAACCTTGGGAGGACTCCTTGGAAGGTAAGAAGACCAGAACTTAATTGAGGAGGTTATGGAATGGAAAGGATGAGAGAATGGCTTGGTATTTATAGGAGAGGTGAGGGGACAAGGCATTAATGTCCAAGGGACACCTCACTGGTGGTATTGGAAAAACCCTGGGCATGACCTTGGAATTTTCCCATGGTATTGTCCCCTTGGGACACCTCAAAACATATCTTACAATTCATAAGTCGACCATATTGATTAAATACTTAATACATCATTTAATGATGTCATTAAAAACCCATAACTTAAAAATTGTATTTTTCACTATTCACTGAAAATTCAACATTCTCAACAAAATCCCAAAATTTCACTTTAACAAAATATCGTTGCTATGATTTAAAAAATGAACTCCATTTAATAAAAAGAATTTTCTAAATATTTTTAATTAAATTTTTAAATAAATATATTATTCAATAAAAAATCATTTTTTTTCATAAAAATCCCCAAAAATTACCTTCACATAATATCGATGCTCTGAATTCAAAAATGAACTCCATTTTATAAAAATAAGTTTATTAATAATTTTAATTTAATTTTTAATTAAACAACACTATTCAATTAATAGAACTAAAAATTGACTAATAATTTCTGAAACAGTTTTTTACCTATTTTATGGAATCACATTACATAATCAAGGTTCCTAAATAATGTTAATACATTCTTTATGTGAGATTACTAATCCATTTCATCACATTAATTATCCTAATCGTAAAATCACTACTAATTAATTACTATTCGCCAAAAATTATGTTGATCTTATTAGACACCAAATTTCTTACTGAACACATTTTCAGAAGCCAATTTTTTGAAAATCATTACACATCAGTAATTATTTAAGGCTTACAATAATATTTTAAAATATCATTTTTTTCAAATTCTTAAATAGTATACATCTTACATTTATTGAGACATTTGAAAATTTACAAACATCACCATAAAAAGAAAACACAATTTCATGACCCTTCCTCGGGGCCCATACCGTGACTACCCCAAGCCCGCCTTCCATAGCCCAGGGGCTGGCAACTAGCACCAAAGGTGTAAATCCCAAAAGAAGGGAAGTCATTGCCTTGATGAAGTAATAAACACAAAAGAGTACGCAAGCGAAGTAAACACTAAGAAAAACTGAGTACAAGGTAAGTGCTGGAAAAATAAATGGGCCAGTAAAAAAACCCAATTGAAAGTATAGTATAACTGAAAGGAAAGTACAATAGTAGTAAGTAAAAACAGCAGCACCGAGTCATCCTCTAGAAATCCCACCTGAAGGGTGGGTACATATAGTCTCCTCGGCTCCTCGGGTCCGGTCGTCCTCTCCGTGTATGCCCCACCAAGTGGTCCACCTCCAGGTACTGTCGAGCTCCACAAGCCTCCACCTCGATCAATAATGTCTGTTGTTTGCATCCAACACAACATAGTGCAGGCATATCCCGTGCAGGGGTGAGTATACGATACTCAGTAGGGACCCCGAGACCCTCGATGGTCTCTCAGAATCCATGAAGAATAATCCACAACAGAAATATACAATCACGAAGTATCAACAACACTACTTAGTTATATGCACATATATATAACTAAGTCATCAGTTACAGTTCGTCTCCAACTCCCAAGGACCACGCAGTCCACAAAGGAAAGAACAATCGAGTCCACAAGGGATAGCACAACTCATTCCACATAAGAAAAACACATCCCAGTCCACAAAAGATATCACATCTAAATTCGCACAGAAAAAACACAACCCAGTCCACAAGGATAGCAATTTAATCACATTGATGTTAATGAATGAAAAGGAAGACTCAGCTCAAACAGGTATACACTTCGTAAGATGATATAGATGATCATATGTATCCACTGATTCATCTAACCTGTCAGACCCACATAGGATATAAGACCATCTAAGCTGTCCGACCCAAACAGGATACAAGACCAGCTACTCTATTGGACCCACATAGGATACAGTACATAGGTCAATACTAACACACCCACATAGGATACAAGAACAGTAGTCATCACCGTTGAACCCACGGAGGATTCCAGTACGGTCGTTGTTGCGGTCGAACCCACAGAGGATTCCAGTACAGAAGTCGATGCAGTCGCATCAAGCTCTTGGGTTCCCGTACACAGCATGCTCGATTCCAGGAGGGTCTACTCCATGAGCCTAGGTTGTCGATACATCAACTAACATGAATTCCAGAGTTTATTTACCACAAATCTCTGTCTAGTTAAATGAAACCCAACGCGATAGATGGTACATTAATCAGATGCCTGGTTTGAGAGTTATTGGCTTTTCCGTCCCAGGGGCTAGATTGGTTTTTAAGCTAAAACCAACCTAACCATACTACAGCTGTGCCCAACCCTCAAGAAGAGTAATCCAAAAGAACCGTCTCACTAAGAATAATTCAACAAAGTGGACGGAACATCAATCAGACGTCCAGAGCTCAAGTTATAAGCGTTTCGGCTCCGAGGGACCGATTGGTTTCATTTTCAAACCAACCCAACCATACCCAAAGTTCCCCTAAACCTTGAATGTAATATAATGAAACGAACGTCTCTATCCAAGGACCCCAATGAAACTGATGATTCATCAATCGGAGTTCCATAGCCCATGATGTGGTCGAAAGACTGAAAGCGGTCCGAAATGGGGGGTCTGGGCCCGACCCGACAAGGCCAAACCGCCCCGGGGTGGCCCGAATCGGGTTGACACGACTTGGGTCTGAGTCCATATCGGGAGGGTGCGGCCTAGCCTGACAGGGTGCGGGTGGGCCCGGATGGCCCGACCCATCCCAGTCCGCGCACCCAGCCCCGGACCGGCCGGGGGGTGCGCTGGCTCGACCAGCGGGCCGAGCAGGGGGGAGGCGGCCCCCCTACCTCGCTCCCCGAGGACACGGCGGGCACCATGTCTTCCACCGGATCTCATGCGGCCCCGGGATCCGACCGCCTGCCGCCGCTGCTTCAGCAACGGTGGATCTTACCGGCGGCGCGTCAGGGCGCCGCCGCCTCCGGGCGGCGGTCCGAGGCCTGCCGCCGCCTCCAGCTGTCGGCGCCACCGCCCTGGGGACCCGCACCGCTGGAGGATTCTATGGACCACCTGAGTCATTCCAGTGGTCTATTCCTGCTCCCGTCTATTCCTGTGGTCGTCTCAGGACCTGTACATCATTGCGAAGGCCTCTAAATGCCATTCCGGTTCCACTTCTCCATAGCCATACGTTCTGCGCATCAAGAACAAAATTATGGTGGGTTCGGACTTATTAATTGGTCCGCACCCACGGAGTTAGCGGTTCGAAATTTCTCCCAACAATTATAAGCCATGCCGAGGGTATAATTCAGAAAAGAAAAGTAAACTGAAACCCCTACCTCAACCAGGAAGATGATTGTCGGCGTCATGGTACACGGAGTGGTGATGAAGAGGACCATAGGCGTCGTCGGGGTGCACCGAGGAGGAAACAATGTCTCCTCTTAGGCTGCGGGGAAGAGGTTTGGTGGCACATCGTCAATCTCCAAGGAACCAGCATTCTTCGTCATTATTCGTCGGAGGCCGAAGTCATTGGTGTTTCGTCAGAGCTTCCTCTTGCTGGTTCTCCAATCGTTTTCCAAAGAGTTGATTAGTAAAATAATTAATCCTCCCATTGTGTTCAGTATTAGGGTTCATTAATAAGCCTAAATTAATGAACCTATTAAACACATGGGCGTTTCTATTACACAACCAAGGGATGAGTCATTAAATAGCCCAAATTTATTGATCGTCATTACGCTGCGATTTCCGCCAACTGTCGCTCGACGGTGGATGAAAAAGAATAAAATAACTTATAGTTATTTTATTATATATAATTATTTTTTGGAAAGTCCAAAAACATAAATTTTTCATCCGACCCTTGTTTGTTGAAGTTAAGATTTTCCTAAGTGAATCCTGGAACTGTGAATTTATCTGTGCTCTTGGATTTTAATTCTGAGCACCGGTTCAAAGGTTATAAAAACCAGCTCATTTGTTCACTGAACGTACTATAGCTAAATTTCGAAAATTGGTTCCTGCCACACCAGGCCTCGGAATTAGGTGCTTCCAGAAACTACGTACTCGTAAAATTCCGAATTATTAAAAAAAATGCATTGAAATTTCCTGGTCATTATACACAATTTTATATATCTAAAAGGATTACACAAAGCACTTACAGTCTCCTTATATATCCCCTTATATCCTAAGCATAGGACCTAAGTGTAAGGTGTGCTATGGTGAGAGAATATGTGGGCGACTCGACCAACATTTCACGAGTAGTAATTTTTATCAGTTTGAACTTCTCGCACATGCAATTCTTCTCTAGCATCATGCGATGAAGTTCAGCGGTGGTTTGGTCCAGAGCAAAGACCAGTGGTGCTACCTCCTTCCCAAGTTCTATTAGATAAGCTTCAATTGGCCTGAGACTACTGGATGAGGCCATCAAATCTTCCTTCTATATTAATTAAAAAATATCAATTCTATTTAGAGACAATAATTGAAATGTTTATTTTCCAACATTCATATTGAGCAATGGTCATATAATAGTCGAAACCCAAAGGTATTATTTTAATTATACTCATGTTATGAAATGAAACAGTTTTGTTGAGTATAAAAATAAAATAACTCACAATGTTTAGGAAACCAAATTTATTTAAAATTTTAGGTTGTTACAATCTTACCCCTTGAGAAATTACATCCTCTCAATTTTAAAATTGGTGTTGGAAATTTCGTTGAAAGTCCCACATCGGAAAAAGAGTCAGTAAAAATATTATTTCAAAAGAAAGAAAGAGAAGTAAAATGGTCACCCGAGCTAACCCATACTAGGATTCCATGTAGGAAAACATGGGCATGCAAGAAAAAAAATGACTCATGTTCTGATGGAGAGTGATAGAAAACATGATTAGGAGAAAGTTAACTACAAGAAAATCAAAAACTTATGATGTGTGGGAACATTTTTTGATTACCTAGTAGGAAAAGTAAACCAACAACTTTTTTTTTGTTTTTTCTTCCTTTTCATAATTTTGAGGAATTAATTTACTACATATAATAAAAAAATAAGGAAATATACCTAAGCTCAAGTAGAGTTTAATCCTTTAATAAGTTTCTACCAAAAATAATCTTTTCTCCAAATGATGAGCATTCAAAAAAACTTGGTCTCATCAAAAGCACAAGATTCATCTTCTAGAGAATCACATAATCCACAAAAGATTAACTATCTATTTATTATATTTTTAATCATTATCCCAAATACAGAAAGGTTAAGATAAAATAAATCTTAAAAAATAAAGAACCCCATAGGAAGGGAAAGTACTTTTAAATCATCAAAATTCCACGGTACTACCCAATGTTCATCATAGACCATTCTAAAAATAACTGTCATAAAAATTCCTCATAATAAACCAAACTAAGATTGAAACCCAAATACAAGAATAATTTGATAACATTGTTTGCCATGATAAACTTTATCGTTCATCTCCAAACAACATCAACCACTCCTAACATCTTATAACAAAAGTAACCAACCTAAACATTTTTTCCCCAAGATAGTTTAATCATTTCCTATATTACTATATGTTCACCGTAAATTCATCGATTCATAAAAATATAATTCAACCATTACTCCTCAAATAAAATACCAAAGAAATCATGTTACCTCGATCATATAGGGTTCCCAAAACAGTGAACATCTTCCAAAATAATAATCAACTTTTAATCCTCTAATAATTTTATAAGAAGAACATATTCACAACATCAATATGTGGTACATAAAAATAGATGTTTTCTTTAATTATATAAAACAATATTAGGTAGTGACTCAATGTTCTTAGAAAACATTAAATATAGGCTCATAGGGCACGATCTAAAATACAACATGACATAGACAGTTATTGCGAAGAAGTTACATGTACATTAGTCATCATGATTCATCTCAGCATAGGACAGGCATTGTTCCCGTGTCCTTGAATATTGTTAATACTCATCATTCTTCTCATCCCATCCAAGAGAGAATTTCCTTGGATAATAACCAACTTCTTCATATTTACAAAATTTAAAAGTATAAGGTACATTAGATTGAACCTTATCTCTATTCATCGCATTATCCATTTTTTAAAGAAATTGGATACTTTATGCCCTATCACCCGACACTTAAAACATCTCCAGGTTCCTTTTTAACATTCTCCTGGGTGCCTCCTTCCACACTTTTTTCACAAAGGAAATTGGGACTTCTTCCCCTTATCAACTTTATCATATGATCATCCTTGATACTTCTTCATCATCTTCCTTGATGAATTTGGGTATTCAACTAGGTAACAATTATTAATTGTGATTTTTGATAGCTGGTTTGGCATAATAACAATATGTTCAACTTGATCTATCATCATCATTATCTTATTAATAGGGAAATTATCACATTTCCTATCACATTGGTTTTTTGGGACATGTTCTTCAATTTCCCGACATTAACTAATAAAAGAAAGTATAATTAAGGGGCATAAATACTTAGCCAATAATCATGAAAACGAAACATAAAGCATAGAAGTATAAACTTGAAGATGAAAAGTATACCCTAACTTGTGACCCCCTAGGTTCCAATCTATGTTATCCATGATCATATATTCTTATGTGAATCTTTATTTTATTTTTTCTTTGTCCCATTGATAATGGTTCATACAAAGAGTATGAATTTATCAAAGCATTTCCCACAGGAGTGTCAAACCAAGAGTGTAACATGTCCCATTATCGTGCACCAGGTTACCCCGGGTCAAGATCAAAACACCTTGTCTGAGTTTTCACTCCTAGGAACATCTGTGCCAGAGCCCCTCTACTTGTTCATATCCATACATGGATTTATTTGTTTTGAACCCACTTACTCAATACTCACCAAAATACCAGGAAGATTTCCTATATATAAACTTTTTTATATAGTTATACATAATGTATTCATATCCTATTTTCAACAAAAAACAAAACCATCCTTTGATACCAACTATATCATCCTGAATTTTTATCAGATAAACTTTCATTACATTATATATAACTGAGGATCTTTAAGGTTTAGTGTCTTGGAATCCAGGAACTTAATACACGATAACAAAAAAAACATTCATCTTAAACACTTAAAAGGATTATTCATTTGTTCATCCTATGTTAATTATATAATATCATAACATGGGAGAATAAATCAAAGGAAAGGGTGTGTATGAGGCCAAATAAGGGAAATAAGGGAAACATTTTACATGTGAACATGAGATGTATCAAAAGTCATGAAAAATAACATTAAGGCCTGAGAAAGAGATCATGAGGTATATCTTAATAAAAATAATGTGTTTCATAACTTGATTATGTGGCTAAATAATTTAACATAGAAAATAATGAACATATCACAATGGTTCATCATCATGGTGTCATTTTAAATTACCAAGGTTATTCAACAAGGTATCGGTAAAATTGTAATCTCTAGTGGTTACATCATTACCCAATGCATTGGAGCGATATCAGGATGCACCCATAAATTTGTCTTTAATTTAATGTGATCCACATATATCATCATCAAAAATTTCATAAATAACCCATATATCACAGATGAAATGGGTTTTATTTCATAATCATAACGTTTTAAAAACTGATTTTAAGACATGATCTTTATGTCATTTTAAACCCACAAGAAAGGAAATCGGGTTTCGTGTATGTAATTAATAAAAATAAAATAGAAAATTTTGATATATATGTGAATAACCTTATAGAAAAATAAAATTGAGTATTCACTTAAAAAAATAAACCAATTTCAGAAAAATATAGAGACATTTTGAGATGAAAATTTTGCAGCATAACGACTATGTTACAGGGTTTTAGAAAACATTGAAAAGAGAGGGGACATGGGTCACCCACTCATAAATTATCTGAAAAACTGTAGGGGGAATAATATAAAGGATATAAGAACATGGTAATGAAGTTTGAAAGACATACCATATGAAATGAAAAATAATTGAAAGAAGACAAAAATAAGATTTTTCTTATGAAAATTCGGCAGCCTAACGACGTCACTTAAAACATCAATAAATTGAATTGACGAGAGCAAATAGGGTCTCTCATAATATAAAAATAAAACATCAGTATTATAGATATAGATATAATACCCCAAGATAATAAAAATAAACATGAATTACTTGACATGAAAATAGATCTTGAAAACAAGAAGGGTGAAATATTCCCTTAAACATTTGACAGCCTAACAGCGCCAATTTAACATTCGAAAAATGAATTGATGATGGAAATAGGGGGTCTCTAATAATATGAACATAAAGTGGATAGTAGGATGTATATAAAAGAACATCCTCTAACATTAGAACATGGAGCAAAAAATAAATGACATAAAAGAGAGTACATGGAAAGAAAGAGAGAGGTAGGATCTCGTACCTTGAAGAGTAATTTCAGAATCCTGATGTTTGGGACCTTGGGAGGCTTGAGGGAATCTTGGAAGGACTCCTTCGAATGTAAGGAGACCAAAACATCGTTGAAAAGGATTTTTTAATGGAAACGATGATATAATGGCTTGATATTTATAGGGGAAGTGAGGGGACAAGGCATTAATGGCCAAGGGACACCTCATTGGTGGTATTGGAAAAACCATGAGCTTTCCCATGGTATTTGCCCTTGGTATTGGCCACTTGGGACACCACATTCATTATCTTACTATTCATAAGTCGACCATAGTGATTAAATACGTAATACATCATTTAATGTTGTCATTAAACTACCATAACTAAAAAACTATATATTTCACTATTCACCGAAAATTCGACTTTCTCAGAAAAATCACAAAATTTTACATTTACAAAATATTGATGCTCTGATTTCAAAAATGAACTCCATTTTATAAGTATATTTTTCTAAATATTTTTAATTGAATTTTTAAATAAATACACTATTCACTGAAAATTCATTTTTTAGAAAAATCCCTAATTATTACCTTAACATAATATCAATGCTTTGAATTCAAAAATGAAGTCCATTTTATAAAAAAAAAATAAATAATTTTAATTTAATTTTTAATTAAAAAAACACTATTCACCCAAAAGAACTAATAATTGACTAATAATTTCGAAAACAATTATTTACCTATTTTATTGAAACACGTTATTAATCAAGGTTCCTGAATAATATTAATACTTTCTTTAAGTGAGATTACTAATACATTTGGTCACATTACTAATCCTAAGAGTAAAATCACTATTCATAAATTAATATTCACCAAAAATTAGGATGATTTTATTAGACTAAAAATTTCTTACTGAACACATTTTCAGAAGACAATTTCTTGAAAATAATTACACATCATTAATTATTTATGGTTTACAAAAATATTTTAAAATATCATATTTTTTTCAAATTCATAAATAATATACATCCTACATTTATCCGAACATTTAAAAATTTACAAACTTCACCATAAGAAGAAAACACAATTTTATTTGTCTCAAAGGATTACACAATGCAGTTACGGTCTCCTTACATAGCACATTATAACCCCAGCATATGATCTAAGTGTAATGTGTGCTAAGTTGAGCGAATCTAAGGGCAGCTCGACCAACATTGCACGAGTAGGAATTTCTATCAGTTTGCACTTCTCGCGAAGGCAATTCTGTTATAGCTTCACATCATAATGTTAAGCTTGGGTTTGGTCCAGAGCAAAGCTCAGTGGTGCTACCTCCTTCCCAAGTTCGATTAGATGAGCTTCGATTGTTCCGAGACTACAGGATTATAACATCAAATCTTCTTTCTATATTAATTATCCAAGATCACTTGTATTTAGAGACAATAATTGAAACATTTAGTTTCCAACAGTCATATTGATCAATGGTCATATAATAGTCAAAATCCAATGGTATTATTTTAATTATACTCATGTTATGACATGAAATTTTTTTTGAGTATAAAAATAATATAACACACAAAGTTTATGAAACGAAATTTATTCAAAATATCAGGAAGTTACAATCTTCCCCCATTGAGAAATTGCATCTTCAAAATTTTAAAATTAATCTTGGAAATTTTGTTGAATGTACCACATCGGGTCGTTACAATCTTCCCTCCTTGATTTTTTTCTAATAATTTTCTTTTTAAATTTTATTTATTTAAATAAAAATGAATCAATTTACTGATTTTAATTTTTAACTATTCAATTCATAAATATTTATATTTCATTTTTGAAAATTTTTAAAAGATATATTGTTTATTTTATTCATCTATATAGATATTTCCTTAAGTTATTTCTATTTTTATTTACATTATTTTTATATTAAATTCATTCAGTTCAAATTTTTGAATTTAATTTTTTTGGTTTCATTTTTATTTATTTCATTTTCTTCTTTGCATTGATATATCAAACACCAAATTAGAGAACCCTGATTTTATTCTTTTTTTAATGATCACATTTTTCCCATGTATCTTATTAATAAAAAAATTATTTTTAAGAATAAAATTATTAGAATCTTATTTCAAAAAAACATTGAGTCATGTTTTTTCTATGAGGAATATCAATGAGTTTCATTGTATTGTTTTTATGTGGTTTAATTATTAATTAATCATATTTAATAAAAGTTATTTTTTATGGGAAGGAAATGGTAAAAGGATAATTCGACACTAATAATCCTGTCATGGGGTTATAGTGAGGGGATCTATCTATTCCTCATGGGGGGTGCATTGTAATTTTTTATCTGGATCTGGTTTTTAGGGGAAGAAAATGGTAGAAGTAAAATCCCACACCATTACCCCTAATGTGAGGTTATAGTGAGGACAGTTGTCATTTCCCCATAATTGGAGAGAGGATACATTGATATTTTTAATGTGGATTTATTTTATTATTTTATATATAGGTATTATTATTGGATGGATTATTTGAATATTAATTATAAAATAAATTTTAAATGGAATGTGTAATTAGTTTCTTTAACTAGAGAGTTTTTTAGAGAACATATTTATTTCTTGATTTTTTTTAAAATTTTATATTTAATAGACTCGTCAAAATAATTATACTTATTTTTATATTTATAAATATATAAATTTCAATGCACATAAACACAAACCTAAAAAAATTAATCAAATGAAATTATATATTTCCATATGTGTGTGTACGAGTTTCTATATATACCCGCATATAAGTAGATAGAGAAACAAACACACACACACTCAATGATGACCAGCACGATCAATAGTTAAAAAAAATACCATGAAAGCATGGTCAATTAATAATTCATTAAAAGTAACTTTCAATTGGAATTCCTCTTTTTTGACTGAATTCATAAAAACTATTTCATAGAAAAAGAATTAGGGTTTTTCTTTTTCCTATTATAGTTATTTTAAAAATAGAGAAATACCCTTATTAACACTTTTTAAAAAGCATTAATAAAATATACATTTATCGATGCCAAATTTCACACTGAGAAATATATAATTTATTTAGGATAATTTTAACATAGATAAAGTCCAAATAAAATAAAAAAAATGGTATTTGGAGGCCTAATGGATTTGAATTCCTATATTGAAGCTTAGGATCAAAACATTTTTCCAATCTACCAACCGATCACATCCAATATTCCAGAAACCTTTCTATTTATTGATATCTATTATAATAATATATATATATATATATATATATTATTTTCATAATATTTAATTATATATATATTTATCAATTATTATTTGTTACATGTTATTATTAGTTAATTATATATTATTAGTTCTATTATATATATATATATATATTTCATGTCCTTCAGGGGTCTCATGTTTGAGTCTGCCCGAGTTGGTTGTATGAACTAGTGAAAAAACAAAATTTAACGTCGGTTTTTTAATTTTTATTTAACTTTTTAACCATTGTCTATAAAGGTGACATAAAAAATAGGGTTTTATCCTTGGTTTTTAAAAAACAGATGCTGAAAACAATGCTATTTTATTTTTACAATTCGATGTTAATTTTTATTAAAACCAACACAAAAATAAAAAAAAATTATAAAGATTTGAATATTACACCCCCAAAATAATCAGAATCCTGGTAATATAAAAATAGTACACAAAACTCCAACATCATGTATCATTGATTTAAAATCTATAAAAACATAAATTCTGTTATCTAATTAATCAAAAAATATCATTATATTTGTATTATAAAGTAGAATTTAAAAAACAAACCTAACATCTAAAACATGATAATTTTTTGATATTATTGAAGCATTCATTTGATATCACTATGTTCAAACACCTATTATAATGAAAGAAATAATTTTTTTAACATATTATTTAGAAAAATGTAATCTCGATCGTAAACATTAGAATATGCGTACCTTAAATCATAATAAAACATAATAAATAGTTCACAAACAAATATCAAAGATGGTTAAGTTCATTTTTTGTATAATAATTAGCATCATTGAATGTCTAAAATAACATTGAATGATATGAGATTAAAAAATAGAATACTATGATAAAAAATATAAAATAATTAATATAACTAACCTTATCAAATTCAGTTGTAACCCTAGCTGTGATTATCTCATACATGAATCGTAGAACATAATTACCACATTCAACATGTCCTTGTTTATGATGACACTACAGCTATTAAAAATTAACTTGATAATATAATCCAATATATATATATATATATCGAAAATCAGAATAATATCAAGTATAAAAAATATTTACCATTACTGTCACATATTGGATTGCATTTGGGTTCTTTATCAATATGTGATCTTGGTAAAATTTATTCCTTGACCTTAATTTTCGTATATATCAAATAACAATTCATGTATATACAATAATAATTAAATAAAATGAACTTATAAAAAAGAATAAAACATACATGTCTAACAGGGTGGTAAATTTATTGCAAACACCACCCAGTAAAGAGAAAAATCAATATATGGAGATTTCACTTTGGAAGAATACGCCTAACATCCAATTCCCCTTACAATAAATAAATTAAAAATAAATTTCATTGTAATAAACATTAGTTAATAATTATGTTTATGTTCTTACTTATCACGAAATGAAATAAACCAACACTGAATATCTATTTTTGATAATATCCCACATATAAATGCAATTCTCTTATGATTCTTGACATATTTCACATTTATGGAAATAAATTCACGATCTTTGAAACCATAAATTCATGTGGTGTCATTTTTATAATATGAGAGTGTACAAAACTAATTAAAAAATTAATATAGTTAGTCAAATTAAATAATATTTAATTAAGGAATGAAAAATTGAAGGAAAACAACGACAACACATGCACGTTGAGCTATTCAAAATAAATTAGCTCCATGATATCTTTTACGAATATTCTTAGGGGATAGTTAAATCTTCATATATCAAACATCATTTGGATCTTATAGATATTACTCAAGGAAGAAATAGACTGGGATAATCATTGTATCCCATCATAAATATCATATGTATCTACAGTATACAACTCACAATATGAGGTTGGGTCCAAGCGAGGAGGTGAAGGATCTGATTAGGCAGGATGGGTAGGGTGGTCCTGTTGTGATGGTTGTATAGGCGGCCCAACTGGCTGAGCAGGTAGAATGGATGGGAAAGGCTATGCAGACTATGATTGTCTCATCAATTGTTCTAACACAGCCTGTATAATCTATTGAATTTGTTTTCATGTACATTTCATATTTTTCATCTCAGGTTTTAAATATTTGATTAATGGGCCTCTTGATTTCATAATCTAATATCCAATAACTTTTAAAATAATAACACCTTCTTGAAATTCTTTTATGTGGATAGGCTGTTCTAGATTTCCTAAAGTAGTGGATAGAATGTCAATTCTACCCTTAGGGATAAAAGTACTGTCTATCTCCCGCTCCAGAAGTTCATCTAGAAATGAAAAATAAAAATGTTATATTAGCCTTTTTAATTTATAAAATTTTAAAATTCATGAAAAATAAATGATATTTACTTATAATTTTTTGAGCTAATTCCTTATCTTTATCTATAATAAACTTTTCATTTTTTCATCTTCTCTCACTTTTTTATTTTTCATTGCGAGTGGTGGGATATGGAGGACCATACTGGAGCTCATTAGAACCACTAGTGTAGTGAGCTATTAGTTATTAAAACATTTGCTAAACCATTTTTTAATCCAATAAATGAAACCCTCCATGTGATATAGTATGTGGGTACACATTCTACAAATGGATGTCTTTATGGGATTTTCTGTATCCCTGTTATAAAAAAATAAACTAATATGTAAATAGGTACTTATATATGAAATTTTATAATATAATATAATTATCATACCCGAATGGCTTCGTAATTTTGGAAGGAAAAAAAATTCATCCATGTATCTTAATTTATAATATCATACTTAAGGCATGGTTTTTTATTTTTTTCTCTTTCCAAAATCATAATTTTTTGTCAACTTCATTTTGAAATCTCTCCATCAAACCACCACTAATGTAATACATATTTTCTTAATATCTTTGGTTTCTTCAAAGTTGAATGTTATCAATAATTAAATAAAATAAAAATTATTCATTTAAAATATATAAATTTCTAAAAACAAGATAAAATAAATCAATTATGATATTATTCCATTAATTTCTCCCAAATATGATCGTTCTCCAACTTTTTGATGAACATCAAATCAGGATATAAAATGTTAATTCTGTAATTGCTCTTATGGATATATATGTCATAAATTGTGTTACATTTGGTCTAGTTTCGTTATTATTATCATCATTAAAGTAATATGTAATCACTCTTCTTCTTGTGCTAGTGAAAGTTTTGGTAAACATGTAATTCCACATATACCAACATAAGAACTTGATTTCGCAACAGTAAAAGCAGAGGACTTCACTGAAGATGTCTCATCAATAGTCATGCAATTGTTTTTTGTAAATTAAAAGTTGGGGTTTTTTAAATAATTATATTAACGAATATTTAATAATATGAAAATATATAAATACCTTGGTACATGTTCTTCTGTCTCTATATCAATATCCATCATTGAAAAATGAAATTGTAATGAAATTTTGGTTGACCTACATATTATTAGCCAATTAAATAATTAGAAAATAGGAAAACTAAAATATGTAAGTAAAAAAGGGAACAAATGTGTAAGTTAAATAAAAAAATAATGAGGTTATGATTCATAACTAGAAAAAATATAGAATTTAAACTCTTAAATATACACAATAGTTCTAAAATGAGACAAAAATAATAAATATAAAAATCGAATTGTTATTAAATAATACAATTTTTATGCATGTAAATTTCAAAAATGAAAAATAATGTAAATAATTACCAAATTAATTATGAGAGTAATTTAGTGTTTTTCCATATCCATTTTTCAAGACCATTTCAGAATGCATTCACTAGTTCTTTGTTATAGTCATTTTTATTCAGAAATAGTTTAATTGATTAAGAACTTCGTATAAATAAACATCATAATAATAATAATCATCATCATCCAAATAGATTCTTTTCCCTTATAAAACGACAGACCACTAACAATTTAATTGATAAATAACATAAAATATTTGATTTAAATGTTTTTCCATGATAAATGGTTCCTCGTTGAAACTAAATCATTTCAAATAAACTATTTTAAACCCATATTCACTATGTTTCACCCCACTATAACTTGGAAACCAATTATTATTAAACACAATAACCCAAAATTTAATATAATCAATTTCCAATATGTCTTCAAGAACTAAAAAATATGTCGTTAATATAAAAAGTGGGGTTTTATCTTTGGTACTTGAAAAAGAAAAGTGCCTCAGTGATCACCATTACACCACTATTTAGAAGAGTACTCTTTTCATCTATAATTTTTTTTGAAAAATGTGTACCCATTAATATCAAACCCAGACCAAGTGATCACATTAATTGATAGTTATCCTGCAAACCATTTCAATGATTCTGATGTAGATATATCTATGATGCCATTTTCATTAAACCATAAAACATATGTCTTTTTATGCTTAATCATTAGCCAATTTCATTTATTTTTATATTTCATAACATTAATTCTGCAATATATATTGATATATATGATTGAACCTCATCTATATTGTATAAAATTGATATATGTTCATGCATCACTTCATCACATGGAATGAAATTTACCTTTATGCCTTGAATCCCACTACCTTCACTATGAACTATCATATGTCAACATATAGGTAGACCGATATGATATATTTCAAACAAATAATTAGTACAGAACTCAATCACTTCTTCTGATATGTCGATAATTATTTTTAACATATCCATTGAAATTATTCATATATATTTCAATAAGATACGTCTATAATAAATAAATAGACCAAAATATTCTTATCTCACACACTATGTGAATTACCATATGAACCATTATATCAAAAAACATAGGTGTGAAATACATTTTTAGTTAACAATGAAAAAGAGTAGCTTCATTCTACAACACATCTAACAAATTTGGATCAAGGTCTCAGATATAAATAGATTTGAAAAAATTAAATAACCTGATGATAACCATTCTAATAGTTTTCATAAATATAACACACAGTGCAAATGGTATATGTTGATCCATAAATACATAAAAATCATGAGATTTCATACCTATTAATTCTCAATCCTTTAATGAACCCAAATTCATCACATTTTATGAACAACCAATGAGATATTTAATACCATAATGACACAAAACAAATCAACTTATCAGTGTTAATTAATGTATGAAATGTTATAGGTAAATGTTTTATGTTTCCTTTAATAGTGTGAGCAAACTCTAAACATATTCCCATTGATATCAATTACAGTTTAGAATGCAATCCATATTTTTTATTTCCTTTTATTTCAAAAAAAGTTAAAATAAAACTATCACATATGTTTTTCTCAACATACATAACAACATTGTTATGTTTTATCTCGAAAAATATCTAATAAGGTAGTTCAAAATTGATAGACTATTTCTTCCAGATATTTATTTGAAGACCAAAACTTCATTCATTCCAAATGTCGAATCAATTTATTTCACATTATCATAATATTCTTCAACTAAAAATGGTCATGGGGAAATATTTTATTCATATAAACCATTAAATAATTTTATTATATCTAGGATAAGGATGATCACTTGGAAAAAATCATTGATGTCCCTTGTACAATATATTTCTTCCATTCTGCATTTGATAATATGATGTCCTTTGTTCACAAAATAGACATGATTTATTTCCCTTAAAGTTGTATCTAAATAAGTTTCCATATGCATTAAATTAATTAATAATGAACATTATCATAGAACAAATAATAATATAATATTTCTTGTATTCATCAAAAAATTTAGCACATGTCTCCCATAGTAGTTTCAAATCATCAATCAGTGGTGAAAGATACACAATATTATTATTTCTCAGCTGTTTTAGTCTAGAAATCATTAAGCTCATTATAACATATTCTTTCTTCATACATATATGTGAGGATAAGTTATAAACTACCAAAAATAGGCCATGAACTATGTTGGATACTTAGGCTTCAATATGAATTCATTCCATCAGTACACAATACCATTTTGAGATTTTTAGCTTCACATCAAAAATCATGAAATTATTTATCAAAAATCTTATATTGTGGAGAATCAGTAGGGTGACTTAAGTTACCATCAGAAATGATATCATATTAATGTCATATTAACCTGTTTACATTAATTGAATTTGAAAATAGAGGCTTCAAATTTGGAATTATTGGAAGGCACCAAATTACTTTAGCATGATATTTGTCTCTAGTATCTTAGAATGGATCATATTTAAAATATCATAATTATAAGAAGGTATTACTGTATGAAATTATTAGAAATAATACATAATAGATTTTTTATGAAGTTATATTCCAGTACTTGAGAATGAGTTTTGGTTGAATTTGTCATCCAGCTTCTAGGGTGATGTCCCACATGTAAGACAGTTTGATAAATATTCATATTCTTACCAATACAACACACAATCATTGAGGAAAGCATGTTTCTTTTTATTCCCTGATCCCATTGGATATAATATTTTCATCACCTATTAATTGGAATCAAAAAGATCATTTACTTCTAGAAGTATCTCTTCTAAAATATCAATTAAGTTAGATAAAATTTTATCACTCCACCAATTTATTTATTTCAAGTTAACTAATCTTGTAACTAATGATGACACTATATATTTACTCTAACCTGGAAATAATGGTTTCTCAAAATATCTATACAATCATTCAAAAACTGTTGTTTTTATTATTTCAACACCTAAATCATGAATTAATTATTCAATATAATCATCTTCCTCATTATGAATATTTTCATCAACATTATATGTCGATTTTTTTGTTCCTTCGACATGCCAGATCCAATGTGTATAATTAATGCTAAAACCAAATATAAAGAGATGATCCCTGACTTCTCTGTTGTTTATGTTTCTCATATTTAAACACTTCACATATGGACAGAAAATAAAATCACTGTTTTGAAAATTATGTTTTAAAAATTTAAAGAAATAATCAACTCCTTTTTTATATTCACTAGTGGTTCTTCAAACATTTATCCAATTAGGATCCCTTCAATACCTAATATCACAATATAATATGTGAATATTATAAAAAAGTTAAACATTTAAAAATATATATATAAATAGATAAACAGTAAACATAAAAACATTCAATAAAAATGATTTCTAACCTAATAGGAATCATCAACGATGATTAAGAAGAAAAAAAACTAACTTACTAGTAGAAAATCATGATTTTGTAGATATATATAAGTTTTCCACACCATATATTTTAGGATGTTTATTTAATTTCATACCCTAATTTCTATGGATGTGTATGATAAATGGTTAATTATTTTACTAATTAACATACTAACATATGGGGTAAATTCACCCCTTGGTAAATCCTTAGACCAAGAATGCTATCGAAAACCACTTTTTGGTATACAAAATATTAATCATTATTTACATGAAAATACATTATTTCCACACAAAAATCCAACATTGTTATACTATGATAATATTGAAATTATAAATCAATTATTTAAGTTCATTTTCAAAAATAAATATATAAAATTACATTTTTCAAAATCATTATTATATATAATGAAAACAGTTTTTATTGAAATATGATCACATGAAAATTTATTATTTTATAAAATTATTTCAAAATAATATAAAAATTAATTATTTGTAATATATTATTTCATATATATAAATATTGTTTTATACATTTAAAAGTGGTTAGTTTAATTTATTAATGTCTATTACACAAAGGTTAACATGTTTTTCTTGAAAAAAATACTATTTAATATAAATTATATATCTTCTAAATTTAAAAATAGTTAATTTTTTATTTTCATATTATACACATGTGGCTTATTGATAATAATTTATTTATTTTTAATCACATAACATATATTAGTTCATGGTACATAGTTGTTCAATTAGTTCAGTATCATGTTTTTTAAAAGGTATTTAAGATTGTATTAATTTAATGGGTAAAAAATATGGAGTCGTTACATGTGATGTGCATTATATTGATGAACAAAGACATAATATATCATTGTTCATTGCATAATATATATCATCATGACCATTTGATAATTTCATGAAACAAAAAGAATTTCAAAATAAAAAAAATTAAGAACATAATTTATAAATTAGAATCAACGGCATACAAATAATTGAAACAATAACTCAATAATATAAATAAATGATAAATAATTTAACTTCAAAATTAATTTTTTTTACAAAATTAAGATTTCACCAATGAAAATGGATCCCTAAATTGAACATTCTCCCTTAAATTCATTGGAAGGACAAACAATACAAGATATAACAAAAATGATTGTAGAAATGGACAATAAACAAGACAAAAATAAAATAAAATCGTGGCTGATGGTCAGCCAAAAAATGGTTTCCAAAGCGAAATAATTCTATAGATGATGAAATAATGAAAGAGGATGAATAATCATTAACAGTGATCATGAAATGATGATAAATGTAAATGGGAATAAATAAAATTGATTTTAGGATCATACGGTCATCGTCTGGATTATCGCAAGTTGAGAGAGGGTTTGAAGGTTCTAAAAAATGATGGTTTTGTGACCTTATGTTTTTTTGGAAACTCTTTTGGGTTGGTTTTTAGAAAAACTAATGCTTATTTTCTACCATTTACAGTGTTAGTTTTCAAAAAATTGTCACTAAAAAGCTTTTTTATTTAAGGTATCAATTTTACTGAAAATTTCTGTGTGAAATTTTTTTATTTACGATGTCTGTTAATATAAAAAACTAACACCATAAATCAATATAGATGGTGTTTTTTGGAATCAGTTTTTAAAAAAACCAATGCCAAAAGTCAAATTAAAAAAATTGATGTAAATTTTATTTAAAACTGATGCCAAAAATTTCCCATAAATACATTTTTCATCAGTTTATAAAATAATGATGACATATATTTGATGTGGAAGCCACTATTTATACTAGTGATGTTTTGTGTGTGTGGTTTTATTTATACTTATTTTCACCCCCTCCATGACCTATGTAAATTATGTAAACATATTTATAAATTTATAAATTTATATTAAAACATAGTTATTAGTATATTGTTATAATAAATATTTTTATTTAAAATATATATATAATAATTATATATTATTAAGTATACTTAAAAAATGTATATATTATTAACTATATAAAAATTTAATTGTTAATACATATATTTCATTAGAATTAATTATATTTAATTTTATTAATAATTATATAAATAAAAGAAGAATGGGAATTACATTTTCTTGAAAATATCTATAAAAAATCTATCAATGGATAATAACTACCACATATATGACCATTAACAGCATGAAAAGGTGGCATTAACTACACTAAAAAGCATTGTTTTCTTAATCAGTGTTGAAAGCGGGACACATTTATCTGCGTTAGAAAAGCATTAATAAAGGTGGACCTTTATCATCACTAAAAACACTAATATAGATGGTCTTTTATTAGTATTATTTATAGAACTAATAAAGGGCACCCTTTATCAATGCTAGAAATTACGCTGATAAAGGACTTGTTGTTGTTGTGTGCTGTTGCAATTAGAACACACTGCAGCAACCACAACTGTATGAAAATAATCCTATATATAAATTTATATTTTAATTTAAATAAAATTTACATCACAAATAAAAAAATATATTATATATATTTGAAAAAATGTTTTTTAAAATTAAATTAGTAATTAGTATAAAAAAACATTCGAAAACATCCATGTTTTATTTTCTTTGGCACCTGTAACCCCCTCTAAAAAATCCTGATCATGGTATCAATTTCTGAAAAACTCACCCCAACATGAGCAAAAGAATCCACCTATATAAGAAAAAAAATATTATGTTTATAATACTATAAAGAAATACATTAAAAAATATAAAACAATGAATTAATAGAATGTCAATTTTATGTAGAAGGTCACACATGGAGTCTTACCGGTCACAACATACATCGAATTGAGGTATGACTGATTCCTATATGTCAGAAATGAGTTATTTATCATTGTCCTAATGTATTAAAACAATATGAATGTTTTTTCTCGATTCTGAGTTTGTCACATGTGTTTTTTACTAAATGTAATTTTAAATTGGAAACACACACATTTAGTAATATTGGACACATCATGTGTTAGTTTTATGTGAGACTAATTCCTACATTTCAAAAATAATATAATAATAATTTCCCTAAATTATCAAGATAACATGAGTGTGTTTTCTTGGTTTCCAGTGAGTGTCACTTGTTTGGAACTATAATTTAAATTTTTAATGGATTAGGGGAATTTTAAATCATATGAAAAACAGTGTTTTTCAATTTAGGTGTGTCTAATTCCTACACATAAGAATTTAATTATGTATTTTTACTAATGCATCAAAACAATCTGGTTATGTTTGCTTCAATCTGGGCATGTCACTTTTGTTTTTTACTAAAATAACGATTTTAAATAAAAAGATACAATTTGAGTCATACATGTAAAAACGTGCATCAAATTTTGGTTTGGATGATTCAAAAATATAAATAATTAATTATAGATAATTTTTCTAAATTATCAAATAAATGTGAATGTGCTTGCTCAATTTTGAGTATGGCACTTGTATTTTTTACTAAAATTTCATTTTAAACTAAAAACACGTACGTGGATTCATTCTGGTCATGTCATGTTTTGTTTTGACATGATACATATTCCTACACATCACAAATTAATTATGAAATTTTTCCCTAAATTATCACGAAAATATGGGTTTATTTTCTCAATTTTTTGTGACTGAAACACATTTTAATCTAAAATATCAATTTTAAACTGATAATAGAAACACCGATTTATACTAAGCACAATACTTATAGGATAGAGTGAGGCTAATTATATAAGTCAAAAATGACATATGTATAATTTTCTTAATGTATAAAAATAGTCTGAATGTCTTTGATTCATTTTGAGTATGTTACCCGTCATTTTTCCTAAAATGTCAACTTTAAATAAAAGGACAGAAATTTATTCATACCGATCACACTGTGCATCTAATTATGGTTTGGAAGATTCCAAAACAACAAAAATAACTTATTTATCTTTTTCCTAAAGTATCAAAACAATTCAAATGTGTTTTCTCAGTTTTGAGTATGTCACATTTTATTCCACTAAAATGTCATATTAAACTGAAAACACACACTTTGAGTTATACTAGTCAAATTGTGTATCAGTTTGACCTTAGATGGATTATTAAATGTTAAAAATGGATTATGGATCATTTTATTAAATTATAAATACTATCTGAACTCATTTTGTTGGTTTTTAGTGAGTGGTACACTTTTGAACTAAAATGTGTGTTTTAAACTCATAACAACCATTTTGAGTCACGATGGAAAAACTGTTCATTAGATTGATGTGTGAATGATTCCTAAATATCAAAAATTACTTATGGATCATTTTTCAAAAGTATAAAAACAATATGAATGTGTTTTCATTATTTTGAGTCTGTTCATTGTCTTTATACTAAAATATCAATTTTAAATAAAAATACACACATGGAGTTATGCCAGTCATAATCTGGTTTGATTTGAGGTGTGTATAATTCCTACATTTAAAAAATGACTTATGTATAATATTCATAAATTATCAAAACAATTCTGACATGTTTTCTTATTGTTGAGTATGTCACGTGTCTGTTTTACTAAAATATCATTTTAAATTGAAAACACACACTCTGAGTCATTTAGGACACATCATGTATCGGTATTATGTGATACTGATTCGTACACATCACAAATAAATGGTGAATAATTATCCTAAATTATCAACAAAATATGAGTATGTTTTCTCAGTTTTTAGTGAGTGACTCCTGTGTTGAACTTAATGGTCAATTTCAGATTGATAATGGTCACGTTGAGTGATACATAGAACACTGTGTATCAGATTGAGTTGTGTTCTATTTCTACAAAACAAAAATAACTAATATATAATTAATCTAAAGTATCAAAAAAAATTAATTTTTCTTGTTTGTTCTAATTATTTCACTTATCTTATTCACTAAAATGACAATTTTAAATAAAAAAACTCCCTTGGAGTCATACTGGTCACACCATGTGTCATATTGAGGTGTGTCTAATTTATACATTTCACAAATGAAGTGTGGATCATTTTCATAAATTATCAAAATAATATTAATGTGTTTCCTCAATTATGAGTATTTAATCCGTGTTTTGAACTAAAATGTAAATTATAAATTAAAAACATACTGATTGATCCATACCAAGAAAATAGTGTATCATATTGAGATACATATTATTGAGATGTTGATGATTTATCCACTATTAAAGATAATTTTAATGATATATCATTTGGGAATCTATACTTTTCATTAAATTATTTCATAATCCCTTGGTAGATGTATATTTATGACTCAATTCACATTTCAGGTAGCATGGGGTTTTCTCTTTCATCCAAAAGGAACATGTTCTCTATTTTCAAGATTTTTTAGATAGTTGAAAGAAAAATATGACTTCTCAAAATATCTATGAATAAAATAAATAAGTATAATTTAAAAATTATAAGGAAAATTAGTTTAAAAGAGTATATAAAATGATGGAAAAATTAAATAAATTATTAATAATTCACCTTTTCATTCAAATGTAGAAAAATATATCAATAGATGCATCTTTACAATTCACTTCAAATTTTAGGAATCATGGGGTTTCCTCTTCCATACAAAAAGAGCATGTTCATTATTGTTTTTCTTGTGGTAGATAGTTGAATAAAAAATATGACTTCCCATAACATCTATGAAAAAAATAAATAAGTGTTATATAAAAATGCTAAGGAATTTAACTTAAAAATAGTATATAAAATAATGAAAAAATAAGTAAATATGTAGTAGGAATTAAAATTTTCATTCAAATGGTTCAAAATCACATGTTATATGAATCCTAATAATTCGATTTATTTCGCAAGCCTTATGGGGTTTCCTCTTCCATCCAAAAAAAACATAATCTCTTTTTTCTGGCTTATTTTATATAGTTCAAAGAAAAACAACAGTTCTCAAAATATCTATGAAAAAAACTAAATATGTATTAGAAAAAAAATGATAAGGAAATTAACATAAAAAATAAAAGATAAAATGAGGACAATATTAACTAAATAAGTTGTAAGAAATCACATTTTCATGATGTTTGTATAAATTGTTTACCCATTTCCTTATTTCCATTGTTTTATTTGTAGCCTCAAACTCCAATACCGCATGAGTACGAGCAGCTTCATATAACCGACCTAAAATCAAGAAAACCAATTCACATGTATAAGAAAAAAGAAATTTAAGTAATAATATAAAGAAATAAATTGAACATAAATATGAAATAATACATTAATAGCATTTTGATTTTAAACTAAAACCACACAATTTGAGTCAAAAAAGGTACACTGTGTATTATATTGAGGTGTGAATGATTCTTACACATCACATATTAAATATAGATCATTGTATTAAAGTATAAAAAACTTCTAAATGAGTATGATTAGTTTTGAGTATATCATTTTTCTTTTTTACTAAAATTTCAATTTTAAATAAAATGAAAAACATGGAGTCATACGAGTCACACTGTGCATAGTATTGAGGTGTGGCTCTTTACAACAAGTTACAAATTACATATGAATAATTTTCATAAATTATAGAAACAATCATAATGTATTTGTTCATTTTTTAGTATCTTACTTTTATTTTTTACGAAAATGTCATTTTAAACTAAAAACAGACAGATTGACACATAACATTCACATCATGTGTTAGTTTGATATGAGAAAAATTCCTACACATCAAAAATGATTTGAGAATTGTTTTTCAAATTATCATGATAACAGGTTCATGTTTTCATGGTTATTAGTGAGTGACATATTTTTGGACTAAAATGTCAATTTCTCACTGATAATGGCCACATAGTGTCATACAAGTACACCATGTATCATATTGAGGTACAGACGATTGTTACAGGTGAAAAATTACTTATAGATCATCTTTTCAAATTATCAAAAAAATACCATTGTGTTTACTCTATTCCAAGTATGCTATTTTATTTGAACTAAAATTTCAATTTTAAAATAAAAAAACAAACTTTTAGTCATGATGGGCATAAAATGGTGATAAAATCAACTAAATAAGTAGTTGAAAATCACCTTTTCATGATGTCTATATACATTATGACACCATGTTTTCTTCATAATCATTTTTAAACAAATATATTTCCCCTTGTGAATATGAGGACTATTGACAGTCTGGGTATTAATGTATAAATGTAAATAAAAAAAGGATTAATAAATATTTTACTTTAAGTTATTATTATATTTGAAAATATATCTTTAGGGATTCCATTTTATTTATTTTATAAAATATATTTCATAAAATTGAAAATATAATAACCAAAATCTTTTTCATTGGTTTGATTCGAACACTACAAAAATATTAGAAAAATAATTAATTCTTTTATATATGTTTTGATAGTAAAATATTGTTATATATAACTAATTCGTATCTACTTGTAGAAGTTTATAGGCTCCTTTTATTCATAGACTATCCTCATTCAATTATTTTTATGTTATTTAAACATTGTCGTATCATAAAATATTTTTCATTAATACATAATATAAAATTTATAAGATTAATTTAAATTATAAAATTTTGCATGAAGTGTATTAAAAATTGATAAATGTAATCATGTGTGGGTTTTTTGGGTACCCATGCATTGAATCAAGAAAATAGATTTCTGTAGTATCAAAATTAGTAGTAATGAGTAACCAATCATTCTTAAAAAATGAAATATAAAATGAAATGAATGAAAATAAATTTTATATGATTAAATGTCATAGTTTAACCCCTGTATCGTGGGTATTAAAAAGAGTTTTTCATCTGTAAGTTTGATTTTAAATATTTTGGAAAATTTTCCCTCTATTACATAAATTTTTATTTGTTCCAATTTTAATTATTTTATGGAAGTGATGTGAGGACTAATGAATTCAAATTTATGTTCATAGGGTTTTCCCTTCAAATATTATTCTTATATACACCTTCAAGAAATATGAATATTTTTTAGTCATAATAAACATAGTAGATCAACTATCGAACAAAGAAAACATGAAAACACACCTCATGTATACATTCATAACTACGAATAAAATCCATTAATGTGTGTCCAATTCATTTACATTCGTAATACCAATATAATATATAATGGCCTCTCTGTACATTTTTTCTTCACAATAAATTGCAGTTGTAGCATACTTTTTTTAACATTTTATCCACATGAACCTTTAATGTTAGTAAATGTAAAAGTTAAATGGGTGGGGAAATGGTACATTATGATTATCTTTCAAATTGGTTGGTCAATCCTTTATATTGTTTTTATTCTTCCTTCCATTTAACCCCTTCTCTTTCTTTATTTGTAATAAAATTCATGAGTTTAGAAAAATTTTAATTAATTTTATTGTTTTTTCATGAAAAATAATTCATAAATAAATAAATTATTTTTATATGATTTTTTCAAGATTTTACAATCATTCTATGAATATTCCAATAGCTTTCTAAACCATATGAATATTCACATCATCAAGTGGAATAGGTATCTCAATGCTGAGATAATAATCTATGTTAATCCCCACTCTCACATAAACTATCAAAATTTGTCTGCAGTGTAGATTATCTCCTTGGATATTGAACATAGTATCCCTTACAAAAACGTGATGGGTGGCTGTGGATAGATATAAATAAAAATAATTTTCACCCTTTATAATATCACTCAATGAAAGGTATCAGTGTTTTCTTGATTCAAATTTAAGAGAACTAATTTTGATAATATTTATTACCACGTTTATGCAATTTCTTTATTGGGTATAGCTCACCTCAAAGATGGTGAGTGGGGGAACTTCTCTTTGTAATTTTTCTTATGTTGTTTATTATTGTTGATTCATTCCTATAACATTTTCGAAAAAATAAACCCTATAACTCTTCCATTTTTTTATCTTTATCCCCCTATTCATTTTTTCTCAAAATATGTTTAGGGTGACACCCCGAAATCTACACCACTAAAGTGTCTATACTATTCAAGATAATTCAAGGCCACAGATAGTAGTTATTCATCAGGTATAACTTAAGACGTTTCTTCACTCTAATTTGAATAAAAAATATTTGTAAATAAGTAATCATTATTACGTAATATAGATTTAAAGATTTTTTTTATTATGGGATGCTTAAACAAGATTCTTGTACATTTTTTGTGTTTTCATCTATTAGTATCTCTTCTTTATTTACATGTTCCTTCTTCAATGGAACGCGTTGTGGGATAGAAGTGTCTTTGTATTTTGATTCAAAAATCTATATATAAAAAAATAATATAATTCTGTTTTATTTTCATGTCACATAAATTTATAGTTTTATATTTAAAATACATACCATTTTTTTAGTTAAGTGTACCCCATCCTTGCTTTATAGTGGGGTATGTTGGTTTTTCTTCCCTTTGCTTATTTTTATCACTCTGTTGTATTTTTATAAGTTAACAATTATTAAACAAAATGATTAATACATTTATTTTCATGAATGTACTACCATTCAACATGTACCTAAAAATATGTATCCTCATTAAAACCAATAAACACATCAAATGCTTGTTGTTTTATCATGTGTACATACATATGTGGTTGGTGTGGGTTTATTTTACATTCAACATCATTGAGATAAAAAATAATAAGAATTGTGAGAATTTCTCTATGATCTTTTCCAGCAATTATTAATACAAATTTTATTCAAGAGTAATCTTTTATAAATGTACTATTTAAGGGATAATGAAGAGTAATTCAATGTTTCATTATTAATTTTTATTAAAATAATGAAAGTATATCATAATTTTACCCTAATCTCTTCTCACATTAGTGTCCTATGAACGGGTATAACATTGTCCCATGAATCTAAATCAATCATCATGTGAATGTGAGTGGTAAACCCAATGTGACTATTGTACATAACCATATCTTGGATAATAAGCTGGTTGTTTTCATTCCAACAACCACAAATTTGATGTATTTTTTCCTGCATTAATAATTTTTTAAAAAAAAATCATGCTAGAGTGCCACTATTTTTTTGGGACACCGATTATTCACCATCTAGAATTTCCTCATCTTCAACACAATCAATATGTTGTTTCTATATATTTGTATAATCTACATGTTTATAATGTTGTTGTTCCTCAATATATCGAGAACCATTATTTTGATAACCCTATTAATCCATAGTATTAGGAGCATCAACATGCGTAGAATTCAATATATACAAAAATAGTGGAAAATTTAATTTAGATTATGTAAATACAATAGTGAATTGATATGAAAATGAGGTAATGAAATATATATTATAATAAAAAGGATAAACTAATTATTGAAATCTCTTTTTTTGAATGTTGGAAGTATTTGTCCCCTCTATTGAATATCCAAATCCCTTCATTCTGGTTTTTCTAACATATAAGACCCTATCAACAATTGGGAAACTATAGAATGATTGTGATGTCCCAATGAAGGGGTCATCATTAGTTTAATTGACAAATGAACCCTCGATGGTTTTATTCAAAAATATAACTATTGACCACTTTCAGTTTGTGGGATGTGAAATATAAAATATGTTTACTATCTATCATTACATGTTAAATGGTCTGTATTTGTAAATTTCCTTACTAAAATCCATTTTTATGAATCCTAATTCAATTTTTTAACAAAAATCTTGTTATCAGCCCACTTAAATTGAAAAATCAGTACTTGGAATGCTATAAAATCCAACTCTCAAATTTTTTTGATGATGCCAAAGTATGACATTTTCGTAGAATTTGGATTTCTATCATTGGTACTATATATATGCATCACTTCATCCACATGTGTAACTCCACTATGTTTTATGGTACTGTGTCCATCATATTAATTTCTACAAAACATATAACCATGAATTACATAACCATTATAAGTTTATACATTCACTCTTGGTCCTCTAGTTAGCCATCGATGTCATTCAGAAATTGACTCTATCTTTTTAGATGACTCCTTTAAAAAATATAATCTCTAAAACATCTTATAAACTGTTGATTATTTGTATTTGGTATCCAACCTTCAACCCATGATGGATTCAAATGACTAAGAATTTCATTGTGGTTTTGAACATATGGATCTACCTCTAAAATATTCTAAAAAATTTAAATGTGGGACTTCTCTCAATCTATAATAGTGATTTTGACAATATCTATGTCAGAAATTCCTTCCCCACACTTAACTCTTTCTGATGAGATATCATTATACAAATTATTTCCACACTTGATACATAGTCATTAAAGAATTTAATGGCTTCCTTAGAAACATATTTCCCCACAATAAAACATTATTTGTGAATTTGATTTTAAACATACCCTTACAAAATATTTTTATAATGTTTAATTGGGTACATCCATCTATAATGTACAAGACCACATGGTTGAATAACTCTAAAAAAGTGAACCATCATGTGAACCATTATTTCAATGAAACATTGATGGGATGAAAATGTCTAATTCACATAATATGATATAAATTTTCTTTTCTATAGTTAGAAATTGTACTCAGTCCATAAAATTTCTGCATATACATTTTAAAAAAATAGAGCATGGTCAATGTATTATGGGAATTCTTTGGGAAAATGAAACGTAAATCTGTAATCATTTGATCATTCATAAAAACATGATAATCATGTTATTCAAGACTGTTTAACTTTAAATTAGTCATTGACATAATATTCTTAATCTTAAAAAATACCGCTTTAGAACCTTTACATCATTCAAGATGTTAAAAAAATGATATCTCCCCTTTCTAGAAGGAGTGTATGTGGCTGGAGAAAGAAAAGTCCATCTTTCAACATTCAATGGAGCCAACTCTTCACATATTCCCATGTCAATCATATCTATCATTTTGTTAATTACAACTTTTTTAGGGGCATTTAATAACGTGTCAATGACACTATCAAATAATTTTTTTCACATGCATCACATCAAGAAAATTCCAGACATAAAAACAATTCCAGTATGGTAATTAAAAAAAAACTGATTTTTTTCCAATTGGTTTTTATATTTTTTTTTTTCGAAAAAGGTTTGCCAAAACAAATGTACATATCTATTACTTTCTTTATTAGTTGATCACATCATAGGGAATATAATTGTGTACATTCTTCTTAAATCTCATCAAATTATTTGATAAAATATCGATACATATAATGATAAGGTAGAAATATATGATGTCCTAAAAACACCTTCTTCGATGAATGTTTCATCCTAATTGATTGTGTACCTTTCTCACAAATAGGATTCCCTTTAGTTCCATTAATTTTATATCCCATAACATTCCCATAAGAATAAAAGTTGTTTATCACCAGGTACAACATGGCTCTCAATGTGAAATATTTATTTTTGTAAGCATCCTAAAACGTAATTCATGAATCTCACAATAATGTCAAATAATCAATCAATAGAGGCAAATAAAAATCAATATCATTACCATGTTTTTTTGGTCTTTATACAAGAATATATTTTGTAATATATTTTTTCTTCATGCATAATCATGATGAAATTTTATAACCAAAAGGATTCACTCCATCTGTAGATTGTGCAAGATGAAGGTTTCTCGACTCATTTCCAAATTCAGAATACTCATCATCAATTCTCTTTCATTTAGGATATTATAACGAGTGATGAAATTTCCCAAATTTATTTCTTGTATCTGTATTTCATGTCAATTTTCTTATATCTACTCAATACTATATAGTCACCAAAATATTCCAATGATTGGAAGGTACCATACATGTTTTCTGTGACCTAATTAATTTTTATTGTATCGAGAGGGACAACAATTTGGGTGCTTTTTAGTGATTTTGGTTCCTTAAAAAATCGTATATAGTCATTTAGATAGGCATGAATTCCTTGAGAGATCATACTCATTGAATGTATCATTCATTTTCCATTATATGTTTGTTAAGGATTATCGTTATCTTTTGGGATCATATCGGTAAAGAGAGAAAGTAGTTCGGTAAAACTAGATGAAATCTATCTATTGCTAGAATTTAAATTATACATATTTACTTTAGCTGACTGTGATCTATATTTTGTACAACCAACAAACAATAGGATCCTTAGACAGCTCTTTAACTTCTCCAATAATTTTGGACAATCATGAAGATTAACTTAAACTTTAACTTTTATTTAACCAATAAAATCTTCATCGTCGTTCACACTTATAATCTCATCCTTTATATATTATTTATCATTTCCCACACTTTTAATCATATCAAATGATCCATAAAATGCATTCTTATCCCATCAACTAGAAACATTCACTTTTTCCCCATGTTTAGTCAATCAATTATGACATCGTTCTATTCTCTAACAAATCAAGTGTTGTTTAAAATTCCATAGATTAATTAATCTTAAATAACAACACTGTAAACATGAACAATGGATTCGTGAAGGGTTATATGCATGATCATTTGTGAACATGATAAACTCTTTCACCCCTTACATATACTCTTTTGTCATATGATTGGCATACATCTGTTTTTTATTTATATCCATCCTATTTTATTTTTTAATATAAATATTTTAAAAAATAACATTCAAAAACCAATTCATAGAAAAATTCCTTCTTATGATTAAAATGTTATTGTAATGTAATATTATTAATGTTTACGATTTTAAAGACATAATTTTTTTTATTAATGATTATGTTTTTACTAACACGGGTTGTTATTAATCATTTCTATATTATATGAACCTAATATACAATAACTTTCACTAATTTAGGTCTCGAGAGAGATCCCTCCAATATTAAAACCCATCATAGTGTTCTTTAACATATGAACATTAACACAAATCTTTAGATATACCTATTTATATCAATGCTTGATAAGTGGGAAGGGAGTTTGCAATGCAAAGTTACGTGATCCATGAAATTGGAGTGGGAAATAATGATGAATGACTGAAAATGAATATGAATCTAATGGATAAGGGGAAAAAACAACGGCTTGAGGCAAGAGAGATTAGGTGGCGAATCAGCGAGGTAGATCGAGGAAAAATAAGATCACTTATGTGTGTTTTATTCTATCCATTTATAAAAATTAAAAATAAATAAAGGATTTCAAGGGGAAGAAATAGATTATAAGTGATCACATACTTTGATTTAAATATATTATTATATTGTCAAGAATTTTTTTTTATAAACATTAAATTAAGAAAAATATATTAATACAAATTTTAAATTTTTTTAAAAATTTAAACAAATAAATAATGGTAATTTAAATTTTTCTTCATTTTTTTGATGTTAAATTTAGTAAAATAAAATAAATGATTATAATTTCTCTTCAACATGTTCGGTGATAATTTTTAATAGAATATAAAAAAAAATGTTCTGTAAATATGACAAAAATAGCTCTTATTGAAAAAATATTTTTCCAATACTCAATTATTCTATATATTAAAATATTATATTATTTATTTGTGTTATTTATTTTTAAATTAAAATATATTTCATATAAATATATATATATATTTTAAAAAATATTTATATAATAATTATTAAATTAAAATATATATTAATTTGGAAATCTTATTTAAAAATAAATATTAATTAAAAATATTAATAAAAAATAATTACTAATTTAGAATCTATGAACAATTCAAAATTCCCATTTTAATTCCATTAGAATTTATTCACTCTATTTTCAAATCACAAAACTCCATTATAATTTCATTGTATAATTTAAAATATCCTTTATTGATATTGTCATTAATATCGAAAATATCATCCTCATTCTGAAGCATCCTATAAATCCAATTTGGAAACTTCAAAACCAATCATTTACCCTTAAATTCATATTTACATTATAAAAAATTGATGAATCGTGTCCTAATAACTCATTGGGACACTCTTTATTAGTTTTAAAAAATGATTTTCACAGCTACAAATCATGTTACCCTTTATTTATAATCATTTTTTAACAAAATTTTTACCCATTTAAAAAACATTTTTTGGAAAACCAAAAACCTAATTCATTTTCATACTACCTTAGAAAACTCACTAATTTTTTTCAAAACCAATCCATTTCCATTTTGGAAAAATATTTTAAACTTTTAAAATAATGCATCGCCTAAATAACATGATCATTCTATAATCAAGATAGTTTGGAAACAATGAAAATATGACACAAAATCCAAGGATAATTACTGACTGTAATCAACTAGGCCATGTGGTTAAAAATTTATGTTCCAGTGTCATTTTTATCATAATGAGATACTTGGATCATCGTACAAGAGACCCACGGGGTTTACCAAACTCTTTCAACTCACCATGTTTCATCGGTTAAACTCCCACTTCACCCCCTAACACAAATAAATTTATAAACAAAACAAATAATCTTTAACCCATGAGAAAGAACCATATATATAAATTCATGTACAACAATAGAATGATAGAGAAAAATCAAAACTCAAGAATCGAAACAAATTATCACACAAACATGAGGTTTGGATTGATTAAGAGATCATGAAATCCTAGTTAGCTAGTGTTGAATGTGAGGGATATCTATTAATTATTAACTATAGATTATTAAGGAAAAGTTGTTGTGCTCGATCATGTTATGATGGGAGTAAGGTGGTGTTATGTGGGTATCAGTGGATCTTCATGCGCTAACAAAATAAATCGGCACGTGCCTTAGATTTTAAGATGATTGATTCATCGAGAGGATTGATGAAGAGTGAGAGTGGTGGTGGAAATCATGTTCTATGAGAGCTTTAATGTTGAGAGAGAGGAGACTCTATTAGGGGTCTTTTTAAAGGAAATGGTAAGACTTTTATCAGTGCATTCAAAAAATAATTCATAAAGAGTAGTTTTATCAGCACTAAAATAGTAAGTACTGATAAAAACCTAATTTTAATAATATAATAAATATAATTATAATATATATATATATATAATTATAAATAAATATTTAAATAATTACAAATATGTGTTTACAAATATAATTACAAATAACCATATTTATTATAATTTTATCAATATTTAAATAAATATATATATAATTATAATTATAAATAAATAAATATATAGATATAGATATATATTAATATATATTTATGTATATAATTATAAATATAATAAATATATTTATTTTAAATTTAGAAATATTTAAATATATATTAACTATTAAGTGGTCAGGGGTTTCAATTACATCAAACACACACACACACACATGCGTGCTAAGGTCAAAAGTAGTCCATCCCCCTAGGGATTGAATATACTATACCTCAAACATAAATAAATAAATATATAATTATAAATAAATATATTTATAAATATTTATATATTTTTTATAATAGGTTGAGACTCATATTCCCCTTTATTAATGACATAAAGAAATATATTGGAGGAACATACATAACTGATAGAGTCCACAAAAAGAAAAAAAATAGAAAAATATCCTCATGCAACTCGAGATTGAATACTCATATTGTGGTGAGTGAAGCATCCACCCCAACCCTAAGGATGACGTCCCCTACCTCAAGTCTTGAATAGCGACCATGGCCAGCCTTCGTCATCTAATATTCTATCAGCAACATCTTCCCTCATACTTTCAACTCCAAACACAACTTAACTTTTTTTATCATCGTCTTCATAACTAGTAGAGGTAAGAAGCTCAAAATAATTATGAATAATTACATTCATATTATCGTTATCCTTAAAAATTTGAGCTAAAACCCACTTCTTGTAACCACATCACTTAGACCAATCCCTTTAAGATCATCCAACCTTGATCCCAAAGCAGTTGTAGCATGATAAACCACTATTCCATTAGTTGTATATGATAACAAAAATGGTCCTGAAAGGAATCTATGTTCATTGGAAGTGGTTTGTTTATCCTTCCCAGGCAGAGCATCAAAACTCATAGGGATCCCCAATTTAGGATTCCTTGAATTCTCATTGATAATGACATGGGAAAAACCCAAGTGATGTTTACTGGGGGTGGAAACACCTATCCTAGACAGTTTAGAATCCTCTATCCTTGAATCCAAGGGCATTACATATGCATTAGTAGGATTTTCCATATCATGAGTTGTCTTAGTGGGCTTATAAATATTTTTATGTAATTATAAATATATTTTTGTAATTATATATACTCATATATATATATATATTATAAGTTTATATATTTATCAATATAATACAATTATTTGTTATATAAATAAATTTATTATCAATTTATTATTATTTAAATATATATATATTTCTATTTATAAGTAAATATATTTATAAATATCTATATATAATTATAAATAAATATATATATAAAATTATATATATCTTTATAATTATATATAATTATATATATATATATATAATTAAAATTAATATAAATATATTTATTATTTAATTATATTTTTTATAACTTTATATCTATTTAAATATATATATTTATTAATATTTACTATGATAAATAATTATATTTTAAAATCTTTCTATGTATTTATAAATATATTTATATAATTAAATGTATTTATATAATTATATGTGTTTATATAATTATATATATTTATTAATAAAAAAAAATATAAAATTATAAATAAAATAAATATATTTATTATTTAGATATATATATTATAAGATTATAATTATTTTAATATAAATCTATCTATTTATATATATATTTAAAATTTTATAAATATGTTTTAAAACATTATATATATTTATAATTATATAATTAACTATAATTCATGTCATACACACACATGTACACATGTCATGTATATATGTACATCTCATGTAAATGTGCGCATATCTATACATACAGTTACATTCATCTCTACACGTACAAAATCAATATATACACATACACAAAGTACACACAAACACATCATAATTCATAAACATATACATTGATATAAATTTATTTGATCAAATATTACATATTAACAATACATCTTTTATATTTATATAATTTTATGAAGTTATTAAAATATATATATATATAATAATATATCCTATTTTTATTAATTATAAACATGAATTTTTTATTTATTGTATATAAATAATCATTAAGGTTTGTATATAAATGTGATAATTATATATATATGATAAATAATTTCTATTGAATGTTTTTATATACACTATGAAATAGGCTGATAAAGATGAATCTTTATCACCACTAAAAAAACACTAATCAAGGGTCCACATTTATCGGTACTTTAGGTTTAATAGTGATAAAACTCAGCATAGGCTAATGTAAGATCTATGGTAGTGAAGGATAAAGAGGATTGAAGAGTTATGAGGTGATTGAGAATTGCATGACATGCATTGAGCAAGGCCTTAAGAGCTCCAAGGAGTGGGAATTTGTTTTAAAATATTTTATTACTTTATTATCCGAGAGTTTCGTTATTTTGTATAATTTTATTATATAATGGAAATAAAATAAAATAAAACAGAAATTGGAAGTGTGGGATCCGTATTTATTTTTATTTATGTATAGATATATGTATATATTAGAATCATTTATAGGGGGTTCTTGTCACTTCTTAAAGAGCACCGATAAAAGGGTGGATTTTATCGGAACTTCTTATAAATAACTTATTATTGTGAGATTTCAATGGAACATTTATAAAATCCTAACAAAAACACTGATAAATGTGTGTATTTATCAGTGTTTTTCTTCTGCACTAATAAAGGTTGCTCATTATCATCATTTTTCTTATCACTGAAAAATTGGAAACATAATCGTCTTTTTTTGGAGATGATAAAAGTTACACTTCATAAAAAACCTTTATATATTATTAAATAACATATTAATATATATAGATATATTTATAATCATATTAATAAAATATATTGTCTTATATATCATTTATATAATATTAAATATTTATTTACACTCAATATATAATATATTTAGTGAAAAATGGATTATAAAAAAATTAAAAAATAATATAATTAAAATTTTATAATTAGTATTGAATACTATGAATTGAATAACAATTTGGTAAAATAAAAAATTAAATAATTATTATAAAAAAACTGAAAAAATGAATTCAGCTTCAAACGATTATAACTTTTAATCTCTGTATACATTTGGGCTCAACCTGCTATTAAATTGAAGCATGAGAGGAGATCTATGATGTGAGGTATTGGGGAAACCTCATACCCAGTTTTCTTATGGTCATGGCCCCAAAAATATTCAAAACTAATTTTTGGGCTTAATACATTAATTTTTTATCATTCGATGGTATTTATTGTGTTAAAATTTTGAAGTATTTCATATTATAGTGTTTTTTATTAATAAATATATAAACATATTTATATATATATAAATATATATTTGCATATATATACATATAAATTTTTAATTTTATAAAAAAATATTGAGGCATATTGACATAAAATGTGTAAAATATATAAATTATATTAAAATTAAAGATTTATTATGTTTTTTATTTAAAATAAGCATTCATCCATTTAATAGAAAACATGGTTTTCCCATATCTGGGGATATATTTTGACATGAGGTGGTTGTGGGAAGCCCGTACGACATCCAAATAGGCATCTCCATGGGTCGCAGGTGGAGGTGACATGGCGTGTGGGGGGGGACTGGAGATGGGAAATGGTAGGGGTCATTCGACGGCTAGATGGCTCAGTGCAAGGGATCCTCAATGGTGGGCTTCATCTAGGAGGACAACGTGACAACATAGAGAAATCAATGATGACAAGATCGGTTCGGCCAGATGGATGGCGAGCATGACAGTGGTGCAGTGGGATTTATTTGGGAGGAAAAAGGTTGGGTTAGGTGACAACGTGGAGAAGCAGCGAAGGCATGGTCGTTTCAACAAGATGGGTGGAGGGATTCAGACAATGTAGTGGGCTGACGACTAAATCTACTTCAACAAAAAAATTTGGATTAGATCTTAGGTGCAGATCGAGATAAGGTTAGATAAAGGACAAACCACTAATAATTCTTTCATAATTTGATGATTGATAGGTCTTTCCTTTCCCATCAGTATGAGGCCAAT
Source organism: Viscum album (assembly GCA_963277665.1). Lineage (NCBI taxonomy): Eukaryota > Viridiplantae > Streptophyta > Magnoliopsida > Santalales > Viscaceae > Viscum > Viscum album. The sequence continues at coordinate 1,510,904,252 of OY728131.1, forward strand.
GCATTCATGAATTGGGATATGCTAGTTGAATAGCTTTTTAGGTCACTTTCTTTCTTCCATATTTTATTATTTCTTTTATATTTAATAAATGATTAGAAAATTTGAATGTTGGATAAATGATTTTCGTAAAATATGTATATATATATATCAATGAGGGTGGTTCAAATGGGAATCATCTCAAGTGGATTTGGGTTTCCTGATGTTTCATCAGTTGATCTCTACTTCCCATGATGGCGGTTCAAAAAATTTTAGCATGTTAATGGAAATGTGAGTGGTCCAAATCATGGATCTACAATAGCATTGAATCCTACGGTAGTGGAAAAGGACGACACGATTGACACCGTTATGGAATCAACATCTGATGTATTAGGTGTGGAAATAGGAGTTGTAGGTGATGTTTGTGAAGAAATGATGGTGACCTCAGCAGCATTTGTTCCACTAGCAGTGATGATTGGTCCTCGGAAGTCCATAGGTGATGGTTTCTACTTGAAGTGTGATGCTTATCTAGTTGTAGTTTTTTTGAACGACACCTCATAGAAGTGATATAAGGGAGGACTTGTTGGAGGCACATATGGCTTGAAAATTAACGGCGATGAGAGAATCATTCCAAGCCCTCATAGTGGTGAATCTTCTAATCATAATTGGATTTCAAGTAACGATGTGTATACAGTTGTATAATCAAACCCTAGGTTCTTTGAAGATTTAATTGAAGCATTAAAGCATTCAATCATTGCACGGCTTAGCTCACAGCATTCTAACTCTTGGAAGATTGAGGATCTCAAGATACGTCTTGCTCAAATCTGGGGATTTAGTGAGTGTAACGTCATGTCTCTTGGTATGAATTTATTCCATATCAATTTTTGTTCTAATAAATTGAAATTTATAACCATGAGTAGCGATTTTTTTAAACTCAAGCCAAGTATTTTTTGGTTTCAGAACTAGGATCCCTAGTTTGACACTTTTTAGGCTTAGAACATTGTTGTACAATCATGGATTCATTTCAAAGGGTTTAATTGGATATTTTTCCAACCAAGTATTTACTAGGATGTGTTCATGGCTGTTGGTACTCCAATTAGTCTTTATAAGGATAATAGAATGGCCAGGTATAGTCATTTTGTTCATATGTTGGTCGAGTTTGATTTATCTTTGCCTCTATTTGAGTCTTTTTATTTGATTACTGGAGATTTTAAATTTGAACTTGAGATTGAATTTGAGCATGTTTATTATTTTTATCTCAATTTCTCATCTATAGGGCATATTAAGGAAAATTTTCAAAGAGGACATTGATGTTCAAATTATAAAAATTATGGGCATTTGGTTGAAACATGGAAACTCTAAGTCAGTAAACCCACTTCAACGAATAACATAAATGATGTGTGCAACAATACATAAAACAGTGTAAAAAACACTAAAGACAACTTGTTTCCTAACCATGGAAATGGGGGCGTCAACTCCTTTGTTGAGGTGGTGGCTGGAAAACAATCTTTTGGCAGTTGAGATTATAAGAATGTGGGTGTTCCAGAAACTTGATCTACCCATAATGCTTTTATTTGAGGGGAACCCTCCCTATCTAAATGGGGGGTTTCTTGGTCGGATCATATTGGTAGTGATGTTGAGAATGATCCTGCTTTCTTGATGGAGGATCAATTTTTTATATAGGGAAATTGGCTCATGGTTCCACTCATAGTGTTGGGAAGTCTCTTTCTCAGAAGCTATCCTCTGCTGGTTTAGTTATCAGGGAAGCTGATAGTGCTGGTTTCATAGATCACTTAGCTACTTCGGCAACTGTTGTTGCACATGTTCTTGGTTCTAATGCTGGTGTGCAGGCTTCTGTTACTCTTCACAGGCATGAAAAACCTCTTCCTTTCCGTGATATTGCGACTCCTGGTGTTCCTTTTGGTTCTGGGAAGACCTTTTCTTAGGAGCATGTGTTGTCCTCCCAAGCCCCTGCTTCTAATATAACAGTGCCTATGATATGCCCTTCACATCTGGTTTCATCTAATTATTGTGTTTTGAAGCATATTTTTTTACTATTTTGGAATCTATAACTTCTCCAGACATGTATAATCTATACAGCTAAAGCATTTTGAGGAAAGGTAAATAGATTTCATCATATCTGGTGAATAATGACCATGTCTCCAAATAGGTTGGTGGGCAATACTCTTTTGAGGGAGCTTTGGAGGAAGGGATAATTTTTGCAGGTGTTATTGAGGTTAATGTCGGTCATGCTTCTCTGGTGTAGAATCATATTGGTGGTCAGCACGCTGATGTTGTTGATCAACTAGTGGAAATGATGTTGCTAGTGGGTGGTAGACCCATAATCAATGGTGAAGGGGTAGGCACCCATGGGGCCGAGGTGCGTTTCGTAGGTGAGGTGGTCGAGGATGAGTTTTTCTTTCTATATATTGTTTTTTTTTGTTTATCTCTTTTACACTGAACCTACCATATTACATGTACTTTTATTATCTTTTTATAATAATTTCTAGGGCCATGATGATTCTCTATGGTCTATACTATTCTGATATGAAGAGAATTTGTATATGATAGTGGTAAGGGTGCTTGTTGAGAATGTGATGGGTGAGATTTTTAATCACACAACCTTCAAATTAATTCTATATTTAATGGGTGGATTCATGTGTGTGGTGGGTCAGAGGGCAGTGTAGTCACATGTGGAAGGGGTCATTGGGTTTCATTTAGGGTGGTCCTGAGGCGGTGAGTTCGTGCTTGCATGGGGGCCCTAGGGTCATGTGTATTGTGGTCTTGAAGAGGTTATTTAATCGATTATTTATGAAATGTATTCCTAATATTTTAATGAACACTATATAATAGCATTGATAAACATTATATTGTATTAGTTCTTTTTTTAGTGTTGATAAATGGCCCCTAACCTTTAACAGGATTGGAATTATCAGTTCTTTCTTGGTGGATGATAAATCACAATTTGATGAATGATAAATCCCAAATAAGTTGTAGTTTCTACATATATATAAAAATAATACAATATTTAACTCTTTTTTATTTTATTTTACTTTTACTAAAGTATTCTGAAAATTTTACACCACTTAAAAACCCTCATCCATGCATTCCTTTTATAAAGAAATCCTCCTTGCCACCCTTTCCATGTTTTCAATTTGAGATTCAAATTTCCCATCTCTAGCGCATTAAAATCAAAATAATTTTTTATTAATAACACATAAATAATAATTATAATGAAATTAATGGTAATTAATTATATTAAAATTAATTAATTAATAGTTTAATTTATAATGCATTTAATATTAACTAATAATGTAATTAAAAATAATTTATCAGAATATTTTAATTAATATGGTAATTTTGATTCAAATTAAAAATTCAATTCATAATAATAATAATACTAATTAATTATTGTTAATAATTATTAATATGAACTATGAAACTAATTATTATTAATTATAATAATAAAATTATTAATTAATTAAAACATTAATTAATAATTTAATTAATATAAATTAAGAATAAAACTTTTAAAATTAATCATAAAAAATATAATTAAAAAGATATTTATTAACATGATTAATAATAGAACTTAATATCTATTAATAAATATTTTCTAATTAAAAGTATAGCGAAAAATAATTATATCTAATAATCTTTCTTCAGGTTGAGGGGATTAAAAACTACAGGGACACATGATCAGGGTACACAAGAAGGTCAAAGCTCATCGCACCTAATTATGATTGAAATACATATACACTATTAAAAATTGAGGTTTTATGAGTGTAATAAATGGTTTTTATTAGTTCTCTTAAAGTTTTGATGTTTTTAGCATGAATAAAAGATTGGGTTTATCATTGTGTTTTTAGTAGTGGTAAACGTTATCCCTTATTGGTTCTTATTTCTGTTGGATAATAGTCTAGTTTATTCCTTATATGACACCTTCCTCTACTATAGTAATGGAAAGTTGATGACTTCAATCTTGGTTGGTTGACGTGTGTGGATTTGGTGGCTTGGGCAGCACCAACTCAACAAACATTTATTTATCTCTGTTTTTCATCCATTGTTTTAGTGTGTGTTGTATCTACTACCACAGATCCGGGAAAGGGATGCACTAACGTTTATCATTGATAATCAGAATGTGCTAATAAAATGAGGACATTTATCAGTGTTATTTTTAGTACACATAATTTTTTATAAAAACATTATTAATGTTTATTAAATTACTATATTTATATTCAAAAATAATGTTTATTTTTATACATTGAATAAAAAAATAATGTTAATAATTAATATATATTTTTTAATAATAAATATATATATAATGACATTATATAATAAATATATTTATTATATTTATATATTTGTAATTTTATATAATACATTTTAAATATATATATTTATAATAATATATATATAATTTTTAAGAGAAATGGGGTGAACCATGGATTAAAATAAATGGTACTGAAAATTTATTAGGTTAAAGTAAAGTACACATGTAAAGGAGATGGTGAGAAACAGAGAAGAAACATGTCACATACAACACCACTATAAAAATGGTTCAAACAATGATAATCATCCTTTATGCCCGAGAACTCTCCCTCAAGAGCCACCCCAAGCCTTCATGTGTCTACCTCTCTTCCACTGCATATGTGTCGGCAAAGATTCATCATGATCATCCTTGCTCGATGAAACATCCATATCATGAGATTATTTTCCCCTGGTGATATCATTTTGGTGAATCAAGATGACATCTTGATTTGTACCATCCTTTGAGTCAGCAATGCCCCTTCCCTTAGGCTTAGCACATGAAGATTGTCCTCCAACAGAGTCTCCGAATTCCTCGCAGAAGGGATCCTGACAATTTGGTTTATTAAGAATATCAATAAAACTAACAGTGTGTTCTTTTACCTTTGGTTCGGTCAAGGGAGATGTACCTCCTGAAAATTGCCTCACCACTAGTTCAGTATCATCACGAGCAGATTTTTCAAAATCATCCATAGGGAATGACCATGGAAAGCATCATGGTCCCTAAAATGTGGGAGAGGAGTCGCACATGAAACAAGCCTATGTTGGAAATGTATGCAGGGATATTACTCAAGATGAGTGAATATAATTAGTGTTCGTATGTTATGTATTTATCATGAATGTTTATTTATAAATTACACCATCATTACTATTCATGTTGTTCATATATATGTTGACTCATTTTTATGAGATTTATACTTTATTTGGTATTTATGATTCATTCATGTTCCCATGAAGCTATTATTTTCTCATGAATATACATAAAATCACAATGAATATATTTGAATAATAAATATATTTATGATATTTATAATTATAAATATATAGATATATATAATTACCTTTTAAAATATAGTTATAAATATAATAATATATAAGTAAAAATATATATATATATAATTATAAATAATTATAATTTTATTTTAAATGATAAATATTTTTATTATATTTATAATTATATATAAAAACCTTTTAAAGATATTTATTTTAAATTAAAATTATATATATATATTAATTTATTAAATGATAAATATATTTATTATATTTATAATTGTATATACACATTTTAAGTCAGGAATGTTCAGGCACCGAATAAATACATATATTATAATTTTATAAATATATATATCTATTTATTAATATATATATCTATATACACATATAAATATATTTATAATTATATACAAATATTTATAAATATATTTATTTATACTTATAATTATAAATAAATAAATAAATATATATATATATAAAATTATAATAAATATATTTATAATTGTTATAAATTTAAAAAAATATTCATTTATAGAATTATATTTATAAATATATAAAAAATATTTATATATATATAAAAATATTTCTAATTATAATTGTAAATATTATAAATATATATATATGTGTAAATAATTATAAAATAATAATAAATATATTTATTATATTTTTAATTATAATTATAAATAAATATATATTTATTTGCAGTCATAAATATAAATGTATATTTATTTATTTATTTAAAATACATATGAAATTAAAATAAATTTATTAAATATATATATTCATAAATGTTCCCTAATATATTAAACCCTCATTACTATTCATGTTGTCCACATATATGATGACTTGTTTCTTATGAGATCTATACATTACTCGTTGTATACGATTCATTCATGTTTCTGTGAAGCTATAATGTTATCATAAAATACTTAAATTCCTGGTAAATATATTTAAATAATATATATATTTGGTATATTTATAATTATAAATTTTTTTTATATATAATTACTTTTTAAAATATATTTATAATTATAATTATATACGACGAAATATATATATAATCCTAAAATTGAAACAATTTTTATATATGATTATTATTTATTATATTTATAATTATATATAAATACCTTTTATACATATTTATTTATAATTATAATTATAAGAAAATATATTTATTTAATTTAATTTTTTTAAATGATAAATATATTTATTATATTAATAATTATATATGAACTTTTTATGATATTAAAATAAATAAATTTATTATAATTTTATAAATATATATATATATAATTATATATTAATATACATATATATATACATATAAATATATTTATAATTATATACAAATAATTATGAATATATTTATTTATAATTATAAATATATAAATATATATATATATATATAATTAGAAAATAATAATAAATATATTTATAACGATTATAATTTTATAAATATATATAATTATAGAAATATATTTAAAAATATATAAAAATATTTACATTTATAAATATAAACATAAATATATAAATAATTATTAAATTCTAGTAAATATATTTATTATATTTATAATTATAATTATAATTAAATATATATTATAATTATAGTCATTAATATTAATAAATTAATAAATATATATATATATTTAAATGCTTATGAAATTAAAATATATATATTAATTATATATAGTCATATATATATATATTTAAATACTTATGAAATTAAAATAAATATATTAGTCATTTTTTTAAATATCATAATTATTTAAATAATTATATATTTATATTAAAATAATTATCAAATTATAATAAATATATTTATAATAAATATATGTATAATATTTATAATTTAAATTATAAATAAATATGTAATTATTTGTTGTCAAAAATAGAAATAAATATATTTATTTATTTAAATACTTCTGAAAGTGAATTAAAAATATTAATTATATATATATATATATATATAATTTCACAATTAATTATTTAAAAAATTATGAAATTATAAAAAAATTATTTCATTAATATATTTATTTCAGTTTCATAAATATTTAAATATATATATTTACATATTTATATTTTTTACTAATATATATATATATATATAATTATAATTTTAAATATAATAAATAAATTTTTTGTAGTTTGATAATTATTTAAATATAAATATATACTTATTTGAATAATTGTGAAATTACAAAAAAAAATATATAATTAATATATTTATTTTAATTTCATAAGTTTTTAATTATATATATATATATATTAATGACTATATATAAGTAAAATATTTATTTTAAGTTCATAAGTATTTAAATATATATATATATATTTATTTATTTATATATTTATTACTAGAATGAAAATATATATGTAATAAATATATATTTATAATATATGTGTAATTAATATATATGTATATTAATTATATAGAAATTTATAGTTATCATATAATATAAAATTATAATTCTAAATAAAAATATATATATATAAATAATTGTAAAAATATAATAATGATACTAATTATCTATAATTAAAAATACAATTAATAAATTTATTTTAAAATTTTTTATAATAAATATATATATATATATTTATTAAATATGTAAATATAAATAAATATATAGATATATATGGTTATTATTGTAAATAAATATTTATTTTATTATATATATATTTTATTAAATATATATAAAAAATAAATATTTTTTTATCATTATAGTTTTATTAGTGCGGATAAAGGGATGTTTTATTAACCCTTTCTATTTTAGTGATGATAATAAATACCTTTATTAGTGATTTTTAGCTAGTGATGATAAAAGGTTTGCCGACTCTTATAAAAAAAACCCTAACTGTGTCCTCCACCTGTCACATGACACATGCTCCCATGGAAGTTGAACCCTGTCGTTGCTTCCTCCTCCTCCTCTTTGGCCACCGACTCCTCCTCATCCTCCTAAGCCGCCACGCGAAGCCCTCCTCCACTGCCGTAATGTCCTCCTCCTCCTCAGCTGCTGACTCTTCCTCTTCCACTGACACTGCAATGCCCTCCTCCTCCTCCTTTATCGCCGCCACCACAAAGACCTCCACCTCCCCCTTTTCCATTTCCTCCTTCTCCTCGGATGTCGACTCTTCCTCCTCCTCTACCGCTACCGTGAAGCCCTAATCCTCATCCACTACCATAGAATCCTACCGCCACAAAGACCCCCATCTACATACCCCACCTATACCACTAAACCCCACCATTGCTAAAAATCCCTCTTTCTCTACAAACCCACCTCCACCACGAACCCAAATCCTCAGGTGCCACCACTATCAATATTCTTATAATGCTCTACTTAAATTTTTGTTCCATATGTATATGGTTAGCTACTGGATGCTTGTGGCCCAATTGATGATTAGTGTCTTAGGAAGTGGTTTGTTTGTTAGGTGATTTTGAGAATGGAGTCCATGTTTGGTTAGAGATCCGGTCACAGAATATAACCCATCAATTTTTAGTTATGTTTTTTTATTATATTTTATCATGTTTTTCATCATCTATTTATATATGGATATGGTTTATTGTTTCTGACTACATTCATATATTGATGTTAGTCGTTCTTTTATATTTTAATTCAATTATATAGGGGTGAATTTTCTATTTTTCACTAGAATTTATGGCGTATGAATGTTTCATGTCATTTCTTTGGATATTTTGATTATATCATATCAATTTACTCAAAGCGTTAAATTTATTCCCCACATATTAAACCAATACACCACGTGATAGTAATAATCCCTTGTGAATCGTTATAAACTCTTGGGTTAGTAGTGATCTAATTAATCTATTTTGATATTGGGTCATTATACCTTCACCCCCATCTCATTATAATGTTACCTATAATCATCAACATTCATGTCCATGTTCCAGGAGTAGATTATAAATATCATTATAGACATGGATAATAAAAAATATTAGTTCTCATCAAAAGGAATTACCCCATATATAAATATACTTTCATACCCTTTTACACCAACCCAAACCCATGAAAAATATTCTCAATAATATTTGGAGTAGTATAATAATGAAAAATAGGACACTAAAAAAATTTGAAATCGGATATATGGGGAGAAAAAGACTAAGGAAGAAGAGGATGAATGGATATGGGAGTAAAAATAGGAAACAATTAATGAATTAATGATGAAACTATTATTATATTCTTATCCTGACAACTTCATGCACCAAGTGGAACATGTTCATGTAATTTATCAACATACTGATTACATTTTGAGATAATTTTCTTGGTGAAGAGAAATAAATAATATAATACATATAATAATTCATATAACTCAAGTACCATGAGCTCCTATAAAAATATATATATATTTTGTGAACCTTGAAGGGAAAAACCCAGTCCATATCAAAAACACCTCCAGGGAAAAGATCACAACTTGAAGCCCAACCCAATAATTGTTCAACAATTTAATTTTTAGTATAGAGTCATAAATATGGGCACTAATATATAGAATAAGTCTACTTTATTATTGGTTTATAAGGTATTAACTGATGGTTTTAAAATATATGTGGTTCAACTTCATGATGAATCATATTATAACCCTGATCTTTACTTTGGCTAGTTCATGGTGATGATTAATCCAACTCACCATCTGATCAGCTTATTTTGATGTTGATATCGATGCATCACCCAAAACCCTAAATCGAGATATGGGAATCATCTATGATACGATGTGTTATTTAAAACCCACCTTAATGATATTTTAGAGTACTAAATAACTCATTTTGACACTATGGATTGGTTGGGAATTTTTATTTATTACCATAGGGTAAACCAGGATTCATCATGATTGGAAGTGCTAAGAAGGCCTTAAAATTGAATATGGTATTGTTTCTTTGCTTATAGATGTTCACAAGAGATCCTTTTAATATCACAATGGATGATTTATGTAAACCCTGATCATAACCAATAATTGTTTGGGTAATGTGTATGTATTATATTGTGACGTATCAGAAGTCATTATTTGAACAGTTCCCATCAATGAAGGTCATGTGGCTACTTATGGGTCCAAAAAGTTAAAGAGGCATAAGAGAAACATCCCAAATCATTTCCAAGATTTGGAAATAGTGGTTCTTTACATGAGGTTCTATTAGTATTATCTTTAGGGTGATATTATTTTGGAATCCACGGAAAAGTGTTTTAAATATATTTAATCACAAATTAAAATGAACCATTAATAATGTAAAGGTTTGAGTACCTATAGTTCTTTATCATTGACCTAATGTATATCCTCAATAAGGGGAAAATTTTCTCAATTTTTCTATATTAGAAGGATCAAGCTTAGGTAGAACATGATTCAAGCATCAAGTGAAAGATGGTTTCCATCTTTAAAGAGATGTGACTTTATGTTCATGTGACACTTATGTCTTTATCTATCACTTATTCACTCCCCAGTAGTATTATGGGAGTAAACAATATAATTTATACTATTTATTCATGATATACATGATAAACCTTTTATAGTTTTATATTTTATAAAATTTTGGTTATTTTTGTCCATGAATCCTTTATAAGCTGCCTCCCTTAGTATTTATGTCTTTGTAAAAATGCTTATGTGTATCCTTCAAAATGATTCAAGTTTTTTTAAATGCTTCTTAAAAAAATTATATACGTTCAACATACCCTTTTTTGTTTTTATGTAGCTTTAAAATGATTTATACACTTGGCATAGAATTAGGTTGCATGCTGAGTGTTTTTCAACAAACCTTATTGAATTTCATAAAGGGATGTGAATGTTTTAAAACTACATTTAATGATAGATTCATTTTAAAAAAGTTGTGTTATTTTAAAGAGGAAGTTTTGTAAATGTTTAGTTTTTTTAATTGGATTAAAATCAGGATTTTATAAATAGTTTTCAATGGAATTTAGAGTCAAAATATAAGGGGATGAGTCCTAGGAAACAAAATGACATAATAGATATCATTTAAATATTAAGTACCAATTATTTGAATGTCCCATTTTTTGTATTTATTTTATAAAATATTAATATCACCAAATCAAACAGGAAGGATATGAATTAATATTGGATAGATTCCAATCTTTTTACAAAAGAGTATGAATATGGGTGAAATAGTTCATCATGTTTTTAAAAGTTCATGAATATAACCCTTCTCAAATCCATTTTCCAGGTTTACTTTATTTTTATTCAAGACATGTCAGCCAAGAGGAGTTAGAAGAACACTTGATCTGTCAAGGAATAGATCCAAGTTATAATTGTTGGAATAAACATGGGAAAAAGTGAATGTAGCTAGTGGCTAGGATAATACGACATCTTATAGATCATCTAATATGATAACATGTATAGACAATGAAGAAGACCTTATCGAGTACATGATTACTGATGTGAATGATGATGAAGATCATATTGAGGAGATGACAAGAATAGTTGAAGATGAACTTTTTGATTTCCCAAAATTGTTTGATATGTTAAAGAGTTGTAAAAACATTTCATTGTATGTTGGTTGCAATAAATATACATCATTTTCAGTCGTATTGAAGCATTATAATTTGAAATATGGAAACTAATGAAGTGATGCCAGTTTTAAGGAATTAATTTCTCTCCAAAATTAAATTCTCCCAATAGATAATGAGCTTTAGATCCAAAAATATGACCTCAAACAAATACTAAGCTTGATCGGTATGATATCTAAAACAATACACACCTTCTTGAATGACTATATAGTATTTAAAAATAACCATAAATTGCTTAGATAATACCCAACATGTTTTGTGTCTTGATACACGAAAGATGAATCTGGTCCTATGAATGTTGTATGGTACATTCCAAGAATTCCATGGTTTAGGTGCCTACATGAATGTGAGGAGACTGTTGGCAAATTTAAATCACATTCAGATGCAATAAATAAATAGTTGAAACTATGTCACCCAGTAGACTCTCCTTAGTGGAAGAATATTGATCATGAGTATCCAGAATTTGGAAACGAGCCAAGAAACCTCCATCTTACATTATATATAGATGGAGTGAATCTTTTAGGTTTTCAAATCATCAATCATAGTACATGACCTATTATATTAGTAAATTATAACATTCCACCATGTTTATGCATGAAACAAAAATACATCATGTCATATATTCTTATATCAAGAAAAAAACAATCGGGTAATGATATTAATGTTTATTTTTCTATATTGATCGAGTATTTGAAATTATTGCGGCATTCAGGTGTTACATTGTATGATACTTACATAAATTAAGATTTCACATTTAGATACACATAGTATGAGAGAATAAATGACTTTCTTGGTTATAGAATGTTTTTAGGATATAGAATTAAAGGAACTCAATGGTTTCTTCTATGAGAATAAGGTACACAATCAATTAGGATGAAACATTCATTGAAACATGTGTTTCTAAGAATTCACAAATTTCTACCATGACATCGTAAGTACCATTCTTGGATGACATAATTTGATGGATTTTCTGAAGAAAGTACAACACAATATCCACTAAAAGGTGATCAGCAATTTGAGAAAGTAATAGATATGGACACTACTTTTTGGAAAACTATTTTGAAAAACCTTAAAGAAACCAGTTGGAAAAAGAGATCATTTTTTTGAATTACTACACTAGAATTTGTTGTACGTTAGACATTTTCATTATGTTATCCTTGTTGAAAAAAATTTATGTGATAATTTCATCATGATGTTCATAAATTCACTATGAAAAAACAAGGATGGAATTAAGGCTAGGTTAGATATGATTAACATGGGTATATGAGAAGATTTGGAGCCAATAAAAGGTGAAAAATGAAGTTTTATTCTTCCAGCTAATTACAGTCTTTCCAAGTAGGAGAGATATTAGTTTTTTATCTTCTTGAATTATGTTAAGGTTCTAGAGGGGTATTCATAAAATATTAATAATATCATGTCAATGAACTATTTATACTTAATTGGTATAAAATCACACGACTTCCATTTTTTAATGAAAAATATAATGACTATAGTTTAATGTTGCATTTTTTATTAAGAATGTCCATCATACAATAACCAAAGATTGTTTCTTCTTTAATACTATGCACAAAAATATTATATACCTGATGAAATTGTCGACTATAGAAAAAAAATTACCATAATATTATGTGAATTATAAATGTTCTTCCTGCCAATATTCCTTGATATGATAGTTCATTTGATGGTTCACTTTGTGAGATAGATTAGTCTCGGTGGTCTTATACACTATAGATGGATGTACCCCATTGAACGGTATATGAAAATTGTTAAAGGGTATATCAAAAATTAAATCCGACCCAAGTGTTGTATTGCAGAATAATATATTGTTGAAGAATCCTTTGAATTAGGTACTGAATTTCTATCTAGTGTGGAAATCATTGGTCTACCAAAATCTTATTACATTGGGTGGCTTGTGGTTGATGGAATTTCATATATACATGTTTTCATAATCAAAATTACATATCGGGAGTAGGACCACCTTATCATTTTGCCTAATAGTTTAGAGGATTCCCTATATGTTGAAAGCCACAAAGAAATTCATAGGAATTTGAATCCATTAAGGGATGAAATATGGATATCAAATAATTATAATCAACAATTTTTAGAATGGTTTAAAGACCATATTTTTTAGATGTCAGTTGAAAATAAGGATTCAATTTCATAACAACTTTAATTAATGGTCGGAGGACTAAGTGTGTATGTATTATCATACAATGGTTATGTAATTAATGGTTATATATTCTATAAAAATGAGCATTATGAATATATTACAATGCAAAATATTGGAGTTACACTCGTGGTTGAGGTGATTCATGTTTTTGGTTCTATAGACATAAATCCAATTTATGTGAATATGTTATACTTTGTTATCATCAAAAAAAAAATGGGAGTTAGATTATACAACATTCCAAGTACCAATTTTTCAATGAATGTGGGTTTATAATAGGACTGCTATTAAAATAGATGAATTGGGATTTGTGAAATTTTATCCAGTAAGGAAGGGTACAATGATGAACTATTTATAATGGCATCACATATAGTACATGCATTTTATGTTGTAGATCGAAAAAATGGAAATTTATCAATTGTTCTATTATAAACCAAAAACACCTAACAGTCAAATGAAAATTCAACTGAGGATGACCCATTCATTGGGACATCACAATCATTTCACAAAGTTCTTAATGTATATGGATTTTTTTGTACCACAGGACACCGCAGCTAAGGTATTTGGATCGTCAGTAGAGGGGTCAAATCCATTAATCCTTTAAAAAAATAAAATGAGATTTCAATAATTAGGTTACAATTTTTTTTTGTAATATACACTGTGTTACCTCATGTTGTTATACATTTTTGATGTATTTATGCACTCTAAATTAAATGTTAAACCACTTTTGCAGATAATAAATTTCTCACATCCTGGTGATCCCAAGCCTAAGGAACTATAAGTCACTCAACCTGCTACTGCATGCAGTACAGAGGAACGACCTTCTGTGTGTAATGTTTCTCCCATTCTTGAGGAATAACATGTTCCTCAACCTGCTACTCCTCCTACTTCAAAGGTAAAATAACCATATTCACATGATTATTTTACGACTCTATATGAACATATCGAAGACGTTGATTCCATGGAAATGGAAGGTGATGAAGGACTGGCGTCATAGAAAAAACATGAGCTTTGTTCTTTGACGGTGTTAGAAAAAATCATTATGGAAAATGTAAAAGGTATCAGATTCGATGTGTTTTGGAATGCGTGGGGTCAACATGTTATCCCCAAAATGGCCATGTTCTTCAGTAATATTGGATTATTCAATCAGAAATATGTTTCGATTGAGATAGATTCTTGGAACTATGTTGTGCCAAGGTTGAAGAACCTAATGTGGTCAGACATTATGATAACACTATGGTATCAATTCATTATTTTAATAAAAAATAAAATAATGAAACATTGAATTACTCTTCATCATCCATTATAGAGTGAATTTGTAGTAGATGAATCCTAAAATAAGTATGTAATAATTCTTGTTGGAAGGATTCACAGAGGTTTTCACACAACCTTAATAAGACCTCATCTTAATGAAGTTGATGGGAAAATAAAACCACACCCACCGATTATCTATGCACACCTCATAACCCAAGAAGCATGGGACGCATTTACTAGGCTTCATGCGAATGTGTCTTTTTAGGTACATTGTGGTTATTAATATGTTTTTTGACTATATGTGTATTCATCACATTGATTGAAATTTTTTGATTTATGAAATAGAAACTGAGTGCTGGAAATAACGAATGAGTAGAAAAACCAGTGTACCCCAATAATAAAGAAATAATGGGGTACAATTCACATGAAAAAATTTGGTATGTATTTTAAACTGACTATAATACTTTTCTGTGACAAGAAACTTCACCATAATTATGTTCTTCTATTTATATTCAGATTGATTACTCGAAATCTAGATATGATTCCATCCCAAGACATGTTCAATGGAAGGGAAATGTGTAAATAAATATGGGATACTAATAGATGAAATCACACAAAATGTTTGGAAATCATGTGTAAGTATTACATAATAAATTCATTTTATTTTATATGGCTATTACTTAATAGTGATAACTTATTTTGTTATATTTTCTATCTAACATGGTATCAAGAATTAATAACACATTTTATGGATTAACACAAACTATTTATGGCCTTGAAGAATCTTTAATAGTATGGTCGTGTTATAGGTGCAGGTTTTGTGGTAACACCCCGAACATATTTCGAGAAAAAAACAAGAGGGTGATCAAAGTTTATTAATAAAATAGATGAGAGAAATAATATCTAACCTTGAATAAAAATTTCAATGGATTAGAGGGATGATGGAAAATTTAATGAGGGTGGGGAAAATACAAAAATCAACTCAAGAATATCCACCATGTGGCGATACCTACCCACCACACACTACTTGTGAGGCTAGCAATTCCACTCAAAGAGATTTCACAACAGAGGTAATAAATGTTTTAATGAATGTTTCAATGAAATGTGAATCAAAGAGACACTGATACCTTTCCTGTACTGATATTTTATAGGGTTATAATGACCATGATTTATATCTAACAACACCCACCCATCATCTTGTGGTGAGGTCTGTTGTGTTTAATATTCAAAATTACATTATATACAATCAAAAACATCTTACAGGTCATGTGTGAGTGCTCATCGATGTATCCCATGAGATGAGTGCAGAGATAACTATTCCAATTCATGTGGATGATATTAGTATAGTCAAAATAGATATTGGAACATTCATCGCATGACCATCACATCTTGTAAAAAACATTCTGAAAAGGAGGAATTGATTTACATTTTACTTTTCAATCTAAACCTTTAATAATTAATGAAAAAAGGTCTCAAATGATGTATGTTATTATAGATGGAAAAATAGAAGGGGACGAAATGAAAAACCACCTCAAAACCATCGAAAGGATCGGCCTACCAGTCCAATATATCTACCTGAATCACCATTACCCCACTCTTTCTATATCCATATTTACTTTCAATGAAGTTTACAAGTCTCAGGGTCTTTGAGCCACCAACGGACTTCGGGCGATGGGGCATTGGGGCTGTAAGGGCCTTTGGGACACTAATAGACTTTAGGATACATGGATTTTAGGCCACAGAAATGACCTTGAAGAAAATCTGGTAAACCACATAGGAGTAGTCCCAGTTAGAGATTCAGAGAAAAAAATATAAACCAGCAAGGAAGAGATAACCATATTTGAAGAATGGGAGTGTTTTACAATTAACATTGGGACTAAGAACCATACATCTCTATAAGGGGAAATTATAGATGATCATCCATAGGAGGTGGGCAGCTAGTGCCTTCAAGATGTTGATGTTGGGGATGGGTTGTTTCATGTGAATCAGGTAATGGGCCTTTTAGGTCATATGTTGGGTCTTGTATGGGCCCTGTTTCTTATGCCTAAGGGTTATATAAGGGTTCCCTTCAACCCTTAAAAGGGGTATTGTTCAAAAATAAATAAACAAAAGGTTTTTTTAGATATTTGGGGTGAAGCTCATGTGGATACAAAGTTAAAAGATGGTCTCAACCAAATTGTTAAATTTGAAGAAAATATGTAGAGAGAGAAAGATCAAAACATCAATGATGTTGAGAGTGAAGATTAAATCCTTGACTAAGAATGGTTAGGAATATCAGTTGTAAATGTATACATGAGGTATGTTTTCATGATTTTATTTTCTAAAAGGTAATATACTATGTTAATTATGACTAAATACATTTAATATTTTTTACATGATTATATATGAAAATCAATTAAAGGGATTTTTTCATGAAAAAAAGTTAAGACTTGTTAGTCCACACATCACCTCTACAAAACGAGACAAAATAGATCCCAAAAAAAGGATGAAATAGTGGAAGGTCTGATTAAATCCTTTGAAAGATAAATTTCAGATTAAAAACTCTATTTAATACTAATGATTCAAGGGTAGGACTCTAAAATTTAATCATATCAAATTTATTTTCATTTATTTCATTACTCATTCCTTCTTGTGTTTTTAGGTAGCATTGAATGCTCATTGTAGTAAATTTGGATTTTCCAAAGATTTATTTCATGGATTCAATTCATGGATATACAATATACCATCCGCACGTGATGATGTTTGTCGATTTGTAGCACACTAAATCCAATGTTTTAGAACTAAACGTTAGGTTTTATAATTTATATTATCTTTTAATGTGGATTCTGGTATGATATGTTGGTTCATCACTATCATGAAAAAAAGGGATGAGGATTGGTTATAAGAAAAATGATGAAGAAATGTTCTACTACTGGATTATTATCTAGGTATATATAATATGATTTCACTATCCTATCACATATCAATACAAATTACTTATTCTACTCAATGTTTGTGTAGTTTCGAAAACAAACTAATGAAAAAGATTATGGTTACTATGTTTATAAATTTATAAGAGAGATCATATTCCATGAACAAAATAGAATCCCTTATGTGGTATTTTAGAAGATTCTTACTATTTAATTTAAAATATTTATTAACCCTTTGTGTATTTAAATTTTTTCAGTACTACAATGGATACAGAAAAGAATCATATTCACAATATGACATAGATGTGGACAGAAACGAATGGACAACATATCTGATAGAAGAATGTACACAAATAAAATGATGATGTGAATTACATAGACGTAGTGGATTGATTCATATTTTTTTAATTTTTTTTTAATTTTACTCACCTAAGAATTGTTTTCTTATATATGTGGATTCCTTTCTTTAAGTTAGGACGGCTTATTTAAAGATGCTCATGCTTGTAAGAGATTGGACTTCAAGGCTGAAACTGAGATAATGACAAAAAGGAAATGGTTCAAGAATGTATAAAAGTAAATTTAAATTACTTATTTATTTAATTAATTTTTTTTAATTTTATATATTATTTATAATTTTATTTTCTTATCATTTTTATCTAATAATTTTTTAATAGATATTTTGATAAGTCATATTTTCCTTTCAACTATATGAAACAAGCCAGAAAAGATAGAACATGTTGAATGAAAAGTATAACTAATTAGTAGTTGAATACAAAGTATGACTTCCCAAAATATTTTTCTTAAATATTTTAATGAATAATGTACTAATAAACCACATCTTAATCAACCACACTTCAAACTGATTCATAGTGTCCTCGATATGACTCGAAGTGTATTTTTTTATTTTATAATAATATGTGATCCTTTATGATTCATGTCTTCTAAACTAACATGATTTGATCCATGAATCATTATTATGATCCATGATATATAGGGTATGCATTTATAATTATAATATCACCTTTTAACATTTTTATGATCATGTTATCCTTATATGATCGATGATATATCCCTTATTCACACTTATTAAAAATCTATGATCACAGTTTGTTATGTCTCATATCCTTAGACTGTTAAAAATGGTTATATAAATGATTTGTTCAAGAAGGATTATCATAATTATTAACTTAATGAGATACTCTTATGAACTATTTTTTAATGTTTTCCTCTTAACAAAAGCACTAGAACTAAAATATTCTAGGATAGATCATTATGCCATGTAAGGCATATTTAACTACTATAACGTGACATCTATGTATAAAATTTATGGGTTAATCTAGTTGGTATCAGAGTAATTAAACTATAAAAAATTTATAAAAATTAACAAGTGACCAGTATCACTCAAAATGTGTGTGTTTTTAAAAAACTAAACTTAATTTTAGTAAAAAGGACAAGTGACATACTAAATACTGAGAAAACACATTAATATTGTTTTTATATTTTAGAAAAATGATTCATGGGTCATTTTGACGTATATGAATCAACTGCACCTCAATTTGATGCATGGTGTGGACGGTATGACTTTTAGTGTGTATATTTATATTAAATTGAAATTAAATTGAGAAAAAAAGGACAAGTGACATACTGAAAAGTGAAAAAATACATTCGGATTGTTTTTATACATTAGTAAAAAGATACTATAATCCTTTTTGACTTGATGGAATCAACCAAACCTCAATTTGATGCGTATTTAGAATGATATGACTAAAAGTTTCTCCTATCATTTTAGAATTGACATTTTAGTTCAAAAAATGTCGCTCATGAAAAACCAACAAAACACACTTTGATTGTCTTGATAATTTAGGAAAATAATTTATAAGTTCTTTTTTGGCATTTATGAAGCAATATCACATCAAAATGATGCACGATGTGATCGATGTGACTCAAAATGTATGTTTCCAGTTTGAAATAACATTTTAGTAAAAAAATGAAACTGAGATAATGAAAAACAAGAAAACTTATTAATATTTTTTTGATACTCTAGTAAAATTATATATAAATCATTTTTGATGTGTAGGAATTATCCACACATCAATATGACGCACAGTGTGGCCGAAATAACTCAAAGTGTATATTTCTATTAAAATTTGACATCAATTTACGTAAAAACATTATGTGACATAATGAGAACCAAGAAAACACATTTAGATAGTTTTTATATTTTAGGAAAATGATACATGAGTTATTTTTAATGTATAAGAGTTAACCACACCATAATACGATGCGCATTGTGACCGATATGACTCCAAGTGTGTCTTTTTAATTTATATAAAAAGAACAAGTGACATATTGAAAATCAAGAAAGAAAAATTGAATAGTTTTGATAGATTATGAAAATGATCAATCAATCATTGTTTATATGTAAGTCTCAGTTGAACCTCAATACGATGCATAATGTCGCCACTATGACTCCAAGTGCTCTTTTTATTTAAAATTGACAAGAATTTAAGTAAAAACATCAAGTGACATAGTGAAAACTGTGAAATTGCATTAATATTGTTTTGATAATATAGGAAAAATGTTATTAGTCACTTAATATGTATATAGATCAACCACACCTCAATACGACACATGGTGTGGGTGGTATCATTAAAAGTGTCTCTTTTTATTTAAAATTGACATTAATTTAAGTGAAAACAACAAGTGACATATTGGAAACTAATAAAACTCATTTGGATTGTTTTGATATTTTAGTAAAATTGTATATTAGTAATTGTTTATGTGTAGGTATTAGTTGAACCCTAATATGATGAATGATATAGCCAGTGCATTTCAAAGTGTATATTTTTATGTAAAATGAACTTTAATTTATGTAAAATAAAAAAGTAACAAACTGAAAACTGAGAAAACACATTCATATTATTTTTATTTTTTATGAAAATGATAAATTAGCCATTTTTACATGTATGGATCATTCACACTTCAATATGATGCATAGTGTGGCCGATATAACTCACAAAGTGTTTATTTTTATATAAAATTTACATTAATTTAAGTAGAAACAACAATGGAATACTGAAATCCAAGAAAACACATTAATATTGTTTTAATACATTATTATAACATTCCTTGAGTAATTTTTGGTGTCTAGGAGTCAACCTCATATAAATCTAACACACAGTGTGACTGATATGACTAAAAGTGTGTGTTATTAGTTTAATATTGACATTTTAGTTCAGAAAGTGTCACTCATTGAAAACCATGAAAAAACAATTTGTTAATCTTGATTATTTAGGATAGAGATTCATAAATCATTTGTGACGTGTATGAATCAGTATCACATAAAAGAGATGCACAACGTGACTCATATGACTCAAAATGTGTGTTTCTGGTTTGAAATGACATTTTAGTAAAAAAACACAACTAACAAACTGAAAACCAAGAAAACACATTCACGTGGTTTTTATACATTAATAAAATGATACATCATTAATTTTTGATAGGTAGAAATTAGTCTCACTTCAATACGACGCATGGTGTGTCTGGTATAACTCCACATGTGTCATTATTTAAAAATAACATTAATTTTTATAAAAGAACATGTGACATATTCAAAACTAATAAAAAATATTCATATTGTTTTGATATTTTAGAACAACAATCTAGAACCAATTTTTAACATGTAGAAATTCACCCCACCTAAATTGAATGCATGGTGTGACCAGTATAACTCTTAATGTGTCATTTTTATTAAATATTTAAATTTTCGTTAATATTGATGTTTAATTTATTTCTTTACAGTATTAGTGACATAATATCTATTTTCATATATATGTGTAATATTTTTTTCTGGTTGAGATGATTTTTTTAGAAACTGATACCATGGGAAGACATTTTTTAGAGGGTATCTTAGTGTCAAAAGATGAAATTTTAATGTTTTATAATTTTTTTTTACAATTGTAAATGTAATTATACAAAACATTTTTTTTGAAATGAAAATAGAAGTTTTTTTGTATATACCATGTGTGGAATTGTTTTTATTATTGATTTCAATTAAATTTCAATAAAATATTTTTTCTGGGTGTGGTTTTTAAAATGTAGGTTTTCTTTTGGGTGTACTATTATATAAACAGCACAAAACAGGCGGTTATGCCTTTATCGGCACTAAAATTCATCGATAAAGGGGTCCTTTAGGAGTTCTAAAAATAGAGCTAATAAAGGAAGCCACTATGAGTAAAAAAACACTAATAGAGGGGGTCCTTTATCCATTCCAAAAAAATAGCTGAAAAAGGACCCTCTTTATCAGCACTTTCTTAATGCTCATAAGGGGGACCCCCTTTATCATCACTGTGTTTAAAAACACCTTTTAGCACTGTTAAAGGTCATTTTTCACGCTGTGAAAGACCATATGTGTGGTATTGATCCCTAGAATATGCTATGTTTTGTTTTTTGTAATTTCAATTTAATTTAAAGAAATAAATACTAATTTATTGTTGCTCTATTTTTGTGTTATGATCACCTCCAATGATTTTCATATGTGATGTTGTGTTTTCTGTTGTATAATCCTCCTTCAGTTTCTATCATATATTTTTTTATGTATATAATAAAAGAAGTGTGATAAATTAGAAATTCTACCAATAAACACCCCCACAATTCCTCAAACACTTGGAACCCGTCATAAAGCATCACAACTCATAATTAATTTTTTTATTTTTTATTTTCAAATAACCTTGTTTTAAATTGGTTGAGGGGAACTTTACACTAGCCCCAATTTTTTAATTGGGTTTGAAGGGAAACAATATACACCCCCAATTTTGATGGGATGGAGGAAGAACCTATACACACCCCATGTAGGGTTCTATATGCTTCTAGACCCAATTCCTATGTGAGTGAGAGAGCCCTATACTGCTAAGAACACTGTGAGTACGCTCGTGCTTGCCTGCATGCATGCCTATATGTTGTGGCCTTCCTAATTATGAAGCCTCATTTCTACCTCACTGTGTACATGCCTCGTGTCATGGAAGAGGGAACAATGGCTATAATTCACTGGAAACATGATCAGAAAGAGATCTAAGGGGATCCACTAAAGCAGAAGCCGAAAACACGCACAACTGAAGCATACACGAATAAAGTAGAAACCTCAACAGAAAACCCTCAACATTAGAAAGGGTTCTACTATCACTATCCCAATCAATAATGAGATCCATCACATATAATCCAACCTGATATGATGAATAAAAAAAGAGTAGAGAGATAGGAAAAATAGGGCATTGGACTCCAAGAATCACCCATGAGAATCTACTAAAACAGTTAAGAGTGAATCACCATCCATACCAAAGGGTTCATATTTGTCACATCGAATTATGTATTTATATATCCTTCTTGGAATTATCAATCACATATAATTTTTTTTTCTCTATGTGGTATTGTTTTGTTACATTTTCAAGACAATTTTAATTTCAAATGACTACCCCACATATATGGTGTTATCAGTTAATGAAAATATGTTACCTATAATTTTAGGGAATTCAGTAGCCAGTGTAATGAAATCCCAATAAAACCTTTGTGCACATGATATTATTTTGACTAAGGATGTCAGTAATGTAGTATGATTACCAATGGTGGCTAACAATATATCAAAGAAACCTTATACGATTCATTACCTACATCGTCCTCAACCACATCATCTCATTATGCATCACTAGATAATTTCTCATCAGATAAATTGGAATTTAATAAATTAGGAGTATAGATGGGGATTCCCCCTTCAGTTATTTCTAAATTTTATTCATATTCTTCAATTTTTTTATATTATAGAGTTATATGAGAAGACAATTAATGTGAGCATTGTGAAGGACCAACTTCAACAAAGTTCACATAACATGATTATTTAGTAGTAGGTTGGACCTCATCAATATCATAAATAATGGCATATAATATTTCTAGACCATTAATATAATATTTAATGATCAATGATGATTTATCCATATAATCCTCATCATCGATCAGAGGATACTCAGTGTCCCATAGACATTTTTCTAGAAAAAGGATAGGGATGAAGCCTCATTTATTATTAAATCAAAGCAAAAACCTCTTTTTACTGGGTAGAGGGAGACCCATTACATAGCCTGATGGTTCGGTGGGAATTTAGACCATTACATGGCATGTATGCCCAAATTTTTGGCATAATTCCCGTTCTATGAATTGTCCTACTATAGTACCCTCCTGCTACAACACCGCACAATCCACACCACTACTACAGTACCCTACCACTACTATAGTGACCTACCGCCTCTACAGTACTCATCGTTCCTACAGTACTGCCGCAGCTACATTACACTACAGTACTTCTACTATGCCCTGTGCCCAATGGGTATTAAACCCCCATTTTTCATGTAGGATTACGGGGTACTTACCACTAAGCCAAACCCCAACTACTTAGTGTATCATAGACATTCAAGATATTGAAGATATTGATATGTGATTGAAATAACTGGATATTCAACCATCAATTTAACAGATGATGAATATTTCTATGAACATCATATAATGTCACACATTCATGAATATTTCCCACTATTGTAGGAGGAAAACTATAGAAAAAACCATGATCAATATAAATTACTTCATAATTTCAAGAATAATAATGTTGACATGATTACCTGGAAAAAAAATCAAACATTATATACTACATTATCAATTATTTTAAATGTTTCAATTGGTTATGATTAAATAAATATGACTTTATCTTGAGAAATTTTTATGGATTTGATTATCATTATTTTCTAAACTAACCAAAACCTAGGGGGAACTCATAAAGCCTATATTATCTCTGATATTAGCAACTATCGGTCTCCATTTAGGCATAGTGTAAAAATCCAACTTCAAACATAAAAACACCATATTGAAATCCCTTTTAATAAAATGTTACTCACATGAAAGTGCGGGGTTCAAAGGTTTTGGGAAACACAATATTTTTACGTTGAAATGCTCGTCCTTTGTAAGATCCCATCTTTTTTCAGGTACGACCCTCTTTGAGTTTTTCATTTGAGCCTTGGAGGTTTAGTCTTGTTCAGAGAAAGAGAGCCTTTGTTGGGGAAAATGACATAAATATTAGAGATATGTGTTTTTTTAAATGAATAGGATATAGATATGTTATGTTAAATTAATAATGAGGGTTTTCAATTCCTGTGAAGGCTTTGGAGGTGTTTGGAGGAATATGTGGAAATAGGCCTTAAAGTTGTCAGGAAGAAACTTGCATGCCCTGTACTTTACTACTTCTACATAGGCCTTTATGAGAATTGGAATTTATTAGAACTAATACAAAACAGGGTTCATCCTAACTAAAAATGCCATTATTAGCAATAAAAATATCTGATAATTGAGGTTCTATTAAAAGGGGAACTTTTATCAGTGCTAAAAAATAACTAATAAAGGCCCCATTTATTAGTTCTAAATAAAGAGCAGATAAAATAATCCTTTATGAATTCTTTTTTAGCACTGATAAAAGACCCCTTTTACTACTTCTTTTTTAAAAGAAAAAATTAAAGTCAAAAAATAAAATTAAAAAATCTGTAAATTGGATTGTAGACCAACCCCCATTTTAACCACACTTGAACCCCTTTTCAATAGTGCTAAGAAGCCCCACTGAAACGACCCAAAACCACCCCCCTTTAACAGTGTTAGGTGCACCCCCACCCTTTTATAGTGCTAGGCGCACCCCCCATCCATTAAAATTTTTATTAATTAAATAATTATTGATAAAAATGAATAAATTTAATATACTCTTTATAAATTATAAATAATAATAAATATTATATATTAAATATATAGAAATTTAAAATGGAAAAATTAAACAAATAAAATTTAAAATAAATTTAATTAAGAAAAATATTATTGAATTTATTAATTACATGATTATTGATAAAAATTAATATACATATATATAGATTATAAATATTTATAAATAGTATATTATATATATATATATATATGAATCTATATTATATTTATTAAATATTATTTATATTATACAAAATATTTATGCATTACATTAAATAAATAATATATCTAGTGAAGAATGGTTTATAATTAAAAATTAATATGAATTTGAAATATTGACTAATTGCATCGAATTAGGGACATAATTAAATGTAATTTTATTTTTCAATTTAATATATACATATATATATATTAATCATATTTTATATTTATTCCATAGATATATATTTGAAATTAATGAAATTTTATATATAAAATACACACAAACATATTTAAATAAATATGGAAATATTATATAGAAACACATACATGAATTACATCTTATTTATTACTGTCTAAAAAAATGATGTCATATGGGGGAGCTTTTGATGATTTCAATGATTTTTTATCTTTTTTAGTTTTCCATGGATGATAACCCAATTTCCTCAAATGCCTCTGTTCTTTCCTCGTCAAAGGATGGTGCTTCTAGGCCTACATCCAATGATGTTATGATTAGTTCATCATTGAATCTAGTTGACACTAATTTGAATATTATAGAAGCTAGTTTAAATTTTTCTTACGATCAAAATGTTGGAGCAGAAAATCTTGTGGTGGAAGATGAACCTTCTTTGACTCATGAGGAATTAAATAAAGACCAAAGTTCCTAATTCGTCAAGGATACACATTTTGTTTCTTCTTCTACCAGAAGAATTCAAAAAATGTCCCACTAGAATTTTTAGAGGTACATCATTCTATTATTTAAAAAATATGTTCTAAATGCAAAAATTCAATCATTTCTTTAAATGGTTTTCTAGAAGTGAATGAATCTTTATAAGATTGAGGACATTGAATGTCATCTCTTTAATTTTTGTGGTTTTGGAGGATGGTGGATTGAATCTCTTGGTAAGGGTATATTTCATGTTATATTTTATTCCTTTGATATTATGTTGAGATCTTGGGGCATGGGATTCATCCAACTTAATATTTGTGTCCTGTGCATCCCAGACTGGGACCCAAGCATCAATCCAGTAAGTGCAAGAAAATATACAACTCATGTTTGGATTCGGGTCTTTGGTCTCAGATGGTTCCTATGGAATCCTCGGATTTTATGGGATGTTACATCAGATGTTGGTTTCCCTATCAAATTTTAAAAGGATATATAATGGTCAAGGTTCGATCGATATACTTGAATTCTTGTAGAAAATGACATGAATATGACTAATATTGAAATTGTTGTTTTAGTAGATGATATTTCAGATTTTATTTTCATGTTGAGAATGAAAATCTACCTAACCTTTATCCCAAATGTTGTAATGTTTGACATGATATTGAAAAATTCCATAAATGATTATGTTCTGTTAATTACAATAAGTTTGGATATTCATTTGAGTTTTCAAAATTCAATATACCTCTTATATTCCCTCTGAACGAAGATGATAAGAAATCCACTGGTAGAAAATATTATGGACTTTCATTAATTGATGATGTAGGTAATATTGATTCTAATAATAATAAAAATGATTCACATAATATTCCCTCTAATACTTGAAAAACATCACAAGGATATCTTGAGACTCATGTTGTTTCATCTACTAAGGAGGATATTTTTTCTTCCATGGACCGGTCTAATTTTCACCTTGGTGTGTCTTCAACTATTCAATATTTGGCTGATGATAATAATTAGAATACTAGAGTTTTATTGAATCTTGATAACAATTTAATTGAGGTAGGAATCTCATAGTTGAAAAATATGATGTCTACTATAGTGTTGGTGGATCGTTTGAGTGAAAATATTTTTGTTTGATATACACATGAGGATCCTTCCATGGGTTGTTTCTAGCCTGGTGTATCTAGGAATGATATTTTCAAGATAGTTTCGGGGATTTCTTAGGCTGCTGATAATACTTCCAGAGTTTTTCATTCTAAATAAGGGATTTCAATGATGGTTATTTATGGTATTCATATTTCTATGAATACTTCTATACTAGTTTTAAATGAAGGGAATTTTGGTAGTGTGTATTACTTTGGATCCAGATCTCATGAGTAGACAAATTCTCTAGTTACTGTAAGTGAAATAATTATTGTCATACATTAATATTCTTTTATGAATGAAGAGACAAAATATATTATTGTTGTAAAAAAGGGTATTTCAAGTTCTTTTCATGATATGAAATCTATTTTTGATATAGTTACAGGATCTACTCTCACACAACAGGATGATTTTAGGGATCCAGTTCTGGGGTCCTTATGTGCTACTGCTCAATATGCGGGAATATTTATGAGACTAGAAGTAGAGATCCTTTAGATGGTTTTTATTTTAGTGATGTGGTTAGGGGATTTTCCTCTTCCCATCCATCTAATTTAGAGTTTATTAATGATTTAGATGAAGCTCATGATACATGGAAAACAATGAGAGAATCTTGGAAGCATGGCTTTCATTAACGTGGGAGAGCTCTTTATAGAAGGAGTGGAAGATCCTAATCTTTTATTCAGGAGTCTTTGACTATTTTTATCATGTTTAGAATTTTTTTGTTTTCCATCCTTCTCCTTTTTGTTTTTTCTTTCTTTTTTATAAAGGGACATTGACATTGTTTTCAAAAGAATATAAAAAACACATATGCCTAATATTTATGTAATTTATTCAAATTTTTATATTCATTTTACTATTTCATTATAGGATTATAAATTCAATATATTATGTGTTTAAAAAGTAAGTTTTATTTACTTATTTTTAATTTTATTACAGTTAGGTATTAATTAATTTTTAATATTATTTTTTTATTTTTTATTTTGTGAATTTGATAATTTATTATTATTTATTTATATTTATTTATTTACTATGTTTTAATATTTTCAATAAATATTCATTTTTATTTCAATATATTTCAATATTTTTTAATAATTTATATTTAATTAATAAAACATATCCATTTTTCAATACTATTAAAGTGTATTAATTTTTAATTATTTCAATTTCACGCATTTTTAACATCATTCACATAAGCTTAAATATTAATTAACAATGTTAAAAATATATTTGTTAATAAATATTTATAAATATATATTTTTATAAATGTATATTCACTATATTTATACATTTATACATTTATAT
This sequence comes from Viscum album, assembly GCA_963277665.1. Classification (NCBI taxonomy): domain Eukaryota; kingdom Viridiplantae; phylum Streptophyta; class Magnoliopsida; order Santalales; family Viscaceae; genus Viscum; species Viscum album. Next base: position 1,510,933,475 of record OY728131.1, read on the forward strand.
TTTAAATAAATAAATATTATTTTTTTAAAGTATTTATATAATTGTAAATAAATAATTATATATATATATATATAAATAATTATAAAATTATTATATGTTTTTAAATAATGAATATATTTACTATATTTATATTTATGTATATTTATTAGATATATATATAATTATTTAAATATATATAATGATATAAATATATAAATATATAAATATTAATTTTTATAAAGTATTTATATGATTATAAATAAATAATTATATATTCAAAAACATTAAAATTATAATAAATATATTTAAATAATGACTATATTTACTTTATTTATATTTATATATATTTTTCAATCATATAAATTTTATTATAAATTTTATTATAAATTTTTTTATTTATAATTATAAATTATTTATCGTTGTTAATGTTTTAGCATTGATAAAGATATAGAATTATCATCAATAAAAATGAACTTTTAAAATCCATCTTTATCAGCGCTAAAACATTAGCATTGATAAAAAGAATCTTTATTAGAGATTATTAATTTAGCGCTGATAAAAGAGTGTTATATTAGTTTTTTAGAAGCATTGAAAAAAGTGTCCCCAAATCTAGTTAAAGAACCCTGACCAAATGAGAACAAGTCACGATATCTAAATATTTCCACAACATCCCCTACTGCAAGTTCTCATCCTGGTCGAATCCAAGCTGAATTCAATGCTTGAATCGAGGATCAAACAATTCCAAGTGTTGAAAAATTTAACGGTATAATGAATCCAATACTCGAACAAATCAAAGGTTTGGTGATATATCTACATTATCTTGAATGATTAAAATATTTTATTCAAGGTATGTTGTTTTCTCTTCCTCGTTAATCAATGATTTTTTTCCTAAGGATATCTATTTGTGTTTTTTTCATTATCTCATTCTATTTATTATCCATCACCAATTTCCCTTCTAGAATGAATATATAATTAGGGGATTCTCAAAAATGTTTTGTTTTTATTTAACCTTTAAGGGATTTTCATTATTCCTTGTAGAATATTAATAATTCAATACTCTATTATCATCCTTGTATAATATTAAGCTTAATAGTTTTTAACTTTCTTCCATGGAAATAATTCACACAAAGTTTTTGTTAAAATTTTACCCATGGTTTTTAGTTAAAAAATTAAAATGGATTTCATGTAATGGTTTCCTGATGTTGAGGTACAATTTTTATTTGTTTTTTATATTTTGAAGCTTCAGTGGAATTACATTGATATTTTTATTTTATGTTAAGTTTCCCAAATATTATCTCTTTGTTTTTTGGATATCCAATATGAACATGAATATGTATGTATATATACATTTATGAAATCAACACACACAAACACAGATATATATATATATATATTTGAACACATTATTTTATGTATATATTTAAGTATTTGGTCATATGAAATATAGATAGTATTCATTCAATAAAGTAGAAAATAATTTTTTTCTTGATTCCAAAAATGCATTCCAAGAGAGAATATTAACGTGTGTATTTTTTTGAATTGTTACTTTCTGTCATGTTTGAAATTTTTTAAAATTGCTTGGATTATCACTTTTTTATTTTGAATAATATTGAAAGAAATAATTTTTTTATTGAAAATCAGTAGTAGTATCAAGATTTATGGACTTTATGTTAACATGAAATGGTTTTCATAAAAAGTTATCAACATCTATGGAAATTGTCTATTTTAGTTTTAATGTGGTAAGTTTTTTCACTTAAATATAGAGATCTTATTGATGGTTTTTGGCTGGATGTTTTAATAGACAAGTTAGGGTTATGTTGATTTTCAAATGATATGTTTTCTAAAAAGGAGGCCATACCTCCCATAACGATCATAATAGGGATCATATGCATCTTAGTGAAGGATAAGATATATGTACAATCTTATACTAATTAGATTGTATGGGTACCCACCTATATCAAATTCCTTATGGGAGTCCAACAAGGTAGGCTAGTTGTAGGTCTCTAGTATTTTATAAACAAAAGAACTCATCATCATGCTTATAGGTGGTTCCAACCCAAGTATGTCTAGAGTCAACTCACAAGATGTTTTGGAATTTACAAGATTATATATTCTTCAATTACTACTCTTTACAAGTCTATTATTTTTAACTTACTCCGTATTTTATATTGATTAATTATAATGTGTAAATTTTTAATATTTTTTATTTGGTTGTATTTATTTTTTTATTTTTCTAAATAATGTTTCATTTTATTATTATATATTATTCTTCATTATTATGGTTATAAAAACTCATATTCATAAACCCTATAATATTTACAGAGTCTATAATTATCTTCATTCAATAAAATATTTTTTACTAAGGTGAAAATATTTATTAAGAGAATTTTTGAAGATTAATGATATTTGATATACCATTAATATTAAATGTAATAATTCCTTAGGTTATTACGTAAATTGTTCCAGAAAATAGAATTGTGATTCTCAAATTCAATATATGTTTGAATAATTATTAGAAAATAAATTTAGTAATTCATCATTTTAAGTCAACATGTATTGGTTCAACCCCTAATAATCCTTGATTACCATCCATTTATTTAAAATAACTCTTTATTTTTTAAAACGTTTTCTCAAATCATTTTTATATCTTCTAGTTGTTAGAATAAGAGTTTATTGTTCTTGTTTATCATATTTGGGATTCGCATTACCCCTTAATTTCCTATATAATATTTTCATTTGTTTAGGGGATTTAAGGAATACTTGATGGTTCATTTTAATATAGGTAGGAAAATAATTAGTTAGAGTATTGAAAGTATAAAAATTGTTTTTTATCCTATAAATATGTAATTCTTAAAGGCCCCAAGGATTCATATATTATAACATGTCCCTTCCATGACCATTTGAATCAAATACAAGAAATGTATTCCCCCCAAAAATCACCATTAGTGGACCATGAGTTAATAAGAAGTGTCAATGGTGTAATTCTCACAAATTGTAGGTATTAACCCTTTTATAGAACAGAATAGAGTATAAGAGCCATCCTCATCAGTTTCATCTCAAAAATAGTTATTATTGCAATTTTTTCTTGAGACTCATCCCACATCTCTTTTATGTTTCTTAAAATATTATGAGTAATATTCATCCCATGGGTGAATATTGATGAGAGTAGTTCAAGAAACATACATGCATGTTTACATGAGATAGAATACGACTCTAAAAAAATGAAATAATAACTATTCAGGAGATGAAGCTAATGATGATGATAGTTGTCTATAAATTTCACCTTTAGATGAATTCATAGGATAACACCTAGAAAAGTTTAGTTATTATTTTCTTAAATTCAATTACCCATTTCCTTGAAAGAATACTAAAATTATTTTAAACAAAAAAATTTGGGTTTCTTTTATTTTAATTATCAATAACATTCACCATTGATAATGAATAACTTTTCTATATTTATTTATTTGTTATAAGAATTAATATTTTATGAACCTAATAGTATGGATATGAATAAAAATTGGATGCATGCTACTCATTTGAAAACAGATTATGAATATTAAGTCAATGAGTTCAACATGTTTTCAATAGAGCATACATTGAGACCTTCTCAAATCTTTTGTCCATGTTTATGTTATTGTTATTCAAGAAAACTTTTTTTAGAAGAGTATGAAGAAATTTTGATTTGTCATGGAATATATCAGAGCTATATATGTTGAACTAAATATCATGAAAACATAACATGCACACTAATTGGGGCGATATTGTGGTTTATGGATCACTTGATATGAATACCAATGTCAATGATGATGGAGAATGCTTGGAAGAAATGAAAATGGAAATTGAATATGTCCTATGGTATTTTCCAAAGTTATTTTTTAATTTAAATAGATATGCTATGATAACATTTTATATTACTTTTAATAAATACATAACACTGTTAGTTGTATTGAAGTTATATAATTTTAAAGCTGGTAGAAGATGGAGTGACACTAGGTTTACAGAACTAAATGGTATCTTGAATGATATCATACTAGAAGGAAATAAACTGCATTATTAAACATATTATAATAAATTAATTCTAAATTAAATGGGAATTATCTTTAAAAAAATATAAGCTTGTCCAAATGATTGTATTTTTTCTAGGACCCTTAATCACTGATAAAATGACCTAAGCTTGGCACAGATTAATACAAGAAAAATCAATCAATTCCTTAAAAAACTATACGGAACATTCCAATCATTCAATGACTTAGATGACTATTTGTATGTTAGGAAACTATGAATCAATTAATCTAGAATATAGATACCAGAAATAAATATATGAACCAACAACATTCATAAGATTCTCCTTAGTGGAAGAAAATTAATTACGAGTGTCCTAAATTTGGAAATGAGTCGAGAAATTCATCTTATGTTATCTATAAATGGAATAAATCCTTTTGATGTAAAAATTAGTATTCATAGTACATGGCCCATCATTTGTGTAAATTATAACATTCTTCCATGGTTATCTATGAAGAGAAAATACATTATGTTGTCTCTACTTATATCTAAACAAAATCAACACAGTAATGATATTGATGTCTCTTTAAATCCATTTATCAAAGATCCAAAATTGACGTGGGATATAGTTTTTATAATGTATGATTATCATAGAAGTGAAGAACTCACATTGAAGGTTATGTTGTATGGGAGGATTAATTTTATTTTTAGTAAACCATATTCACAAAATATTATAAACTCAACCTAGAAAAAGATATAAAATTTATTAAAATAACTATATTGTAATAGTTCTACATCATACATTTTCTTGATGTCATGGATGTAGAAAAATAATAATTTGATAGTGTTATTGGAAGGTTACTAAATGTTCTTAATAAATGAATGATGTAATCAAATCAAGGTTGGACTAGATTTATACTTATTGCTTTCCATTTTATTTGGACTAAAATTGTATGACATAAATTAAGTAGTCTCTTATTATTTTCCAAATCCATATGAAGTAAATTTGTAGACTTGATGAAGTTTACAATCATGAATAAGGAGGTTTCAATCATATTTTTAAAAGTAGATAAGTTCTTCCCACCATAATTTGTTGATATAATGATACTCTAAATGATTCAATTAGTTATAGTGGTTTAACTATATGGTCATATCAATTGTAGATGGATGTATCCAATTGAATGGTATATGGAGATTTTGAAAAGGTATGTCAATAATAGAAGTTGTCCAAAAGGATTTACTGTAGAATAATCTATTATTGAAGAAGATGATGAATTCCATAATGATTACCTATTATATGCTGACAACATCAGTCTCTCAATGTCTCTTCACAGTGGACACCTTTTGGGGGAAAGGATTTTTGAGATATATGTTGATACAATTACCTTCACAGAGAGAGAGCAATCACACCTTTACATTTTACATAATAATTAATATGTGGATCCAACCATTGAAGCCCACAGAGTGATACTTATAGATTTTAATCCATCAAGAGCTAAATTATTGATATAAAATACACATAATCAATATTTTATAAGATTTTTCTAAATTCAAATATATAAGTAGTTATCTGAAAATAAAAATCCAATTACTGAATGACATCGACGGCTAGCAAGGGGACTGGATATTATAACTTACACTAGATTTGTAATCAATTTTTATTTGAACTATGAAAAATAACACAATGAATGAAGTACAGTGAAAAGAAGTGAAATTATTTTTTGGGGGGAAGTGATGCACATATCTAGTTCCAAGGTTGGAAATATAATTTATGAAAATATGTCATATTTTAAAATTATCGAACAAAAATAAAAGTTGGATTATAAAATATTTCAATTGATGATTTTCCATTGTGAATGGGTTGAAAATAGTATTGGGTTGAAAGTTGATGAATTGGTCTTCATGAAGGAGAATTTCATTGTGGAGGGTGAAAAATGTGATCCATTCAAAATGGAATCAAATGTAGTGAAATTATTTTATGTCTCTGATCTAGAAACATGAATCAGTCGATTGTCCTACTGGTGACTAAAAATACTATCAGTTCATATGAAAATTCAATCGAGGATGACCCTATTATTGAGAGATAAAAATCATTTCATTACTTTCCCAATGTAGAAAATGTCTTGTACATTATAGGGGACTACGAAGAGTGGAATTTTATTTTCAATAGAGGAAAAAAATCCCTAAAACCTTTAAAAAATGACAGTTCATTGAGAAGGTAAAAGTGTTTTTTATCTTATTTTGTTTTCCTCATAATCTTATCTATTATCTACATCATTTAAATAATCTAAATTAAATGTTAGACCACTCATGTAGAAAATATATTCTACACTTGATGATTCTACCAATCCCACAGAAGAACAGACCATAACTAAGGAAACCGTTTGGGAAGATGTAAAGGTAAAGTTACAATATATATTCTGTATTTTAATGAAAAATTATATAATAAAATATTGATTTAATTTTCATTATTCCTTGTAGTGCTCATTTAGTTTAAAATATTTCGGTTGGTCGGAGTGGACACTCTAGATGGGGGTGAATTTAGTTCCAAGTAAAATTTCTGTTAAAATATTGATTATTTAAAATCCCCCTATTTATAAAATAAGTTAAACTGTAGTGAATTTATACAGATTGTAAATTTTTACTTAGATTCTCCAAGACTGATTAGGTCTCATTTAGTTTAACCACAAGATCAAACTAAATTTTGAAACTAATCTACTGATTTACAATAAGTGTAAACACTTTCTAATTTAACTATCAAAGTAGCTTTAAAATAGTTTTGTATTTCAAATTAATAGCGGTGGAATAAATAAGATTTCTGTAGTATACATTGAACATAAATTATAGATGCACAACAGATATAACAAGAGGTTCAGTCTCAAGACCAGACATAGTCCTCTCAAATTTATATAAATTTGATCCACACCCTGGATCAGGGTTGACAACAGTTTACAAAACTGTCCAGGCCACACATGCACCTCCACCACTGTTCTACGTGGGAAACAAATAAAAGACCAGGCCACACAAGGACCTCTTCCATAGTTAATGTGGGTAAACAAGAGTTAAGATATTTGGATTGGGGATTTGATATCCTCCAGTTATGTATAGGAGACAATGTGTGTATAATAAATACATAGCACACCACACTGCTCGAAAGTTGATAAATAAATCACGTAGGGAAGATAGATGAGATTTTAAAAAGTTCTAGTGATTATCAATGTAGCTCTGGACTCGTTGGATTCAGTAGGAAAGCTTCTGAGTCATTCTCTGGTTTTTCTTTTGAAAAACAGAGTTTTGTAGTCATCTTGTTTTCTTCAGGTGTGAGAATGATCTCTTAATTCGACATGCGTTTTTCAAAGGTTTTTGATTAAATTCATGAGATTCCTTTGAATTATTTTCAATATCCTTCATGTTCAAGATTGTTCTAATTTTTCAGCATAGTGCTCTTGGGTGTATGTTAGTTCTTCTAGTTTTATATTCACACTTGCACACCGCTTGCACGTGTACTGCATCTTAATCTTCCTTAAATTCTACAAGTTCTCGCATTAATAATGATTCACTTTTCATATGTACGTGATACGAATTCCTGACATGCCAACAACTATCATTAAATAACATTAATTGCATTAAAAACATCAAATATGACTGTTAGCATTATTTAAATAATATTGACAAAAACTTAAGAAATGGTGTCACAGTGATTATGTAAACCGTGTATTGTTTACGGTATGTGGCTCACAGTATGAGCTTCTTGGTATGTCAATTTCACAAGGTATATTTCACGGTGAGTCATTCACGGTGTCTGGTCACGGTGAGTCCTTCATGGTGTCTGGGTCACGGTGAGTCCTTCACGGTGTCTCCATACTTAGACAAATATCTGTATTTGGACTTAGACTGTAATATGAAGAATATTAATTATGTTTAATTATTAGAGAGTAAATGATCTTGAATCATAAATATAATGGTGTGATAATATATGTGAGATTTATGATCATGAATAAGACTTGTAAATAATAAAGAGAGTAATCAACATCCATAAGACTTGTTATTATTAAATCCTGATGTGTTGTTTTTATTGAGATTGAAGAGAATTAGCAAGATGTGCAATGAATATTGATATTAATTAACAGTAATAGTATTTTTGATCATTAAAAAATGATTAACACATGAGGAGTCCAACAATCTTCCCCTTTGTGATGATCACAAATCCGATATAGTCAAAATATACATGAAATGTTACATAAACGAAACTAGCAAATTAGAATAGAAGAAAAAAAATCATTATAGTACTGACACTTGTAGTTGTTCTCCCCCTTTTATACTTGGAGTTTTCTCACCCTTTTGGGATTATCAAAAAGTATAGAAAATGAAATGAAACACTGCATTTTTCATTAAGAAGGGTTCACAATAGATCACACAGGATAAGTACAAACAGTAAAAAGAAATGACATCCCATCAAAAAGAAATAACAGTCCTCGGACCCTCCAGGGAACCACCTTGTCTTTGCCTTTATCAGCAGCAGGAGCTGGTGCTGAAGTAGAAGAAGGCATAGATGTGGTATACAAAGAGGGTATGGGTAGACCTTCAAAAATAGATGGAGTCAAAGTGGGAGCAATAGAAGATCTAGGATGTGGTTGGTCAAGAATTACTGGCCGGATTTGAGAAAGAGCTTGGCTAACTGTCATGGCAGTTGAGGCTAAGGTAGGTAGACCAGGTCTAAGGGGTGTAGCAGTTGGAGCAACTATAACAGTGCTCTACACATGAAGATACGACTTCAAAAGATTGATGAAATCAGTAATGATTTCACCACCATATTGCATAGCCTTTTCAAAATCATCCTTATTCTCCAGAAATCTGTCCAACAATCTGGTGAACTCTATATGTCTCTGAACTTTAGCTTTAAAAACATGAGTCACTGGAGGGATTCTCAAATTTTCCACAAGATATTTAACATGATCTGTCATATCACTTTTAGAGAAAATCTGGGATATATTCAAATTTATTTTCTTAGTGATCTCTTATTGAGCATCATTGGCTATCTTAGAATTAATTCTAACTAAGTCTAATGCTCTATCACTATTCTGAACCACTTCTATCAAAGAGGATAGATCCAATCCACTGAAGGCACTCTGAAGTTCTTAATTATGTATCTTAACATAGAATCATCCATTGAAGGTGTGGAGGGCTGACCAGTAGTAGGTGATGCTTTGACGGATTCGGTTAGAACTTTGAGCTGTTTCAGAACTTTTTGCAGGCATCCAGTGTATTCATCTGTAAGATTATTCAGATTTTCCACAGGCTCTCTCATGTGTTCCCGCATCTTGGTGTATATTTTTCCAATATTCTCATCAAAAGAAAGTAGGTATGGATGAACTTGAGACACAATATCCCTAGCAAGGAGGGAATCAGATGGCTCAGGGGAAGCTGCAACAGGTGCAGGTGCAGAAATAGGAGCAGGCTCTGATCTCAAAGATAACTCATTCTGCAAACTTGCTACCATACTTTTCAGATTTTCAACATCAGCACTCAGCAGCTTATTCCCTACTGTTAATTCTTGAATTTCTCGGATCATCCTTGGTTGAATATGCAAGATAATATTTTCCAAGAGAATTGATGCATCTTCTTGAAATAACTAATTCACTGGACGAGGTTGAGTTGAGACAATATTCTCAACTCCAGCTAACAAAGTCTCTCAAAAAAAATTCAGATCAACTTTGGTCACAAAGGACTGATTCTCAGGTAGGTGTGAAGGTAAAGGTAGTGGTTCAGATTCTGGTTGAGGTTCGGAGTCATCTTCAGAATCAGATTCTGATTCAGATTGAGGTTGGGGTTCGGGGTCTGGTACTGGTTCTAGATTAGCTAAAGACACTAGTTGAAACACAGAAGAAAGATCCATTCTAGGTGCAGTCACTTGCTGTGACTCATTCACATCATAAAATCTTGGGAATTCATATCGAGTGTACATAGAAAATGTGACATAAGGTTGAGAAGCTTCAGAAGATCCAGCTTCCACAATACCAAGGTTTTGAGGTTCCTCCCCCTCAACTTGTGCTTCCTTTCCAGATTCTTGAGGTTCAGGAACATGGAAAATATCCTCAGGGTAATCCCTAATCTCATCAGCAAACTCTTACCTTAACAACTGAAAGGCAATTTCCATCCTCTCTTCAGTATAGGGAATGATCTCAGGAACCGACTATTCCATTGGTTGAGCTTCCAAACTTTCATCTTTCTCGACAGAAATATCCTCTTCAATAGGATATGCCTCTAAGGTTTCTTGCTGTTCTAAATCAGGAAAAACCAATTTCCTCATAGCTTTAGGACGAGCTTCTGGATTTACATCCGCACTAGAAGAATGAGATTCCTCTTCTCTCAAACTAACACCAACTTCCTCTCCTTGAGTTATTTCAACAGGGATAACATCAAGGACATCAGTCCTTTATTTTTCAACAGTAGTTGTTTCCATTGGAGATCTTCTAGATTCTTCTCTATGAGATACTCTAGCTGTTACTTCCTCTTATTCTTCTTCTTCTGAATACTCATCCACTTCATCTGGTTCCAAACCAGTATTAGATAGAATTTTAGGCTTTCTTAGATAGTCAACAAGATTAAACTTTTTATACACTTGATCATTATCCTCAACCCACTGCTTCTTCCAGGGGTTCCAGCTAATCTTCATACTTCTGATTATAGGAATGGATAGGCAGTAATCAAGTTCCTCTAACTTTTCATCATCTGGTAAAACCATCCCTTTTGCAACTAACATTGCTGATATCATCCTTGAGTAAAACAAGGAGGTGGATTTAGAAGTGACTTTGATCAGCTCACAAATATGATAGAAAACATACTTATAAAGATTGATCTTATGTCCATTCTTCACGAGGTGGATCAGGAACACATCCTGATACTTCATCACAGCAATGTATCCTTTTCTAGGACTAATAAAATTATGAACAAACTTGAACAGAAGTCTAGTCTCTCCATGTAATTCAGCACCTATGGCCCTTCGCTTGGTGCCATTTCTAGGCAGGATCTCTAAAGCATTCTCCAGGGTAAAGATGTCGGTTGTTGGAGGAGGGTCTCCCTAATAATATTCACAAACTCTTTCATGTGGAATTATTAGGCATGCAGCTCACATCCTTGAAGAGAATGAGAACTTTTGAACATTTATCCGGCTTGTCACCATAAAGCTTTCTCCAAACTCATAGGAGAACTTCACATACTGATAGAATTGAGATACCAGTCTTGGGTAAATTGCTCTATTCTATCCAGTGAACCACTCAAGACATCCTTTTTCTCTTAAAACTTTCAATACTAATGATCTGCTAGAAAGAAACCACTCTTGGAAAACCTCCTTTTCAGGTACAACTGTACGACTTACCAGGTTTTGGATTAGAGGTACTTCGAGAGCTATCCTCGGTATCCTCTTCTGTTTCATAGAGCGGCGCTTCTCAGACGAAGGGGAGGATGGATGCTTAATCCTTGGCATTCACTAAAGGTTCGGGTGAGAGGGAAGAGAAGGTTCAGGAGAGAGTTCGAGTATGGAATCGCATGAAACCCTTATGTTTTATCATTTGGGAATGTCAAACGTCATAAAAACAAAAACCAGGGAAAAAAATAGTGTGAAATAAAAATTATTGCGATTTGGGTTAAAATAATAATATAAATAAATCATCACTGTGAGACCATGAGTAGAAATTACGGTGAGATGAAAAATAGTAATCATGGTGAAAGAGTTGGTAGTCGTCACGGTGAGACAGTGAGCATTCTATATGGTCACAGTGAGAGAGTGAGTTGGCAGACCATGAGCATAGAGTCTTGATGGTGAGACCGTGAGCATAAAATAGTAACTTAGAAACAGTGAGTATGAAACCGTAAAGTAAAGTACAGTAAAGTATTAAACATTTAGATCAGTAAGATATTCATTTATGATTAATGATACCAATATCATGTATCATGTAGTCTAATCTTTTAGAATTTAATGGTTTAGTGAATATATCAGCAAGTTGATATTTAGTATCAATGAATTCCAAAGTGATATCACTTTTTTGATAATGATCCCTCAAAAAGTGATGTCTTACATCAGTATGTTCTATTCTAGAATGAGAAACACGATTCTTATAAATGTTAATAGCACTTGTGTTGTCACAATTTATTATGACATGTATGAATTGATATCCATAGTCTAGTAATGTGTGTTTCATCCACAAAATTTGTGCACAACAACTGCCAGCATCTACGTATTCAGCTTCTGCAGTAGACAATGCAACCAAATTTTTTTTCTTACTACACCATAATACTAGTGACTTTCCTAAATGGTGACATGTTCCAGAGGTGCTTTTTTTTATCTAAATTACATCAAACAAAATCAGCATCAGAATAACTAACAAATTCAAATGATTTACCTTTGGGATAGAATAGTCCTAAATTTGGAGTATGCTTGAGGTATTTGAAAATTCTCTTTACAACATTTAAATGTGACTCATTACGGTTTCCTTTAAAATGAGAACACATACAAACACTAAACATAATATCAGGATGACTAGCAGTTATGTATAGTATAATTCCAATCATTCCTCTATAAGTGGTTTGATCAACGGATTTACCATTTTCATCAAGATCCATCTTACTGGTGGTACTCATGGGAGTTTCACTACCTTTTGTTCTATCAAATCCAAAACGTTTTAAAAGATCTCTATTATATTTACATTGAGTTAAAATAATTCCATCATCATTTTAAAAGATTTGAAATCCACGAAAGAATTTATGTTCACCCATAAAACTCATTTCAAATTCATTTTGCATCATTTTAGAAAAATTAGTACATAATGTAGTTTTTGAAGATCCAAAAATAATTTCATCTACATAAATTTGTACAACTAAAACTGCTTTAGAAATTTGTTTTATAAACAGAGTAGGATCATGTATTCCATTTGTAAAACCTTTGGAAGTAACAAAAGTACTTAATATATCATACCAAGATCATGGAGCTTTCTTTAAACCATATAAAGCATTTGATAATTAGAAAATATGATTTTGAAAATAAGGGTTTGTAAAACCAGGTGGTTGTTCGAAAGAAACATCCTCAGCAATATATCCATTCAAGAATGCACTCTTGACATCCATTTGATATTGTTTGAAATTTAGATGTGTATCATAATCAAGTAAAATCCTAATGGCTTCTAATCTGGATACTAGAGCAGATGTCTCCTCATAGTCAATACCTTCTTCTTGACTATAGCCTTTTGCAACTAGCCTAGCTTTATTTCTAACTATGTTTCCAGATTCATCTACTTTATTTCTAAAACCCCATTTTGTGCCTATTGTGAAAGTGTCCTTAGGTCTTTCAACAAGATTCCGAACTTTATTTATTTGAAATTGATTGAGTTCTTCTTGCATAGAAATTACCAAAAATTCATCATTAATAGAATCATCAATGTTTTTAGGTTCAAGTTGTGACAAGAAGGCTTGATGTTCAACCTGATTTCTAAGAGAAGCTCTAGTTTGTTTCCCTCTATCAAGATTTCCTACAACATCATCTAAAGGATGATTCTTTAGAATTTTATTTGATCTAGTAAAGCTAGGACTAGAAATTTCTGGTTATTCTCTAGGTTCGAGTTCATATGAGGCAGATTCTAGAATAAGTCCAGAACTGGTTGTCATTATAGCAGGTTCATTGATTTTATCATTAATGTCCAGAACAGATAAATCTTCTTCAAGATTTTGAAGAGAGGTTTTAGGCTCATGTTAATTAGTTTCTTCAAACGTGATGTGAACAGATTCTTTTACACACTTGGTTCTTTTGTTGAAAACCCTCTAGGCTTTACTAAAAAATAGTGTAACCTAGGAAAATTCCTTCATCACTCTTGGATAAAAACTTGTCAACATTATCGTTGGTATTAAGAATAAAGACTTTGCAACCTAAAACACTGAAGTAGTTGACCTTAGGTTTCCTATGGTTCCACAACTCATAAGGGGTCTTCTTAAGAACAGGTCTAATCAAGACTCTATTAATAATATAAAAAGCAGTATTCATAGCTTCAGCCCAAAAATATCAGGTAGGTCATACTCATTGAGCATGGTTCTGGAAATTTCCTGAAGGGTTCAATTCCTCATTTCTACTACACTATTTTGCTGAGGTGTCCTAGGGGTAGAGAAATTATGACTATAGCCATTGTGTGAGTAGTAGGATTCAAATTCATGATTTTCAAACTCACGGCCATGAAAAATTCTTACGATTTTAATCTTAATTCCACTAAGGTTCAATACAGAATTTGAATATTTAACAAAGTAAGAACAAGCTTCACTTTTTTGAGCTATAACATATAACCAAGTATACCTACAATAGTCATCTACTAGATCATAGACATAGTGATTCCCATTTAAACTAGAAACTATAGAAGGTCCACAAGAATCCATGTGAACCAACTCAAGAGGTTGAGAAGTTGAAACATCGTTGTTTGATTTAAAAGAAACATTATGTTGCTTTCCCTTTTGATAGGGATTACAAACTTTGTCATTAGAAAACTCAATTTTAGTTAGGTCTCTAACTAAGTTTTTCCTAGTTAGTTTTCTAAGTGAGTGTATATTGCAGTTTCCTAATCTTCTGTGTCAAACCCAAGACTCTTTATGAAAAGCATTTAAACAAGTAACATTTTTCATGGATAAGGAATTTAAATCAACTGCATAAACATTTTCATTTCTTAAAGGGGAAAAGACTAAAACATTTTTAGAATTGAAAACATTGGAAGAATCATTTTCAAACATCAAATTAAATCCATCATCACATAATTGAGAAATACATAACAGATTATATTTAAGTCCATCAACAAGTAAAACTTTAGAAATTAAAACTGAATTAATGTAACCAATTTGGCTTAGGCCGATGATCATTCCTTTAGAATTATCACCAAAGGAGTCATGAACTCCATCATCCTTTATTAAAATCATGAACCATGAGTAATCCCCAGACATATGTCTTGAACATCCACTATCCAAATACCATGTCTTCTAATGGGAATTCTTCAAGCAGGTTTCCTACAAAACAGATTTAGATAGGAAATGATTTTGGTACCCAGATCTTCTTGGGTTAAGACAGGTTAGCAATAAAAGCATTCGATACTCGAATTTGTCTTATGGGTCTCATATAATATACAGAATCAAAGTATTGTGAAAGATAAAATCTATTTGATTTATAATATGTGAATAACTAGTTAAAGTATATGAATGTCCAGAGTTAGAACTAGCAGTATTCTGTCCAGATTTTGGAACAAATCTATTCATAGTAATCTGTCTCTTTCTAGGTTTGTAGCCTATTCCAGTAGAGTATTTTGGTGCAACATGCTTTCCTAGCATTTGAGTTAGTGTATAATTTCCGTTTGTGTAATTTCTTTAATTATTTTCTAATTTTCTCATTTTACATTTTCAATTTAGTACTCTCCTTTAGCAATTGAGAATTTTTCTCATTTACAATAGTAATATTGGTTTTAACAATAAATGTGAGAGCATGCTGTTTCATTAATGATTTATAATTATCCTTAAGTTCATTGCATGTCTCTTCCAGTATATTACAATATTAAAATAATTATTCACTAGTCATGTTTTCAGAATCAGAATCAGATTCTGCATCATCTCTAGAATAATAAGAATTTAAAATAGGAGTATCTAAGGTTACCTCAGATGTGTTTTTCATGAAACACATGTTGGCACGATTCTTTTCAGAATCAGACATTTCGGATTCACTTGTGCTGTATTCAGAAGCACTCCAGGTATCCTTCATAGCCTTTTTGTACTTATTGTCCTTGTAATAATATTCCATCCTGAATTTTAGCTTTGATCAGTCTGCTTTAATGTGTCCTTTCTTTTTGCACTCATAGAAAACAACTTCATCACGTTTATCTGGAATTTTCCAATCCTTCTTCCAATAACCCTTATTGTCATACTTTCCATTGAAATTTGATTATCTGAAAATTTTATTCATCCTATAAAACTTCTTAATCCTTATGGCTATCTGAGCCATTTCAGCATCACTATCAGAGTCTGAATTTTCACTAGTTGAACATTCAGTAGGTATTTAAGCTTTACCATTGTCTTTTCCCTTAAAGTAGTAGTCTTGAAAGCCACTAATTTCCTCTTAGGTTCATCATCTTCCTCTTTATTCACCTTGAGTTCTTCCTCACACATCATAAGCTTGCCAATGAGTTCTTTGATAGGTATAGCAGTAATATCACAAGACTCTCTGATTGAAACATAAGTGCCTCTCCATTGGTCTGGTAAACATCTCAAGCTTCTCATAATTTTATCTTTTGCTGGAACAACCTTACCATGTGAATTCCTTATATTGACTATCACATTAAACCTAAGATACATATCAGAAATAGGTTCATAAGGCTTCATTTTAAAATTATCATATTTAATAGTATAAGTACTTAATCTCATTTCATTATCATTGGTTGTTCCTTCATGAGAAACACCCAAAGTATCCCAAATTTCAAAAGTAGTTATGCAAGCAGAAATTCTGTTAAACTCTTCATCTCTTAAAGCACAGTACAAGAAATTCATATCATTAAAATTATTATTGTAAGAAGTCTTTGTAGGTTCATCCCAAGTGGTTCTAAGAGTAGTGAGAATTTTACATTCTGATTCTATGGCTGTCTAAATATCAAAACCCATGCTTTCTAAATGAATTTTCATTTTCATCTTCTATTGAGCATAGTTTGTACAACTGAAGAAAGTTGGTCTATTAGTAGCAGCACCTTCTAGTCTATTATCCAGAACTTGATTTTAGAGAGATAATTTAATGATATAAAAATTTAGAAATAACAGAAATTTTATGATCATTAAAATACAACTAAAATCACAGTTGAAAAAAATAGAGAATTTTAAAAATATTTTAAACCTTTGATACCAAGTGTTGGTCGGAGTGGACAATCAAGAGGTGGGGGGGGGGGGGTTAATTGAGTTCCAATTAAAATTTATGTTAAAATATTTTTTATTTAAAATCCCCTGATTTATAAAATAAGTTAATCTGTAGTGAATTTATACAGATTGTAAATGTTCATTTAGCTTCTCCAAGATTGATTAGGTATCATTTGGTTTAACCAGAAGATCAAACTAACTTTTGAAACTAATCTACTGATTTACAATAATTGTAAACACATTATAATTTACCTATCAAAGTAGATTTAAAATAGTTTTGTATTTAAAAGTAATAGAAGCGGTATAAATATGATTTATATAGTATACTTTGAACTTAAATTATAGATGCACAGTAGATATAACCACAGGTTCCATCTTAATCCGAGACATAGTCCTCTCAAATTTGTATAAATTTGATCCACACCATGGATCGGGGTTAACAACAGTTTACAAAACTGTCTAGGCCACACAGGGACCTCCACCACTGTTCTATGTGGGAAACAATGTAAAGACCAAGACACACAAGGACCTCTTCCACAATTTTCGTGGGTAAACAAGAGTTAAGTGATTTGGATTGAGGATTTGATATCCTCCAGTTCAGTACAGGATATAGTGTGTGTATAATAAACACAAAGCACACCACACTGCTCGAATGTTAATAAATAAATCACATAGAGAAGATAGATGAGAGTTTAGAAATCTCTAGTGATTATCAATGCAGATCTGGACTCGTTGGATTTAGCAGGAAAGCATCTGATTCCTTCTCTGGTTTTTCTGTTGAAAAATAGAGTGTCCTAGTCAGCTTGTCTTCTTCAGGAGTGAGAATGATCTCTTAATTTGAAGTGTGTTCTTCAAAGGTGTTGGATTGCATTCATGGGAGTTCTTTGAAATATTTGCAATCTCCTTCTTGTTCAGGATTGTTCTACTTGTTCATCACAGTGCTCTCGAGTGTATGTAAGTTCTTCAAGTTTTATATTCACACTTGCACACCACTTTCACGTTTACTGCATCTTAATCTTCCGTATATTCCACAAGTTCTTACAGTAGGAATTATTCACTTTTCATAGGTACGAGATACAGTTTCCTGACATTCTAACATCTATCATTAAATAGAATTAATTGCATTAAAAACATAAAATATGACCATTAGCATTATTTAAATAATATTGACAAAAAGTTAAGAAACGGTGTGACAGTGATTATGTAAACAGTGTCTTCTTCATGGTATGTGGCTCACTGTATGAGCTTCACGGTATGTCCATGTCACGGTGTTTAGTTTACGGTGAGTCTTTCACAGTGTCTGGTCACGGTGAGTCCTTCACGGTGTCTAGGTCAGGGTGAGTCCTTCACAGTGTCTAGTCACAGTGAGTCCTTCATGGTGCCTAGGTCACGTTGAGTCCTTCACGGTGTCTCCATACATAGACAAATATCTGTACTTGGACATAGACAGTAATATGAAGAATATGGATTAAGATTTATCATTAGAGAGTAAAAGTGCTTGATTCATAAATATAAAGGTGTGATAATATATGTGAGATTTATGATCATGCATAAGACTTGTAAATAATAAAGATATTAATCAATATCCATAAGACTTGTTATTATTAAAACATGATGTGTAGTTATTATTGAGATTGAAGAGAATTAAAAATATGTGCAATAATGATTGAGATTAATTAATAGTAATAAGATTATTGATCATTAAAATATGACTAACACATGAGGATTCCAACAATTTCTATCCATATTTCATGCCTTTCTTCACCAAAAAGTCCATATAATTATTCTCCCTCAAAACCCTTTTACCCATGTAGTGTTGGAATTTATCACTTTTCTTCAAGTACCTTATACTAAATTTGTAGGAATATTAATGAAGATCCATCTTCACAATCATAGAGGTAATCTTGTTATTTTGATAGTAAAATCAGTTTAAATATAATTAATTTATCATTTCATATTTTTGGTTATTTTTTTACTTCTATTATTACACCCATAAATTTGTTTTTCTTATTTTTGTGGATTATTTTGTTTGAGTTGGGGTGGTTTGATTGATGCCGCTTATGCTCTATAAATATTGGGCTTCAATTCTACAACAGAGATAATGATAGAAATGAAATGGGTCAAAAATGTATGAAACCATCATGAAAAGTTGAATTTATACTACTTTTTTAATTAAATTTTTCATCATTTTAACTATTATTTGTTCGTAAATTTCTTTATAATTTTTATCTAATACTTATTTAGTATTTTTTATAGATCATATGGGAAGAGCTATTTTCATAGATCTTTTAATTTGGAAGAATTATATCCATATTTAATGATTTTATGCACCAATCCTTCAACGAAATTCTTCTCCCAAAAAACCACTTCACCCTTTCATTGTTTACATTTACCACATTCCTTCAAGTTCCCTACACTACATTTAATGGAAGAGAAATGAATCTTCCTCTGCTCAATCAAAGTGGTATTCTTGATGTTATCACAGTAAAATAATTATCAATATAATTAATTAATTGTTTCATATTTACGTTTAACTTATTTATTTTTAGTACTACTCACATAAAAATTGTTTTCTTATATAGTTGGATTCATTTGTTTGAGTTGGGGTGGTTTTTTCAAAGCTGCTCATGATCATGAGATATTGGATATCAAGGATATAACTTTGATAATGGAAAAAAGAAAATGTGTTAAAAATGTATACAACCATCATGAAAATGTTACTTCCTAATAATTATTTAATCAATTTTTTCATCATTTTATCTACTATTTTCACATTAATTTTCCTATCATCTTTATCTAATACTTATTTAGTTATTTTAACAGATCTTTTTGGAAGACATATATTACTTTCAATTCTCTGCAAAAAGATAAAAAGAGACATCATATTCTTTTCTACTAGTTTTACCATGATTTTAATTATATTTATTTGTCAATCTGCTAACATTTCATATCGAGTTGATGTTCTTAGTCGGAATTTTTTTTCGGATATAACATCTACTCAATATGCACCATTTTACACTATATAAACAACGACAATTATAATCATGGTAACATTTGTAGTTGGGATTTTTTGGAGACTTTGGTATGTGTAATAATTAGTCACACCTCAATATAACTCATAGTGTGACTGGTATGAACCAAAGTGATTCTTTTTATTTTAAATTGACATTAGTTTTTTTTAAATAAACTGAAATACTCAAAATTGAGAAAATTAATTATTATTGTTTTGATATAATAGGATAATCATCCATACAGAATTTATGACATGTAGGAATTAGAGTCACCTCGATCTGATTCAAAATGTGCTCAATATGACTCAAAGTGTCTAATATCTATTAAAAATTGAAATTTTCATTAAAAAATTTTCACTCACTAAAAATGATGAAAACTCACTCATATTGTGTTGATAATTTATGAAAATTATTTATATGTCATTTTTGATGTGAAGGAACTTGTCTCACATCATACCAACATAATGCATGACCTATATGAATAAAAGTGTGTGTTTTCAGTTTTAAATGTCAATTTATTAAAAAATAAAAATAATGGACTCAAAAATCAAGAAAACACATTATTATTTTTTTGGTAAATTATTAAACGACCCATATATCAATTGGGATGTGTTAGAAACTAAATAAACTCAATCTGATGCACGGTTTGAGCAGAATGTAAAGTGTGTATTTTTATTTAAAATTGAAATTTATTTTAGTAAAAAAAAGAAAACTAACATACTCAAAACAATGAAAATGCATTAAGATTATTTTTATACTATAGGAAAACAACCCATAAGTTATTTTTGACATGTAGGAATCAGTTTCACATTAATCTTACAGATGATATGACCAGTATGGATGAATATGGGGTTTTTCATACTAAAATTCCGTTTTAGTAAAAAAGAAAAGTAAAGTACACAAAACTAAGAAAACATAATCAAATTATTTTACACTTTTGGAAAAAGACCCATAAATATCTTGGGATATGTATCAATTAGACTCACCTCAATCTTACCAACCGTGTGATTGGTATGACTCCAAACATGCCTTTTTATTTAAAATTGACA
This sequence comes from Viscum album, assembly GCA_963277665.1. NCBI lineage: Eukaryota > Viridiplantae > Streptophyta > Magnoliopsida > Santalales > Viscaceae > Viscum > Viscum album. The sequence goes on from OY728131.1 coordinate 1,510,954,431, forward strand.
TTAATTTTAGTTAAAATGAAAAATAAAAAACTCCAAACTGATAAAACACCTTATTTTTTTAAAAAAAAACTGGATGACGATTTATATTTTCCTTTTGATGTATAGGAATCGGCCTCACCTCAATCTAATACACGATGTGTTGGGTATAGGTCCAAGTATCTGTTATCAGTTCAATAATGAAATTTTAGTTCAAAAAGTATCACTCATTGAAAATAAATAAAACAATCTCAGATGGTATTGATAATTTAGAAAAATTATTCCTAATTCATTTAAGACATTTATGAATCAGTCTCATAGAAAACCAACATACTATGTCACTACTATGACAAAAAGTGTGGGTTTCTAGTTTAAAATGGAATTTTAGTAAAAATGAAAACTAATGTAATCAAAAACAAGAAAAAACATATGGTTTATTTTTATACTTTAGGAAAATTATCCATAATTTATTTGGGTAATTTAGTAATTATCTACACCTCAATATGATGCACAGTGTGACCAGTTTGACTCTAAGTCAGTCTTTTTATTTAAAATTTAATTTAATTTTCATAAAAAAGAAAGTTGACATGCTCAAAATTGATAGAAACACGTTTTTATATTTTTGATAATTTATTAAAATTATCAATAGGTTATTTTGTATGTGTATGAATCTATAGTACCTCAATCTAATATATGATGTGCTCGGTATGACTCAATGTTTCTGTTATCAGTTTAAAATTGAAATTTTAGTTCAAAAAGTGTCACTCACTGAAAAATGAGAAAACTTTCTTATATTGTCTTGATAATTTATAAAAATGATTCCTAAGTCATATTTGAAATCTAGGAATTATCCTCATATAAAAAAACACATTATGTTATCAGTATGAATCGATGTGTGTGTTTCATGTTTTAAATTACATTTAAGTAAAAAATATAGGTGATTTACTCAAAACCTAGTAAATGCATTTATATTGTTTTTATAATTTTGTAAAATGATCCATATGTCATTTCGGACATGTATGAACCATGATGAACTCAATAAAATTGATTGTGTGATCTGTATGAATTTATGTATATTATTTTAAATTGGCATTAATTTTAGTTAAAAAGAAAATTGATGTACCAAAAACTGAGAAAACACATTTGTATTGTTTTGATACTTTAGGTAAATGATCCATATGTCTTTTTTGATCGATATGAATCATTCTTACATCAATATGATTCATTATGTACCTAATAAGACACAAATTGTCCATTATTAGTTTAAAATTATCAGTTTAGTTCAAATAGTGTCACCAACGGAAAGCATAGAAAACACACTAGAGATGTATTTATAATTTATGAAAACGATTCATTAGTAATTATGACATTTTAGAATCATTATTACATCAAACTAAACCATGATGTGCCTAAAATTACTCAATGTTCTTGATTCTGATTTAAAATTAAATTTTAGTAAAAAAATAAAATTAACGTAATCAAAACCAATAAAAAAAATTCATATTATATTTATACATTAAGAAGCTAATACATCTGTCATTTGGGATGTTTAGGAACCATCATAACCTCAATATGACACATGAGGTGACCAGTATGACTCAAAGTTCATCTTCCACATAAAATTGATATTAATTTTAGTAAAAAAAACAAATGACAAAATCAAAACAAAGAAACTGCATTTGGATTATTTTTTATTTTTAAAAACAATACATAAACAATTTTTTAAGTGTAGGAATCAACATAATCTCAATACCTTGATTAATATTCAAGTAAGACTCAAAGTATCTGTTATCCAATTAAAAATGACATTTTAGTTCAAAAAGTGACACTCGCTAAAAACTGAGAAAACACGATTGGATTGTCTTGTCAATTTAAGAAAATGATTCATATGTCATAATATTTGTGTACGAATTAATCTCATTTTAAACTAACACACTATGTGATTGGTATTACTCAATGTGTGTGTTTCTAGTTTTAAATGTCATTTTATTGAAAAATAAATGTGACGTATTGAAAAATGATCAAACACATTCATATTTTTTTGATACATTATAAAAAATATCCATAAGTCATTTGAGACATTTAGGAATTATCCTCACCTTAATGTGATGCATGGTATGATAGGTATGACTCTATGTTTAACTTTTCAATATATAAGTGCCATTTTAGTTTAATGAGAGCATCAAATTTCCAAAACTCAGCAAATGATGAAGGATTTCTTTCTCATCATTCTATCTTCTATTACATACATAATATCATTATCATTTTTATCTTATAATTATTTAGTTAATTTTCATAGAGATAATGCTTAATCAAGAACATGAAATTGTGTGATGAGAAATAATCTTCTACAACTCTATATGATACACAATGTTAATATTATTACACAAAGATTAGTTTAAAATTAACACTTTTTGTTAATTTATTTATTTCTATTATTACTAACCGATGAAATGTTTTCTTATATAGTCGATTTATTTTTCATGGGTAGTGGTGGTTTGTTTGATAATAACATGATTTGGGGTTGGGGTCAAAAGACAATGGAACGTTGATGATTTTGAATGTATGTAATAATTAGTATTATTTAATTGTATAAACTGATGTTTGAAATGTTGATAATATTTTTTCATTTATTTGTGTTAAAATATTTATTTTCATTAAATTCTGTATTGTTACTAGATTTTATAGATTTCTGGTAGTGTTTATGGTGTTGTAGTGTGTTGTTACATCACACTGAATTGGTTTTGTAGGGTACTGTAACAGGACACTAGAGTATTCTCCTTTATCACTGCATGAAGATGCGTTGATAAATGTACCATTTTATATTGAATTAGGCTTAACATACATGGATATTACATTATTTTATATTAATATATAGTACATTAAAAAAATTCATGCATGAGGATCATAATAGTTTAGTATCTTTTGAAACATGGAAACAAAATTTTCTATCCTGGTGAATGATCTTCAACAACTCATATAAATATCTCTAACTTTATTACTTCTACCTAAAACCTTTCTTTATAACCTAGGTAAAGGAAACATAATAAAGGGGTGAGCTCAGATTCTCAGTAAGGGTAAATAAAGGAAATGCAAAAGCACATCATGAATGAAAGGATGTGGAACTTGAGAATTATATTTTAAGATCACACCATCCATATTATAGATCATAATAAACATTAAAGTTCCAAATTAATTGATCACAAGAGAATTAGGATCATAAGTCATGAAATAATAACATATGAATAAGACATGGACTTTGTGGCATGCACATTTTTTTATAACTTTTTGAACATGTACAAGTGGAAATAGGTTCACAAATTAAGTTAAGGCCATGAAATCAGGCCCCTACAAAAACATATGTATATGAATCGTGGTCCATTCATTACATTTAATTGTGTAATCAGCTTCACGCATAACCTTATGGACATGAAATTAGGTCCATTCATAACATTTTGAACATGCAGTCATGTTAACACATAACATTGTGAACATGTAATCATGTTCATGCATAAACTTATGGACATGAAACCAGTTCCATGGATAATATTGTGAACACATAATAAGGTTCAATCATTACATTGTGTACATTTAATGAGGTTCACACATGAACTTATGGACATGCATCCAGGTCTATGCATAATATCCTGGACACATAATAGGGTTCACTCATAACATTGTGAACATGAAATCCGGTTCCCACATAACATATAAACTCATGAGTCCCCCATCACTACCAAATGCATTCTAGGGATATATAGGTCCCACCTATCTCATAATAACATCATTCATTGATGTTTCCCAAAATAAAACTTTCATCATATCAAGATCCATAAAAATACATCGGTTTTATAAGCATTAAATTATAACCCCTGAAATATAATTGGTATCATTATCATTTCATCAAATCATAAACTATAAAAATATATAGGTTTCATAATCACTTTATGAATGAATAACCTATGAAAAGAATTATGTTTCAAAATCATATAACTCGTGGAATAGAAATGGGTTTCATAAACACTATGACATTAAGCAAAACCCATTCATAGAATGAATATAAATGGAACCTTTAGATCATTTCCTATAAGGAAATGAGTAACATCAACAAATTTTATCTTAGATGGAAAATAATTTTTAAATACCATTTAAAAATGTTTCATTAGGAAAATATCATTTTTTCATTCAAAAATTCTTTACAAAACATAAAACCTTTTGGAAACCAATTTCATAGGAAATACCTTGAAAACTTATAAAGATGACATGAAATTATTTTGAAAACATTTTTCCTTGAAAAACATATAAAATAAGCTTCAAAATTTTTTAAAAACCTATATCTTTAAAAACAATTTGAAAACTTTAAAATAATTCTCTAATGCTTTTTGAAAACCATTTTATTATGAAATACATTGAAAACATAAAAAAACATGAAACCATTTTGAAAACGTTTTCATTTGAAAACTTATGAAAGAATCATGAAAACATTGTGAAAAAAAATTTCCATTATAATTACTTTTAAATAAATTTTCATAAAAATTAACCTTTTAAATATGAAAAAGAAGCTTCACAGAAATGATGGAGGGTAAATCTGTACATATCGTATGAGGTAAAAAGAATATTCCTTTTGCATGATAAAAAGGTTATAAAAATGACTTGTTTATAAAATGAAAAAAAGATTCATTTAAATATATTTGTAAATTAAGAAAAAAAATAAAAATTTTATTTTAATTATTATAGTATAATGGTAAAATATTCTTGGAAACCCTTTTTAAAAAACATAGTTTTGAAGGATCATAGATTTCCGACCAAAGGGAGGGTAAAATTAGGCCTTATTAAAACCGTTTTCTTATCTATATTATGTCCCAAAGAGTATAAAATGGTACCAATGAATTAATATATCATGAATAACTATAGGATAATAAATTTCATGAATGTTCATGAAAGGTAGATCAAATGATTTCATCAAAGGAAGCATAAACATAAACAGTCGTAAAAATTAATGAGATTGTCTCAATGAACTATTAACAATTAGTAACATTGAACCATAATTCCCATTTAGGAAATTGAAATTAAATAAAGCATAAAATATCATGAAAGTAGATTCAATATATGTATGTTTATACATCTCAATATTAATTTATGTGCATAACAAAACATGAGTCTCAAAGAAGGAAAATTGAAAAAAACTATTTTACAGATTAGGTAACTTTTGAAACTTAATCCCCATGAAATAAAGGTAAAATAATGTATTTGTAAATAACCATTACTTTAAGTATAAGAAAAATTTAAGACATCTATGGGAATTATACAGAGCACACAAAAGGAGTGAGTGGTGAATAAAGCATGTATCTCGCAGAAAAATAAAGTGAGATGAAATCCCTTTACCTTATGTCTTGACTCTATTTGTACTCATAAAAGTTTCATAAATAATAAATATATGTTTATTATAAATATTATATATAAGAATATACTTATATATAGTTCCATATATTTTTTATTAATACCTTATATTACTCTCTTGATAACAATCCTATGTTAAGGTTTTACTTCGGGTAATATTCCCTTTGTTCTTCGCATGTGTCTTAATTTGTTATATCTATTGTACTTATACTTATATCATGATTTAAATAATGTAAAAAATTATATAAATATCATTTATATACATTGTAATTTTTTTAATAATCTATATAATATATAGGTACATAATAGAATACATCATTCATGGAGACAGTAAGTCGTACACACACATGAATGTTATTTTCGTATTTATTATTGTATTTAAAGAAAGAAAGAAAATGAAATATAAGTATATATATATATATCATTATTATAGTATCATTATTATATCAGTTATATCATATAATTACACCTAAACCATCTTTAATATATTTAATGTAGTGTGAGAACGAATCACATCCCTTAGAGGTGGTGGTAGTCCACACTTCCTTATATGAAATTATTGTATTTACACAAAATAGAAAGTAAAAAAGTTATGTATTGTAAAAGTTATACTGAATATTAAAGAAATAATAAATATAATATATAACATATATAAATATAGTTTCCATCATAATGTCTACCGTGAGAGAAGATAAAGGAAAAAATGACCAATCATCATTTAGTGGGGAGATAGTTCCAAGTGCACATAAATTGTTTGTTTGTTACCCATTAGATAAAGGTGTGTGAATATTTAGGTATCAAAATTATAATAACAAAATTATAGTATATTTATTATACTCTTGTTATTATACAATCACGAAATAAAGGTAGTGTAGGGTGTGTAGAATGATAATAAAATAAAAGAGCTTGGGAGAAGACGTTACCGCTTAATCGGGTAACTCCTTTTGGTTTGTGCCAAAAGGCTTCATTGGATTGAATTATGCCCAATGTAAGTCTCATAAAATTATGTTAGATATGTTTTAATATTATTTTAGTAGAGTTTAGGTGATACATGAGGCTTAATAGTTTTGAGGATGTGGGAAGAGAGAGGGCATCTTTATAGTGGAGGAGGAGTGACATTCTTGTAAATATTTGAAGAGAGAATTCCACCCACATTTTTCATGTTTTAATTGGAACCAATAATGATAAAAAGTAGTTAAAAAATTATATGATATAAATATTTCCATAAAATGGATTGTTTACAAGATTATAGGTCATTTTGATTCTTAAATGTAAGGTTTAGTCCTTAGTTAAGCTTAATTTGACCTTAATCGATATAATTAATTTTAATTACTTTAACTAATATTTTTATAAAAAAACAAATTTGAACGTATTATAAATTTTAAATTATTCTAATTCCAAATATTTAATCCATTTTTAAAAATTTCAATCATATAAGTGGCAAAAATTAATTTAAAATTAATTTCATTGATGAGACGACATTGCATGTTTTTAAATTAAAAATTATCAAAAAAATTCTATGTTTGTATTTCCAATTTAAATGAGTAGTTGGGTCCAATGATCTAAATTATATTAATTGATAAAAATATTATGTAATTAAACATTGAAACAAATTTAAAATATAAACAAAAATTATAAATAAATTAGATGAAAAAGCAGTTTTGAATTAAAACATCGTATTTTTCATTATACATCCAATAAATGAAGTTTCATAGAGAAATCACAAAATTTCACAGTAAGCTAATTTAGAAATTATTAATTAAAAAAATAAATTTATTCCATCAAATATAATTTGAAAATATTTATAAATTTAATTATATTTATTTTCACATAAGGACAGTAAAAGTAGTTCATTTGAGAAAATACTACTTTTAAACATATAAGGAGTTTACCAAAAATTATATCATTCATTATCAATATGTTTTATTAATATAAAAACATTATAAAACATATTTTAAATTTATTTATAACTATTTAATATTGATAATATTAATGTCTAGGTTATAATTATCTCATTTAAATATTTACAACAATAAAATGATATTTCATAGAAACTAAGTGTTGTGTGTAACGTATGCCAAGTCGGTGTTGCATGTAACATATAACAAGTTGATGTTTAGTGTTTCATGTGACATATTCAAAATCTATATTTTGTGAAATGTCCGCCAAGTCATTTCCATGTGAAAGGAATGTTTGACTTAGTGATTTAATATAAAAAACTATTGTTAGTGTTGCATGAAATGAAAAATATAAAAATAATAAATTAATTTAAAAAAATATTTCAAAAAAAATTGGGGTGTCACACATTTATCATCAAACCTAGAAGTTCCTATAAAGTCCTCCTCTATGAGTTCAAAATAAAATCACTAATAAAGGTCCATTTTATCAGCACTTTTTTAGTGCTGATAAATGACCCCTTTATCTGCACTTTATTATAGGTTATAAAAGCTTAGGGATTTTAATCTAAATCAGATTGCCAGATCTTTTCTAGTGCTGAAAAAGGCTATTTTAAGCACTATTAATGGTCTATTTTGTCTATATTCATATTACATTATCTGTAGCTATTTCTAGGAATAAGTCATGAATCAGATTCATGAAGTAAGAGGAATACACACTGGGTAGTTATTACATATCGTGTGATGATGGAGCAGGGATAAAATTAACTCGAGGTGATGAGTGTTTAGTATATCTCTTTAAAAACAAATACCATGTGTGTAAATGTATTTCATACCATGTAATTATCATGAGTAGTAGTTTTAAGTGTGATGTGAATTTGATATTTTCTCATTCCATCAGTGTAGCCTTGCCTATCTCAATCTAGGATGTATTATAGGATATTTTTGAAGTTTTCCCTCATTTAAAGATGCCTTGTTTGAGTGATCAATCCTTGGAAAGTCATTTTGTTTAGGGTTTACCTTCCCTCCTTTTATTCCCCAACTATTGGGGTGTAATCCCTTGACTTCCGAGATTATTGGTTTTTATTTTGATCGGTTATGAGCTATGATCATTCTTTCGATCATCTGCCCCTTCATTCTTGTTGTATAATCTTATTGGAATCATTTATTTATCATCACATAATGGTAGGGGGTCTAAACCATAACCCTATAGTTTGACAATTTTCATGTGTGTACAATATTTCCATTTCGCCAACATAACTTATCCTGAAATTAATTAAATGATAAATTGAATTATTATTAGTGACCATTGGATCCATTTTTTCAGGATCTCTCTTATGGATACCATTTAGGTGAGAAAAACCATTAATATAAATGACTTTAAAAATTGATTAATGTGTGTCTAGCATACATGATTTTTCATTGATTTCATAATATAGACTCACCATGGCTTGGCATGATTATTGAATTGACTAGCATGTTATTGGACTATGGAAAAATGATCTATGAAATTTATAGTTTAAAAATAACCAGTAATTTTCATAATTAACCATTGAACCTTATGATTTGATGTTGTGATATCCTTGTTGCTAGGACCATTGATACATGTTTTAATTATTATATACCATACATGGCCCAAATACAAGTTGTAATTATTATATAAAGGGCTATTCCCAGTGATTCATGATGTAATTCTTATATGGAGGGAAAATCCTAGTGATTAATGTTGTAATGATTAAATAGAGGAACATTCCCAATTAAACATTTTGTAATTCTTATATAGTGGAATATTCCCTACAAAACATGATGAAATGCTTATATATCAGGATTTCACCTGATACATGATGTATTTTTTATATACCGGTCTTGGACATAATGGTTATATAATTCTTATATACTGGGATCGACCCTGATTTATTGCACAAATGCTTATATTACTATTTTTTGACCAAGATTTGTGTGATTTATATCATGGTTATATGGTTATGGTTGGTATGGTCAGGGGACATGCTTAAGAAAATTGTGAAATGGTGTCCAATAAGGATATGTTTTACCAAAGTTATATGGTTATGGTTAGTATGGTTTTGAGACATGCCTGAAGATATTATAACATGGAGTCAAAGCAGGTTGATGAGGTATTAATTTAATTTTTAATTAATTAATACACTCGTTTATTCCATTATTTCATGTACATACTATCAGACTGGTTATATTTAGACATGTTGGTGTCATCCTATAGAGTTTTTCTGACACCCTATTTAGGACATTATTTGGTAATTGAGAAGATTACATTGATGCAGGTTTAGAGAAGGATAATGGACCTTGCTATTCATTGCTGCTTACTGGATATGATGGAGTTTAGAGACAGGATAGACATGGGGTTTAGTACTGGGGACTTTTGAGTCTTTATTTTAGGTTTCTAGTATTTTAATTCTGTTAATTATAGCATAAAATTTAGTTTCATGCCAACATGAAATTAAATTATTTATTTATTATCTATCAGATAATTCAGTTTGATTTTGTAGTTGGATTTCCATTTTATTGTATTTTATTTTTTTGATTATTTCAACTAATATGATATTTATTTTTATATGGTTATTATTCAATGTTTTAACTCTATAAGCATGGTTTATTTTCTCCCCACTATACTTATCACTCCCCCAATACTAGTTAGAAGCCTCTAGTGTATGGGGAGGCACACTTGAGGTCTCCTAACCAACCTATTACAACCATGTGAGGGACTGTCGGATCAAGGGACATTACAAAGTTATATCAGAGCTCACCATGTTTCTTTTTTGTTTCTTTACTATTTGGGAAAGAAATAAAGGAGACTAGGATATATTAGGATTTTGTAATGAGATTTTACATGATAGTAGCTAACCTATGTATGAAGGAAAACTGAAGTGCCTGAGTATGTGATTGATTTTTATATTATTTTCATGTTATAGTTGATATTATTTCACTTTGGGTGATCCACGTGTTGTGTGCAGTTATTATTTCATGATGTTATTGTTTCTTGAGATTTCTGCTCATGGGATAGCATTGTGCAGTATGAGTATGCATGCATCATAATAGGAACATTGGGATATATATTAACATCAATTGTTCATGATGCGGACACATTTATTGAATGTGATATATAATATAATGTTTTAACTGTGATATAAGATAATTATTATATATTCTAAATGAAATAAATAAAATATTATTTCATGCTGAATCACATGTAAGCCAAGTTTAGAGAGACCAAGAGCTAGTCGTTATCTATTTTTGTCACCTATTGAGGTTGACATTATTATATCATATGTTCCAAGGAGTGTTTTTATCTTATAATTAAAATTCCTCCTCCTTATCTTCGTGTTGAGTGTCAGGAGAGTGTAAATTAGTACACTCCTGACACATTTGAACTGAAGCTTCAAGTTGTTCTTAAGGATCTGATTATATTTCATATTCATGAAGGATTCCTAAGGGTTACATGATCCATGAAATGAGAGACTGTTTAAATTATTCCTTTTATTTATGATTGGATGAGAGAGTTCCAGTAAAAAAATTCACCTATTTTCCCTTGGTAGGGAGGCCCCCCATGTAGTTGAGTTCAGGATCGAGTCAGTCCAGAAGATCATTAAGAATCTTGAGACACCTGTATATAGAAGGATGAGTCTTGCTACATATATGCTTCATGGACTGGAAAAGCATTGGAGATACATTCTAGAGTATGATTGGATGTATGAGGAGTTATCTTATAAGGACTTATAGATGAATTTCATGATCCATTTCATTTTTGAGACAATAATTGTTGATAAGGCCTGTGAGTTCATGCACCAAACATAGGAGGGTATGTATGTGTTGGAATATGCTGAATGTTACACTAAACTGAAGTGATTTACACAATATTTAGTAGTTGATGGTACCTCCAAGAAAAATCATTTTTTGTATGGTCTCAATTATGTGATTAGGTCAAATTTGAACGGGTTTCATCTGAGTTGTTTCCCAAATGTGATGAATTAGTCACTCATCACAGAAGGTAATCAAAGAGAGTCACTGAGAAGCAACAAAACTATTTATGTAGGGAGAACTTGGAAGTCTATATATAGTATAAATAATCATCATTATGATAGTTTTAACCAAGTAAATAGTGATCACGGCATCCAACGTAGTGGGAATCCATCTTAGGATCATGTTCCATTGAAGTGATATTAGTGCGGAAAGGTGGGCCACAAACAACCTCAGTGTTCATACCTCACTTTGGAGTGTTGATCTTGTAGAAGTATGGCCCCCCGATACAGGTTTTGTTGGGGAATATAGTAGTAGAGAAATGTAATGGGGTTAATATATATACCAGAGTATGGAAAAGACTCATCTACTCATCAGTAGGAGGGTAGATGGTTTTCCAAAAAACATTCTGGTCGAAGAAAAGAATATGGTACTCTAGTTTAGTAATAGCAGTACAAAAAAAAGGGAATATCTCAAGTGATTTAGGATAGATCCTAGGGTAGAGGGGATAATCATTTGAATGTTATATAGTCTACTCTGGCTAGTGTGTAATAAAGACTATCAACTATCAGAGGTACGATGCTTGTATCATCTATCCTTTCTTGTGTTTTGTTTGATATAGAATAACCACATTCCTTTTTATCTGATCCTTTTGTAAACATTTTGGTATTGGATGTGGAATGATTTTATGGTAATCTAACCATTGTTACACCACTTGGAGTGTGTTCAAAGAATATAAAACTTTTCTAGATGCGTCCTCTATAGATTGGTGGTTACTGTTTCTTTTTTGAACCATTTGTGCTGTAAATGACAGGTTTTGATTAAATTATGGGTATGAATTAGATAGTTCTATATCAGGATCATATGGAATGTTGTAAAAGTATAGTTACTTTTCTAACTCCTGAAGGAGGAAGCAATTATTTATAGGGTAAGTGGGATCTTCAGGATGGTCATGCAATTTCAATTTAGTGTAGATTTGATTGTCTTTCCAGTCATATAGTTGGGCCAACATTAGATAATAGTGAAATTATCTTTGATTATTTTCTTCTAGTGTTAGCCTATTTTTAGAATGTCTTTATTGAATATTTCTACACCTTACCTCTTAAGCGATAGATCGAGTTCACAATTGATTTGGTGGTATGAGTAGAGAAAATATCTATACCACCTTATAGAAATAACCATTAGAGGTCCTGAAGTTGAAAGTCTAGTTGGAAGATCTATAAGTTAAAGGGTTCAAAATTAACATTGAGCCCTCATGGGGTTCTCTAGTTCTATTTTCTATGAAGGATGATGTCACCTTGTGATTATGTGTGGTTTATCAGAGATTGAACTAGATAACAGTCACAAACTTGTATCATCATCCATGTATCAACAATCTCTTCGATCATTTTATAGGTGATGATATATGGTCCAATATCTATTTGAGATCTGGATACTACCTTTTGAGGGTGAAACCATCTGACATACCATATACTACTTTTATTATAAGGCATGGCTTGTATGGGTATGTATTGATGTCATTTGAGTTTACTAACACACCTAAGGTATTCATTGCATGGATGAATCAGATATTTCATCATTTTATGGACTAGTTTGTAGTGGATTTTTTCAATGACGACTTAGGGTAATTCCAGTCAATAGATGATCAAGCCAAACATCTTGAAATTATCTTGATTATATTAATAGAGTATTGTCTTTACAACGAGCTAAAAATTCATTTTTTGGAATGAATATGTGCACATATTGGTCCATGTAATTTCATAGGAACAAGTGATAGTGGACCCATAGAAGGTTGTAACAACGGTATCTTAGTATAATCCCAAAACATTATTCAAGAATCGATGCATTTTGGATTTTCATATTATTATTGGTGCTTTTTCCCTGAATCCTTCCATCTAGAATCACTAATGTTAGGATTGACCATGAAGGGGGTGATTTTGTTTTATCTAATGATTGAGAGAGATATTTTTAGGGATAAAAGAAAATATTTGCTCATCACCTATCCTCACATTACCTATTTCAGGTAAATCATATAATGTGTAATGTGATTCATTTACAGTTGGACTTAGAGCATTTCTGATGAAGGTGGATCGAGTGGTTTCCTTTGGTTCCAGATAGTTATGACCATATAAGAGGAATTACCCTACTCATGATTTGGTGTTAGAAGAAGTGGTACATGAAATGAGATTCTTGAGGCGTTATCTCATGTGTGATATGTTTTTGGTATACATAGACTATAATATCCATAGGTATATCATTTCTCAGTGAGACCTAAACCGACATCATAGGATGTGGGTTGAGTATATATAGTCTTTTGACATCAAGTTATATTACACATTAGGTATGGGAAATGATGTTATTGATGCATTAAGCTAGAATACATACACATAAGAAATAAACGTCTTGTGATGAGTGGTGGATTATGGAACTCTTTACAAACATGCATCTAGATGTTCAAGAGTCACATGATTGAGTAGCTCTAATTTTGACATATATTATACCCATGATTTTAGACATGATCATGACAAAGTATTTTATTGATCCAGAGGGGTTAGTTTTGAGATACAACCTATACTGTGGGGATAAAATTTGGATAGTTTGTTAGAAGTGGTAATTATCTTCTTTTCTGTGGATAATTATGGGTTATTACATGATTGTGTGAGGAGCTGATGAGAGGGTTTCATTCTTCAATATGGTCAGTACATATTGGTTTTACAATGATGTATCATGATTACCATAGATAGTACTATTGGAAAGGAATGAAGAAAGATGTATGAGACATTGTGGTGAGTTTTTTCACTTATTAGTTGATCAAATCCAAGAAATAATCGCCAGTTGGGATTTTACAGCTTTTTCCCATTCTTGAGTGGAAATAGGATGATGTCACTATGTATTTTGTGATAGGATTACCCAATAAAACCCATAAGAATGATATTCAATGGGTGATTATGGATTTATTGATGAAGGTATCCCATTTCATACCTAATAGAGAGACCTTCATATTTAATGATCTGGGTAGTCTCTACATGTGTGAGGTAGTTAAATAGCATGTTGTTCTAAGGATTTTGTTTTCCAATAGAGATCCTTGTTTCCCAACATTATTGTAGAAGGGTACTCAGAAGGCTTTGAGATTGCAGGTTATATTGAGTATGACCTATCACCTTTAAACTAGTGGTCAGTCTAAATTGACTATTGAGGTCCTAGAGGATTTGTTATGAGCTTCTATTTTTTGTTGCAGTGGTTCATGGGAGAATCATAAAGAACTTGTGGAGTTTTCATATAATAACATCTTCCACTATTAGAAAAAAATTGAACCTTTCAAGTATTTGTATGGAAGGCCATGTTATTCACCTTATTATTGGTTAGAGGTAGGTGAGTCAGTTCATGTTAGACCTTGTCTCACGTAAGAGGCATCTGAGTTGTTTTTGTTGACAAGGTAATAGTTCAAGACCACACAGAGTAGGAATAAATCTTATGTTGACCATTGGATATGACCTTTGGATTTTTTAGGTTAGTCATATTTGTTATGACTCGTCCCCCGGGTCCCGTGTCGTGACTACCCGAAGCCCATCATCCATAGGATTGGGGCTGGCGACTAGAACCAAAGGTGTATTCTCTAAAACTGGTAAGGCACTGCCTCTATAACCAGTAAACACACGCAACCATGAACATAGAAAGATACGAACTCAATCAAACTGTATAGTAAAAGAGAGAGTATAGTAAGAAAAAAGGGGCCAGAATAGAAGCCCATCTGGAATGTACAAGAAACTGAATGTACAAGAAAACTGGAATAGCTCCTGTGATCACCCACCAAGGATCCTACCTAAAGAGTAGGTACAGCTCTCGAATGGTCATTTGTTCAGTACACCTCATCTAAGGTCCACCTTCGAGCTACCTCTAGTCCGGGTATTCTTGCCCTCAGTCAGCATTGTCCATCGTCTGCACCAAATAAAATGAGGCTCGAGCATAGCACATTTTGGGGTGAATATAATGATAATAAGTAGGGACCTGAGACCCTCATGGCCTCAAAAATCCACAAAGGTTAAACCAAAAAACATGAAAACAACTGAAAACCCAACTTACGTATATACCCATACATATACCTATGTTTTCAGGTAAACCCATCCCAAACATGAGGAATCCCGAGGCCCAACTAATTAGCCCAAAGATCAATTGTTCCATAAAGGAAGGAATACCATGAATGTATGTACCACACATGTACGCTACATTGAAGAATACCACCAAGGTATTACAAATAAGGATAGTACAATACAGGTACAAACTCAGCTCACACTAGGTATTTCTTAGGTACAGTAGAAGTGATGATTAGATATAACTACTGAATCATATTACTCTGTTAAGAGGAAGACCCACGAAAGATCCTAGTACATCGCCAGTACTTCATCAGACCCACATAGGATCTCTATGTGCTCACCCACAAAAGGCCTCTTAGTACTGACGCACACAAGATCACTCTGTGCTGACCCACACAGGATCGCTCAGTGCTGACCCACACAAGATCGCTCGGTGCTAACCCACACATGATCTCTAGGTGTTGACCCACAGAGGATTGCTCGGTGCTGACCCACAAATGATCATTCTATTCTTACCCACAATGGATTTCTAGGGGCTGACCCACCCAGGATCGCTCGGTGGTGACCTGCACAAGATCACTATTCATTCTTCACATCACAGCCAGCAATTGGGTTCTCGCACTAAACTTACTCGTATCCCGGAGGGTCCGCTCATAAAGCCACTGATTGATACACCAACTACTAATAATTCCAACAAGGTAGTAACCCAAAGGACTGCCACATCATTTGGGTCTCAACGCAAAAGACGGTGCATCGATTAGACACCCGGTCTGTAAGTTATTATCCTTTTAGTCCCGAGGGCCCCTTTGGATCCATGCTTGATCAAACCTGACCATATTCCAACATTATCCAAATATCATGTGGGTTATACCAAAGGGAAAATCTCAATCCAAGGTTTACTGTTCCATTTACGGTTTTTCAAATAGGTTCCCAATGCCGATGTTATGGCCGATAGAGAGAAATGCTCGTAGCTGGTCCAGGTCCGGTCCCACTCGGTCGGACCGACCCAGTTAGGGTTGACCAAGCTAGCTAGGTCTGTCCTGGACTGTGTAGGGAAGCACAAGGTCCGCAGAGTGGCGTGGGGATGAAAGGGAGGAATGGAGTCCTCGAGGGTGGTGTAGAGGCCGCGAGGGCAGCGCCGAGGCCGCAGGAGCCACTGAGGTCCGTGGGGCGGAAACGTTGTGGGGGATGCAGAGGGGCCACAAGGCGGTGAGGCCGTGGGGGTCGCGGAGGGCCTCTGGGCAGCGAGGCCATGGGGGCTGTGTGGCGGTGGAGGCCATGGGCAGTGCGGTGGCCACGAGGTGGTGCTGTTGTGTTATCACCTTCATCACAGCTGGTGGGGTTGTCAACCGTCTTTCTTGTGCCCCCCACTGAAGTTGGTTGTCATACTCATCCATCGTAAAGAACACAAAAATTATGAACAAGATTTGTAGAGAGGTCATGCCATGTTTTTTTGTCCCACACTATCTACATTAGAGCGGTAGAAAATGACTAAAATCTCTTCTTGATTTTATGATGAATTATCAAGAATGAGTAAGGGGAATAAATTCAAACAACTGCCCTACCTTGAATATTCGTTGATGTCGGCGTGAGAAAGAATTCAAAGATGTCTACTTTCATCGCGCCCGCCACACACCTCCAATCCCAGGATTCTTCATTGGTTCATCGTAGTTGACGTCGATGAGGAGGGAAGGATGGTCATAGATTGAAGACGTCCCACATTGGAGGATTCCCAAAGGAAGAAGTCGAATTCATGCGTTGATGTTCTTTATCGGAGGAGCGTTCTTCATTGGAGATGAAGAATTCCTCGAAGGATCTCTCCCAATTTCCCTTTCCCAACCCTTCCCCCAATTCCACCAAAATGAAAAGTTATCCAATATGATATGTTTCGCCAATTTAATTTTTGGCATATATTAATTTGGCATCATAATTATAATGAGGTTGGCAAATAGAAATTATGAGAGAACCTTGGAGGAATTCTTATTCTCGAACAAAGAATGCTCCTCCAATGAAGAACGTTGATGCATGAATTCGATTTCGTCCATGGGGAATCCTCCAACGTGTGACATCGTCAATCAACAATCATCCTTCCCTCCTCATCGACATCAATTATGAAAAATTGATGAATGATCCCAGGATCGAAGGTGTGTAGCAGGCGCGATGAATGTTGACATCGTCGAATTCTTTCTCATGCCAACATCAACGAACCTTCAAGGTAGGGTGGTTTTTTGAATTTCTTCCCCTTTCTTGTTCTTGATAATTCATCTTAAAATCATAAAGAGATTATATCCGCTTTCTAGAGCTCTAATGCGGAGAGTGTGGGCCAAACAAACATGGTCTGACCTATCTGCAAATCTTGTGTTTAATTGTTGTGTTCTCCACGATGGAGGAGGAAGACAACCAACCTTGTGGGGGGGGGGGCATGTGAATGGTGGATGACACCACCACTGGCCCCGATGAAGGAGAAGACACATTGGAGCCACCCCGCGGCCTCTGCGGCACCCACATCTATCGCTACCGCATGTCCTCTCACCGCCCGTGGCCTCCGCCGCCATGCAGAATTGCACCGTGTCGTGGCCTCTTCTGCCCTGTGGCCTCGTGTCATCCATGGAATCCACCTCCTGCGACCTCCAATTCGTTCACCCTCACCACCTCACGGCCCTCTGTGACCCCCGCGGCCTCTCCACCTAGTGGAACATCATCAACTTGCCTCCAGCGGCCCTTCTCGGCCCCCATGGCCTTGCCGCCACGTGGACCTCTACGGCCCCCACGGCCACCCACATCCCTCGTGGACCCACCTTCCCACGGACTCATGGCCCCCATAGACTCCGTGCCACCATCACGGCTCTGCACCAAACTCGAGGCCTTGCGCCACTCCACGACCCTCGTGCCGCCCAGCGCAGTCCGGGCCAGACCTAGTGGGCCGGGCCGGACCCAGCAAGTCGGGTCGTCCCAGGCCGTGTCAGACCGGACTCAGTCTAGCTACAATCTTTTTTCTCTATCGGTCATAACTTTTTCACCATGCATCCATTTGAAAAAAGATCAATGGTGCTGTAAACCTTGGTGCGAGATATTCCCTTTGGTATATCCCACATGAGATTTGGATAATGTTGGAATATTATCAGGTTGGATTGAGCATGAATCCAACTGGGCCCTTAGGACTAAAATGAAAATAACTAAAAGACCGGGTGTCCAATTAACGTACCATCTATTGCGTTGACACCCCTAGGACGCGGAGTTCCTTTGAGTTACTACATCGTGGAACTAATTGGTAGTTAGAGTATCGACTTGTGTCTTTAGTAGTGGACCCTCCTGGAGATGAGAATGCTTAGTGTGGGAACCCAGTAGCTGGATGTGACGTGAATAATGAATAGTGATCATGTGTGGTTCAACACCGAGAGATCCTATGTGGGTTAGCACCAAGTGATCCTGTGTGGGTCAGCACCGAGCGATCCTGTGTGGGTCATCACTGAGAAATCCTATGTGGTTCAGCACCTAGCGATCCTATGTGGATCATCACCAAGCGATCATGTGTGGGTGAGCACCCAAACATAGTTGGATCTGAGGTATATCTTCTAGAACCACTATGATCCCTTTAGCTAATTAGAGAGGTCATCAATCCTCGGATGTGGGTACTTTTTCTTCACGGTAACTAGGTTCAGGCACCGATAGTCTACACAAATTCTCAAGCTCACATCCGCCTTCTTGGCAAACAAAATCAGGGCTGCCCAAGACATACATTGGGCTGAATAAACCCTTTCCCCTGTAAGTCCTCCAGCTACACCCGACGCTCATGAAGCTCCACGAGATCCATCCTATATGCTGGTGTAGATATCAGTGTCATCCTGGGGTACAAGTTAGTGTAAAACTCAACCTCTATACAAGGAGGTAAACCCGAATCATCATCAGAGAAGACATTCATGTACTAGTCCACCACTATAGTATAACTTGGACTCTCCACATCAACTTATTTTAGGGTAAGTTATCCAACTGATGAGTGATCAGCTACACTCTCCTCCGAGTAAGTCCATCATGTGCTGCAAAGTCTCTCTTCTCACCGGTGAAGGTAAACCTGGTCCCATCCATGCGGAAACACCGCAAATTGTGCCTAATACAGTCAATATGAGCATGGACTTTCGATAACCATCCCATACCCAAGACGATATCGTAAGGCCTCAACACCGCTACTAGGAGATCCCAGCTGATGCTCTCGCCTTCTAGAGTATGCTCGCACTACCGTCACCATTGCATAATCGTCAAATCCGCTCCTGTAGGAGTCTCTAGCCTTAAGGATTGATCCAAATACTCTATCAGAATCTCTGATCACCGAACGAGGGTAGTGGAAATAAAAAAATGACTAGAACATGTGTCTATAAGTACTACAACTATGGTAGAGTAGACACATATCGTACCTCGTATCATATCTGGAGTGCTGTGATCATAGGCCTCAGATTCCTAGTGCTGAGCTCGCCCCTATCATCCTACTCCTTGTGGTCGGGGTGGACCACCTAGTGGTGGTGGCGGTAACACCTCGAATCGTCTCCCACCACCAGTGGCACGACATGCTCCTCTACCACGTCCTCCTACTCCCTACAGACCACCTCGATAGAACCTCTATCTCCACCAGAGCAGTCCTTCGACCTTACGGCGATCATCCATACAGTGGGTCGAACATTGACGAGCCATGTCACCCTGCCCACTCCATGTGTAACACTGCGTGTTCCTGACATGAATGGCTCTATCTCGGGTTCCCCACACAACCGACCCTGAATCATAAGGTCTCCCACCTGTAGGTCTGGTCCTCTTGGACCTCTGCGACATCTATCTACTACCAGCTACAGAAAAATCTTCTATGTGTCATCTGGTGGTGGGTCTCGCTGCTAGTGATTTCCCGGTAAGAAAACTATTCACTAATAGGGATTGCTCTTACACCCCCACCAGCGTCGGGATGATAATAGAAATCATCGAAGCCCTGGTCTCTCACTTGAGCCCCTGCTCAATGGTCTGGGCCCAAAATAATAGGTTCTGCACCATATCCGTGGAGTCGTATGAGAGGTCAGTTAACCTTGCTGAATACTGAGCTACTGTTATGTTGCCCTACTGCATATGAAGAAACTCATTTATGTGCAATTCATGAAGAGTCTCTATAACATACTCTTCTAGAAACAGGATCTTGATGTCTTCCTGGAGAAGCGTCACCTCGTCATGAACATGGAGCATAAAGCTCCACCATCTTCCAACATCTGTCTTTATCAGGCTAGCGGTAAGGATCACCATGAGACTAGCTGGTGTCCCTACCAGTTGAAAGACTCTCACTACAGCCTCCATCCAATCCTCAGCTCCCTGTGTGTTCGTCTCTCCCATGAAACTGGGTGGCCTCTGGTAAAGGAACTCGTACAATGCACTCAAGCAGTGTGCACCCTCTGCTGTTGGGGCTTGAGGCATCGTTTTCCCAACGGGTTATAGTACAAGTGGTGCCTCAAATTGAATAGGGCCCTTTACCGAGGCCTTGTTGTTCGGTGGGCTATTGGTGTGTATTACTCTCTAAACCCTAGCTGACTATCTACGTAGAGGCATCCTGAAAAGAAACAGGTCTTCCATAGTCAATAAAGTTATACTTGGTGATATGACTCAAAATTTCACAAAGAAAACTTTTGAAATCACACACGCAATCAGTGTTTCATGCACTATTTTGGAAATATGAAGTCAGGGTCCTGGTGTTAGGATATTCCAGCCATCGCACCAACACTAGATTACCTAAACTGATTACAATACTCACTAGACATAAAACTATTTCCATTAAAAAGATATTAGTGTCATATTTTCTATGGTATAATCTTCCTTTGATACCAATTTTTCATGACCCATCCCCCGGGGCCCATATCGTGACTACCCCAAGCCCGCCTTCCATAGGCTAGGTGCTGGCGACTAGCACCGAAGGCTTATTTCCAAAAACTAGGAAGGCATTGACTTTGTAACCTGTAAACACACACAACCAAGAACACATCAAGATATGAACTTAGGAAAACTGTATAGTAAAAGAGAGAGTACAGTAAGCAATAAAGGGGGCCAGAATACAATCCCAACTAGAAAGTACAAGAAATTGAAATTACAAGTAAACTGGAACAGATCCTATGATCACCCACCAATGATCCTACCTGATGGGTAGGTATAGATCTCGAACGGTCATCTCTGTAGTATGCCTCTTCTAAGGTCCACCTCTGAGCTACCTCCTGTCTTGGTACTCTCGTCCTCAGTTAGTGTTATCCATTGTCTCCACCAAACACAACGAGGTGCAGGCATAACCCGTGCAGGGTTGATTATAATGATACTCAGTAGGGACCCCAAGACTCTCAAGGTCTCACAAATATACAAAGGATAAACCACAAATCATGAAAAGAACTGACATCCCTACATATGTATATGCACATACATATACCTAAGTTATAAAGTAAACCCATCTCAAATATGAGGAATCACAAGGCCAAACTCATTATCCCTATGCTCAACTGTTCTACAAAGTAAGGAATACCATGAAGGTAAGAACCACATAAGTATGCCAAATTGAATAATACCACCATGTTATTTCTAGGTAGGATAGTACAACATAAGTACAGACTCATCTCACACAAGGTATAACTTAGGTACAAAAGTAAAAATGATTAGATATAACTAATGAATCGTCTTACTATATTAAAAGGCTCTACTACAAACCCACACTGGATTGCTCAGTGCTGACCCACATAGGATCTCATGTTGCTGACCCACATAGGATCGCTCGGTGCTGACCCACACAAGATCACTCGGTGCTGACCCACACAGGACCGCTAGGTGCTGACCCACACAGAATTGCACTGTGCAGACCTACATAGAATCCCAAGGTGCTGACCCACACAAGATCTCTTGGTGATAACCCAAATAGGATCGATCGGTGCTGACCCACATAGTATCTCTTAGTGGTGAGCCACAGAGGATCACTCAGTGATGACCCATACAGGATCTCTATTCATTATTCACATCACTGCCAACTTCTGGGTTCCAACACTACACCTACTCGTCTTTGGGAGAGTCTAAACCTCAAGCCACTAGTTGAACTCCATCTACCACTACGTATCACCAAAAATTATCCCAATGTACTGCCATATCATATGGGTCTCAACGCAAGAGACAGCGTGTCAATCGGATGCTGGGTCTATAAGTTATTAGCCTTTTAGTCCTGAGGGCCCGGTTGGATTCGTGCTAGATCTGACCCAACCACATTCCAAAATTATCCAAACCTAAATTGGTGTATATCAAATGGACCGTCTTCCTCAAATGTATACAGTGTCGTTGACGGTTTCTCAAACAAACGGCTAGTGCCAATGTTATGGCCGATAGATCCAAAAGCTCGTATCCGGTCCCAGTCCGGTCTGACCCTGTATGACCGACCCACCCCGAACCGGCCTGGGCCGACCCAAACTGGTTTGGGTTGACCCAGAGAGATAGGTTTGGCTCAACCTGGCCTGTGTTGGGTGGTGCGTGGGACGAGGAGTGGAGCGCGGCCATGAGGGCATTGCAGAGGTCACAAGGGTGGCGTTGAGGGCGCAAGGGTGGCGCGAAGGCTGCGAGGGTGGAAAGGCCGGGGCGTGCGAAGGGATGCAAGGCCGCGGAGGCCACCGACACCGCGAGGCCGCGGGGGCCATAGAGGGCAGTGGGGCAACGAGGCTGCTAGGGTCGAAGAGGTCCACTGGGAGGCAAGGCCGCGGGGGCCGCAAAGGCTTGTGGAGGGCCGTGAGGAGGTGGAGGCCGTGGGGAGTGGAGACCACAGATGGCGTGAGGCTATGGGGTGGAGGAGGCCATGTGTTGAGCAAGTCCATGGGGAAGTGGAGGCCGCGGGCGATGCAAGGCCGCGAGGTGGTGGAGGCCGGTGGGCTGCGGGCTGCGGAGGCCATAGGGCGGCCGAGGTGCATGGCGGTGGAGGCCGCAGGCGGCTCGAGGCCGCGAGCAGCGTGAGGCCTAGTTTGGAGGAGGCCACGGGCGATGGAGGCCGTAGGGCAGCGTAAGACATGGGTGTCAGGATGGATGCAGAGTGGCTTTTGTTGCACCATCATCTACGTCACGACGGACGATGGTGCCGACCTCCATTTTCATGCCCCACCGAGGTTGGTTTCCATCCTCCTCCATCACGAAGAACAAAATAATTAAACACATGATTTGTGAATACTTCAATCCATCTTTTTTTAGCCCACACTCTCCAAATTATAGAGGTAGCAAGTATATATAATCTCTTCCTGGTTTTACGATGAATTATATAAAACTAGTAAGTGGAATAAAATCAAACAACCACACTACAACTAAGGTTCGTTGATGTTGGCGTAAGAAAGAATTAGAGGATGTCGATTTTCATCAAGACTGCCACACACCTCTGATCCTAGGCCCATTAGTCGGTTCGTCGTAGTTGAATAAATTCCTCATTGGTGAGATAATTCTTCGGTAGATGATGAGTTTCTCCACGATTCTAAAATGATTTTCCCTTTGCCAACATTTTCCCCAATTCCACCAAAATGATGAAATAGCCAACTTATTAATTTCAATTTAGTAGATTAATAATGATGGAAAAATTAAAAATATTGACACATTTCATTAATTTTTGGTTTCCTCTAAAAATTAAATGGGGGTGCTGGCAGATTTAGTTGTATCAATTTAATTTTCTCAAATTAATGGAGGAACAGAATTAATGGAGATTTGAGTGGTGTCTTCCCCATTAAGAGGGTTCAGGTGGTCCCCACTATTAATTTCAAATTGATAGGTTTTAAAACTGGCGGTCCCCACCTTTATAACATCGACAAGGGAGTTTCAGGCTTAGGTGGTCTCCACCATAATAACCCATGTTGAGGGATTTCAGAAATAAAAATGTTAGACATTTTTATTTTATTTTTTTCTATCACAAAAATCAAAAAAAATTATCTTTCACTCTCGACCCACTGTGATCGAGGTGAAGGTATCCCTAAACGAATACTGGTGCTGCAAGTTGAACGATGCCCTCAGATTTCAATTCTGAGCACCGATTCAAATGTTACAAAAAAACATGCTTGCATGTTTACTGAACATACCTGAAAAAAATGTTCCTAAATTCATTCCTGGCAGACTAGGCCTTGGAATCATGTGTCGTCAATTTTTTTGGAATCACAAAATTTCCATATATTAAAAAAAGTTGCATGGAAAATTCGGGTATTTATAGGTTAGTCATCATGTTTTCCTTCAGGTTCAACCTATGATGGAAAAAAATTGTATCCAGAACTAAGGAAAGCTTGTTACCGAGTTTATTAGGTCATTTGAGACAGTGGATAGGATCGGTGCTATAGCATTCTCAATATCTCTTCCACAACACTTCAGTTCCCTGCATGATGTTTTTCACATAGCATAACATTATAGATATTATCTAGACCCTTCTCATGTTATAGTCACATTAGATGTCAATTCTAGTGCTCATGCATCATTTGAAGAGAATTTGATATGAATTTTTAACCATAGTGATATGTATCTCCATGGAATGACTATAACTTTTGTTCTAGTTTAGTGGCAGTATGGCCATGTTTAGGATGATATTTGGGAGTGGGATTCCAATATATGAGAGAAATGTCCAAACTTGGTCACCGAGATTCCAAAGTGATTCTAAGAACTACTTGAGGATGAGTTGTTACATGGTGTGGAAGTTGTAAGATCCTATCATTTTCTAGGTGCATCCCTCTTTACATTTTTAATTTTCTTCATGGGGGCCATGTCTTGTTCGGTGATGGAATCCTTTTTTGGGGAAATTTTCCTAATCTCTGGGGATATATGTTTGTTTAAATTAAAATAGTCTGAATATAATTGTGTTAAATGGTTTGTGAGGATTTTCCATTCTTGGGAAGGATTTGTTGGTGTTTTGAGCCTTTTTTGGAACCATGTCTTAAAACTATCTCCAGGTAACTTACACATTGTGTATTTGTTACAGGATGTCTATCTATTTCCAGACACAAGTTTTAATCTAGGTTCATGACATTAGAAGAATATATGGCGTGCACCTATTACACCCCAATTAATGTTTTAGTAGGGTTATAATTATCCTTAGGCGATGGATTTTTTAGGGTATCTCCTTCAAAAGAAATACACAATGTGTAAATGTAATAAACACCATGTGATTATCACAAGAATCATTTTAAGGGAGTTGTGAATTTGATATTTACTCATTCTGTCAGTGTATGCGTGACAATATCAACCTAGGATGGATTCGAATAGATTTTGGGACTCTTTTATCAATTTTAGAAGGTCTGTTTAAGTCATCAATCCCTAGAAGGTAGTTCAGTTTAGGGTTTACTTCTTCCCGCTTTATTCTCCACCTGTTGGTGTGTAATTACTTGAATTTTGTCATTATTGGTTTTGATATTGATAATTTGTGATCTTGTATACTTTTTACAGTCATTTTTTCCTTCGTTCTTGTTATATAATCCTACTAGAAGTGTTTGTTGATTATCAGTTAATGGTAGGGTTCTCAACCTTAACTCTATGGTTTGAGAATTTTAAAGTATGTGAAATATTTAAATAGAACCAACATAAAATGTTCCTAAATTAATTAAATGATAAACTGAATTGTTTTTTAGTCCATTTGGATCCTTTTTTTACCTGTCTTATGGCTACCGTTCGGGTGAGAAAACCCTTGTTTATAATTGAATTGAAAAATGGCTAAAAGTGTGTTTTTCATGACATGAGTTTTGGGTGATTTCTTGATATAGATTCCCCATGGATTAGGCTAGTTATTGAATTGAATAACATGTTATTGGTTTATGACCAAATGATAAATGAAATTTATAGTTGAAATATAAATAGTAATTTGAAAAATTAACCATTGATCCTTATGAAATGATATTGTCACATCCTTGTTGTTATTCCCATAGATACATGTTGTAATGATTATATATTGTCCATGGCTCTGATACTTGTGGTAATGCTTATATAGAATTCTACGCTCAATTATTTATGTTTAATTTCTTAGATATTGGGTTATGTTAAGCGATTCATGTTTTAATGATTATATAGTGCGATTTACCTAGTGAGACATGTTGTACTGCTTATATAACAAGATATTCCCAATGAGACATGTTGGAATTATTATATATTGGTATTTTCCTTGAGACATGTTGTAATGATTATATACTAGGACAAACCCGGAATTATTACTAAAATTCTTATATAATGGGTTTTGACCCAGATTTTGTGAGAATTATTCCATGGTCATGTGGTTACGGTTGGCATGGATGTGAGACATGCTTAAAGACATTCTGGTATAACATCAAAGAAGGTTATGATTTACCATGGTTCTATGGTTATGGTTGGCATTGTTCTGAGACATGCACAACTATATTCTCGCATGGAGTCGAAGTACGTTGATGTGGTATCATTTTAATTATCTAATTATTTAATGAAAATTTTTATTTCATTAATGTGTGAACTTGTTATCAGATTGTTTATATTTAGATATGGTGGTGTCAACATTCTGATTTTTACTCGCACCCAATTTGGGCCACTATTTTGTACTTGAGAATATTACATGGATGCAAGTTTGGACAAGGGAAAAGGACCTTAATGTTGATTTTCGGTTGCTGGATGGTCTTGAATTTGGATATGGGACAAACATGGGGTTTGGGATTTGGAAATTTTGAGTCTTATAGTATTTTATTTGTATTAAATCAAGCATGAAATTTTTTTTATTCAAACAAGACATTAAATATATTGTTTATTATTTATTTGATTATTATGTTGGATCTTATAGTTAGTTTTCCACTGTATAATTTTATTTCCATTATTTACGCTACTCAGATATATAATGTTATATAGTTATTCCATTGTGTTTTAACTCTATAACCAGGGGTATAGTCTCCCTAATATACTTATCACACCCTAATAATATTCAATATCCTATGTCCTATGGGGAGGCATGCTTGTGGCCACATAATCAAATCATTTCATCCTTGTTAGAGAGTGCCAGATCAGGGGATATAACATCCTTACATACATAGAGAGAGGGATAATAAACATGTCATTAATGAGGAAATGAAAATTCAATTATTGAAAATTATATATCAAAAAAATAAAAAGTGCAATTTAAATCATTCATTAGTTGGTTTCTCAAGACTAGTCATTTATTACAAAGTAACTAATTAGATACAAAAACAAATATAACATGTTAAATTTCAATCATACATTAGATAGTCATATCAAGATCAGTATTTATAAAAAATTTATAACAGGATTGTTTGGTATTGTTATTATGTTCTACATCATCTAAATTTAATTATAACTTTATCCAATTAACAATGTATATATATACACATCGATTTAAATTCCAACCTTCATGAATATTTTTCACTTTTGTAGTTGGAAAACTATATCCAAAACCATGATCCATATAAATAACCTCGCTATCAAAGAATATTGATGGTTACATCATTACCTCGAAATACAATTTAATAAAATGTTATACATATTTAATCAACATCATCAAATGTTTAACCTGCTTTAATTTTTTATGAATAAATAAATATTACTTTATCTTGAAACTTTTCCTTTGGATTAGTTTATCATTATTTGATATGATAACAAAAACCTAGGGAAGAATTACCAAAGGCTCTATTATTATAGATTTCAACAACCATCATTATCCTTTCAAAGAGAAATACCTCTTATAGAACACTTTTTTAATAAAATGTTTCTCTCATGCAAGTGAGGGGGTCTAGGGGTTTAGGATATTTTACATGTTTACACGAACAAATGGGTCCTTTTATAATTAGAAAAAATATGACACACATGTCATAAATGATGAAAATAAATTGAAATTATTACAAATTATATAACCACATACACAAAAAATGCATGCAATTTCTATTATACATTGGTCATTCATCTCAAGATCAATGATCACACAATACCCTTAACATGTTTTTTGATATACTTATTATTTTCTTCATATTACAACATTTCCTATAACTATAAACAATATATAATAAATATCTACATATGTATGAATATATTTATGTTACAAAATTTCCATTATTTAAACTTTTAAATATGAATACATATATATATATATATATTTAAGAAGATTCACTTTATTTCTCTTTGTGTATCAAATATTATAATTTAAATTTATTTTACTTTAGATAAAATATTAAATAATATATAAAAATATATATATTCAAATAATGTAACATATATGTATTTCTAATTTATATATATTCATGATTATCCATTAATAATTTAAAATATAATTACGTATACTTTTGTAAAAAACAATAGTTTTCTAAATATAAATATTATTAATTTATACATAAAAACTAATAATATTATTAATAATAAACTTTAGTAAATTTATTTAATAAAAGTAATAAAATTAACACTTACATAACAATTAAAATATTGAAAACTTATTTTATTTTCAAATTTATAAAATTACATATGTATATATATAATTTTTTTAGTACTCATACTTTCCAAAATATAAATAATTATAAATAAATTATTACATAGAATAATTATTATTCATACATAATATAATTTAAAATTATTATTTATAGTAAACTACTTTCATACAGTTAACAAAATTATATTATAATTTAAGTCATATAAAGGAAAATTATTTATACATTCATCTATCCATACATCAATACATCCAAAAATATTAAATAAATAAATCATTACAACAAAATAAAAAAAATAAAAATAAAAATAAAATTTTTTAAATAGAAATAATACCTTATGAAAAGCTATATATATATATATATTGGGTGCTTGGGGGTAAAATTGCATTTGACAACACACACACCACACACACAGTCTAGAAAGGTAGACCATAGCCCCCCAATGGGATAGCCTACCTATCAAGCCTTATTTATTTTGTACATGACCCATATGCCTAGTGGGTATGAAGCCCATTGCATGGCCCAAAAGATGAGTTCATTATCGTGCCTGCATCTTCCTACCTACATCCCCAGGCCTGCGTCACCACCTACATCACTATTTGAATCACTACCTACATCATTGTCTGCATAGTACTAAATAATACCTGTGCACAACATGGCATGCAGGGAGACACATCTATTTATAGTTTCTGATGGTTAGGAGGTGGGAACACCATTCACACCTTCTTCTTAAAAAATTCAAAGGAACTCTGAATGAGGTTCAAACATCCATGGAGGCTCAAAAATAAGTTTAAAACTTACTCACTATTCTTACTAAAATTGAGAAGAATAAACGATGTAAATTCCTCTTCAGATATTTTTCTAAATACGTTGAACCCTACCCCTTTTCTTGATTTTTTTAAATTGTAAATCTCTTTCAAAAACTCAAATAAAGTGGTACATAAGGGTACATAGAGGATTTGAGGAATCAAATTCCAACAGAGGTTTCCACAAGAACAAGGAGGAAAGACAATGGTGGTCACCACTAAAAACCCCCATCGCAAAATAGATCGGATTCACCCCGAATGCTAAAATAGGAAGATCTGGATTTCGAACAAATTCAATGGGAGGACACTGCTTTAAAAAAATACTACATGGGATGAAAGCCCGAGAATGGTGCTACCTAGAATGTGATGAACTAGAATATACTCCATTGAAGGCATGCTTTAGATTTTAAAAGGGAATAACATGACACCATAGGTCTAGAACCATCACGATCTTCCGCAACATCAGTGGCCATATATCCACTAAGGTATGTTGTCGTGTGGACATGAGTAGTGGGCATTGGTGAAAACATGGAAGGAAAATGAGACCACCACCAAAGATCAGTGCATGCACAACGACAGCTTTTATCAGTGATAAATAGAATGTGCTGATACAAGGGGAAAATTTATCATCACTTGATAAAAGCATTGATAAAGGTGGAATTTATTATCGCTATTATTAGCACACATAATTTTTTTAAAAAAAAATATTAATAATATATATAGTTATTATATTTATATTAAAAATAATATTTATTTATAAACATTAATTAAAAAATACATTTTTATAATTAATATAAATATATTATATTAATATATATATTTTAATAATTCAAATATATATATTGTTATTTTGAAAATTATTTATAAAATTATTAATAAATATATATAAATAATTATAAATTTAAAATAAATTTATTAAAATAATACATATTTTGATTATAATTATAATTATAATTATTTATTTGTTAATATATATATAATTATATAAATATATATAATTATATACCTATATATTTATATAAATATATATAATTATATACCTATATATTTATATAAATATATATAATTATATACCTATATATTTATATAAATATATATAATTATATAAATATAAATATATTTTTTTACAAATATTTATGAATATATTATTTATAATTACAATTATAATGAAATATATATATTTAAATAATTATAAAATTATAATAAATATTTTAGAATAATATATATTATTGAAATTTATAATTATATATACATATATGTTAGTAAATATATATAGTTATGTATATAATTATATATTAATAATTATATAAATATATATAATTATATAAATAAATTTCTAATTATATAAAAAAATTATAGAAATTTATATATATTTATAATTATAAATATATATATATATATATATGTTTATATATTTGTATGTAATTTTATATATAAAAAATTATCAAATTTATTTTATTAAAATGTTTTATTGTTTATTTATATAGATTGATAATAAATTGTGTATATAATTAAAATAATTAATATAAATTAATATTTTATTTAAATAATAATATAATATATATAAAAGAATATATCTATTTAGATATATATTTATATTGATATAAAATAATTTATAATATATATACAAGTATAACTGCATGTATGTGTTTGTATGTGTCTATATACATGTGTGTTTGTATATGTGTTTCTGTATATGTGTATGTGTACATATAGATGTTTGTAATTCACGTAAATGTTATGAATTCACTTTTCAATATTTTTATAATTTAATTTAATTTATTTTATTCTTTAATAAACATTGAGTCTCAAAATGAATTTTTATTAAAAATAAAAGTGTAAAATGGGGATATATATAGACCCAATGGTCCATCAAAGTCAAGAAACAAAAGTTATAGACCCACTCATGAACGAGTTTCCATAGTGTGGTGAGTGAGGCACCCACCCCTACCACGAGGATGTTGTCCCCACTTCCATGTCCTGGCCTATATCAATGGACCACAACCATTGTCTGAGGTTTCAAAAAAATATGGTTTTGGAACATCAACTCTAATGATTCCATAACTCTTTTTCCCATCTTCGCCACTACTAGAAGAAGAATGAATATCAAATGAATTATCTTTACTAACATTCTTTTTCATCATACCATTTTTAGAAGAGTCATTTCTAACAAATTCCTATATCCTTATATCATCCATTCTCACCACTGAATCTTCAGCAAGATGGTGAGCTGCCTTATCCTGAGTGCGTGTACACATAGTATAATGTTATTCAGTGACTTCCTTGTTCTATAAGTAAACATCAAGCCTATTTAGTCTATTTTTAATAAAACTCATATAGGGTTGCATGATTCTGGAGGCATGGCTAGTAGAATGTTCATCCACCTTACCAATGCCTACAACTAAAGAAGGATGTTTTTCTATCTCATGCCCATAATTGACCTACACATCAAAATCTAACAGAGTTCTATTTTTATAAAATGTATCATCAGAAGATGTGTGTGGTGTGTTGTTAACTGAATCAGCCTCCATATTAGGTGTAAAAGATATAGAAGATTCATATTCCTTGTAAAGATCCATGCTTGATGTACATGTACATTACTCTACTTTTTTGGAATACTTAATACATGACACAAATAGATTCCCAAAGACCGTATTAGTTTAGTGGATTGGGAAACTAAAAAACATAAAAAACTGGTTTATAAAATATCAACATCATCTCCCACTTTATCCTTCATAACTAGAACACCTTTTTGAAACATATTACTTAATACCCTTCTTAAAATCCTATGGAAAATGAAACATGAAATTTAGTGAGCTAAAATTCTGAGTAAGAGTATGCATGGAAATTGTCTTACAAAACACAACCATAAGAATGTAAAATCATTAACATAACTTTTTAAATAAAAACATAAAAACATTAACATATACCAAAATAATGAGTCAGGAAATAAAACATGGTAGTTCATAAAGCATAAATCATAATGGAATCATGATCCATGAGAAAATAGCATTGCTATAAAACATAAAATTATGGAAAACAAATAATAACATAATATTATTTCCATAGTATCCAAGGCATTTCTTCTAAGACAATTATAGTCGAAAAAGTCCATTATTGAATAGGGTTTACTTTCCATTCCAGTCATGCATTACTAAACAAGATTTACTTTCCATTCCATCTTTGTATTACTGAATCAAATTTACTTTTCATTCCAGTAATATATATCTCATGAGATATAAATAATTACCTAATAAATTGGAGGTAGATATAGGTTACACACATCTCATAATTAAATCAATCATACATGTTCAAAAAAAACATAAATCATTCATTGTAACATAACCCAAGAAATAAAATGGGTTTCTTAAAAATCATTCCATCATGACATAATCAATATAAAATATCATTTCATCACTAAAACACTCAAATAAAAGTAATAATAGGAATATAAACATAACACTATATAGAGATCATTATCTTATATGGAAAATAATTTTTATAAAACACTTGATTTCAATTCCTGAGTAAAATATCCTTTCTTCTTCAAAAAATGTTTTCTTTTCTCAAAATGCAATGAAATTTTAAAAAAAATGATTTTAATTGAATATGAACATGAAATATTTTAAATTAATCATCATGAAAATAACTATTTATGAATGTTTAAAAAATAGTTAATATTATATAATATAAAAAAATGTCAGCCTTGCACTTTTGTTGGATAAGTCAAAAAGTAACACATATAGTAAATGAAAGAAATATTCCTCCCAAACCCTGTAATAAAAGTCATAAAGGGAAAAAAGAACTTTAAACATACAGATAACATTATTAAACATTTTATGAAAACATTTTTAGAAAAAATGGAATGGATGATAAATATACCCCCAGTAAATACATATGTATAAAGAATCTCAAATAAAAATGGGATTGCAAAATTATCCCTTACCTTAGGTCCGATTTCTTTCATATGTGTCTTAAACTATTATATGGTGGGTTTAAACATATTATAAACTTGTAATAAAAACATAATAATATTTATTATATCATATATGATTCACTTATGTCTTCATATTACCCATTTATTTTTCAATTCCATGTTAAAGAAACATTTTAGGTATTAATCATTTTATATATCGTACGTGTTTTTATTTGTTATTCTTGGTATTATTAATTAGATAATGATTCAATTAATTCAAAAATTTAAAACATAATATAGATAACATAAATATTCATTATATATATATATATAATATATAGATAAATGAAATAGAATACGCCGTTCATGGAGACGGTAGATCGTACGTACACATGAACATCGTTTCTGTTTCCTTATTGAATTGAATGGATGTATGTAAATAATATATATATATATATATATAAATCTTGAAGAATTAGTATGTCATATATTACATTATTATTTATTATATATACTTTATAATCATATTTGAATGGTTATCTTGGATGATGGATCTCATTGCGTCATGGAGACGGTAGATTGTACGTACTCAAAAGTGACGATGTCATTCACTTAATGGTCAAATGGTATCAAATTGGATGGTATATTAGTAATACCGAACAATTATCATGTTATATTCATTATTTACATCATTTATACTCATCATTATACACATCTAAATTATGTATTGTAGAATAACAAATTACACCACGACATGGAGATGGCAAGCCTTACATACACATGCATGGTGATATTTCTTTTCGTAGGATAGATAAAATGAGGTATAAGGCTATACCATAATTATAATAACATATTAGTTTGTATAATATTATTTATTAATTAATTTCGTATTGAAACAACAAAATAATAGGAAGTATACTAAGAGAATAATTTTTTTATGGTTTGATTAAAAATTATCTTTTTTTCGATAATCTCATATTGATTTCCACAAAATTTATCCATAAGATGGATTTATTCCCAATGTGTGGACTATATGATGAAGTGAGGGAAGTTGGGAGAGGAAATGGGAATGTTTTTTCCGAGCCAGAGGTTTTTAGAGGTGTGACTAAAAGAGAATAAGTGGTGCTCTTTTATAAGGGAGGGGAGGGGCACCTTTGGAAATACCAAGACAATTAAATTAATATAAATTAATTTTTAAATTAAAATTCATCCAAAGTAAATTATTTAAAATTTAAGATGTGTATTGATCGAAATAATATCAAACAATAAAATTTATACTTGTTTTTATTTTATTTTAGACCTTATTATTTTGATTTATCCTTATATAATCTATTTGCATCTAATTGTTGTAATAATATTTTAAATATTAAATGGTTATAAATATTTACTTGTGTGGCATCAATTTTCCAAAATTGGATACAGAATGAAATTTTAGACCTTATAATTTAAACTTTCTAATTTTCAAATATATTGGAGTTTTTTAAATAATTTAATAATATGATATTTTTATAAATTATTAGTAGTATCAATTTTAAAACTATTTATTTATTTAGCTTTTAAAAAAATTAACACAAGTAATAAATTCAAGCCAAGAAAATTCAATACAAACCTACCATGTAATATTAACCTTTAAAATTCATTTATCACATTAATTAGTTTATATGATATATCTTTTAATATTTTTAAAACCATATATTTGATATCTTTATTAATAAAATAATTTATACATCACTATTATGTAATTATTAATAGTAATTATTTAATCTCTAAAAATTCTAATTAAATTCACATGATGTATATAATTTCATTATATTTATGTAGAATATTTATTTTTGACCTTTTATCAAGTTTATAATTACATTAAAATCATTATACTTATCAGAGATAATAGAGTGACATGTTGCCACTTTATTTTGTTTTAATTATAATTACATCACTTTCATTGACAAAATTTCAATACATAAATCACTAATGAACCATATGTGATATTAGTATACTATAATTAATCTAGTAGGACTTTAAAAGGTGTTAGGGTAATTTATTATCTTCATTATATTGTTTGTTACCCAAATTTACCAGATTTACCTTTAACTTTGGTAATTAAAAATTACCGTAGTTACTATTCATAATGTCCAAAAAATGGTAAAGATTTAAATAATTTGTAATTTATGATTCCAAATATGGAATCAATTTTTCTATATTTGAAATATATAATAGGCAAAAGTTAATTTAAAATTAATTCATGTTGTCAAAACTAGAAAGTGAGTTTTTAAGAAGTTAAAACTAAAAAAATATTGACATGTGTTTATGTCAAATTTAAAGGTGAAATGACATGAAATGACCAAAATTTGATTAAATGATAGAAACATAATCTGATTACACTTTAAAACCAAATAAAAATAAAATCTAACTGTATAAATAAATTAGACAAAAAGGTAGTTTTGTGTTTATATACAGTAATTTTCATTATTCATTAAAAATGAATTTTATCAGAAAAATAAAAATAAATCCAACAATGTAAATTTATATGTCCTTATTCCATTAAATATGTTTATTTATTCAAATATAATATATAAAAGTGTTAAAAACTAGATTAAAAATTAGTAAACCATCAAAAGGCAGCAAAACTATTTTTTTTAAAATACATCTTTTATCCAAAAAATTGAATTTGTTCTTATATCATGTTCTATAAAATACAGAAGATAAATGTTAATGATATATAAAATTCAAATTTTGGTTAATAATATTTATAAGGTCTACTTTATATCCCATTATATAAAAATATTTTAAAAATATATCATCGTTTAATGAAACTCGGTATTGTGTACAATGTAAGCTATCGAGGAAGGTTGCTGTTGCATGTAATGTAAACCAAGTCAGTGTAACATTTAGTAAAACATTCCTTTTATGTTTCTTTTTACAAATTACAAACATTTTTCTTTTATACATTGAACAAAATCTATACTTAGTGTTGCGTGAAATGAATTTTATCAAAAGAACATAAAATTATGTGTAACATATTCCAAGAAAGGTTTTGCATATACTATAAGCTAATGAAATATTGCTTATAGAACAGTATAATACAATTGTAGATTAAAAAACAAGACATAAATGAAAATAAAAAAAATATATCTCATAAAATATCTGGTTGTTACATTATACCACCCTTAAAATGAATTTCTCTCTTGAAATTCGTCTGGGTTATAAAGGATTTACTACTTTAATGTTTCTTTCATAGAAACCCACATTGTAAAAAGAAACACAGAAACATCATTTTAAAAAGGAAATTTGGAAACATAAAGTTTACCCAAAGTAACTCATCACTAGGTTTCCACATAAGAGAACATAGGTGGGAAGTAAAACCAGGGATACCGAATAAAAATATAACTATCAAGTTTTGATGGATAGTGATAGAGAACAATGTTTGGAGAAAGTTAACAACTATAAAGAAAAAAATCAAATATGATTTATGGGACCATATGATTCATTAGATAAGAAGGTACTAATATAACATTTTTGTTTTCAATATCCTTTGTCCAAATTTAAATAATTTTGCAAGATAATAAATACATAATTGATTTTCGTATAATCTCCACAATGTTCATGCCTTGAACAATTTCCACTTCATCTCTTATTTAAAGAAATGAATTTGAATTTTTCTTAAAGTGTTAGTAGATCATGAGATAGAATGATAGGTCATAACATATGTCTCAACAAAAAGGTTAGTACAGGTAATCAAATATGCAAAAGTCCATATATAGTGAGACAATACATTAATCATTCAAACATAAACTACAATATAACTTATACAATCCATAAATGGATAACATTTCAATCCTTCCAAAAAACTGATAATGTAAAATGTTAGAAATATGTGTACTAAATTGACTTAACATTTATCTTCCATATCTTATAAGATAGTTATTGGTTGTCACATTCCAAACATGAGAATAACTTAATCATGTATTCTCTTGAAACATGAGAATAGCATTAATTACCATATAAACTTAGTGAAAACATGCCTTCTATCAGAATTAACCCGTTTGACAAACAAAAAATTATAAAAATTATATATACTCAAACCATGACATGACTTTGTTCTTATATCAGTCATGAGGTCATTAATACAATCAAACATCTCATTAGCTTCTTATCCCCCCATTATGTAAATATCATGTTCTTTTCAAAAATATTTCAATCACTTTTCATGGTTACAGGTCCCATATACTTATAGAAAAACTCAATGGACCAATACTTAGATATTACATTATTTCATAATACTCTAAAAGATATTCTACAACACTATTTTGTAATCCCAGTACATAAACACTTAACCATTTCACCACTTTGTTGTTATACTGAATATCGCCAATAGTGATCACATGTGATTTTCCTTTCTATTTAGCCTTAAGAGGTTGTTGACATCGATAATGATCCATAGCACTTCTATTAGGGAATTAGTTAGCATAATTACCCATTTCCTTGCACTTGTATCATTGAAGTGTGGGTGGTGCGTTCTCTATAGAATTTTCTCTATTCGCATAATTGGCAACATTTTTTCCATTAATTTGGCACTCAACTGCTAAATGAACTTCTTTTCCACACATAAAAAAACATTTTCTAATTCCTTTAATAAAATCTCCACCATTCTTCTTTCCATGCATTGAGCATAAACAAACATTCACCTTCTTCTCACCATAGTTTTATGATTTACCCTTGAACTTAATCTTTTGTTTCTTGTCGAAACCATGAGATTGATATGTAACACCAACTTCCATTTCTACCTTGGTTTCACAACTCACAATCTCTTCGTATATACTAATGCCTCTTATAGATAATTCCTTTTGAATAATTGGTTTTATGCCACCAAAGAATTGATCAGCATTGCTTTTAGGTTGGATGATAAATCCAGAAGCATACCTTGAATGTCTTGTAAAATTTTCTTCATATGTACCAATAGATTCATCATAATTTTTCATAATTTCAAGGAACTAATTTTCCATCTTTGTTCAAAAGATGTGAGGAATGTACATTATGAAAAATAAGTTCTTGAAATCATCCCATTCTATGGATTCAATTTCATCATGATGCCTTGTATTCTTTATTAGAGTCCACCACTGGTATAATTTTCTTTCTAAATAATAAATATTCAGAATGACTATATCATTTTCCAAAAAATTATGGATGGAAAATATATTTTTAATGGTACTGACCCATTGTTTAGCAATAGGTGTATTAGAAGTCCGACTTAAAGAATGTGGATGTTGCCTCATGAAGGACTCAACATAATTTTTTTCCCTTCTCAACTAATTTGAATATCCAAAAGGATTTATAGTTTTTGTAAGTATATAAATAAGATTTTTCATTCCATATCTCATAACATTTGGTTTTTCAGGATGGAAATCATTTAATTTCCTAGTGCATTGATCATTAACATGGTTCCTTTGAGTTCCATCCATTGTTTAATACCTAAAAAGCATAGCGTGAGAGGGAAAAATCATTATAGATAAAAAACATAATAAAGGGGGAGTAATTTCATCCTATTACATCTTAGGTTTAATCCAATGTTATTCATGATCTGTACCATTATTCTAGGACTATAAAGTATAGTTATACTTACACTAAGGGACATCCCTAGACTTAACTTAGAAATATCTCTAGGGATCTCACTAATGTTTTTGCATCTTAGCTTCCAAAGGTTTACTAAATCATTGCAAGGATACACATTATAAAGACCCATGATTTACGTACATGAAGATTACATTAATTTTGAGAAATAAAAAATACATCACACTAATAAATGCCCAAATACCAGATTAGTTTAGTTCCTTTGAAAACTGTAAAACATAAACAACTAATTCATAAAACATGTACACAATCTCCTACTTTATACTTGATAAATAGATCCCCCATTTGGCACATCTTACTTAATAACCTCCTTCAAATCCTAGGAAAAATGAAACATGAAAAGGGGTGATCTAAAATGCCCAGTAAGGGTAATCATAGAAACTAACTTATAAAACATAAGAAAAAGAATGTAAAAAATATGAACATAACTTTAAAAAAAATACAACATTTAACATATACCAAACTCCTTAGTCATGAAATAAATCATTGTAGTTCACAAGGAATAAATCATAATAGAATCATGAACCATGAGAAAATAGAATTGTAATAAAACATGGTATTATGGATAAAAAATAAGAACATATTATGATTTCTATAGTAGCCAAGGAATAGCTACTAAGACCATCATAGTGGACAAAGTCCATTACGGAACTGGGTTTACTTGGCATTCTAGCCATGTATTACTGAACCAGAATTACATGTCATTCCAACCCTATATTATTGAACCAGATTTATTTTTCATTCCAATAATGAATATATAATGACATATAAATATCTACCTAATGCATTGGAGGAGATATAGTTCCCACCAATCCCATCATAAAATCATTCTTACATGTGCCACAAAAAACATAAATCTTTCATCATAGCATAACCCAAGAAATAAAATGGGTTTATTAAACATCATTCCATCATAACATAATCCATATAAAATATAATTCCATCATTAACACACTCAAATCATAGTAATTATTAGGATATAAACATAATAATTTTTAAAGAGCCTCATCTTAGATAGAAAATAATTTTAATAAAAAACATGAACTCAATCCTTGAATAAAATTCTCCTTCTTCTACAAAAACATATTATTTTATCAAAATGTCATGAAATTTTAAATGAAAATAATTTATTTGAAAATTAAATAGAATTATTTTAAATTAATATTCATGTAAATAAGGAATTATGAAAGCATAAAAATTATTTCATTACCTATAAGTTAAAAAATATTCTCCTCATACTTTTTTTAGAGAAGTCAAAAAGTTACTTTTATTGTAAACGAATGAAAGATTCCTTCTAGACCATATAGTTAAAGTCGAAATGGGTAAAAATGAATTTAAACATACATAGAGTAATTGTAAATATTTTATGAAAATAGTTTTATAAAACATGGACATTTATAATAAATATACTCCCAGAAAATACTTACAAATGAACAATCTTGGATAAAAATGATATTCCAAAATTATCATTTACCTTACGTCTGATTACTCCCATTTGTATATGAAACTCATGTATAGTGGGTTTAAACATATTATTAACCTGTAACAAAACCATAATAAAATATATGATATCATATATGATACACTTTTGTCTTTATATTACCTTTTTATTTTCCAATTTCATGTTAAAGCTGCGTTTTGGGTAATAATAATTTTATTTATCGAATATGTTTTGCATTTTTATTCTTGATCATTTACATGATTCATGATTTAATTAATTAAAAATGTAAAACATGATTTATATATCATAAATATTTAGAATTTAAATATATATATAACACATAGATAAATAGAATAGAATACATGGTTCATGGAGATGGTATGTCATACCTACACATGAATGTTATTTCTGTTTCCTTGTTGAATTTAATGGAAAAAAGTAAATGAAATATATATATATATATAGCTCAAGTAGAATTATTATTTCATATATTTAATTACTATTTATTATATAAACTTTTTAATCACTCTTTAATGGTTTACCTGGAGAATGAATCTCATCGCGTCATGGAGACGGTAGGTCGTACGTATACACGAGCGACGACATCATTCACTTAATGGTTAAATGTTATGGAATTGGATGTTTTATTATTTTTATATTAAAATTATCATGTTATATTCATTATTTACATCTACTAAACTCATCATTATCCCATCCAAATTAAGTATTGTTGAATAATTAATTACACCACAGCGTGGAGACGGTATGTCGTACGTACACACACATGGTAATATTGTTATTAATATGATGGATAAAAGGAAATATAAGGTTGTAACATAATTATAATAACATATAATCATGTATAATATGTTATATTTATTATTTTAATATGGAAACAACATAATAAGAGAAGGTATATGAAGAAAAGAATTATGAAAGATGTGATAAAACAATTACATCTTTTTCATGTGTCTCCTTTTCATTTGGTGAAAAAGTCTCCTTATGATCAATTTATGACCAAAGAGTTTCCTATAATGGGATTTGAGGGATGTTGGGATAGAAAATGGGATGGTTTTGGTAAAGCCAAAGGGATTTAGAGGTGTGATTAAAATAGAATAAGTTGTTCCCTTTTATATGAGAGGGGAGGGGCACCTTTGGAAATACCAAAACTATTAAATTAAATTAAATTATTTATTAAATTAAAATGCCTCCAAAGTGGATATTTTATAAGCTATCATGATTATTGGTCTAAATCAAATCAACCAATAAAATTTATATAAGTTTTTATTTTATTTTAAACCTTATCATTTTGATTTTCCCTTATTTAATCTATTTTATTTTAATTGTGGTAATAATATTCTGAATATTAAGGAGTTATATATATTTACTTATGTGTTTTAAATTGTTCATAATTGGATACATTATGAAATTTTAGACCTTATAATTCATTCTATTTAATTTTTAATTATATTTCTGATTTTTAAATAATTTTATAATATGTTATTTTTAAAAAATATCAATAGTGTCAATTTTGACACTATTCATTTATTTGACTTTATATAAAGTCAACATAGATGATAAATTAAAAAAGAAATTAATTCACTCCTGACATTTCATTGTCACCTATAATATTTTTGGAGTACATTAATTATTTCATATGATATTAATTTTAATATTTTTAAAACCATTTATTTTATAATTGTATTAATAAAATAATTTCAACATCACTATTCTGTCATCATTAATAATAATTATCTATTTTAAAAAAATTATAAATAAATTCACATGATATATATTATTTAATTATATTTCTATATAATATTTATTTTTGATGTTTTATCATCTTTATCAATCCATTAAAATTATTATACATATAAGATATAAGAGTGTGACATATTGTCACTTCCTTCTATTTTAATTATAATTACATCACTTTTTTGGAAAAAAGTCCATTAAATAAATCAATTCCAAAACTTAGGTGATAATGTTAGACTTTAATTCATTCAATAGGATTTTCTCAGGTGTTAGGGTAATTTTATTATATTTTTCATATTGTTATTTACTCTAATTCACCTATTTTACCTTTAAATATGGTAATAAAAATTATCGTAGTTACTGTTCATAGTGTCCAAAAATAAAATTTACTGATTTACACAATTTGGGCCTTATGAATCCAAATATGGAATCTATTTTTCAAAATTCAATATATATACGAAATAAATTAATTTAAAATTATTTCATGTTGTCAAAACTAGAAATCAAGTTTTTAAGATGTAGAAACTATTTAATGATAATTGGATGGGCTCTCGGCTCTTGGATCCCAGTGCCTCACCCATGAACTAGGCATCCGTGGTCAGTGCCACCATCCCTCCCACATCATCAGGGGTGGGGCTTTCTCTTCCCCTCCAATGGTGAAGCCTACTTCTATTCCCCGCCCTCCTTTTCCATTTCTTTTCTTCCTTCCCTTGAAATCTCCATTTTCCCTAGCTCCCAGACTTCCATGATGGTTACCCTCAACTCGATCTTTCAACCTCAGAATTTATGGATGATTCTACTCTTATCTACCATACCTTGGTGGCTTGTTTCCCTTCATGACGTACATTGTTCAACGTCTTTGAGAGGATTTGTTTTTCAAAAATGGGGGCTTCTAGAATGCGCATCTGTCAGGATCATAGACCATCATCATATTATGATTTGGTTCTCCTCCTTAGAATATATCATTTTCGCATTATCTGGGGCTCCTCAATCTTGCACTAGATATCATTTTCATCTTTTGATGTTTTCCTTTTATCATCTTATTAAGCAGGATGCTCCGATAATAACTTTGTGGGTATGCTTTCCTGAGCTCCCCCTCCACTTTCAGAACCCTTCTATCATCTGAATTTTTGAAAACCTGGTAGGTTGGTTTATCTGTTCATATTTGAGAACCATTTCAGTATTCAACCTA
This sequence comes from Viscum album, assembly GCA_963277665.1. NCBI lineage: Eukaryota > Viridiplantae > Streptophyta > Magnoliopsida > Santalales > Viscaceae > Viscum > Viscum album. The sequence continues at coordinate 1,510,997,963 of OY728131.1, forward strand.
ATAATTCCTCACATCTGGGTTTATGTGAATGTTTTATGACCCTTAGTCGAATGGATTTATATTTCGGTTGAAGATTAATTTCGCTAGAAGCAAGCTGTTGTGTTTGAGTCTTGAAATCACTTCTGTTCGCAGTGTCGCCACCTCGAGCACCTGTCTCATTCCTCCCAGTGAGGAGGGAGGAACCAAAGGGCACATTTTTCCAGTTACTATCCCCTAGGAAAGGATGGGATCATGGTTGGGTCTAGATAAGATCCTTATTCCAAGCTCATTTGTGAGGTTGTTACTAATCAGAGAAAGTCGTCTCGGTTTTCCCATGACATCACAAAATTCTCTAATATTGCCCATCATCTGAAACATGATCTATGTGTGGAATGATCATCTGAGGATAGTGTTGTTTCATTCTATGATAATGGGGTTTGTGTGGGACTTGATCAAGAAGGGGTTTGGAGGGACAAAATGGAGGTCCTCTTGGATGATTCTCAGGCATTATAGTTGGCTCCTCTAAATCCAGTCAATGTTGATGTAGTGGATGAGATGGTATGTGGGGATGAGTACACAATTGTGAATTCCCAACATCCAATATAGGCTGACTTCTCAATGAATTTCTAGTTCATGGGTCGTTGATTTTCCTAGACAGGAGCTCCAGACAGGTTGTAGCAGATCTCACAAGCTAGAATTTATTATGCTTAGAAGGATAATTAGAGAGTACCGATTTTTAATTCTATAAACCATTTTGTATTGTTGGGAGAAGAGGATGGGCATGCTCATGAGGATACTAAAGAGGTGGATGTCACTCATGGAGAGGATCCCTGGGTGGGAGGGGGGTCTTTTCAAGAGGACATGGATGATGCTTTGAATCCCACTACGTCCAAGGAACTGGACCTTGTAGAAGAATTTCTTATATCCTCATCGCGGAAGGGAAAAACATTATTGTGGATTCTAATAGCTTCAGTATGAAGAAAGGTAGGGAGAGTCCTAGGAGGGACTACTCCAAACATCCTAGTCCTCTAGTTACTATATCTGCAAGCAATGGTAAGTTTCCCCTAGAGGCTCTTACAAATGCAGGAATCATTCCCTCGAGAAAGAGAAATGGTGACAAGCTCGAGGTGGTTGACTCCTCCATCGACCCTGTTCCCACAGGATGTAAGGCTGTTATCCCATTCATCCCCTCGAGTGATGAGGTAAGGCTGGATACAGGACTTCGGCGTCAGACAGACCTCAATGGTGAAATGAATGATGAAACCTTGGTCATTATAGCATTGATGAAGATGGAGGCAATCCTGCTCAAGGAGACATGGGAAGTTATCATCCATTTTGAGGAAGAGATATTAGATAAATTGAAGCCACTCAATGCCTCAAAGGAGGATGAGGTTATGATGTCTGAGAGTTCTCTTGAAGTGGAAACTACCAGGATGAAGATGGTGTGGATTGACAAATAATATCGTATTTTGGTAGGAGGGTTTATTGTAGTGATGTTAAGCATGTAATAGTTCATACAGACATGGGAAAAGTTTTTTATTTGGTTTGAGGACCTCATCAAAAATGATATGAAGTTAGAGGTAAATGGAATTCTTTGGTAACTACATAGAAATAACATATCTAATAGGCTTAAACTTGATTTCAATGGTTCTTTTGTTTCATTATTTATTTGATGATTTGGTTTTCTGTTTGGACTTGGTTTCTAACATTCCATAAAAAGTGTTAGAGAAAATAGTAATTTATGATGATGACGATGTAAAAACTATCAAAATATTGGCATGTGTTTATATCTAATTTAAATTTGAATGGAATTAAAATTACCAACATTGGATTAAATAATAAAAATTAACCATATTTAATTTTAAAACAAATTTAAAAGATAATCTAACTACATAAATAAATTAGACGAAAAGGCAGTTTTGAATTATAATGCTGTATTTTTCACTATTCATTAAAATATGAATTTTATTAGAAAAATAACAAAAAATAAAACAAAGTAAATTTTTATGTCCTATTTCTAAAGAAGATGTTTATTTTTTAAAATAAAATAAATTAAAGTGTAATAAACTGGATTTAAAATTGGTGTGCTATCAAAAGGTGGAAAAACTTCATTTTTTGAAAAATACTTATTTTATCAGAAAAATAGAATTTGTTCTTATACCATATTGTAGAAAATACATAACATGAATTTTAATGTTATATAATATTCAAATTATTGTTAATAATATTCATAAAATCTAGTTTATATCCAATTAAATAAAAATATATTAACAATATATCATTATTTGCTGAATCTATATATTCCGAACAATGAAAGCTATCGAGGAAGGTCACTCTTGCGTATAATGCAAGCCATGTTAGTGTTGTTTTTAGTTAAATCTTCCTTTAGTGTTTCATTTAATATAATCCAAACATAGCTATTTTATACATTGAACAAAATCTATACTCAGTGTTGTGTGATATTAATTCAATCAAAGGAACTTGAAATTGTGTGTATCAAAATGCAATAATAGTGTTAATTATAATGAAAGTAAATAAAATATTTTTTATAGTTCATGATAATATTATTATATCTCACAACAAAACATATCAAAGAAATTAAAAGGAATATATATCATAAAATCTTAGGGTGTTACACTATAACCCCTTGAAATTGAATTTCACCCTTGAAATTTTTCGGGAATATAAAAGGTTTAATACTTGAAAGTTTATTTCATAGAATCCCACATAGAAAAAATTAATAAAAAAACATCAATTTAAAAAAGGAATGTTAGAAACATAACAGTTATCCAAAGTAACTCATCATTGGATTTACACAGAGGATAACATAGGTGGGAAGTTAAAACATGGATATGGAAGAAAAATATAACCCTCATGTTCTGACAGATTGTGATAGACAATAGTATTTAGAGAAAGTTAACAATTAGAAATCCATAAATCTACAGTCATTTATGGGACCATCTGATTTATTATATAAAAGGTACTAAAATTACATTTTTGGTTTTCAATATCCATTCCCTAAATTTGATGAAATTTTCATGAGAATAAATACTTAATTGTTGTTGGTAAAATATCACCATTTTAGGTGACTTGACCAATTTCCACTTCATTTCATATTTAAAGAAATGAAGTTGAATTTTTGGTGAGGAGTCAACAGATCATGCGATAGAATGAAAGGTCATTTCATATGTCTCAACGAAAAGGATAGCACAAGTAATCAAACATGCATAAGTCCACATATAGTGTCATTATACATTAATATAACAATATTTAACATGAATATAACTTATACTATACATAAAGGGATAACATTACATTCCTTCCAAAACAAAAAATATAAAACATTAGAAATAGGTGGTCTAAATTGACTTAACATTTAACTCACACATCTCATAAGGTAGTTATTGGTTATCACATTCCAAACATGTGAATACGTTAATCGTGTATTCTCTTCAAACATGAAAATAGCATGAATTACCATATAAAATTAGTTAAAACTTGCATTTTGTCAAAATTAACTCTTTCCACAAACCAAAAATACAAAAAATTATATATACTCAAATCATGAAATCACTTTTTCTTTATATCAGTCATGAGGTCATTAATACTATCAAACATATCATTATCTTATTATCCCTTCATTATGAGTATATAATATTCTTTCCAAAAATATTATAATCAATTTTCAGGGGTACTCGTACCATATACTTATAGAAAACCACAATGTACCAACACATAGATATAACAATATTTCATAATACTATAAAAGATATTATACAAAACTATTTTATAATCTCATTACATAAACACTTAATAATTCCAACATTTCATTGTTATACTCAACATCGCCAAAAGTGATCACATGTGATTTTCCTTTATGTTTGGCCTTAAGAGGTTGTTGACATCGATAATCATTCATAACCCATAGATTATGACATTGGTTAACATAATTCCTCATTTCCTTGCACTTGTATCATTGAAGTGTGGGTGGTGCATTCACTGTAGTATTTTCTCTATTCACATCATTAGAAACCTTTTTCCAATTACTTCAGCACTCAACTACCCAATTACCTTCTTTTACACACATTAAACATTTTTATTCACATTAAGGCAATCTCTAATATGCTTCTTTCCACACATTCAGCATAAGGAAGAATTCATCTTCTTATCACCATTTTTTTGATATTTTCCCTTGAAATACTTCTTTTTTTTCTTGTCCAAACCATGAGATTGATATGTAACAACAGCTTCCATTTCAACCTTTATAGAACAAAACATATTATCTTTTTATCTGCTAAAGTATCTTATTTAAAATTTCCTTCAAAGACTTGGTTTAAATCCAATAAATAATCTATTAATTTTACTTTCTTGTTGGATGATAATTCTATAAACAATCATGGAAAGTCTTGTATAATTTTCTTCGTAGGTACCAACAGATTCATCATCCATTTGATTAATTTCAAGAAAATACTTTTCCAATATTTTTAAAGGATGTGAGGAATTTACTTATTGAAAAATAAATTCTTGAACTCATCCCATTCAATGGATTCAATTTCCTCTTATTTCCATCTATTCTTGATTAGAGTCCACCACTATTCTACTTCACCTTCTAAATGAAAAATTTCCAAAATGAGTATTTCATGTTCTGAATAGTGAATGATGGAAAATATAATTTCAATGGTACAGATTCATTGTTCAGAAACAAGTGGATCAAAAAACCCACTTAAAGAAGAGGTATGATTTCCCATTAAGAACTCAATAGAATGTTCTTCTCTTCTATATTCATTTATAAGTCCATAATGATGCATATCTTGTGTATGTATAGAAATGTTTTTTTCATTCCATCTCTCATAACTTTTGGTTGTTCAAATGGACAATAATTTGATTAAATTTCCCAAAGGCCTAATTTTTTTATTGATTCTAGATAAACCCTCTTTTACGGAATAAAAGGGGGGAAACCATGACTTCAAAGACATCAGACATAAACAAAATCCAAAAATTCAGAGGGTTTCAACCCGAAATAAGATTACATAGAAGTAATCCTTTCCAGTATCAAGATCGTTAAGGCCTACCTCTTCCAGATCCGGGCTGCTCAGCAAGTTGTCCCGTAGAAAATTGCACGGGCCCGGTATCGATGGCAGCACCATACCCTCTCAATCTTCCAAATCCAAAAAGCCATGCACAGTGAAGGAAACCAACTCTATCCTCATCTAAAGTTAATCATGAAGACTTTTTGGCTTCCACAACATAAATCATACACGAGTTCATGACACCACCATCAACAACAATCCTGGAAAAATTTCACCACACGCCATGAGACATCCTGCCACCACCATCGCAAAGGCCTGGGAGACATTCCAAGGGTCATGAGTCTGATTCATCTTCACCTAGGACTAGAAGGCCCAACATCCTACCAAAGGAGCATCACCAATGATGGGATTTGAGTTGTTCTAAACTAGAAACACCAAAAAGGGAAATCCTAGATGATTCATTATATTTACCATAATTCTAGTATTGTAACGTATAGGTAGACTTACCATAAGGAAATCCCTAGACATACCTTATAAATATCTCTAGGGATCTCACTAATGTTTTTAGATATTATTTTCTAATGGTTTACTAATACTTCACTCTAATATTAACTATAAAGACCTAGGCTTGACGTACATGGACATTACATTACTTTTGTGGTATAAAAAGTACATGACACAAACAGACACCAAAAGAAGATATTAGTATAGTGCCTATGGAAACTAGAAAAAATTAACAACTATATTATAAAACATTTACTTCATCTCCATCTTTATCCTTCCTAACTATAACCCCTTTTTATACATCTTACTGAATGCCCTTCTTCAAATGTTGAGGAAACTAAAACATAAAAAATTGTGATATCAAATGCTCAGTAAAGATATGCATGGAAACTTCCTTTAAAAATATAAACATATTAATGTAAAAACATGAATATAACTTTAAACAAATATACCATATTTAACATATACCAAAATCTCATGTCATGAAAATAATCTTGGTATTTTATAAGGCATAAAGCATAATGGAATCATTAACCATAAGAAAATAGAATTTCCCTAAAACATTGAATTTTTGAAAAAAAAATAATCACATAATATGATTTCCATAGTATCCAAGGCATTACTTCTAAGGCCATTATAGTGGAAAATGTCCATTACATAACTAGGTTTACTTGTTGTTCCAGCCATGTATTACTGAACCATATTTACTTGTTGTTCTATCCTTGTATTATTGAACCAGATTCACTTGTTGCTCCAGTAATGTCGATCTCATAAGATATAAATCTTTTACTAATTTATTAAAGATAGATATAGGTCCCACCCATCTAATTATGAAATCATTCTTACATGTTCCATAAAAACATAAATCATTCATCCTAGCATAACCCAAGAAATAAAATGGGTTTATTAAACAACATTCCATCATAATATAATCCATATAAAATATCATTACATCATGTACACACTCAAATAATAGTATTAATTGGTATAGAAACATAACCCTATTTAAATAACATCAACTTAGATGGAAAATAATTTTGATAAAACACTTGAACTCAATTATTGAAGAAAATATACTTTCTTATTCAAAAACATTTTCTTTTCTAAAAATATCATTAAATTTTAAAAGAAAAGAATTTAATTGAAAATAAAAATGATATATTATAAATGAATATTCATGGAAATAAGTTATTATAATAGTGTAAAAATCATTTCATGGTGTTTATGTTTAAGAAAACATTCACTTCGTACTTTTGTCAAAGAAGTCAAAATGTAACTCGTATGGTAAACAAAGGAAAGGATTCTGTCTAAACCATATAGTAAAAGTAAAAAATGGGTAAAAACAACTCTAAAAATACATAAAATAATAGTAAAAAATTTATTAATAAATTTTTTGAAAAAATGGACATGTATGATAAATATGCCCATAGTAAATACTTACGTATAAACAATCTTGGATAAAAATGATATTGCAAAATTATCCCTTACCTTTGGTGCGATTTATTTTGTATGTTTCTAAAACACTATATATAGTGGATTTAAACATATTACTAACTTGTAAAAAACCATAATAATATCTATGATTTCATATATGATTCATTTATTTCTTTATATTACCCATTTATTTATCAATTGCTCGTTAAAGAAACATTTTGGGTAATAATCGTTTTATTTATTTTGCATGTTTTTACTTATTGTTTTTGATCTTATTACATATATTGCGATTTAATTATGTAAAGAATGTAAAAAATTATTTATATATCATAAATATTATGTATAGAAATATATATATATATAATAGATAGATAAATTAAAAGAAATACACTGTTCATAGAGACGGTAGGTTGTACGTATGCATGAACATTGTTTCTGTTTCCTTTTTGAATTGAATGGAAGAAAGTAAATGACTTATATATATATAAATTCAGTAGCACTATTATTTCAAATCATTAATTATTATTTATTATATATACATTATAATCATTATTTAATGGTTAACGTGGAGAATGAATCTCATCACGTCGTGGAGACGGTAGGTCGTACGTACGCACGAGTGACAATATCAGTCACTTAATGGTTAAATGGTATATAATTGGATGGTATATTAATTTTAAAAAATGATTATAATATTATATTCATTATTTAAATCCATTATACTCATCATTAGTCCAACCTAAATTATATATTGTTGTATAATAAATTACACCATGGCGTGGAGACGGTAAGCCATATGCACACACTCATGGTGGTATTGTTATTTGTAGGATGGTTAAAGCGAGGTATATGGTTGTACCATAATTATAATAACATATCATCATGTATAATATAATATATTTATAAATTTATAATGGAAGCAACATAATAATAGGAAGTATAAGTAGAAAAGAATTTTGAAAGATGTGATAAAACGAGAACCTCTTTTTGGAGTATCTCGATTTTATTTTCACAAAATTTCTAATTAGGATGAATTTATCAAGAATGTTTAACCATTATGATTAATTGAGGGATGTTGGGAGAAGAAATGGGAATTTTTGGTAGAACCAAAGGTCTTTATATGTGTTATTAAAAGAGAATAAGTTGTCCCCTTTTATAAGAGGGGGAGGTGCACCTTTGGAAATACCTAAATTATTAAATTAATATAAATTAATTTTTAAATTAATGTTCCTCCAAAGTAGATTATTTAGAATATAAGATGATTATTGGTCAAAATCATCTCAATAAAATATATTTATATAAGTTTTGTTGTTATTTTAAATCTTATCATTTTTATTTATCCTTATTTAATCTCTTAAATTTTAATTGATCAAATAATATTCTAAATATTAAATGGTTATAAATATTTAATTATCTATTGTAAATTTCCCATAACTCGTTTCTTTATAAAATTTTGGACGTTATAATTTTCACTTTGTAAATTTCAAATATTTTTTATTTTTTAAATAATTTAAAAATATGTAATTTTTAGAACAGATCTATAGTGTCAATTTTGACACTATTTATTTATTTGACTTTAAATAAAATCCACATAGAAATACATTTGAAACAAAATATTTAATACACGCTTCAGAAGTCATTGTCACCTAAAAAATTATTTCATCACATTAATTAGTTTGTATGTTAAATCAATTATTTTATTTAAAACCATTTATTTGATATTTATTTTGATAAAATAATTTCTATGTCAATATAGTGTCATCATTAATGGTAATTATTTTACCTCTAAAAATTATAAATAAATTCACATTAATTAGATAATTTTATTAGATTTATTTAGAATTTTTATGTTCAAATTTTTATCAAGTTTATCACTACATTAAAATTATTATACTTATAATAGATAATTGAGTGAAATGTTGTAACTTTTTTATTTTAATTATAATTACATCACTTTTAAAAAAATTCCCTTAAATGAATCAATTTTGACCATTATGTGATATTGGTTGACTTTAATTTATACAATATGATTTTTCAAGGTTTTAGGGAAGTTGTATTATCTTTATCAAATTGCTTATTACCCTAATTTACCTAATTTAACATTAACTATGGTAAATAAAAATTTTAGTAGTTATTTGTCGTAATGTCCAAAAATAAAAGGTATGTATTTAAAAAAATTGGACCTTATGATTCCAAATATGGTATCTAGTTTTCTAAATTCAAAATATATAATTGGTAGATATTAATTTAAAATAAATTTTCATTGTCAAAACCAGAAATTAGGTTTTTAAGAAGTAAAAACTATCAAAAGATTGACATGTGTTTATGTCCAATTTAAATGTGAAAATGAATTAAAATGACCAAAATTGGATTTAATGAAAAAAAATAATCAAATTATACTTTAAGACTAATTAAAAATATAATCTAACTATATAAATAAATTAGAGGAAAATCCATTTTTGAATTAAAATGCATTATTTTTCACTATTCATTAAAATTTGAATTTTCTCAAAAAAATATGAAAAAGTCAAACAATGTAAATTTTGAAATCTCGCTTCCAAATAAGAAATTTATTTTGTCAAATAGAATATATAAAAGTGTTAAAAACTATATTTAAAATTGGTGTGACATCATAAGGTAGAAAAACATCATTTTTTTGAAAAATACTGCTTTTATCCAAAAAATTGAATATGTTCTTATATCATTTCTAAAAAATTCAAATTATGAATGTAAATTTTATATAAAATTCAAAAATTGGTTAATAATATTCATAACAGATAGTTTATATTCCACTAAATAATTATATTTTAATAATACATCGTTGTTTATTGAAACTCAGTACTACGTACAACACAAGCTATCAATGATGGTTACTCTTGCATGTAATACAAGCCAAGTCAATGTTTAGTTTAGTGAAATATTTCATTGCTTTTTTGTATAACATAACTCAAACATAGTTCATTTATGTATTGATTAAAATCTATACTAAGTGTTTAATGATATGAATTCTATCAAAAGATCTTGAAATTGTGTGTAACACAAGCTAAGAATAGTGTTGTGTATACTGCAAGCTAATTCAATGTTGTGTATAGAGAAGATAATATTGGTGTAGCTTACAACACATGATATCAAAGAAATTAAAAAGAATCTATCTCATAAAATCTCAGGATGTTATATTATACCCTCCTTAAAAAGAATTTTTCCCTCAAATTTTTTTGAGGTTATAAAATGTTAACAACATGAATGTTACTTTCATAGAAACCCACATCATAAAAAGGAATATTAAAGAATATTTTTAAAAAGTAATGTTAGAAACATAACATTTAACCAAGGTAACTCATCACTAGGTTTCCACATAGGATAACATAGGTGGAAAGTGAAAACATGGATATGGAAGAAAAATATAACCCTAATGTTCGGATGGATTATGATATAGAAAAGTGTTTGGAGAAAGTTAACAATCAGAAATCCAAAATTATACAATGATTTATGGGACAATATAATTCATTAAATAAAAAGGTTCAAAGATAACATTTTTTTTCTCAATATCCTTTACTAAAATTTGAAGAATTTTTCATGAGAATAAATTCTTACTTGATTTTGGTACAATCTCACAATTTTTCATACCATGAGAAATTTCCACTTCATCTCATATTTAGAGAAATGAAGTTGATTTTTTCTTGAATTGTCAACAGATCATGTGATTGAATGATAGTTCATTCCATCTATCTCAACAATAAGGTTTTCATAGGTAATAAAATATTCATAAGTCCACCTATTGTGAGATTATACATTAATCTAAATAATTTTAACCAGAATATAACGTTTACTATCCATTAATAGATAACATTACAATCCTTTCAAAAACTAAAATTTTAAACTTTAGAAAGAGGTCAAATAAATTAACATAACATTTATCTCCCATATCTCATAATGTAGTTATTGGTTTTCATATTCAAAAAATGTGAATATCATAATAAAGTATTCTATTGAAGTATGAGAATAACCTTAATTACCACAGAACATTAGTGAAAACATGAATTTTTTCAAAATTAACTCTTTCCAAAAACCTAAAATACCATAAAATCTATATACTCAAACCATGATATCAATTTTTCCTTATATCATTGATGAGGTCATTCATACTAACAAAAATCTCCATATCTCCATATCCCATCATTATGTGCATATCATGTTCTTTCCAAAAATATTTCAATCACGTTTCATGGTTATTGGTACCATATACATACGAAAAATCTCAATGTACCGATACATAGATATTTTAATATTTCATAATACTATAAATGATATTATACAACACTATTTTGGAATCACATTACATAAAAACTTAATAATTACACCACTTCGTTGTCATAATCAACATAGCCAATTGTGATCATATTTTATTTTCCTCTGTATTTGTCCTGAAGAGGTTGCTGACATTGATAATCATCTATAACCCTTGGATTAGGTCATTAGTTATCATAATTCCCCATTTTCTTGCACTTGTATAAATGAAATGTGGGAGGTGTGTTCTCTATATTCTTTTTTATATTCACATCATTAGAAACATTTTTCATATTACTTTATCACTAAACTACTTCATTCCCTTATTTTCCACAAATAAAAAATTTTCTAGTCCCTTTAAACAATCTTCACCATGATTATTTCAACACTTTGAGCATACGGAAACATTCATCTTCTTTTCACCATTGTTTTGAGATTTTCCTTTGAACATCATATTTTTTTTCTTTTCAAAACCATGAGATTTATATATTACAACAAATTACATTTCTAACTTAATAGCCCAATGCATAATCTCTTCATAGATACTAAAGTCTCTTATAGCTAATTCCATTTTAAGACTTATTTTTAAGAGACTGAAGAATCGAACAACTTTACTTATGTTGGATGATAATTCCATAAGCATACCTTACAAGTCTTATAAAATCCTATTCATAGGTACCAACCAATTCATCAACAATTTTCTTAAGTCCAAGGAACTAATTTTCCATCTATGTTCAATGATTTTGTGGAATGTATTTTTTGAAAAATATGTTATTAAACTATTCCAATTCCATGGATTCAATTTAATCTTATTTCATTGTATTCTTGATTTGAGTCCACCACTAGTTTACATTTCCTTCTAAATGATAAACATCCAAAATTAATTTTTCATGTTTCGAAAATAGAAGGATGGAAAATATATTTTTAATGGTACTGATCCATTATTCAGTGACAAGTGGATCAGAAGACCCAATGAAAGAAAGTGGTTGCTGCCTCATGAAGGACTCAACAATATTTTGTTCCCTTCTCTGCTCATTTAGATGTCCATAATGATTCATTTCTTGTGTAAGTATAGCAATAATATTTTACATTCCATATCTCAAAACATTTTTTCATCCAAGAAAACATTCATTGCACTTCCAAATACATTGATCATTAACACGGTTCCTTTGGGTTCCATCCATTTTCTAAAACCCAAAAAGAATAATGTAAGATGAAAAAACCATTCTAGGGACGAAACATAATCATGGTGGAGTAATTTCAATATCTAACATCTTATTATTAATCTTATGTTATTCATGATCATTTTCATAATTCTAGGAATGTAATGTATAGTTAGACTTACCCTTGGGTACATCCCTAGAAATAACATAGAAATATCTCTAGGGATCTCATTAAAGTTATTGCATCCTAGTTTTAAAGGTTCACTAAACCTTAGCTATGATACAAACTGTAAAAACTCACGCTTAACATACAAGGACATTACATTAATTTTAATGAATACATAATACATGACACAACCATATGCCCAAATACTGTATTATTTTAGTGCCTTTGGAAACTAGAAAACATAAACAACATATTCAAAAAACATCTACATCATCTCCTTCTTTATCCTTCATAACGAGAATACCTTTCTGACACATATTACTTAATACCCTTCTTAAAATCTTGGGGAAAATAAAATATAAAAAGGCATGAGCTCATATGCTCTGTGAAGTGCCCGGATCAGTGTGATCACTGATAGGGGGAGGGGGTGAATTAGTGATACTTTTAAACTTTTTTACTGATTGATTCTTTAACAATTAAACCACTATGGCTTGTTAAGGCCTTGATCCACTCTTCTTGTATCTCTCAGCCTTTCCTTGAGTGATGCATCGAATGTAAAGGCACAAGACACAAGTATTTAGAAGGTTCAGCTCCAATGGCCTACGTCCTTGTCATATTGGTTAAACGCCCCAACATGGTTTCTCCACTATAATTTGATTAGTAATTACAATGTTCAATACAGAGACACATTGTATCTCTCCTAAGTCCCATAGGAGGTTCTTTATATAGCATCACATAGTGTTACCAGAGTCCCACAGGCCTGCTTCAGCTTCCACCGAAGACTTATCCACCCTGAGTCTCACATGGGGTCTTCTCCTGGATCCTCTAGTCAGATGAGTAGCTCTTCTTATTTTGAATCTCTTCAAGAGTCTTCAACAGCCTTGGATAAGGTCTACTGGCCTTTCTCACTTCTTCTGATCACTTGTGGTGATCAACACAACTCTTCTTTCCTCGGGCATTATTTCCTTATTCTAAGGATGACCCGCCCTCTGTCTTCAAGAATCTTGATGGGGAAATATGTTCTTGCCCTGATTATGCCCACTCAATGTTCTTATTCTTCACAACTACTGAAAACATGGATGAATGATGTCTTTAACTTCATTCTGGCTTCAGTTTATCTTTAATTCAACTTCATGCACTGAATTCCTGGAATCTCTAAATAATCATGCACTGATTCCAAGGCTTCTCAATCATCATGCATGACTTGCACGGAATCTCAAATATCTTCAAGAACATTTGTTCTTGGACTTCTCAAATTCACACACACAAATTACTCTTTATTTACGTGTGCATGTGCATGCAAGAATGCATGCACTCCCCTTTTCTTCATGGTGTGATAAACCCTCAAAGGGTGTAATCTCTTTTAGGACACACTCCTTCTTCTTCGAGTCACACTCTTTTATTCTTTCTCACAGACACCAAATTGTGTATTGTCTGTTAGTGTGAATTTATCCTTCTCTTTTACTTCTCAACGTGTTCACCCACTTGTTCACTTATTCATGCATGTATGGACATGCATGTATCTTCTTCCTTCACTAGGGCACGCACAAGAGGTATGGCTTCATTCACTTGGGCACACACTAAGGCTTTGGCCTTCTTGTTAATTTCCACACACACACACTCAATGATTGTGTGGCATTCCTCTCCTTTTGGACACACTCACCCGAGAGGTGTGTGGCCTTCCTTCTTCAACCCATGCACATACGGCCATCCTTCTTAAACTCGTGCACACACAAACAAACCCAAGTGGGTGTGGCCTTGCTAGTTTTCACACACACACACACACACCTCAAAGGGTGTGATCTTCCTTGTATTCACACACACAATGTGTGTGTTATTCTCTTCACCTTCATACAATTCAAAGGAGAGCATGCAAGCCTTATCCTCTCTTCTACCGCGTATGTACTTTACTCCTTCTTTGTGTGCACCAAAAGACTAAACAGTTTTCCTTAATGCCTCATCCAAACTCTTCACGTGGACAAGGACCACTTCTCCTTCACGCAAGGTTGGCATGAGGAGGTCTTCAACTCTTTGCGCAAGTGTACAGAACACCTACTGCCGCATAGGTTATGCGGGCAGAAGGCGCATAGGTGCACGACTCGGCCTCTTCCTGTCGCACAAAGGGATGCACAGGGTGTCATGACTCGTCCTCTTCCTTCACGCAAGAGATGCATGGTTCACCTTCGTGCAAGAGTTGAAAGTCTCTTTAACGAACCAAGGGGTTCTTCCCTATCCTCCGCAGAAGACCTGTACGGGGCTCCTTCGCGTAGCAGGGCTACGTGGAACTTTTTGGGCAGTGCTCTGTTTCTCGGAGAAACAAGAGATCTCTCTCAATAATGGAATCACTTCTTCATGGATTGGAATCATCCTTTTAATAGGCAAGGAGTGCTTTCGATATCCTTATGAGATTATGCTGTATTCAAATCACTGAATATCCATTATCTTCGGTTTGAGTATTTTAAACGCAGATGAGATATCCCCGAAATCACGGTTGTTTCCTTTTTATTTTTCAACCATGAGATCCTTCGTTCTTGGTGTGCGCATCACGTGCATGAATTTACGAATTCATTCAAAGACTTTCCTTGTACGTCGAACGGGCAGTGCACCCTCGGTAACATCATTTTCCTCGGGCACCCTCTAATTTCTTCATCTCATTGCATGCATGAAACTTTTAATGCATGCATGTATTCGATTCGTCAAAATGATCATCATGAACTTGATTTGTTCTTCAACAGTGGTGAGGAAGTCGATCACGGTGGATTGGCAGTGGCGACAACGACTGGTTCACATAGGGTGGAGCTCGGGTGTCATGAGGTGAAGACAAACTCGGTTTGTCACCTCAGCCATTGGATCAGCGTTAAATGATATCAGACGGTCATGATTATAATGTGGCGAGGCTAGATGGATCATGCGGCTGAGATCAAATGCGAGATCAGATGGACGACTAGGATTAGATCCGCATCTAAAAATTTTGTCCCACATCGAAATGTGTCGTGGCTTTCTCACAGTTGAACAAACAGTGCGTCCCATCATCGGCTCAGAATTATCATCTCTCCCTCTGGTGCCACCCTACACCAGTTCTCTGTGGGCATGCTTCTGCACCCAGTATGCTCCTCCGGGTGCGCTCTAGCGCCCACTCTGCCTCCTTCACGGGCGCGCTCTTGGCTCCCACGCTTCACGGGCTTGACCTATGCATGGCTCAGGCTTACACATGGCCCGACCGCTATTGGACTAGCCCCTTCGGTTTCCCCATGGCCGTGGTGACCTAGTCCCACATGTGCCTTGGGTTGAGGCCCTAAGGCTGGCCTAATAGTTGGCATATCTTTTGCATAATCTCTACCTTGTATACTTAGTTAAATAACCATGTAGGAACAAGTCTTCTTCATTCCATTCTCCTCTTCTTCACCTGATCTTCTTCATTAGAATTCCATCTATCTTCTTTAACATCTCTTCTCCTTCTCCTATTAAGAGATGAAATACCCAAGAATTGCTCAAGTATCCTCATCAACCTTTAATCATAAATCACATGACCTTCAATGTTCTTCATTGATCCAAACATAGATGAGGTTGGATCATCTTCAAATCCTCATTCACTAAGAGATAGTGCATGGTCTTCTTCAAACAACTTCATCCACATAGTAGCTGTGGATGGATCATTTTCTCTTCATCTAATTAGTAAGATGGACGGATCTCATTAGCTTTATCCCTCATTAACTTAGTAGATATGGATGGAACTTCTTCACTTCATCCACCTAGTGATGTGGATGGTTCTTCTTTCCCTCCTCATCCACTTAGTGATTGTCGATGGAACCCTTATTCATTACTCATCCACTTAGTAATTGTGGATGGAACTTCTTTATCTCCTCATGCATTGTGAAGACAATGCATGGAATTCTAACAATTTTGTGACATTTTATCTTATTGATACAAGTTCTTTGAACTTATGATCATCTCTAAAATCGTCTAAATTAGTATGGAGAGTGTTTCAAACATTATCTCCTATGCCACTTAGTGATTCTCCTATGTGACATGATTCTTAGTACCATGGTAATTCTCCAAGCATCACAATCACTGATACTTCCTTTTTCATTCACATATTGACACTCATTGTCATCCATTTAATCATTGACATCTTATTAACAACATCACCATCACCATCACCTCATTTTTCATTCACATATTGACACTCATTGTCATCTATTCAATGCTTGAAACCTTATTGACAACAAATGCAACATAGTGCACAACAATCTCCCCCATTGTATTTGTTTTAAATATCACTAGAGCACATATGAATGGGTCAATATGTGTGCCAAGCATTTCTCCCCCTTATTGGAAACCAAATGCAAAGGTGTCGTGTGGTTCTCTTCAAAATATCTCTTCCTCCCTTTGAATAGCATCTTCTTGAAAATCACTAAGAGAGGGATGATGCCACATGTTCATTTTAAAAAAGTGCCTTTAGTAAATCAACTATAAGTCTACATGGGCTAACACAGTGTAGAAAACGAGAGTGATGTAACCAAGGAATTCAATTTTGTCCACAACTCACTATTCATGTGAGATCATGCTTAGGTTTCAAGGGGTTGAAATTGTTCAGATATATCAATGAATTGCTAAATCATGCACATACTTCACCATACTCATTAGATTGTTTAGGTGAAAAGATAAAGCTCCCCCTTTAATCCATTCACCTTCAATCAATTACTCCCCCTTAATTGGTATGTTAAATATCATTAAGAAAAAAGGGATGAAAGTGTGATTTGAATACCTTAATTCTTCACAAGATGATATGAATCTCAAAAGATCATCTTCTTCAGATTATCTCCCCCTCAAGGGGTGGACTCTATTATTTCCATTCCATTCTCAATTTGAGATTGATCATCATCTTAAATCCCCTAAAATGTAAGTACATGTATATACCAGTGATTATGGAATAATATAGAACCTCCTTGGTTCATCAGTTTGAACAACAAGGTTGGGAATATTCTCTCAACCGAGATGTTCCACTTTCTCTATTCTTCAAACTTTCACATTTGATCATCAATGATGTTTGTGATGGTGAGGATCGTAACACCTCTTCAACTTCTTTGTGTGTGACTCCTCTCTTTCTAAGTGTCTTCTGAGCACTATAATATCCTGGTGAAATCTTCAGTCTCTTGAAGAATTCATTTTGAGATTGAATGAGTGTCATGCATTTATTACTGATATGACCAACTTTATTGCACCTCACACACAGAACTTCATCTTCATGTGAAATCTTTTGGTTTTCTTCTGCACTAGCTTTCACATGTTTATTTTCTTCCTTTCTCATTCTTTCCAAATCATCTGGATAGATGATTAATATTTCATTTGAAAGTGAGGCTTCGAATTTGGATGTCCCATATGGTTCCTTTGATGCTTCTACGTTACCTTTCTTAGGCAGCTTATTTTCAATCAATCCCTTCTTCTTCTGGATTGATTGTCATGTTGAGTGCGGTTTTCTTCTATTTAGTTCCATGGATTGTTTACAAATATCCATGGTATGACCTGTATTTCAACAGTATAATCATTTTTCCTTGGTGGTCATTATGGTTGCATCACCCTTAATGGATTTGAATTCCATGTACTTTTCTTTCTTTTTGAAGATCATCTTGGGAGCATTTTTAACTTTATTCTACTGGCTTCCAAAGGATACTTCTTCATTAATATCCATGTTCTGTGATCTTTTCTTCTTTTCAGCTTTGGAATCATTTGGAGATTGGTATGTATCATTCTTGTGACCACTTTTTCATTCATCCCAGATGTTATCAAACCTTCGAAATCTGTTTACAATAAACAGATTTTTTTGGACCTGTGGATGTTGCTTCTTCTTCTCCGGCTTTCTCCCCCTTGGCATGAGATTCCTTTGTGCTTTTTCATTTAGGGTATTGTACCAACAATCCATTGCACAATGTCCATACCTGTTGTAACACCAACATGGACCCACAAATTTTGTATTATTGACTTCTTCTGATTGTTGGGTCTTTATCTTGAATTGCTGTGTTTTTTCAGGAGAGCTCTGTTTCTTCATCTTCTTCATCCATACTTGTTTAGAGTTATTCTTCCATCCTGCACTTTTTGTGGAAACACATTTAGAATCATTAATACAAGATGGTATGGATGGTACATTCTTCGTAGAAGATGTTTTCCATTCATTAGAGGATGTACTCCTTTTGGAATCACTCTTCTAAATGCACACTTGATTGGAAAAATTTCTTCTTTCAGCTGATTGGGAGGCTTCAGCTTTAGGTGATTGCTGATTTTTCAATAACACCTCTAGCTCTAATAATTTCATGTTGAGATAGTTATTCTCATCCACAATAAATGTTATCTTTACTTCCCAATTCTCTTTAAGTTGTTTTATCTGGTCTCCATCCACCTTCTTCATTTCTTGCAATGAATTTTCAAGATCCTTTACCCTTTTTTACTTTGTCTTCTAGTTGAGAATCTTTGAACACCATTTACACTCTGTGCATCTTTTCTAGTGCATGGAAAACTTCTTTAAACACTATCTCAAAGAATTCTTTCTCACAAATTCTTCTTTGAAATTTTTCAATGACATCATCAATTCATTCACTAAAAAGGGAAATGGTTTCATACTTAGCCTTCACCGGATTTGTGAGAGTGTGGGTTATTCCAACCCTTCTTACCAATTGATCTTCCATAGAATTGGATTCTTCTTCTAGCTATAATTTTTCTTCTTGATGATCACAGATGCTTGTAGAAATACAAATTGACACTTCCCTGGGGGATGTCTTCCGAAGATATTTGAGTGCATTTAGGAGATCATTATTTTTTATATCATCATCACAACTAGAGAAGCCTTTATTAAAAGAGTGATAAAAGGAATTTTCATCTGTTGTGACTTTCACATTAACTTCAATAGAAGGTGTTTCTCTAATAGTAGCAACCTTCTTCTTCGTCTTCTTTGCCTATTTTTCTATATATTTTTCTGAGTCTTAGAAGATATCTTCATTTGAGGGTGTTTACTCATTTCCTCAAATTTTTACTTCATAAAGACTCCCTTGTATCTTTTAGTGGGAACCTGGTTCTGATTCCAATTGAAGTTTCCAGATCTGTGTGATCACTAAGAGGGGGAGGGGGTGAATCAGTGATCCTTTTAAACTTCTTTACTAATTGATTCTTTAATAATTAAACCTCTATATATTGTTAAGGCCTCGATACACTCTTACAGAATCTCTCAGTATTTCCTCGAGTGATGCATTGAATGTAAAGGCACAGAACCCAAGGATTTACAAGGTTCGGATCCAAAGGCCTACGTCCTTGCCATGTTGGTTAAACACCCCAACAAGGTTTTTCCACTATAATTCGATTAGTAATTACAATGGTCGATACAGAGTCACACTGTATATCTCCTGAGTCCCACAGGAGGTTCTTTATACTGCATCCCATAGTGTTACCAGAGTCCCACTGGACTACTTCAGCTTCCACCGAAGACTTCTCCACCCTGAGTCCCACGGGGGGTCTTCTCCTTGCTCCTCGAGTCACACAAGTATCTATTCTTCTTTTGATGCTCTTCAAGAGTCCTCAACAGCCTTGGATAAGGTCTGATGGCCTTGCTGACTTCTTCTGATCACTTGTGGTGATCAGGACTCCTCTTCTTTCCTTGGGCATTATTTCCTTCATCTAAGGATGACCCAGCCTCTGTCTTCAAGAATTTTTATGTGGAAATATGTTCTTGAACTGATGATGCCCACACAATCATCTTAGTCTCCTCAACAACTGAAAACTCAGATGAATGATGTATTTAACTCCAGTTTGTCTTCAGTATCTCTTTAATTCAGCTTCATGCAATGAATTCCTCGCATCTCCGAATCTTCATGCACCGAATGCATGGCTTCTCAATCTTCATGAATGACTTGCATGGAATATCAAATATCTTCAAGAACCTTTTTCCTTGGACTTCTCAAATGCACACACACAAATTTTTATTTATTTACATGTCTATGCGCATGAAAGAATGCATGCACTCCCCTTTTCTTCTTGGTGTGATAATCCCTCAAAGTGTGTAATCTCTTTTATCATACACACCTTCTTCTTCGAGTCACGCTCATTTATTCTTTCTCACACACATGAAATTGTGTGTTCTTCTTTAGTGTGAATTTCTCCTTCTATTTTACTTATCAAGGTGTTCACCCACTTTTTCACTTATTCATACATGCATGGACATGCATTTATCTTCTTCCTTCACTTGGGTACACACAAGAGATATGGTCTCCTTCACTTGTGCACACACTAAGGCTTTGGCCTTCTTGTTAATTTGCACAGAGACACTCAATGATGGTGTGGACTTCCTCTCCTTTTGAAAACACTCACCTGAGAGGTGAGTGGCCTTCCTTATTCAATCCGTGCAGACACGACCTTCCTTATTAAACTCGTGCAAACAAACACAAACCCAAGTGGGTGTGGCCTTGCTAGTTTTCATACACAGACACCTCAAAGGGTGTGATCTTCCTTGTTTTCACACACACACACACACACCATGTGTGGTCTTCTCTTGACCTACACACACTTCAAAGGAGAGCACACAAGTCTTATCCTCTCTTCTACCACGAATTTACTTTACTCATTCTTCTTGTGCGCCAAAAGACTACACAGTTTTCCTCAATGCCTCGGCCAAACTCTTCACGTGGTTAAGGACCACTTCACTTTTGTGCATGTTTGGCATGAGGAGGTATTCAAATCTTCGCTCAAGTGTACAGAACACCTACTGCCTCGTAGTTTTAGCAGGCATAAGGCACGTAGGTGCGTGGCTCAGCCTATTACAATCGCGTAAAGCGACATGCAGGGTGTCATGACTCGTCATCTTCCTTCATGCAAGGGAATAACGGTTCACCTTCGCGCAAGAGGTGCACAGATCTTTCATGAACCAAGTGGTTCATCCTTCTCCTCCACACAAGACCTCTGTGGGGCTCCATCACGTAGAAGGGCTACGCAGAACTTTTTGCACAGTGCTCTGTTTCTCAGAGAAACAAATTCTCTCTCTCAATAATGGAAGTACTTCTTCACGGCTTGGAATCCTCCTTTTTATAGGAAAGGAGTGCGTTCAAAATTCATCTATGATTAGGCGTTATTCAAATCTTTGAATACCCATTATCTTCGGTTTGAGTATTTTAAACGCGGATGAGATATCTTGAAAATCTTGGTTGTTTCCTTTTT
The DNA here is from genome assembly GCA_963277665.1 of Viscum album. Classification (NCBI taxonomy): domain Eukaryota; kingdom Viridiplantae; phylum Streptophyta; class Magnoliopsida; order Santalales; family Viscaceae; genus Viscum; species Viscum album. The sequence continues at coordinate 1,511,019,724 of OY728131.1, forward strand.
CTTTTTCAACCATCAGATCCTTCGTTCTTGGTGTGCACATCATGTGCATGCGTTTACGAACGCATGAAAATCCTTTCCTTGTACGTCGAACGTGAAGTGCACACTCGGAAACTTTGTTTGCCTTGGCCTGCCTCGAATTTCATCATCTTGTTGCATGCATTCATGTTTTAATGCATGCATGTATTCGGTTCGTCAAAATGATCATCATGCACTTGATTTGAGCTTCAACAGTGGTCAGGAAGTCGATCATGCTGGATCAGTAGTGGAGACGATGACTGGTTAACGTCAGGTGGAGCTCAGGTGTCTGGAGGTTGAAGACAACCTCGGTTTGTCACCTCAGCCATTGGATCGATGTTAAATGATCTCGGACGGTTAGTATTATAATGTGGCGCGACCATATGGATCATGCGGCAGAGATAAGATGAGTGATCAGTTGGATGGCCAGGATTAGATCCGCGTCTAAAAATTTCATCCCACATCGAAATGCGTGGCGGATTTCTCCCGGTTTAACAAACAGCGCCTCCCACCATTGGCTCAGAAATCTCCTCACCCCCTCTGGTGCTGCCCCGCACTGGTTCTCTGCGAGCGCGCTTCTGCGCCCACTATTATCCTCCGGGCATGCTTTAGCGCCAACTCTACCTCTTTCATAGGCGCGCCCTTGGCGCCCACGCTGTGTGGTATTGACCTCTGCGTTGCTCGGGCTTAAACACGGCTTGGCTGCTATTGTACTGGCCCCTATAATTTCCCCATGGGTGTGGTGACCTAGTCCAACATGTGACTTGGGTTGAGGCCCTAAGGCTGGCCCCATAGATGGAATATTTTTTTTCATAAGCTCTACCTTGTATACTTAGTTAAATAACCAAGTAGGAACAAGTCTTCTTCATGCCATTCTCCCCTTCTTTACCTTCTCTTCTTCATTAGAATTCCATCTATCATCATTTACATCTCTTCTCCTTCTCCTATTAGGACATGGAATACCCAAGAATCTCTCAAGTAACTTCATCAAACTCTAATCATAAATCTCTTGATCTTCAATGTTCTTCTTTGATCCAATCATAGATGGGGTAAGATCATCTTCAAATCCTCATGCACCAAGAGATAGTGCATGTTCTTCTTCAAACCACTTCATCCACTTAGTAGCTGTGGATGGTTCATTTTCACATTATCTAATTAGTAAGATGGATGGATCTCATTCACTTCATCCCTCATGCACTTATTAGATATGGATGGAACTTCTTCACTTCATCCACTTAGTGATGTGGATGGTTCTCCTTTCTCTCCTCATCCACTTAGTGATTGAGGATGGAACCCTTCTTCATTCCTCATCCACTTAGTAATTGTGGATGGAACTTCATTATCTCCTCATGCATTGTGAAGACAATGCATGGACTTCAAACAATGTTGTGACATTGTATCTAATTGATACAAGTGATTTGAACTTATGATCAGCTCTATAATCGTCTGAATTAGTATGGAGAGTGTTTCAACCATTACCTCCTATGCCACTTAGTGATTCTCCTATGTGACATTATTCATATTACCATGGTCATTATCCAAGCATCACCATCACCATTAACTCATTTGTCATTCAAATATTGACACTCCTTGTCATCCATTCAATCCTTGAAATCTTATTGACAACATCACCATCACCATAACCTCCATTTTCATTCACATATTGACACTCCTTGTCATCCATTCAATCCTTGACACCTTATTGACAACAAATGCAACACAGTGCACCCCAATTTGTAAGGGTAAGCATTGAATCTATCTTGAAAAACATAAACATAATAATTTAAAAACATGAACATAACTTTAAAAAAACATAGCACATTAAACATATTCCAAAATCATGAGTCGTGAAATAAATCTTGGTAGTTCATAAGGCATAAATCATAATGTAATCATGAACCATGTGAAAATAACATTAGAATAAATCATGGAATTTTGGTAAAAAAAATAAGCACATGATATGATTTCTATATTATACAAGGAATTTTTTCCAAGACCATCATAGTGGACAGATTACATTACTCAATCGGGTTTACTTGTTGTTCCAGCCATGTATTACTGAACCAGATTTACTTTCTGTTTAAGCCCTCTATTACAGAATAAAATTTAATTTCCATTCAATTAATATCTATATAATGAGATATAAATCTTTACCCAATGCATTGGAGGGAGATATAGGTCCCACAAATCTCAAAATTAAATCATTCTTACATGTACCACAAAAAAATCATTCATCATAGCATAAACTAATAAATAAAATGGGTTTCTTATACATCATTATATCATAACATAATCCATATAAAATAACATTCCATAATTAACGCAGTCAAAAAATATTAAAAATATGGATATAAACATAACACTATTTTAATATAATCAGCTTAGATGGAAACTAATTTTGATAAAACACTTGAACTCAGTTCTTAAAGAAAATATCCTTTCCTCTTCAAAAAAGTTTAATTTTTTCAAAATTTCACAAAATTTTTAAAGAAAGATATTTAATTGAAAATAAACATGAAATATTATAATCGAATATTAAAGGATATAATTCATTATGGAAGTGTTAAAATTCTTTCATTTCATTTAATATAAAAAACATTCTCCTCATACTTTTATCGGAGAAGTCAAATTAACTCGTATGGTAAACGAATGAAAGATTCCTTCCAAACCATGTAGTAAAAGTAAAAAATGGGTATAAACGAATTTAAAAATACATATATGAATAATAAAATTTTATGAAAATATTTTTAGAAAACATGGACTTGGATGATAAACATACACCCAGTAAATACTTATGTATAAACAATTTCGGATAAAAATGAGATTGCAATGTTATCCCTTACCATAGATCCAATTTGTTCTGTATATGTGTGATACTCTATTATAGTGGGTTTAATCATGTTATTAACTTATAACATTACCATACTAATATCTATGATATCATATATAATTCACTTTTATCCATAAAATACTCGTTTATTTATTAATTCCATGTAAAAGTAATGTTTTTGGTAATATTCATTTTATTTATCATACGTGTTTTGACTTATTATTCTCAATCTTATTACTTTGATAATGATTTACATACATAAAAAATGTTAAAAATGATATATATATATATATAATAAATATTAATTATATAAATATATAAATATATATAATATATATAGATAAATGAAATCAAATACACCGTTCATGGAGATGGTAGGCGGTACGTAAGCATGGAAACTGTTTTTGTTTCCTTAAGGAATTAAAAGGAATAAATTGAATGAAAATTATATATACATAAATCCCATATCATTATTATTTTTATATATTTCATTCTTATAGATTATATATACTCTATAATAATTCTTGAATGGTTAACGTAGAGAAATAATCTTATCGCGTCGTGGAGACGGTATGCTGTACGTACGCACGAGCGATGATATCATTCACTGAATTGTTAAATTTTGTGGAATTGTATGGAATATTAATTATAATGAATAATTATCATGTTATATTTATTATTTACATCCATTATACTCATTATTATACCCATCCAAATTTATTAATATTGAATAATTAATTATAGCACGACGTAGAGATGGTAAACCGTATATACGCACACATGATGATATTTTAATTATAGGATGGATAAAAGGATGTATAAGGTTTTACCATAATTATAATAAAATATCATCATGTATAAGATAATATATTTATTACTTTATTATGGAACCAATATAAGATGATGAAGTAGAAGAAGAAAATAATTTTGAAAGAGGTGATAAAACAATGACCTCTTTTTCGAGTATCTCATTTTGATTTGCATAAAAGGTATCCTTAGGATAGATTTATGCCCAAAGTGTGGACCTTATGATGAAGTGAGATAATTTGGGAGTGGAAATGGGCATGGTTTTTTAGAGACAATTCGATTTAGAGGTGTGATTAAAGGAGAAGAAGTGGTTCTCTTTTATAAGAGAGGGTAGGGGAACCATTGGAAATACCAAAACTATTAAATTAATATAAGTTAATTTTTAAATTAAAATTCCTAAAATGTGGATTATTTAGAAGGTAATATGGGGATGGGTGGAAATCCTCTTAACCAATAAAATTTATAAATGTTCTGATTTTTTTAATCCTTTTCTTTTTTATTTATCTTTATTTAATGTATTTAATTTAAATTGTGGTAATAATATTCTAAATATTAAATGGTTATAAATATATACTTATGAATTTTCAATTTCCTATAATTGGATAATTTATGAATTTTAAACCTTATAATTTTCACTTTGTTATTTTAAAATGTTTTAGTGATTTTTAAATAATTTAATAATATGTTATTTTTATAAAATATCAATAGTGTCAATTTTAAAACTATTCTTTTATTTGAATTTAAATAAAATCAAAACAGATTATAAATTCGAATAAAAACATTTAATACACTCCTAACATGTCATAGTAACCTTGAAAATTCGTGGAGAACATTAATTTGTTCATATGATATTTCTTTTAATATTTTTAAAAACATTTATTTGATATTTCGGTTAATAAATTAATATATACATCACAACTGTGTCATTATTAATGGTAATTATTCAATCTCTAAAAATCCTAAATAAATTTACATTATGTAAATAATTTAATTATATTTAATTATTGTATTTATGTTCTATGTTCTATCAAGTTTATCACAATGTTATAATTATTATACTTATAATAGATAAGAGAGTGACATGTTGTCACTTTCTTTTGTCTTAATTATAATTACCTCACTTTCAAGAACAAAAGTCCATTAAATGAATAAATTACAACCCTTAGGTGACAGTGGTTGACTTTAATTCATCACATATGGTTTCAGTTGTTGTTAGAGTAATTTTTTTATCTTTATCTTATTGTTTGTTATCCTAATTTACTTGATTTACATTTTACTATGTTAAATAAAAATTATCGAGGTTACTATTCAAAATGTGTAAAAATAAAAGATACCTATTTGAACAATTATTACCTTATAATACTAAATATGGAATATATTATACTAAATTAAAAATTTATAATTTGTTGAAATTAATTGAAAATTAATTCTTGTTGTCAAAACAAGAAAGTTGGTTTTTAAGAAATAAAAACTATCAAAACATTGACATGTGTTTATGTCCAATTTAAATCTAAAATGACTTAGAATGACCAAAATAGGATTAAATGACAAAAATAATAATCTTATTACACTTTAAAATCAATTAATAATATAATCTAACTATATAAATAAATTTGACGAAAAGGCAGTTTTGAATTAAAAAGCAGTATTTTTCACTATTCATTAAAATATTAATCTTATCAAAAAAAATACCAGAAATTCAACCAAAGAAAATTTTATTGTATAAATTGAAAATAATATGTTTATTTTATCTAATAGAATATATAAAAGTGTTAAAAACTAGATTTAATATCTGTCTTCCATCAAAAGGTGGGGAAACTGCTTGTTTTTTTGAAAAATACTTCTTTTATCCAAAAAGGTTGAATTTTTTATTATATCTTGTTCAAGAAAATAAATAAGATGAATTTTAATGTCAAAATGTGGTTAATATTATTCAAAAAATATAGTTTTTATACCATTAAATAATACTATTTTAATAATATATTGTTGTTTACAAAAACTCGCTATTGCATACAACACAGGCTATTAAGGAATGTCGCTCTTGCGTGTAATGAAAGACAATTCAGTGCTGTGTTTAGTGAAAGATTCCTTTGTTGTTGTGTATAACATAATAAAAATATATTTCTTTTATTCAGTGAAAAAAATATATATATAGTGTTTCATGAAATGAATTATATCCAACGAACTTAAAATTGTGTGTAATATAAGCCCTGAATAGTGTTGCGTATACTGCACGCTAATACGGTGTTGCATATAGTATAAGATAATATTTGTATAGATTAAAACACAAGACATAAAATAAATTAAAATGAATCTATCTCATAAAATCTCAAGGTGTTACATTCCTTTCCTTCTTATACATTTTTATTAACATCCCCAAGGACATAGAAACAAGCCTGCACAACCTTTTTTGATTTATACTTCATTGAGATTTGCACATATCCCTTATCATTTCCTTTTCCACTCATATCATTGACTAAAATTTGTAATTTACACAATTTATGATATAATTCCATTTGAGGAGACTGTTCCTTTTTCTATTTAATATAATATGTGTCTCTTTCCTCTTCTTCGGCTAAACCTCTCGATAACAATTATTTAAATGATAATTCCTCAAAAGCATCATTACAGATAGCACCATTAACTACCAACTGGTTATCTTTAACTAGATCATCCCAAGATAACTGGATTTTTTTACTCTTTTTAATAGGGGGAATTACTCATGAGCATTTATAGTAATGCATCCATCTTCATCAACGACATGTTTTTGGGATATCTCAATTGGGACCATATTGTCATGAGTATGTTCAGTAGATTTATTAACTATCTTAGAAATAGATACATTAATATTTTCATTAAAAATCTCTTGTATTAACTTATTTTTTAAATGTTTCAGTTCATAGAAATTGATCTGATAATTAGAAAAATTTAATTCCCTTCTACAACAATCATATTCATTCCCATCAATTTGAAAGTGAGTAAAAAAGGTGGTATTTTCTCAAATTGATTTCAAAGATAAATTTCATGCTACAGTGTGGATAAAACTACCTTATAAATCAACATGGAACATAAATTAACCACTACTAAGAAGCGTGCATAATGTATATAATTGACTATTTTCATAGTATAATACATTCTAATTGGGACACCAATCATGGAGGCTATATCAAAAATGATATCGGTATCCCATAAAACCCAATTGAGACTGTGAATTTTGATCTATACCTGAGAACTAGTATCTATAAAATCTTTAATATCCAAATTTAATTTCCAATCATGTATCCAAAGCATTCGAGACCTGTGGTTGACAAATACAATGCTCCAAGATCACCCCATTAGATCCGCATATGGGAAAAGGATATGGAAAAAATCTCATCCAAGGGATACACATTTGAAATACGAGAATCCCCAGATGTCAGCTAAACATGAAACAAAATCAACTAGTTTCTAGGGTTCAAACCTTTCATCACATATATTAGAGATATTATTGAGTTTCTTATAGATATATACTAGTAGAGATAGAATCATTTGAGGCAGACACATGTGTTGTTGTTCCATTACTTATAATGTGATTTAGAGCTCGATTCATAAGGGGAATGAAGGATCGTCATGAGAAACTAGATAAGGAAGAAAGGACCATAGAAATATTACTATCTTGATCTATACTCTTCTATGTGGTAGTCAATATTTGTGGATATTCCCCTTGAATTAATGCAAATGTGTGTAGATTCACACTTCTTGGGTGACATAGGGTTTCAGTATCCTCAAGTTGCAGTGATCGCTGTTTCTCCCTCTCCCTCTCCTCCATTTTTATTTTTATTCATTTATTAGTATACATTCATTAATATTATTAAAAATATATTTAATCATTTTGTAAATTTTATTCGTACATATATTAATTTAATATATATATACAAGTAATATTTTCAATATATTTGTATTTATATGAATAATATTTATTGATTTTTATTTATTAGGATTTTACATTCAATATATGCCCGGACATTATTTAATTAACCTATTTAAATTATTTTTCTAATAATTTTGTAATTTTAACTTCAATTATAAGATTATAAATATATATAATTTTATTAATGTATTCATGAAATTATAAATAAATAAATTTATCTATTTATTTAAATAATTATAAAATTATAATAAATTTATGTAAATAATAAATATATTTATTATACTTAATATTATATATTAATAAATATAAATAGAGTTATAGAAATATATTTATAATTATATATAAAAACTATTTTAGTTAGGGTGGTGGCCAAGTGGTATGATCATCCAGTAATTATGCATCTGATCCATGGTTCAAATCCCAAATGGACCCAATTTAGGGATTCAATCCAATATATATTTTAGAGATGGATGGTTGGAGTAGGAAGTCTCAAAGGTGGGTTTATGTCAGAATTAACTCGGGATGGGGTATGCCTCCGAGGTACCCCGTCGAGGCCAAAATGGTATCATCGGTAGGTGTTGGCATCAATGGTGGGGTGCATCTCCCCGATGATGGGGTGTTTGATGATGTGGTCCACGAGAAAGGTGAGAAAGGCCGCTGATACGACATTTGATGAGGGTGGGTGGTGGCAGTTTTAACGAGAGACATCAATGCAGGTTGCATGGGTGTCATGACCTAATATATAAAATGGGTTTGGCCAAATGGGCTTTTTTATAGGGTTTAAATACCCATAGGAACTTTAATGGTCTTGTAATGGTTTCCCTCTATCCAAAATAACAAGAAGGTACTTTCGTTTCAATGAAAATAAGGGGGGACATCCCTACAACCATTAAAATAATAATATATAAAGTCTTTTTAAATTTATTTATTTATTATTATAATTATAAATAAATAAATACATATTTATATAATTATCAAACAGTAATTAATATATTTAAATAATAAATACATTTATTATATTTATAATTATATATTGATAGTTTTTAAATATATTTATTTATAAATATAAATATATATATATATATATTTAAATAATTATAAAATTATAATAAATATATTTAAATAATAAATATAGCTATTATATTTATAATTATATATATTTATATATTGATATCAATATATATAATTATATAAAAATACCAAAGTAGTGCGGGGCACGAGGGATAATTATATAAATATATAAAATTATATGAATACATTTATATATATATAGAAATATTTTTAATTATATTTATTTATAAATATATATTTATATTTATATTTATATAGAAATTTTTTTTAGATATATTTATTTATAATTATAATTATAAATAAATATATATTTAAATAATTACAAAATTTCAATAAATATATTTATGATAATTTTATAAATGAATATTCATATATTAATATATATATCTATATATATATATAACTTTATTAATATATAAATATATTTATATTTACCAAAAAGCTTGTAACTGAGTGGCAAAGACTCTTTCATGACATACAGGAGGTCCTGAGATCAAGCCCTGTTGGGCAATGTACTATTATAGTACTATGTAGGCAGTGACACAAACATGATTCAGGCCTTGTGACTCAGGCAAGATTGTGTAGACATGAAGTTGTGCTCAGATTTTGGGCCATGTTATGGCCTTCATGCCCACTAGGCCTATGTTCCATATAAGAAATAAATATGTCTTGATTGGTGGGCTAACCCCTGGGGTGCTATGGTCTGCATGTATGACCAATGTTTGTAGTGTATCTGTGTTTGAATATAATTGCACCACTAAGAACCTAATATATATATAAATATATTTATAAGTATATACAAATATTTATAAATATTTATAAATATATTTATTTATTTAAATAATTATAAAATTATAATAAAAACATTTATTATATTTATAATTTTTTCAATATATATAACTATATATGTTTATAAATCTATAAGAATATTTTTAAATATATTTCTTGATAATTATAATTATAAATAAATATATGTATAGTTAATATATATAATGTTATAAATATATATAATAATATGAATGTATTATTAAGATTATATCATTTTCAGTGTTAAAAAAGAGTTGAAATATATACCCCTCTATCGGCGATAAAAAATAACTGATAAATTTCGTATTTATTAGCGCTTGAATTTTTTTGCAGATAAAGACATGATTTTTAAGTGCATTTTTAGCGCTGATAAAAGGGAATCATTATTAGAGCTAAAAAGAAATGATAAAGAGCATATTTATGAGCTCTTTCTATTTCAATGCTGATAAAACTACCATTTATCAGTACTTTTTTGAATGTAATGATAGAATCCTTACAGGTTCTTATAAAAAGAACCCTCAGAGAACACTGTTATTGCTCACGACTTCATGCTTTTGCAGAACCAGAACCCTTCCACAGCTACCACTAATGCCGATGGACCCTATTATTGTCTTTGGTCTACATTCTTGATGAATCGATCTCTCCAAATCTAAGGTATGTGCATTGGACCTCACTATTTTTTTAGTCACACATCGTCTTCTCTTGTCTTTACTCTCTTAGCGCCCTTGCATTAGATCCAAGGGAAATTTTATTGGTACTTGTTTGGGGTCGAAGGGTTTCGATAGTGCTCTGTTTTACCATGTCCACTTCAGATCCCATTTTTTCTTAAATATGATCCAACCATTTTTTTAAATTGAGAATGACATCTTGTGATGAGACACTTGTCATTCGGGAACCGTTACACTATTTGTGTCCCTCTAGCTGGATGGCTTATACTCTCTCTACTCCTTTTCCTTTGGACAATCATTCCCTGAATTAGTCCTAAAATTTGAATTTCAGGTCATTTCACTCAGTCATATCACTTCTCCATACAGCTAATTAGACCAGGGAGACTTAATTTTATCTTTGAATTTGAAAGAACAACTTAAGCATTGCTTTTTTAACATTTTGACATACAGTTCTTATCATCCATTTTTTATTATGTGTTTGTTATGTGGATGTTTTGATGAATTTGGATCCCATCTAACTATTTTTCAAAATCAGGACATTCTTGTATCCCATTTAGTCATTGAAAATAAAAAATCTAATCCTAACGTAGTTTATCTATGTTTGGGAGTTTTGGATTAGATGAAATGGAATAGTGATTAATGGAATATAGGGTAATAGAATAAAAATAAATGGTATGAAAATTTATGACCTCCTTTGCATTTCAAAAATATAGGTTGTAGATAATAAATTTTTCATTTTTTTCTTAGGATTATCATTTGTGATCTCTCTTCTACGTTTATATGGTTTTATAATTTTTATATTATATCATATTTACATATATAGTTTATATACAAAAATTTATTAATTATTTATACTTTTATAGTTTTGTAGATTTATAAATAAATATAAAATTATAGTTTTAATCTTTATAAATTATATTTATTTTATACTTTCATAAATTTTACTTTTATATGTTATAATTTGATACTTTTTATAAATTTTTAAAATTATATACTTCTATAAAGGTGAATTAATGTTTAACCCCATTACAAATCATAAACCTAATTTTCACCCAACATCACCTCCATGGTTTAAATTAGAGGATTCCTCCAAAATGTCATCTTCTCTCTGATTTATTGTTAGATTCTATGTGGATGAGTCTCATGGAACAAAATGAAATAATAACCATAATCCTCATAAACTTCATCTCATGAACATTTATTATTTCATATTGTTTCCAAGAAAATACCCATATATTCTAGACATGAACCTATGTTTATTGAACTACTTTTAGCTGTAATCATCCTATACTAGGTACCAGTGAGCATTGTGGATGAATTGAAAGGATAAAAACAACCACTAGTAGAGTAATAATTTTCATAAATTCAATTACCTAGTTCCTTCCAAACATGATTAAATTATTTGAAACAGTCAAATTTTGGGGTCCCCTTATTTTAAAAGGCCCCTTTCTGTATATTTATATATTATTTTTAATATTAATATTACCATATAAAATAGGGTTTATATGAATATAAAATGGATGGATTCTAATAATATGACAAAATATTATAAATATAGGGTAAAAGATTTCATCATGCTTGAAAAAGATATTATAGACAAAACTTCTAAAATATTTTGTACATGTTTGGTCTATTTTAATTAAAGAATAATTAGTTTAGAGGAGTTGTAAGAACTCTTGATCTATAATGAAATATATCAATGTTAAAAATGTTCAAATAAATAAGTGTAAAAAGAGAACAAGTGTCATCTGAAATCCATGAAAACACAATAAGATTATTTTGGTACATTAGGAAAAACTCAATAAGTAATTTTTGACGTGTTTAAATCACCTAAACATCAATATAACAAATAGTGTGACCGATATGACCCTAAGTGTGTCTTTTTTATTTAAAATTGTAATTAATGTTACTAAAAATATCACATGACATACAAAAAACCAAGATAAAATAGTCAGATTATTTTGATACTTTAATAAAATGATCCATATGTCATTTTAATGTGTTAAAATCTCCCACACCTCAATATGATGCATTGTGTGACCGATATTACTCAATGGGTCTATAATAAGTATAAAATTGAAATTTTAGTTCAAAATGTCACTCACTCACTAAAAACCAAGAAAACACTCTCTATTTGATATGATAATTTAGGAAAATTATTCATAGGTTATTTTTTATGTATGGGAATAAGTCTCATATCAACCCAACACACGATGTGTCCAGTATGACTAAAATTCCGTGTATCCAATTTCAAATGACATTTTAGTAAAAAACACAAGTGATATAGTAAATGTTGAGAAAACACATTCAGATTATTTTCATACTTTACGAAAATGATCCGTAAGTTATTTTTAATGTGTAGGAATAATACACACCTCAATATGATGCATGGTGTGACTGATATGACTCCAAATGTTCCATTTTATTTAAAATTGACATTAAATTTACTAAAATGGACACTTGACATACCCAAAACTAAGAAAACATGTTCGTATTATTTTGATACATTGGGAAATCTGTCCATAAGTAATTTGTGACATGTAGAAATCAACGTCATCTAAATCTGATTCATGATGTGACCGATATAACTCTAAGTGTGTCCTTTTATTTTAAATTTACATTTTATTAATGTATACCTTCATATTTATGTTTAATTTATTTCTTAAAATTATTTATAACATAATATTTATATTTATATTTATATATATGTGGATCATTTTTATCAGGTTGGGGTGGTTTTCTAGAAACTGATACCATGGTCTGGATTTTTTGAGTTGGGATCGCACATGCCAAAGATTATTAAACTTTAATGTTTTTAAATATTTATGGACTACAATTGTAAATTTAATGATACAAAAAATTTCATGAAATGTATGTTGTGGTGTATTTTAGTATTCATGACATAAAATTCATTTCAATTAACTTATATAGTTTTATACATGTGTATTTACATTCATGTAAAAGGTTTGTTGTCTATCGTGTTCTTTTATTCAAATAGTATACTACTGTAGGTTGGGACATTATTGGTTCTAATGAAAGCACTAATAAATGTGGGACTTTATTTGTGATTTTTACCTATGAAAAAGGCTCCTCGTTATCAGCTATATTTTAGTGATGATAAAGGGGGCCATCTTTAATGGTGCTAAGGACAATAATTCCTTTTTAGAACTGTTGAAGGCCTTTTTCATGATGTTAAATCACTTAAGGAACTCCATGTTGGGAAATATTTCATAATGAAAACCCAAGATCAGATTCTAATACAACTTCAATATAAACATGGAAATTAACTTTAAATTATACAGATAATAGATTAAAACATTTTCTCATCGGTTTTTTAGTAAACATCTTTTATCATTTCAAAAATGATAATATATAGAGATTTCTATATGTGTTTTTATGGAAAAATATTTATTTAAATAATAATAGGTTATTTTTTATTTCTAATGTGGAACGAAAACATTGGCCTTACCACCTTTGGGTTTTAGTCTAAAGGTGGAAAGGTCGATACCCCATTTGTTGAAATTCTTTTAACAAAAAATTAAAATATTCAAAATAAATATGTTTTTGTATTTCGATATGTATATTGTGTTTAATTTCATTTGATTAAAATTATACCTATTAATATTCGAAAGTAAATTTTTAGTTTTTTTATGAAATAAATTTCCTAACATGTAAATTATCTTAAAGTTATTATATTTATGAGTTTTATTATTTTCAATCATGTTTTATATGTTGATTCCATTTTTCAAATATCATTTAGAATGAATTAAAATTGTATAATTTATACACTATCAGAGTCACCTACATGAAACATAATAATATTTTATGTTGGTGGATTTAAAATTCTATAAATAATAAAGTTTATATACAATCTAAATGAAATCATTCACACTTACTGAATATATAAAAATTAATTTAAAATAAAAAACATTTCATAAAAAATTAATTAAAATTATGTTTAGTGGCATAATATATTTTTGTTTTAAAACATTACATTTTTATTTATAAATAGTTTTTGACATTCCTTTTATTTTATGTTACTTATTATACTTTTATATTATTAAATTTTGTAAATTTTATGTTGATTTTATTTATATTATATTTTAGGTGCATTTATTTTTTACCATGTAAATATTATATTTTTAGACAATAATATTTTTGTCTTTCAAGTAGTCATCATTGAAAGATTATTCAATATAAACTATAATTAAAATATAAATGAAAATTGAAACAGATTTTAATCATGTAAAAATGGATGATAGTAAAAAAATGTCAACATTTTAATGGACAAGAAATAATATATAAGATAAAATACATTTTTGTTTAAAATCCTTTAGGTCAATAGAGAACATATAAATAAATGAATACAATCACTATCTATAATGAGGTCTCATCTAAAAATCTGGTGTATGAATTGGACACCCATATTGAGATTTCAAACCTTTGTGCTGGGGTGGAGTATGATGAGGTGATGAGGGATCTTCCTCAGTTGTTGGAACCTCAAATACAGAATGCTCTACCTATAAATTTTCAGGATGAGGATTCGTCTGGATGTCCTTATGTGAACCTGATCCTTCTTCTACTTTATGTGTAGAATGACCTACAATCATCACCTGTGGGAACAATAAAGCCTATAGAGTCTTAGGCACGAAAGGTTGAGGCATGGGAAATGGCCCATGATAGAAGCTCAGATCAGTTATACCTAGAGAAAACTATGGATATCCTCCATCCATCCAATGTCCCGAAGGCCTTTAAATATTTTTATTATTTATAAATAACTCTTTTAAGGGAAGAAGGGGGAAACCCAAAAGACATTATGGACTTAGGACAATCACACATGAAGGAAAGAATGAGTTAAAGCCAAAGTGAAAACCAAAGTGAAAACTAGAGAAGCCCCTCCCCAACATAAAATCATGCTGAAGCACTCCAAAGTTGCAAGACTAATCGGTAAGCAAGTGTCTTGTGTCATAGAATAAGCCTAATCCGATGGCTGACACCATACCCTATAAAAACGTACAAATCTAAAAATAAATACAAATGTGAACCACCAGCTCAGAATCTTCTATTGGTCCTATTCCAAGTGATCGAGTTCGGCTGCACTATCTTCTCACCTCTAGGATGAAACCAAATAAATAAAACAACTTCCACCGAACACATCAAAATCCATTAACACATCATCAAATTCAAAGCATTAGAAACCATCCAAAGGTTTAGATTCATGAATTCAACCATTAAAAAATGAAAATTTCAACCACACTAAAGAAAAAAACCAGTAGCAGCTAGGAAGAAAAACGAATGGGTAGAGCCAAGTTGAACTCTCCCGCAACAATCACCACTGGAACCAAAACCAGAAGAACCTCATCACAACCAAAAGGCACCCTTTAAATACATTCGCAACAACCCAAGAAGGGGGAAAACCAAAGATTATAAAGCCGAATATTTATCACCCAGGACTAGAAGATCCTACATCACATCTATAGAGCATCTTTGTTGAGGGGAGTTGAGCAGGTTTGAGCTGGAAACACAACTTTGGGTTGGAGCCAATCAGAATGAAGCCGCGGAAAAACCCACACTAGCTCCCGAATCAGTGAAACTGTGGGAGGAAGAAGGGATCAGTTGGGAAGATAGGGGCCCCTCTAGTGATAAAACCACCATAAGAAAACTAAAAACACACCAAAATAAAAATGTAAAAAATTAAACTAAACCACTCCCCTATGAGTAACTTCAGAGCAGAAACTGAGTCACACCAGAATGCACCTAAAGACAAAAGTCATCCAAGACCAGATCCCAAGTATGGATGCCATATCCAAGCCACATCTACCTTCAATGATGCCAATCCTAGACCCCAATGCCATAAATCATCTCTATACTGATGTCAAGCTGAGATCTAGCTTCTAGATGCTAACACTGAGATCCATACCACCAGATCCCGGAGATCCTAGATCCTAACAATGCCAATGAAAAAATGAGAACCTAAATCATCAGTAAACCATGTTGATTCCAATCATATTTCTAGAGAATCTACACCATGACATAACGACACACTAGAGGAGGGGAGGAGAAGAAAACAAATGGGAAACCCTAGGAACGTAATAGAAGGGGGAGACCGTGCTCAGAGGAAAGATAAGAAGTTATTTGTTAGAGTTGATTGGGTACACTATGGATATTTTGGTTACACAAATGAATCCCATACCTCCTGATGCACATCCTCAATTGGATGAGGTTTTCCTAATAGAGGACTGACCTCTTCCTAGGGAAATGTTGAGGCCTCATGTGTAGCAAGGTGTAGTTTATACAATTGACTTCTAGGTTCCTCAACTTCACCTATTATTTTAGTAGGTTCTCGAGTAAGAACCTATTCTCCCTGAGAAGTAACTTCATCTCCTTGGGGTGGATGATCAAAGATACTATTGTGTAAAACGTGATATGCTGGAATCATCCTCTTCACTATAGCATGGTATGATTCCTATCTAAAAACTTCCTCATCCTCTAGAATAGACATATGGATAATATGATGTAGTGGAGTTTTCTGTAAAGATATTAAAAATGAATTAAATAAAATAACAACAACAAAACTAATGAAAATTTATAAACATACCAGACCATGGATCCCTCTTCCATGTGAATTAAGATACAATATAAACATCAGATTATACCATGACTCATACTTTTGAAGCTCTACTAAAGGTAATAACATAGTAAAAATACCCTCGATATTAAATGATTATTATCTATACCATGTGTCTAGATGATTTACATTCCATTGGTGCCAATCAACATCATGAATACCTATTTTCATCATGGAATGAAGTGTTGCTGACTTTGTCGGTGGAAATGTAATAAATTGAAAAAAATACAAAATGGTGCATGACTCTTTCAATATAGAGCCACTTAACAATGTGAAAGTGAATGATAGGTACCACAACCATTCCATCATGAATCCTATCAGTGTAGTATGTGGGAAGATGGTCTAATAGTGTCCAATATTGAAGACATGAAATATGATGTGACATGTGACATTTATTAAAAAAAATTGTTACTAAAACCAAAAACTATAATAATATTAAATATTTTAGTCAATGAAATACTTATATAATTACATTGGTTGGTACATGACTATCCAACATGAGATGATATGCACCTTAGTTGAACCTAAACATCCTAAAAAAGTTGTTTTTCTAACTCCACCTACAATGTACAATATATAAATTGATAAATAATAAGAAATTAAATTTAAAAACTCATAGTAGCATCATAAAAAATAATCATGAGTGATCATACCAACGTCCACGTGGATAATCATGAAACAAATCTATATGGAGATCCTAAAAAGAAACAATATGGGTGAGGGGAGGGATGTACCATCATGAAAAAAATTTAATAAGGATGAAACATCCCCAAAGATCGATGAAATTCGATCAACATGTCATGAATAATTCTCTGTAAGTGTAATACAAGCACGAAAATCCCCATATATATCTCCTAGCCATATAAAAATCCTCTAGTTTCCACAAATATATCATGTACGCATTCATACCAGAGTGGTCAGTTTACAGTGTCCCCCCAATGAGTCAAAATATATATGCTCGGGCATGTCACAAGACAATCTACTCATCATCGTAAATGGGAAACTATGAAAAGTGCATCTCAAGACACCTGATATATATCAACCCACCATGTGTAGAATCATTATCGCCCATAATGTTGATGCCTAGAAATAATTGTACAAGCTTAATATATTCTCCACAAGTGGGTCCTATAACAACATTCCCTTAGATATGAAGACCAAGAAAAACTACCACATCCTCAAGGGTGATGGTCATTTATCCCTTAGGCAAGTTGAATATGTGTGCCTTAGGTCTCCATATCTCAGTGGGTACAATAAGAAGCTAAAAATCAATGAATTTAAAATTATATAAACCATTTCCATTGAATCCACCCGAACATAGATATAGTATAATGCAATCTATAGGCAGAATGTGATGATAATTATGTGATCTATACACTCAGATCTATCAAACCTCACAACCTGCTAGCACATCATGTGGAACATGCATATACATCTATGTGAGTAGCGTAGAATCCTATATATATATATGAATAAATATAAAATAAATCATAAGTATGAAATTTAAATATAACATTATGGTTATAAGAATTTTATGGTAGGTAGAATGTAAGAAAAAATATGTATATTCCCATTCATTATGAAGTTTTTTGCCAAATGAAAAGGGCATGATTTCACGGTTCACATAGAATATTTCTAAATTAGATTTATATATGGTTTTATCTTATAAAAGGTGTTTTGTAAGATTTGGTTTTATATATTTATATATATAAAAATTTTATCTTTATTTTCTAAAAGTTTATTAGAAAATAAGTTACATAATGTTTTGGAGAGTAAGGTAACATAAATAGAAAACATAAAATCCATTTACTTCTCCCTTATAAAATATCAATTATGATGATATAATGTAAAATGGAAATAAAAAAACCTATTAAATAACACATAAATTCTTTACAACATATGAGAAATTCCTTGAAATTTTTCAACAGAATAGATTTTGGATGTGATGATCTTTACTTCATAAGTGAATTAAAATCCATATTTTTTTAAGTGCTAGCTTAATAACACCTTTTAAATGGATGTACTTAACTTTTGACGTTTCAAAAGCTTTTGGAATTTTAATGGAATACCTCACCATATGGTGAAGATGTCATTATAAGGATAAAAGAATTTGAAAATTCAACAGTTAAGTACATCAATTTGGAATATGTTATTATGGAGACACATGAAAATAAGATGTCTTTTACTTCACTTCCGATTTCAAGATCATCTTATCCAAAATCAATTATATTTAAAAACTTCAATGTATTTATTTCATTTTTTAAAGCATTCATGTTTTATTTAATGGGTTTCTTCATGTCCATTAGACTTTATATGATAATAATTGTCATTTTATTATGGATAAATACAATGATTTATTGTTTTCTATTCATTTTGACACACGTTAAAAAACATTTATTAACTTTTTTTAAAAAACATTTAGAAAATGAAGTAAAAATGTTTTTATGACCCAAGATTACCATAGTTTGACTTCAACTAATAATTAATATCCCAAATGGTGTTCTTTTTAATTTATGTATTATTTCTCACCTAATGGTATATTTTATGATTATTTAATCACATGCTTTCTTATTCTCATTAGTCCTAAACATTTTGATTAATCTATCATGTCACATCACATGTACTTTTTATATTCCTAGTAATATTAATATGAAAAGATTATCATTATTTAACAGTAAAAGTATTTGTAAATGTTAATAAAATTCTAATGATTGAAGGATTTTATATTAACACCATATAATTTATAATATAAAAATATCACATTTGAGAAAATATGTCATTGTGGTTGAGAGTGTGAGCTTGATCTAACAATGATCGGGTATCATTTCCTTTTTTGACCTTCCTAATGACATATGATGAATCTCAAATGTTTCTCCTATTTCTAATGCTAGTCTATCTCATTCCACATCCAGTTGGAGATCGATCACCCTCATTATCACAACCTATTGATGTTAGGTATCAATATTGGCTGGTCATCAGGAATTGGGTAATGTTGAAACTCCACAAAAGGTATCCATGGTGAAACATAGAGGATAGAAATGGTGTCCATCCATTAAAATGGATCAAAAAATTCTTCCCATGACATGTTCGAAGAGGCACATAATGAGATGGTGTCTGTACATTGAAACTGTAATGCTAGTATGTTTCCACATTTACATTACCTTGCTTTTAGTAATACCACTAAGACTTGTACTCTTGCTACTTATGATGGTGTCCAGACCCTGTTTGACATCAAATAGTAATATTATTAGAGGTAAATACACACTTGATAAGTAGAAGCTTATTCAATTTTCATTTAAATATCTTTTTGAATGTGTCTTCTGTAACTTATCCCCAATTGAATCTCATCCATGATCTATTGTTGTCCATCACCAAAATACACGAAACAAATATAAAATGTCTCCTGAACTAAGCATGTTATAGGTACCTTATGAATCCCATTTAATACACCATTGATACAGTCCACAATGTATGTGGTCATGTGTATGTACCTCTTCCTCCATCATATTCCAATGCCCATTTTTGTTTTGGAATCCACATCATATAATCATAAAAACATTAACTAGACTTATAGAATTATTCAAAACATTATTCAAACATTCATTGATTCGGCTCATAGGCTACACAGAAGTGATCATATTTCACATAACATAATTTTATCATTAATTATAAATAGTAAAAAAATATAACAAAGAGATTCCATAAGAAGCCTTGTGATATAATTCTATGAAGGTTCATAGTGTTATATTTTTCACATGTTTCATGTAATGTTTCAGATTTTTTACCAATGTTGTGAATTTTGGGATCTCTATGTATCATGAACCACATGGATTTCCTCATTGATTTCTTGATAATGATAAGATATAAAATAGAAACCTTGAATACATGTGAAGTGGTTGCTGATACATGCCAAAAACCAACTCTATGATTCGTAATTTTACCACTCCACAATGGAAAATGAAAGTAGCATAGGTGAAAAGTTTACATCTTTGGTTTTTGAAATCCGTAATACACATGTTCATTTTCCATATAGAAATGTTTTTTAAATATATAAGAACTATTTTTAAAATTGATATGTGAAAATAAAAGTGTGGAATGCCCATAAAAACCGATGAAATTTTAGATGAGATTGATCATATCTGTTAACATGAAACACATGTTCATCTATATCAAGATATAATACAACTTGGTTGTTGTGTCTCAATATGTCTAGAAATTGTAGCAGCACTTGATACAAGTCGTCCCAATCACCATAAACCTTGACAAATACCTTCTATTTCACAATCCACGCATTATTATAAGAAATATTATAACTGAATGTTTATTGAATCCTCTCTTGAACAAGTGATACAATAATATCATAGAAGGTCCTAATCATCTTGTTGACAATAGATGACATAAATTCATCATCTAATAAAGTATGATCCTATGTCATGTTTGGTTGAACTGATGTATGATCGACCTCAATAACCAAAAATCCCCATCCTCAAAATTCATGGTAAAAAATTTCCTTCAAGTGGAATATACAATAATTTTCATATTTATCACACCACATGAGGTATTTTGTATTGCTTGATTCCTAAACTAAAAATCTAAAATGACTCTCAATTTTAAATATTTTTAGTATGTTTTTTAAAACATCTTTACTTGGAAAATACCTTCCAATATATTATTGGTTTTCCCACTCACTA
The DNA here is from genome assembly GCA_963277665.1 of Viscum album. Classification (NCBI taxonomy): domain Eukaryota; kingdom Viridiplantae; phylum Streptophyta; class Magnoliopsida; order Santalales; family Viscaceae; genus Viscum; species Viscum album. The sequence continues at coordinate 1,511,041,151 of OY728131.1, forward strand.
AACATATACTCTAATATTCCAAGAAACTCATTTTCAAGTGTGGTAACATTCATGTTGAATTTTGGAAAACATTCCCATTCTACTGACCAATATGAGAAGAGTGTTCGATGATTTATTATGGGATAAGGTTTTTGTACAACTATTTCATTTCTTAAAAAATCCTACCCAAATTCCATAATTTCCTCCTCATAATCACTTTTATCTTTATCTATTTCACTATTATAAAATTCCACATCAAAAGCTATATTTAGATGTATATTCAGGAGATTAGATAGGTTTTCCTCTTCCATATCGCAGATAATTGCCTCATTTTTTTAAGTTGGACCTTATGTAAATACTCTTGTATGTCTAAATATTCATATAATTGGGTGTTGTTGTTGTACAGTAGAAACCTAAACATATAACTCCACCATGGAACCAACTATCTATTTTGAAAAAATGGTATTCCTTGGACCCAGTGCTTATCAATAGCCAATGGAAAAGCTAGATGTCATAGTGTATCTAGGAGTTATAATTATCTATACCTAATAGAATTGATCTCTTGATCAGGTACCATATATAATTAACCACACATTCTTTCCTAAAGTTCTATTAGGGTTTCAAAATAAAATTTCCAACCCATTGTTGTTGGTTGGGTACTATAAGAAGCTTCTTTCTCAATTTTAATAACCCTTGTGTAGCAGTATACAAAAGAAAACATGATTCTCTATGTGAAAAATGTTTTTTGAACTACATTATAACAGTTAAAATAATATTGAAAATGATGGTAGACTATTAAATCTTTATTATAGTTAAATTTTATAATGTATTATAATATCCCAAAATTTCACACTAATGTTTTGTAGTATAATATTTTATATTCATGTTTTTGGGATAATAGTTGAACTGATGATAGATAACTAGTTGGTTTTATTGATTATTCACTAAATTTTTAGAATGATTCTTCGATATGAGAATGAGAATTTCTTAGTAAAAACATACTATGTATAATTTTATATTCACTAGGATTTTATATACTATATTTTTAGAATTATAAGATTGAGTTGCTAATCAAGATTGATGAAGTTGGTTGATTTTTAATTTTTATTGTACCTGTTTGATAATCTATTTATATATTTATATCTAAATGTATTGGTTGAAGAGTAAAAATATAATACTTATGGATAAAATTTGGATTAATTTACCTCAAAACACATGTTGGTATTCTAAGGGATTAAAATAATTATCAGATTAAGTAAATGAAAATTTACTAGTGGATGGTAGAATAAATTTTTCGTGTCCTGATTGAAAATTCATGAGTTGGATTAATAGAAATGAATTATATGATAATTCATATTGAAATAGTTTCTTACAGAATGTGTATGTTGGATTTGTAATATTGAATATAATTTTATGGAAATTAAAAACAATGACAATATTTTCAATGAAATAAAAAGTAACCTACTAGAAGAGAATTCAGTTCAAAATTTGATAAAAGATGCATTTGAAGTTTTTGGATACATTTTCGAATATTTTAATTAATCCAAAGAACCATTAGTTGATCCTAATTAGGTTAATCATCTTTTGAATTTCAGAAACTAAAAAATGTGTTTTATAAATTAGTTGATAATGGGAAATAAGAACTGTATAGAGTCTGTACGAAGAATTAAATGTTGTCTTTTCAACATTAATTATATCATATCATGTGTCTCTGTAGAATTACTAATAAATTAATATCCATGATTGTATATATCATTCATGATGCATCTAGTAATGTTAAGATCCCTTCATTATTCTTTGAGATTAATAAATACATCGAAAAACATGGACTTGATTACAAAAAGATACATGAATTTCGTAATTATTTCATGCTTTACTAAAGAGAAGAGTCTGATAAAGAAGAATGAAAAGATTTCATATAAGCAGAAAGAATTCAATGAAAAATAATGATAGTATAAATCAATGAAACCCCATGAAGGAATAGAAGCTAAATACTCCTATAAAGGTATTGGGTTACTTTCCTCTAAAACCATACTTGCATAGAATATTCATGTCATCTAAGACTACTTACACCAATAAGTTGCATGCCCAGGATAATAATTATGGATTTATGATACATAAAAGATATTCGTCATCATGGAATATGTTTGATTCATTATATCCAGATTTTTCTTTATATCCAAGGAATGTATGTTTGGAATTTGATATTGATGGTTCTAATCCTTTTGTAACTTCAAGTACTAATTATAGAATTTGGAAATTCGTTTTGATCACATATAATCTAACTACATGAATGTGTATGAATAAGACTTATTTAATTATTTTGATGTTTATTCTTGGAAATAAAATTCCTAGAAATACCATTGATGTATACCTTCAACCTCTAATCAGTGAATTATGAGAATTATTGGATGATGATGTGGAAACATTAGATGCCTCAATGAGAAGACTACTCAAAATTCTTGCTAATTTAATTTAGAAAATTAGTGACTTACTATTATAGTAAATTTATCAATTTAAAATACTCATACTGGTTTGTATTTTCCAGATTTTAATTTTGATGTAGAAATTCAATGATTACCTAATAGAAGAAAATGGTGTTTTATGTTTCACCCTCGATTTCTTGATACTTCTAATAAATTGAGGTTTAACAAGACAAAATTCACTAGATGTATTGAATTGATAAATCCACCAAAGGTGTTATCTAGTTCAAAAATATTGGGACAATTAATTAATTCCATAGAATAATGTGGATAATATAATAAGTTTAATTAATGTGTAAAAGGTATGAGTTACAGTATCTGAAGCAGATGGAACACAACAATGAAATAAAAAGTTTATATTTTTAAAAATTACTTATTTGGAGTTTAATTTGATATTCCATAATATTTATGTAATGCATATTGATAATAAATTCTATGAAAATTTAATATTCACATTGCTCAATGAGAAGTATAAATAGAAGGATCACCTTAATGCTTGAACAGATTTAGAGTCAATGAATATAAAGAATGTTTTTTGGGAAAATGCGAATGGAAAGTATCCTTCACCTTTTGTTACAATAAAAAACCATGAAAAATATATAATAAGTTTAACTTTAAATAATGTAAAAGTGTCTGATGGATATTCATGTAACATATCAAAGGAGAATTGATGTAAAACTTTTAATTTTACATGGATTTAAAAGTCATGACTCACATATTCTGATAGAGAGGTTGTTTCCACTAGAATTACATAATACGATACCTAAACAAGTAATTGCGATTTTAGTTGAGTTTTAACCATTTTCAAATAGAATATTGAAAAAACACAAAAATTAAAATATGCTTGATAAAATTAAAGAAATAATTATTTTAACACTGTCATTTAGAGATTTTACTTCCCCTTCATTCATTGAATAGGTCGGAGGTCATCATGGCCCTCAAAATTAAATTAATTAACCTACACTAAAACAATGGTATAGGTTCGATCCATAGAGATGCTTGTTGAGTTAATTATAAGGTTTTTGAATTTTAAACCCCCACTGTTGTCAGCAGTAGGGAAAACATATTTTTACATTATATATTTGTTTATTTATATAATGAAGTAGAAACAAGTTGAGGAAACAAGATTTTCTAAAAAGAAAATAAAATTTAAACTATGTACTGTCAAACTAAAGTATTATAGCAAAATAACATTTAACAGCAAAGAGCAAGGAGCTCAAGTCAACAAAATTCACTTTGTAATTCTAATATACTGTTTAAAATAATGAATTCTTCACAACTTTTATTGAATAACTCCTCAAAAAGCATGTTGAAGAATCCCCCTCACCAAGAAATTCAACAGGGAGAAGACTATGTTTTAGAGTTCACCACACCAAAACATAACTGAACTGCTAAGAAGTATGAAAAATATTAAATTTGGAAATAAAAATGCCATAAATTTCCAAAGATAATGAAATTAAACCCCTATAAGATTCATTCAAAAACAACATCGTCCTTTGAAATTGAAATATTAATTTTGAAATCAATTGAGATGTGAATAAACTTAATAGAGAATCATAATTCAATCTCACCGATAGATGATGATTCTGAAAGATATAAAGTGAATGAAGAAGTTTAAAATATTTAGCAGCAGAATTTAATTCCAAATCTAAGAAAATATTAACCTGTAATCATCTTGATGAAAGAAGTGAAGAACAGCCAAGAACATATTACAAAAATTAAGGACATAGGAATGAATAACTCCCCAAATACTGCTCTGCTCTTGGGCTCATTGGTCCCTTGCTCATCTCCAGTGCTACTCTTGGTAATCTGAATGAGTGGATCGATCTTCTCTCAGATGGATGTGATCATTGAATCATAAAATGAGAGAGTCATGTCTCCTCTCTAGCAGTATGTTCATTCAAGTGAATGAGAATCTCCTAAAATTATATTGTTTCTCCATTATTATAACCTCTATCATCTGTTTTTTATCACCGCTCTCTTCCAACAACTTTGACTTGTCTTTTCCAGTTTCACCGTAATCATGTGTTATTTCACAATAGGCACATCGCGCTAAGTTTTCCCACAAAAATAACTCTCGGTGAGTTAGTTAAGTGAATTTTCATGGGACATGAATTCTCGTATGAACCTGCAAAATTAGAACAGAAAAAATAACTAAATATTTCAACATTAATAAAAATTACTTATATAAACAAATGTTAAATGTTAAATTAAATATTTATTAGTTATTATTTTAATTATTTGTTAATTAATCTACTGATTTATTTATTATTATTTTATTTATTTAATTTTAAATGTGATTAATTAATAATTCGATTAAATTAAATGTTAAATATTCATTAAATCATTAAATTAATAATATTAGTATTTAGTTTTTTTAGAAGATAAAAACCTTTTATTTTAATTATTTCAATTTAAAAAATTGTATACTGTTCTTAAACTTTATAATTATTTCATTCAAAAGGATGTTAATTTATAATTATTATCATCATAAAGGTATTTAATTATTATTATTATGTAATTAAAATGTCAAACAAATTAATTTATTTAATTAATTAGTTTTAAATTATTTCCTATTATGATTAATTTATTATTTTTAGCAATATTATTATATTTTAAATTTATATATATTTTTTAAATTCATCCCTCCCCCCTGTCATCTTCTCCATTGTGCCATGGGGTGAGGTTTCAGGAATTTTTACCGCAGAAGACCTGCAACAGGTGTAGCGGCTTCTCTAGTGACACCTCATCTTCTCGGAGATGCAAGCACAAGGGGGATTATAGTATTTCCCTGCAAAAAAGACCATCGACATAAAGTGATTCCTCATACAATGGTCCAGAATTGGAGGCTCATCCTGCCTCGATGATCTACAACCACGGACGACAGCAGCTCAGGATCAGCCTCACTTCAATCTTAGCAGTTGAAAAGCTCTTGGAACATAGAACCATCTCCTACAGTAGCGAAAAAGATCATCTATAGAACTTGAGATGTGGAAAGAGAAAATCATGATGGCTTCTCCAATCGTAGAATCATGATTCCACAATGACACGTTCACATCCTTTGACAATCTCCTCTAAATAGGGTTCCTCCAAGCAGTGGTGAATCTTTGATTACAGTAGTGGAAAACTCTCCTAGGTGACCTGATCATCTGAAAGAGGCAACAACACCTCCTAGACAATGGTGATTCATCCACTTGTGACTGGATCTTGGATTGCAGATTTCGACATCCAGTGGTGGGTTGTTGTAGAACCGGTTGTGTTGAGGTGAGGCCTTGACTGCATTTAGATTGAAGCTACTCCGACCACATTCTTGTGGTGGTAGAGTGGCGGTGAGATGGTAACAGTGGAGTATGACATGGTGCGTCAAGAAACAGTGCCAAGGTTTACAATGAAATCATGAAAGGGATAAACTAATAGGGAAAAACTGAAATGAAATGGAAACAGATATAGTGCGTGAATAAATAGTTGCAAAGACACAGTGAGATCATGAGGAAAAGAACCAGTACCATGAGACATCGTAAGAGGAAAATTGTGAGATAGTTTGGAGTGGAAGTATGAGGGGTTGAGACAGTAAAAGGAACTGGTGGCACAAGTGATACGGTGAGACCGTGTCTCATGGTTACGGTGCACCCGTGAATGAAACGGTTGTTATGGCACTGTGAGGCTGTAAAATAAAAAGATGAGAAAAATAAATTTAAACTTAAATAAAATCATAACAAATAAATTTCTTGAAACTAAAAACTAATTAGAACAAAACAAATATTAAGTAACTCATAAAATTAAATAAAATTTATGAATCAAATAAAACTTAAATTAAATTATTATTAATTTCAATTTATCAATAGATTTTTTTTACAAAACTAAAACTAAAAATAAAAAACCAATTAATATATTAAAAGTAAATATAAAATATTAACATAAAAATTAAAAAGATTAATTATTACCATTATAACAAACAAAATTGAATAAAATAGACAATTAATTATCATTATATTGAATAATTGAGTTTGACTAGGTCTTTAAATTATAAAGCTTGAATAAATTTTGTTTGTTGGAAAACATAAATTTGTAATTAATGAATTAATAAATGTCTTATGATAATTAGGTTATATTTATTAATTTTTAAAACATGAAAAGTTAAATTAAAGCTTCATTATCTATGTGAAAATGAAAAATTATTAATTATATAATTAATTTTAAATTATTAACTATGGAGAAAAAAAGAACAATCTAAATAAAATTTTATTAGTCTATAAAATTAAAGAATGAAATAAATTAATTATTTTAAATCATATAATACACGATTAATTATAAAAATTTATTAATTGATAAATTTACTTATAAAAAAGTGTTAATATATAGTATAATGTACAAAAATAACCAATTAAATAATTAAAAAAATAGTTAAAAAGATGTTGCAAAACATGTATTTTTAAGGCCACATCATTCATCACAGTCATGATTCATTTTTATATTATTTTGGTTTAAGAGGTTAAACATGGTGGAGTGGTACACTATCGGTAGATGCATCTAATTGAGAGGTACATTGATATTAATTTTATTTTTATCAATGGATTAAAAATTTTCAAATCAATGTGTACATATTTTTAATATGTTTCTTATATTTTTTCATCAGGTACTTAGGTCTTTTAAAATCATATGTGAGGAATAAAGCTCAACCAAAAGGCAATATTGTTTAAGGTTATATAGCTAAAGAGTGCTTCAACATATGTTTTAGGTATTTATATGGTATTTGAGACTAAATTCATTCATGTTGGAAGTGTTAATGACATCTCTACTTATTCTCTTTCTTAGAACCATTCATCGGTATTTCCAACTATTGGATGACAAACTGTAAAGGGGTCAATTTTTACACTGACTGAATTAGAGTTTCTACAAGTACTTAGATATTTTCTACTCAATAGTCCTATTACAGATTTATTTATTGAAGAATTTTGATTTCAAACAAATGGGAGACTAAGGGTCCAAGATCAAAAGGAGAATTAATTAACAAAATTAGTTAATAAGGAGATTGTTAAATCGTTCTCTCATCATATAAGTATATACTCATATTCATATTCTTGATATGTAGTTATTTTTTATATTATAAAAATAACACCTTATATTATTTTCTAGATGAATATATATATAATTGATCTAAAATATCAAATTATTTGAAGTTTTTAGCTCGAGGACATCTAATTAAGGATGAGAGATTCAGTGCATAAAATATTCCTGGCTTCATGTTTTGTAAAATTGATTGTGAAAAAGAATTCAAAACCAAAAATACTGATGTATTTACACTTGTTAAGGTGGGATACTATGGATATCTAAATGATAAAGTGGAATTAAAGTAGCATGGTTAGTTTTATGTTATCTTATTCCAATTAATGTGGGTTATCATCGATAGGGTTATAATGAATTATTCATTAGATTTTACTTTTTTCAAATTCTCTTGCTTGATCCATAGTAGTGAGTGTGAGATGCATGATCCATTTATCTTGGATTCACAAGAGAAGATAGTTTATTATGTGGATAATGAAATACATAAAGGTTTGAGTGTTTTTGTACACTTAAAGTAGGGATATTTATATAATATTGGTGATGAAGATCAATTGGTAATTTGGGACACAGAACCTCATCAACCAAAAATCATTAAATAGATTTTTTTTTCTGAAAATATTGAAATAATAGAACATTTAATATGAGGGTAAAAATGATGTAATTTTCACAATAGAGGATTATTACAATGAATAATATGAAGATGAATATAATTGGTGGTATAAATTGGAAATGAAAATATATTTCAATGTCTCATTGTTATGTGTTTAGTAAATATATACAAAATTCTAGATTTCATTTTTTTAGAAATCTTAATGTTTTATATTTTTTATACATTTAATATGTCTAAAACATTTCGATAATAGGAATAATTATATGAAAAAGATTTCAATATCCTAGAAAGTCAACATCTTTGAGCACTCCACCGTTACTATTACCTTTAGTGGATATGAGTGATTATTTTGTACCCAAGGCTATTAGTGATCCATATATTACCTCATATATTGTTGGTAGTCCATTGTCTGATTCACCTGCAATGATGGATTAGTTGGTCACCCCTCATCCAAGGGGATATTGGTGAGTTATAATTACTAGTATGTATTCCATTATATAAAGACTATATATTTTATTAATTATTTAATGATTTTTTCAAACATAGAAGGATAACAATATATGTGATATAAATATGAACATTGAAGATGTATGGAACATTAATTAATTCAAGATTATAATTCCATTTGAAGAGTTTGGGGTTCCTACTGGTGACACTACCAAAATATATGTGATGATTTTTGGGTATCTTTCTTACAAGATAATGATCATTCCCATTAATTAGAAAATATTAGAGGCATATTCCTATAGCTTTGAAAAATGGGGTCTTATATACTAAACTAATGGTAATATTAATTTGATATTCACTCATAATTAATTTAAAATAAATGAGTAAATTTTTTTAATATACTTATAAAGTGATATTCTATTCATTTATAGATGTTTTTTGATTTTTATATCCCTAACATCATTTTATTCCCATGGAATCTGAAAAAATTCAAGGAACAATGGGAGAAATTTTAAATGGTGATTATGGATTAAGTTTAATGACACATCTATGAGCTCACAATTTATGTATGAGAAAGTGCCTAAAAGCATTTATCATGAGGAATGGAAGTTGTTTTTTGATATTAATATAGTTTTATCTCATGAGGTAATTGAATATTTTATAATATCATAATAACATAAACACAATTAAATTATTATTTTTATTAATATTTTTTTTGTTTAAATTAACTATAACAATATTGTGAATCCTAAGAAATATGTTACTCCTCACATCATTGAATCACATATTTTTTCACGAAAAAGAGAAATTTTTGTTTGAATTTTTTTCATTATTATTTATATTATTTTTTCATGTTATGTTTTTTTGACTTGTTTATATTTTTTTATAAATGCTAATGATTAGTTTACTTTTTGGCTGAACATATATATGGTTTAATGAGCATAAGAAACTCAAAGCAAGTTTTGTGAATAACCCTACCGAATTCGTTGGAGTAAGTACTTTTCATTACCATTTCTTGTTTTTTAATTACCATAAAAACATAATAATAAAAAATATATCATAAAAAGAAACAAAACTTAAACCCAATTAAATATGGCTAGCTACATGGGTCAAAAGATGCGAATTTGGCATCATTTGATATATCTAGTTGGACACAATTAATTGTGTTTAAGGGAGTCTTGTTGTTGTAATATATTTTTTAATATTATGTTTTTATATTAATGAAATAATAATAAATAGTAATGAAAAATGTATTCATTGGATTATATTATGAAGTTTATGTATTTTAAAAGAAAATGTTAATATTTTTGTATTAATCGGTTAAAATTCAAGATATATTGGATGTGAACCCATCCCAATAATCATTGGTTTCCTAGAATGACATGGTTGTAATAATTTTAGGGAAGGAGCATCCTAGACATGTATGGGGGATGGGTTTTGCGGCCACTCCTTCAGTAGTATTTGGTAGGGTTTCATCATCAGGTACTGCTACACTCAGTGGGGGTTTATGTTGGGATGTTGATCGATAATCATAGAGAGAAATTTCATGTTGAAATAAAAAGTGTTGGAACAATACTCGTATTGGAAAATGTAGTATCAGTGGTGGTCAGAAATAGAAAATGGTTTAGTTTCAGTAATTTAACGGATAATCAGCATGGTCCCTGAGGAAATTTGTGGCCTTAGATCTAATCATACTGAGGTAAATTATAAATTTCATAGGCCATTGATACATTTTCAAATAACATATAAAACATTCATAAATAAAAAAATGAAACTTTTATATTGGAAACATGCAATTCGAGTCATACCAACAATATATTATGCTAGAATGATGTGTGGTTGATTCCTCCATGTCAAAAAGGAATTGTTTATCATTTTACTTATGTTTTAAAACTTTTTGAGATCATTTTCTTTGATTCATCTTAGTAAAAAGTTTGTAAAGCTACCAAAGCCTTTAAAAAATGTTTCAAGAGTGAAAAACTAGTAAAACGATGTCGTATTTTCCTGAGATCATAGGAAAATAATTGTGTATTGATTTTTGAAATATAGGAACTAATGGAATTCCATTCTGAGTTAGTATTTCCCAAGATGCTATTAAACACATTTTTACTATTTTAAAACAGATAAATGTGCATGTAAAAGTAAAAAAGAATATAAAAACCTCATATTGATGTGGAATAATGGGAAAACCACTGTTGAGTTATTTTTGATGTTTACGCATATAAAAAGTGTTAATTTGATATACGTTGTTGTCGAAATGACTCAATAAACTGTTTTTAAAGTTATTTAATCCATTAAAAATTTGTGTGAGGGGTTCAAAACAAGGAAAATGACATCATATTTACTTAAAATCAGAGGAATGTGAACGTTTCTGGACTTTTGAAATATTGAGATCGATGACACATCAATCTGTGTTACAGTTTTCCTAGGATGCCTGTAAACACCTTTTTGTATTTTAAATTACATAAACATGTGTGTAATGGTAAAAACCAAATAAAATAGCCTTATATTAATGTTAAATCATGAGAAAACCACTATTGAGTTATTTTTTACATGTATGTGGAGACAATACATCAATCCAAAATCTTGTGTGGTAAAAATGACTCGGTAAACAGTTTTTAAAGGCACCAAAGCCTTTAAAAAATTTTCTCAAGGGGTACAAATATAAAAAAAATTATATTGATATGAATATAGATTTAAAAAACCATCAATTTATTTTTGAAATGTAGGGACAAACAACACATCATTCTGAGTTATGATTTTCCCAGGATTCTGGTAAACATATTTTTTGTGTTTTAAAACAGTAAAATAAGCATGTAACTGTCCAAACCATATAAAACTACCTCTGACTAATGTGAAATCATGGGAGAACCAGCATCGAGTTATTTTTTATGTGTATGCATAGAAAAAATGTCAATTAGACATGTAGTTTTCTCAAAATGACTTAGAAAACAATTTTTAAAGATATCTAAGCCTTTAAAAACACGTGTTAGGGGTTAAAAACTAGGAAAACATCATCATATTTCCACGAAATTAGATGAAAATAACCATAGTATGGTTTTTACAATTTTTTAATCGATGGCATGTTATTCTGATTTATAGTTTCTTTGTGATTCTCATAAACACATTTTTAGTTTTTTAAAACACCAAAACTTACATGTAATAGTCAAAACCATAGAAAACCACCTCAAATTAACATTAACTCATTGGAAGACCTCTGTTCTATTATTTTTAAAATATATTAAATTATTTTATATAAATGTATTTAAATTTTTTTTATTATGTAAATTTTAAGCACATCGCACGATGATTTAAATTTTTTTCAGAATGATATATACTTATTCCTTTTTATTTTTGAAGTATTGAATCATAATATAAGTAGGTAATTTTAGGTTCTTAGAGTGATTTTCATGATAAATTATCTATATCATGTTAAAATTTATTCTATTTTATTAACAAAATAACAAATTTTTTGTGCATCATTTTGAATTTATTTAGTGTCTTTTCTATTTTTATTTCATTTCATAAATGTTCATTTTTATTATAGGTGATAAATTCTTGCATTAGGAACAAGGTTGAATATTCTGATAAATGAAATTCTTCTGAAGGTAGTTGGGATGGTTCATATTTTCTATGGTATGTTTAAAATTTATCAATGATTCTCTTCTAATTCTAATTTATTTTTTTTAGTTTCAATTTCTTTTTTCATTTTGGTAACATTTGATGAGATTTTGTGGTCGGTTTCAATTGATGAGATGATGTGGAGGTAGAAAGATGTAGTTGAGGTCATGGGGTGGACGTATATTGGGCATGATTTATTATTAGACATATTATATATGTATATATTTATAACTAATGTATGGTTTGACTAAGGATATCAATTGATTGAGGTTATGCCGACTGAAGTTATGCTGACTGTAGATGTTTGTATATATGAATGTGGATGTATGTTGTATGTATAATGGGTTTATCATTCAATTACATTTTATTTTATTGTATTTTTTTGTTTTTTATATTTATATTTTTATTAAATATTTAAAAGTATATATATATATATTAAAAGAAATATTTAGTGGTGGTTTATAAAAACCAATGAAAAATTAATTAATGAAAATACTAATCAGTAGAGTTTACTATTAACCACCGCTAAACATAATTTCCAGTGAATATATTTCCAGCAGTTAGGTTCATGTTATATTTTTTATTTTCGAGTATTGTATTTATAAAACTACCACTAAATGCACAAAAAATCACACATACAAAAACCACCACTAATTAAAGAAAACCACCACAAAATTACTGGAGAACATGCAATACACATTTGTTTTAATAACCACCTCTAAACTTTTTTTTTGTGAATTAAATATCCACTAGTTGAAGAAAAAACTACTATTAATGACTGATGTTTTTGTAGTGAAGTGGAATGTCAGCAATGTCTATTGATATAAGAAGTGTGGTATAAATAAAACTTAATGAAATGTGGTGAGTACAAATAGAAATGGATTTATAATAGATAATGAAGAGATTAATACTAAATAAGGTAGAAAAAATTTTAGGGACACATGTATAATTGAATTACGGGGAACATGGCACATGACTTCTCGAAGGATGTGGTGTGATTATTATAAACCAAACCCAGAAGGACTTTTGTACATGAGTAATAATCCCACCATGAAGATCATTTAATTTAGTACAATCTAATTGAAAATCCTTGTTGGAAAAGATTAAACCATCCAATTATTATGCCATATTTTATCCATGAAGAACATATTGTCATTGGGAAAATTTGATGACATTAGATGAAATAATTTTACTGAGAATGTAGTTAGGAAGATTTTAATGGGTTAACTAGTGGTGATAAAGTTGACAATGTTATAGAAGAAATTATACATGCTTATGGGTAAAACATACAAGGAGATAGATATATTAGTTTAATAACTACCTTTCTATAAATTCTTATGACAATATGGGATCAGAATCTTGAATATATTTCAAAATATGGCATGAATAATCATGATGAATAAAAGTTTTTGTGGAAACAAACTAATAAATCCTTACAATTTTTAAGCATTTTAGTTTTGATCAATTAGTATTATTTAATGTTTATAAATTCGATTAGTAGGTGTAAAGTGTTCTTAGAGTTGATCCATTATGATATTTGGAAAAGAACCGATTATATCCATGTGAGGAGCAAGGTACTTTTTATCATTTATTGATGCACTATCATAGACCACATCTTATTCAACACCTTATTTTATCTGTGCTAAATAGAAATCACTAATAAATGGGATATCTTTATTAGCACTAGCTAAGAGAATTAAAAATTGGAAATTTTATCATCATAAAAGAAACATTGATAAAGGTGTACACTTTATCGGTTCTTTTATTAGCATAGATAATGGTGGATCTTTATCAGTGGTATTCTTAGTAATGATAATAACAATTAATAAAAAAATTATTAATATATATAAAATTATCATATTTATATTCAAGACATAATTTTTATTTATATACATTAATTAAAAAGATTTTTTTTATAATTAATATAAAAATTATATATAAATATGTTGTTTTTTAATAATTCAAATATATATATATATATATTAGAAAATTATTTGTAAAATTATAAATAAATTATTTTATCGTTAGAGTATTATAAAAGTATAATAAATATATATATATATTTTAATATTTCTTTGGGGGATTAACTGAGTGGTAAAGCCTCCCTATAATCCTACATCAGACCCAGGTTCAAATACAGATGATAGAGAATTTCCACAAGTACTATTGTAGTACTACGATATGTGGTAATGTGAGCATGGCACATGATGCAGGTTGGTAGTGATGCATGCATGATACAGGCTTAGTGATGTATATAATATGACTCATACACATTGCACTAGGACTTTGGGCTAGTTAGTGGGAATTTGGTCCATGTAATGATCTTCATTCACTCTAAGACTTTGGGTTATATACTACATAAATAAAGGCTTGATGGTGGGATATCCCTTAGTGGGGTCTATGGCATTCTTTTCCGGCCTATTTGTGGGGTGTTTGTCTGATTAATGTAATTTTTTTACAATTTGAGGCTCAATGAACCTTTTTTAAAAAAATTCATGAGAGGAATAAAAATAATATAAAAAATTCTAAACATGATAGTCCAAAATAAATCATTTATGAAACTCAAAATCAAGTTCTCTTGCAATGGTGTGAGGAGAGGCCACCCCATCCATGAGGATGATGTCCCCTTTTCAATGTTTTGACTCCTAAACAAGGTCCACCTCCATCATCTAGAAGTATGAAATCAATGACATCAATCTCTTTATTTTCTCTAGATACCTGATCATCATTTTTTCCATCTTCGTCATTTATCCCTAATGAATGAAGCTCAAAATAATCTTGAGTATGGACCCTCAATTTTGATTTATCCTTCGATTGGTGTCCATGTTTCAAAGCCTCAATAGTGTTTTTTTCCAACATGTGAATGTTCAAAATTGGATCCCCAAACTCCTTGCTAACAGAATGAATTTCAGCATCCACCTAATTCCTACAAGGTGGATCCACAAGTTTCTCATCCCCTTTCTCACTATCTGATGTGAAGGGAATAACCTCAATTGTTACATTAAGACTATCATACATATAAGGAAAAGTGACCTATTTTTCATTTGAGGCTCTTGTTTGTGAAGCACATTTTATGTGATTAGGTGAGATACTATTAGAACCAACCACATAATTATGTGATGATAATTTAAAATGAGGTGAAACCCTATAAACTAGGTTTCGGATGTTTTAACCCCATATTTTTTCCTTCCATCAAC
Organism: Viscum album; assembly: GCA_963277665.1. Lineage (NCBI taxonomy): Eukaryota > Viridiplantae > Streptophyta > Magnoliopsida > Santalales > Viscaceae > Viscum > Viscum album. Next base: position 1,511,056,552 of record OY728131.1, read on the forward strand.
AGGTGCTAAAATAAAAACCAGATTACTTTTACAAATGATAGTAGAAAAGAAAAAAAAAGTTTTGAAGGATAATTTCATTGGAATGTCTACGATCAGGCCACAAAAATATTATGAGGCGATGTGTCAGAAACCAAAGAGGTCGTAGGAAGTTGTGAACTGTTAAAAACATTATCAAAATTCGTTCTAATCAATGGGCCACCGACTACAATAATATTGTGTCCAATTACAGGTATTGTGTTACCTGAATTAACCTTCCACAATGTAGGTAAAAATGAATATTTTGTTCTATTAGAATATAATTAAGTAGCATCATACGGTTTTCCCAGAAAAATTTGAAAAAAAATTATTTCTTATTAGTGATTTGCATCCTATCATTCCAATTTTCAAATGTAGAAAAAGATTGATGAATTATCTGAGATAAATGAGAGCTATTTGGATTAGTCTTTTTAAAGAGAAAACATTTACCTTTACCATAATTTTTTTTCTTAGAAGAAACCGTTACTTGTTCTCTCCAAAATTCAATTTCAACCTCATCATATACCTTAGTTTCATGGAAATCATAATTTTCATCGGAAACATCATTAATAACATCAACAATGATACCACGATATAGAACATATTTAAATGAAACACTATTAACTTATAGTTAGTTATCCTCAACTATGTCAACCCAATACTGGGATTTATGACATAATGGATCAGTAGAATTAATATCACCAACAACATGATGAGGGCGATCAACTATGGTATTAATAGTATATGTACATCCATCCTTCAATATAGGACAATCATGAGAAGTATCTTGTGTACCCTAAGAATGATAAATGATTTTAGATTGATTAAAACCTCTTAGAGAGATATAATCTATAAAAACCAAGCCTTTTCTAGAAGTGAATATAGTATATATATGGTAATTATCAGCTCTACAATTCATATTCCTCCTATAGTGTTATGTTTTATAACCTCTGAGCTAGAAATGTTTAAAAACTATGTCCTTCCTACATAAAAAGTTTTTAGGACCAATAATATGCAATCCATCCTAAAATAGAGGAATTTTTTCAAATTCAACTATGATATTAATATCTTCATTAGGTGTGGAAAAAACTACTCCATCAGTCAAGGTATACTTCAGGTCAAATTCTACCAAAACACGAGCATAGTGGTCAAAAATTATCATTTTTATATAATTATCCAATCTGGTCGACATTCCAATTTCATTAGTTAAGTCAAAAAGTATTTTTCTATGCCATATACCACGTCGAGGCCATGGGTTTTGACCTAGATTTGTGCACATGTGTCCTTAATGAAATTAAGGATAAATTTAAGTCTCTATTCATGAAACCAATGTGTACCAAATTCAAATTGACCACACCCAAAAACCTAGATGTCTATTTCATTTATTCTAATATCTTCATTAATAAGATAAAAAATATATTTAATAATTTTGTAAAATTTATTTATACTATATGTTTATGAAATTGAAAATATGTTGTTTTGTGAGAGACCTCTATGTGGTGGTGATGCTGGAGATCAAATACTACTTCATAAAATGTAATTTCCATACAATTATATAGAACTTGAGGAGCTCCTTACTAGAGGGAGATGGAAAGATCGATCTTGTAAAGGTAATACCCTATAAAATGTAATTTATTATGTGAGTTAGCTAAAGAAAGATTATTCTAGATCTCATCCCTTCATTTATTATCATGATTTGATCATTGGAAGTATTTCCATGAAATGATCTACATTTCATGCTATGGTTTACTCAAATGCAGTCTTTAAAAGATTATTGATGTGCAAGAACTCAATTGTTGGAAGGATGGTTCTTCACTGGGTTAAAAATCAATGGTATCAAGATGATATGGTATGTAGAAATTATGAAAATTTTGTTTTCTATAACAAGATATGCATCTCACATGGACAAGGCTTCTTCCAATTTCAATTTCCCTCCAAGGGTCTTATGAAAATGTCTTGGAGCCTTGGATCTTTGTTTTTGAAACATGGGTTATTCTGTGTTCGTGAATGATCATATGATTTTTATGTGTCCAATATCAAGGGAATGTTTTCATAGGGATATATGTTCATTTATGGTCTCAACAAGATTTTATAGCACCTGAAAACATTACATGATATTGCAGCATCCATTGGTGTCACTATCTTCCTTGACAGGGTTACTGAATAGGTAAGATTTTGACATTAGACCAGAATATTGGTTGAAGTAATTATTATTTATACTCGCATAGATAACTTAATCATATAAAATCATGATTATGACATGAATCTCATAGTGGAATATAAAAATTTTCTTCATATCTGTTAAAAGTGTGGTTTTATTGGGAATTGAAAAAGTGTTTTCTGAAGACTTAATAATGCCTTAAGTGTCGTATGTGAGAGAACCTACAAAATTTGTGTAGAAGGACTCTAAAAAACTTGAATAGGACAAAGGTTTCTGGGTTGTAAGGGGGTGAAGCACCAAGGAACTACACTCTAGTGGGGCTGAAGTCCAACACTAATGGTTCAGGGTCTTTTATTAACAACGTGTAGAAGGGTTTGGGTATGGATTATTTCTCTAAAACTCATATAAGTGATAGTCTTTGTGTACATAGTCCTGTTGTGAAGGATTTTGGAGTGAAATGTATATTAGACACCTCTTAGTCGATGAGTTATTGTAGTGATAAGGGATCCCTCCATTAATCCTAAATAATCCATGCTCATGGGATGATTTTGCTGAAGAGGTAGTGGATTGTGTAACAGAGACCCAAAATCAAGCATAACTTGGACATGATATACATGGAACTATGGATATGTAGTTGAATCAATATAAATAATTTCTTGGATCTATTAAAGAAGGTAAATAGAAGATGTTTTCTCAACCAATGCTCAATGTAAAAGGGGTTCAATTGTGAAGGAATATGAAATGAATGATCTTGTAGAAGCAAGAGTGTAGTTGACCAAGAAAGGGAAGTTCTCTCCAATCCAGGATGAGGATCAGGCTGTTTCACATATGAAAGAATCTACTCAATAGACATACTATAATGTTTCTACCACCCATATTCAAGGGGTTTCCACCCAATGGACGAAGATGGATTTCAGCTAGTTACTTCTAAGAAATTATGGATGCTTTCACCTGTGACCAAGAAGACTATGACTGAGCAGATATTAGAACCACATATTAAGAAGTAGGATGGTGTTGAGGATACAGTTGGTGTTCCAGTTACTAGTGACACACAAGAAAATAATGTGACTGAAGAGAGTGTCCCATCGGCTTTTGGTCCTAGTATGAATAAATTTTCAATGCTTTATTTTATAAGTTAATATAACCAAAAAGAATGTATTCCACAAGGAATTTGGAAATATTTATGGAACTTGAGACATTAAGACACTTGATGAGGAGGATGAATCATCTTTCATGGATGATCAGAACTGCAACTGGAAGGATCTAATGTAATGAAAGAGAGGCAAACACTTGAGATCCCATGGTGCCTCTCATGGAAGGGATAATAGACCTGAAAGAAGGTGATTGTGGAATTACAGTTGGACATGCTTCGTAAGAATTGTAAAACCCTACTTTCCTTGCTTGTACTTTCTATTTTATAATGAATTTCATGGGATGTTTATTTTGTCCATGGTTTTCACAATTCTGAAACATATATTTATTTACTATACATGCCATGTTTTCAATTTGTTTTTAATTTATATGAATAATATAAATTAATTTTTATTTATTATGTTTTAACATTTAAAATATGTTTAAAATTTATAAAATTATTCTATTAAAAAAATTTAATAATTTTTTAATTTAAATATTTAATTATAGTTTTATAAACATATGTAATTAAAAAATATTTATTAAATTATAATAAAATAAATAAATATTTTAATAACTAAAAAATTATAATAAATATATTTAAATAATAGATATATTTTTTGAATTTATAATTATGAATATATATATATATAAACATTATTTAAATATATTTATTTATCTTTATAATTATAAATAAATACATACATATTTAGATAATTATAATATTATAGTAAATATTTATAAATAATAAATATATTTATTATATTTATATTTATATATTTATAATTATATAAAATAATTAGGAATAAATAAATATATATTTATATTATAGGTTATTGGGGTACAAATACAGTCAAGCAGTCACACACCACACACACACTAGCCTGAAGAGGTAGGTCATAACCCCACAAGGGATAACCCACCCAACTAGCATATTTATTACACTAAAGATTATTGACCGAAAGGCTCATTACAAATGAATCTCATCACATGCCCTGTAGGCCCCACCAATCTTCACTGAAGATTTCTTTCTAGCTCTGCCTCATCGCCCCAAAGGCACATACTTGTTCTAATGGTTACAATCCACTCCTTGACCCTCAACTACTACCTCATTCCTACTGCCATTGGACTTCCGCCGCATCCTCAGCAGATACCTCCACCACTCACCTATTTTCGCGAACCACCCCAACCCATAACAATGAACCACAGATCGTTGCCTACCTTTTGTTCCCATCTCATGCTTTCGACCCCGTCGCCTGCCTACCACCATCAGAGGGCACCATCCCACCTTGCAAATGTCAGTGTCAGCTACCATACCATAACTTTTATCATGTATCTAGTCACTGTATTGTTGAATATTATGCCCATTATCTATTATAGTGACATCATTTCTTCCAACAACCATTCTAAACCTCTTGATGAAACATTTATAAGCCTTGATTTTGCAAAAATATCCATGAAACATACCCTCATCTCTGCATGATTCAAATTTTATCTATTTGTCCTTATTAGTAATAAAACATTTACATATAATGATTTGAAATTATTTAAATGTTGGATTATTTCTATACCACATCACTTCTGAATACATTTCATCCATTAGACACAATAGATCTCTATTAGATATGTAGATCGATTTCATGATGGATTCCTTCCAGAATTTTATGGGTATGTCATTTTCAATAAGCATAGTTCTAGCCATATTATTTATGATGTGATTTCTCCTATCAACCACTCCACTTTTATGAGGAGTTATTACTTCTAAATCTTGATTCCTTATCCCATTTTTCTTCATATAATATTTCACCTAACTATTTTTTAATTCTTTACCATTATCTGTTTAGAACTTCAAAATCTTCTGTCTAAGAATCCTTTTAGATTCCCTATGATATTTTTTATGCAACTAAACACATCATACTTCTATTCAATGAAAAATACCCCTTCCATCCTACTGAAATCATCAATTAAAATAATGAAATTCTTCTTTTGGTAAATTGATCTTAGTGAGATAGGTCCACACACATCATCATGCACCGATTCAAGCAGTCTGATTGAATTTTTTCCCATTTCCATGTACATATTTGTGATGATATTACCTTATTGTAAAGCATCACAAATTTGAGTATGATCATGTGATAGCTTAGGAAGATCTCTAGTTTCATCAGATATTACTAGAACATCCAATCATGGTTGGAATATATAGTCAAGCTATTTTTTCCACAACCTGTTTTCTTCCTCTCAGGTTAAAAAAACAATATTCTTCTCCGATCACAAGGTATAGATTCCACATTGTTCTTTTTCCCCATAGAACAACTTTTCCATATCTCCAATTGATGATACCAATCTTCATAGTAATTCGTATTCCATGCTTTGAGTGAAATAGTTGAATGACTCTAATCAAGTTGTAACTAAGATTATCAATAACCATGACATCAACACATCTCATTTCTTTTCCACAAAAGTTGGATTTTCTCAAGACAATAATCTTTAGTTCTTTATTATTTAAAAATTTTGCAACACCTTACATGTCATATTTTATGCCTATATGAATATCCTTATTACTTGTTATATGGGATGTGTATCCACTGTCAAAGATCCATACGTCAGAAAGATCTGATGCTTTAATGGAAATCTCCACAACCACTTCCTGCTCATCTATTTTCTTTTTGATCCATATTTTTTACTTTATACCATGTATAGATTAATAATAATAATATTCCTTGAAGTATGATAGACAAAAATCATTTTGAAGATCAGTAAATCAGTTTCTAAATTTCATATTACATGATGATTCATTAGTTTGGTACTTGAGACTAATTTGGTTCTATTTTGGCACATTCCTTTACATAGATGATGTACAATATCTAGTAATGTTTCCAAATCCTCCAAATGAAAAAAAATTACCCTAAAAATATATCATATGTAATTGATATTTTTTTAGCTACCTCTATTGTTCATGTGACCTTAGGTATCTCTTGGCTATAGAACCCACATTTTATGAGTGTCCTATATTTCCACATCAATAACACCTAATGTGAGGTTCATTTTTTCATGTCACTTATACACCACTGGTTCTCCCTTAGGTGATCTGAATATTCTAATTCTGGTTCGTACGCAAATCAATCATCAATCATGGAGTAGTTTATTATTGTCTTACATCAACCATTACAGATTTCTATTTTCAATAAAGCTTCATACCAACCATATCATTTAGATAAATCATTTTCTTATCATGACATTCCTTTTTTGTTTCAATAGAAATTATAACTCTACTTTTCCATTTTCTACTACCTTTATGACATTATTTGGTGGATTCCAAAGTTTCTCCTAATTTTTTACTTTTCTTCGTAGACCAACAACTGCCTATTCGTGTTACTTGTTGCATTTTATTTGTTCATTCTAGTGTTAGCCAAACAATCAATTTCTCTTTTCTTTTCATTAATTTTGAGATTTTAATCAATAGTATTATCCATGTTCTATAGAATTAAAGACTTTATTTTTTTCATATTTATTCATTTAGATCATATTTCCCTTCTTCCAACTGCTTCATATAATTTTGGCATCAAAAATTGTTTTTTGTATTTCTTCATTTTGGCTCTCCAAACATCTATCTTCTCAAGAGTGACTTATAATTAAGCCAGCATATCAACTGTTCCTTTTAATTTCGCTTCATAATTTTTTATTTCTTCACTATTATTGGAGACTCCTATAACTAAAACCACAGAAATTTCACCATGATCTTTACAGTCACCCATTTCTTTAACCTAAAATTATACTAAACATTCATTTTCATATGATGGAATTTTCTTATTTTAAAAGAAATTTATATTAAATTTTTATTACCTTTCACATAGCCTGAAGACATCTTCATGGGAATTTCAACTCCATCCTAATATTATACTTGAATCTTCATGGGACACCATGCTATAAGATTTTGATCCTTTACACATAAAAATCATGCGAGTGGGAGTTTTCCTTTGAACATTCCTTTCCCTCATTATAGATTTGAGGAAAGGAGTAAAATCACTTTGCACATCTCATCTTATTCCTTTCCATCTTTAATGGTGAGATTTTTCATGGCCTAGAATTCCACCTCTTTAGACTTCTCTATTTTTTTAGACTCATTATCATAATTTCTTATCTCATATGCTACTAGAGTACAATAAAATCTATCCAACATTAGAGCCTTTGGATATTTATCTTCTAAAATAGAAACTTTTAGATTGAATTGAGGGGGATGTATTCTCTATATTCACTTAATAATATTTACATATTAAATCATTTATCAAAGACCACACATGTCTTTTATAATAACATTCACCCAATAGAAGATTGAATCTTTAGATTCATTAAGGTGCATTCTCAGATCCGCATACTTATTCCATAGAACCTATATATTTTATTCTCTAACATTGGAGTTTCCCCCATAAATATTTAGAAACTTTTCCAACGTATCATGGGATGTTTTACATGACATCATATTTGTTTATATTTCATTATATATGACTCCTCCTAGTACATTGATTCCACTTTAATCAGCATCCAGTTCCATATTATCAACTTATGATAAAACATCACTATCTATACAACCCAATATACCATACATTGTACCTCTAAACACATCCATACCAAATGACTAAAAGAATTTCTATATCTGATTCTTCCATAATTGAATATTATTTCCATCGAATATTAGAATACTTATATGATTGACAGCCTACATTAAAGAGAAATATTGAAATTAACCTTTGGATATGATTCCAGTCATTATCCCTACTAGATTAAATACTACAAGAGTGGGGATCATGGTGCGATAGATTGAAACATATTACCCTTAAGATCTTGTTTTTCTATTATACAAAACACTCTTATATCCATTTCCTATAGAATGGTTTGAAAATAAATGAGAGCATGAATGAGACACAACAATTTTACTAGGTTCACCATTACTATGCTATGTCCAAGGAGAATACAATGAAAATGTACTGATGTAACAAAACCACAAATGATCAGTGTAAAATAATTTTCAAGCTAAATAGATTATATACCCATGCTCACTACCTTTATAATGTTTAGGGGTTTCTCACTACTTTCCAAGGTTCAGTCCCCTAGTCTCTCTCTATGGATCCCTATTGGTGAAAATGATCACTTTATTCCTCTTTACTTTCTCACTTTTCTATAGGGTATTCTCACATATTTTATTGAAATGTAGGTACCTTCATTACTAATAAAGAATAAATACTCAATTATAGATAGATGTTCCTTTGAATTCCCACTTTCATCCGATGGATTAATAAAACTTTAATAAATATTTACTTGGAAATAATTTTTGAACACTTTCATGATAATCACAGCCTTTGTGAAGCATATTAATATTGTGAAGATTCAATAGCCTTTGTGAAGCACCTTTCATTCATGAATCTCACCTATAATTATCAAAGCACACATCATTTGGTTGGATTTTTAGAGTCATCACGAATTTTGGTATGTTCACAATGCTCAAAATTTTCGGTTGACTTTTATAGCCTTTGTGAACACACTTTCTTCACAAAACTTTCCTCAAGAACACCCTTAATGAATCACATTTTTCAATATGAAGCCTTAGAGTCTTTGTTAAGTCTCCCTTATTTTCTGAAAGGGGTAGAGGCATATTTATAGGTGTTTCTGTTGATTCTAGATACTTCCATCCATGTAATCACAATTTCAAAAAGCTCTCACATCTCATTCATGATGCTCACTATATTTGTGAATAACCATGGTAATTTATCATCTGTGAAGATTCTCATAGACACAGTTATTATCGTCATAAATTTACACCTTCACAATGCTCCACTCGTGATCATCTAAACCAACATAAAACACCCTTCACAAAACCCAATCTTTACAAAACTAATGAATTTACAATATTTTTATTAGTCCTTAATGAAAATCCATTTTTCATGATCCTTGGGGAAACCTCCATATTATAGAATGAAAAAATTTGTTAAACACATAGAAATAGAGCCACCTTGTGTACAAAATTTTAACCATGCCGAAAATATCACTATAACTCAACAATATACCTTAAAAACGCTATTTTTTTAAAAACACAATCTACCCAAAAAATACTTGATTGTAAAATTGAGGGATTTTTTCCCAGCATCAATTAACCACGCCTAAATATGATACAAAATGTGCTCAATATGGCTCAAACTGTATGTTTCTAGATTATAATTATCAATTTACTTCAAAAAACATAACACCAACTCAAAACAGAGAAACAATTTTCAGATTATTTAAATAATTTAAGTCAACATTGAATTAATTTTTAATGTGTAGTATTTAGCTTTATCTAGTTATTTTTTAGGATCCCAATAACCTAAAAAGTGGTTTATTCATAAAATAAAAAATTTATTTTGAGTGAAAATGATTCATAAGTCATTTTTGATTTGTATGAATCATCTGAACCTCGATCTAATGCATGTTGTGACCGGTATGAATCCGAGTATTTCTATTTATTAACAATTGACATGAATTTTAGTAAAAAATACAAGTGACATACTCAAAACCAAGAAAACACACTACAATTTGTTATATACTTTAGTAAAATGATCCATAAGTAATTTTTGATGTGTAAAAATCATCCCCACCTAAATCTGATATATGGTGTTCTAGGTATTATTACAAGTGTTTATTTTTATTTATAATTAACATTAATTTTAGTAAAAAGACAAGTGAAATGCTAAAAACTAATAAAATACATTCATATTGTTTTGATATTTTTATAAAAAAATCCATATGTCATTTTTGATGAGTATTAATTATTCCCAACTTTATTTGATACAAGATGTTCCTGTTATAACATAAAGCACCTGTTATTTGTTTAAAATTAAATTTTTGTTCAAAAATTGTGTCACTCACTATAAAGTAATAAATATTTCTCATATTATTTTAATAATTTACTAAAATGATTTAAAATCCATTTTTTCATGTAGAAATCAGTCTCACATCCAATGAACACAATATATAATAGGTATGACTCAACGTGTGTGTTTCCAATTTAAAATTACATTTTAATAAAATAAATTGACATACTCAAAACCAAGAAAACACATTAATATTATTTTTATACTTTTTTAATTTGATCTATAAGTCATTTTTGACATGTATGAATCATACAATCCTTAATATGACACATAGTGTGACTCGTATGACTCAAAGTGGATCTTTTTATTCATAACTGACATGAATTTTAATAAAAAGGACATGTGACATACTCAATAATAATCAAAAACATTATGTTTGTTTTGATACTTTTAAAAAAGTGATCAATGATTCATTTTTGATATGTAGGAATCAATGACAAACCAATCGGATACATCTTGTGTCCGGTATGGCTCAAAGTGTCTATTTTCAGTTTAAAATCGAAATTTTATTTTAAAAAATATAACTCCATTAAAATCATGAAAATGTGATTTTATTTTCATGATAATTTAGTAAAATGATTCATATGTCTTTTTTTATGTGTAAGAATCGATCTCATATAAAACTGACACATAATGTGACTAGTATGACTCAACGTATGTGTTTTCTGTTTCAAATGAAATTTTACTAAAAAACACAAGTGACAAAATCAAAACCAAAAAAAACATTTAGATTGTTTTGATAATTCAAAAAAATGATCCATAAGTTATTTTTTCACCTGTAAGAATCAACAGAACCTCAATATGACACACTATGTGATCTATATGACTCTAAGTGTGAATTTTTATTTAGAATTTACATTTTAGTCAAAAATAGAAGTGACTTACTCAAAGATAAGAAAATTCATTAGGATTATTTTGATACATTATTAAAACAATCCTTATGTCCTTTTTAATGTGTAGGGATCATCCTCACCTCAATCTGATTTGCAGTGTTCCCGTTGTGACTCAATGTTTCAATTATCAATCTAAAATTGATATTTTAGATCAAAATGTGTTTCACTCACTGAAAATCAGTAAAATGTGCTTGAATTGTATTGATACATTAATAAAATTATTCATAAACTATTTGTGACATGTATTAATTAGTATCACATCATAATGACACATGATGTGACTGGTATGACTCAGTGAGTGTGTTTTTATATTAAAATAACATTTTAGTAAAAAAGACAAGTGACATAATCAAAAATGAGCAAACAAATTCATATAGTTTTGATACTTCATAAATTGATTCATATGTTATTTTTGATGGGTAGTAATTATCCCCACCTAAATCTATCACATGATGTGGCTGGAAGGACCCCAAGTCTGTCCTTTTATTTAAAATTTATATTTTAATAATGTTTTTCTTAATTTTTGTGTTTAATTTATTTAAAGTATTACCAACATAAGGATTTTTTTCTTATATAGGTAGATTTATTTTCTTGGGTTGGGGTGGTTTTTATGGAAATTGATACCATTATTAGGCTTTTGTAAGAGGGGGTTGCTGGTGCCAAAGATAATGAAACATTGATGTTTTTAAATATTTTTGGATATTAATTGAAAATTTAATTATAAAAAACTATTTTAAATGCATATAATATTGTTTTTTTGTATTTGTGATGTAATGTTTATTTCAATTAAATTATTAATTTTCATACAAATTTTTTTCATACAGGTGTATTTGATGAAGTGTGTTGTCATGTCAATATCACACTGCAGTAGTAGGACCTTTATGAACACTATTTCTAGTAATGATAATGGAGCCCCTTTATCAGCAAAAACAATAGTTGAATCTTGAATGATTTTGAGGCATTTACGGATAGAAAATAGAGGATAATATACATGTGATAAGTATGATACCTTTTTCCAATAAAAAATCATCAAGTGAAATATCATGTTGCTGTACACACCTCAGAATAATGGAGTGGAAGAGCGGATAAATAAAACTGAATTTTATAGAACAAGGGTGATGCGGAAGACTATAAGAGTTTATAAGATGTTGTGGGTAGAAGTAGATAAAAAATCCTATTATGTGATCAATAAATCCCCTTCAGTGGTGATTGATCTGAGGATACCAATAATGATCTGTAATGGTAAACCCATTGACTATTTTGGTGACAAAATTTTTGATTGCATGTATATACACTATTTAAATAATAGGAAAGATCAAAGTTATATTCAAGTTCTAGGAAATGTATCTTCTTAGGATACCGTGATTCTATAGGGGGATTAATTTTTGTGACCCTACTTCCCACAAACTCATCATCAATCTAGATTTCATTTTTGCCGATGACAAGGTAAAAAGGGTGATTGATGGTGCCACGAACCAAATATGGTCCCCATAAAAACTGACACCAAACCCATCCATGGCAAGAACCGAAAGGGGTTCCAAATCCCCATGGGAGGAACAAGTTATCGGGTACCATAAAATGAAATTTGGTAATGATTTACCCAAGGTTATAACCATAAGTCAACAATCAAGTCCAATATAATAAATATGGATTTTACAAAACAAACCATCTTTTAAAAAAAATTAAGAAATGAAGTAAATTGATCAAAATAATTCTCAAAGACTATAAAAAATTAAGAAATCCTAAATGGACAGCCCAAGATCCTCTTCACGGTAAGAGGCACCACCCTTAATCCATCTCTTTAAAACTGCATCACGAAGGACCTCTAAAAACCTGAACTAGTGGTACTAAAAGCTTTACCCAAACATGTTACAAAATTACAAGTCTACTTACACCTAATAGTGTAAGTTGGGTGTGATCCAAATCTTAGGTTTATGACACCACTAAAATATTCCATGTTATAAACATTAATATATGAAAATCGTGTAGGTTTTCATAAACATGTAATGATAATATGAATTTTAAAGATATGAAACTTTAAATAAATACAGTTTTTAGGTGGGATACTTTAAAGAATCAACACATTTAAATAGAATGTAAAAGACACTGAAATTTCCATCCAAACATAATTTAAGTCGACCGTAAGAATAAAGTATCTAATGAGCATAAGCAATAGGAAAATAACCCCTAGGCACTAGCTAACTGTGGGTCCCAGGTACCTCATATCTCGGTGAAAGTAACCATCATAATATCCATTCTCGGGCACACGGGCCACTAGTAGGGATCATACCCATAACCTAGTGGAATCCCAAAATCATCAAAATAATCATAATAATAGTTCATTTTGTGTCGTCATTGTCAAAATCGCTACATGAATCTGAGGCCAAACTTCATAAGATCACTAGCATACTAGAAAACGTCCACCCGCCTAGATACTAGGGTTTTACATCTTGTGCTAAAACAAGTTCCACAATCCCTGAAATGCAATTTGACCATGAAAATACCACTTCTAGGTAAAACATACACCAAACTTACCACATATATATCACACAAGTCACATAATCCACTTTTTCATTCAAATTCATTTTGATATCATACTCACACCAAAACCTCCCACAACACATTTTTCATCTCTTTCACACTTCAAAAAACACTTTAATAAATTTTATAAATCCTTTCCAAGATAGTGCAAATCACATAAAATCTCACACACTTGTAACATAATAGTTATTTCAAAAACAAAATTGATTTTTCACATCATACTCACACAAAACATCCCACAAACATCTTTCACACCATTCATTCAATTTGATAAATCATTTCAGAATTTTATAAATCATTCCAAATATGTTTGACATCTTAAATCATAGCCTTAACATTCTAAAACCCATGTTACGTGAACCCACTCTCCAAAATAGTACATGTACATCCTTTTGCCACATTTTTTAATCCAATAAATCATTTAAAATTTTCATAAAACAATCCCAAGTGGTATCACTATGGTTTTCACACAAAACTCATTTCAAAACCATCCTTCAAGGACAAAATCACCACAAAGAATTGCCAAGATAGAATTGGATACCCCTTTCAACAAATAATAAATCACTTTTATATCTTATAAAACTACCACAAAATATATCACAAGAGTTACATTTGAAAAATACACAGCTTCATGAAAAAAGGTTACTTTAATAATAAATTCTTAACTAATGATACCAAAAATGGTTTTCACACCACACACAACAGATTATGAACATTCTAAATAAATAAATCCAGAAAGATAACTCATAAATAATTGACTACACATGGAATCACCTACCTTTTGTGTCAAAATACCAATTTGTTGTGTGAAACTTCATCCACACCACCACCGCATCAGAAGGGAGCTAAAAGCAACCAAAAACCTCATTATTTGACCAAAAAGACACCAAATAAAACCCTAGGTAAGAAAACTTACTTCTAGATATTTTATAACTCAGGAAATAGTGAAAGAAACCTTAAGTAAATGGTTGAAATCAATGAGAGAAAGACTTACATGCATGATTTTGAAGTTTCCCCTATAAAATATCCCATAAAAATGAATTCCATGGGAGGGTGAGAGATCATGGAGGCTGTCCATGGAGGTAGAGAACGAAATGGGGAAGAAAGGGTCAATCCTGGGTTTATTTTAGAATGGAAAAAATGGGAATTACAAAAAACATTAATGAGTTGGACAGGGCTACACGTTCTGGGTGCATGATTTAACAAACTTTGCGGCCAAACCATGTAGCTTGTTATATCCACCCAAAAACATTCCATTTTGATCTAAATACAAGAGTCTAGGAAGGATTCAAGGGGGAGAGATGGGACAAGAATTGGGGGGAAATAATACCGAAAATAAAACCACCTTTTCACCCCAGGAATCATCTAACACAAGGGTATAAACCACCCCAACAACATACCCCACGAGTGGTGCCACTAGAAGTGTCACTAATAAAAATCCAAACCACATCAACCTCATACCATCCTTTTGAAAAAAGAGGATTACATATACCATAAAAGAACCCTAAGACTATGTTCATAGATCAATAACACAAGAGGCACTACAAATTTAAACCTTGAACACCCAGAAACAAAGGGAAAATTAAGAACCAAAAAGGAAATTTGTAACAATGAATTGAATTGAAAATCCATGTGTGAAATCCCCCCCGCTAAATATTTCTACCCCCGGAAAGCCACAACAAGGTCAAAAAAAAAAACCAAACCCAACATATAGACCAAAATGGACTCCCTTACCAAGTTTCATCAACCACAAAAAGGCTAAGATATCTCGAGTTTATCAATCAAGGAAGGAATACTCTCACAATCAAAAACGTACACTACTTTTAATAAAAAAAGAAGAACATTGTGAATCCATCCAAAATAAAGACTCCTCAAACACTATATGAACTAGACTCATGAAATTTACCCCAGCGTACAACAAATTCAAACATGGTTACCACTACCTTAATTTAATTAAACCATTGGGCGCTCTATAATCCCCACATTTACCCAAAGAAGACGTTGGATTTGGATAGATCCGAATGAGTCTACCTATCACCAATCCAAGACCACATACAAATCTAGGTTACTAGTATGGGGAGACATATGTTGGATCTCCACCATAAGAGAAAACTTAATAATTCCTGAGATAGAATCAGGACAATAATAGTGGAGGCCCAAATAGACTCCTTGGGACAAGGGGTAGACATCCATTAGACATTTTCAATAGTACTTACATGAGACTCATAGTGGGTCTCCCCATGAATAAAACCAACCATATTAACTAACCAGTATGGTCTGACAAAAAAAGACCGCAAAATTTAAAGAGTTGGCATGGCAGAAAGGATTGTCTGCACGGTTTGGGAAAACATGCACTAACCATGAAGAGCATTCTATAAAAAGAGGAAACATTTCACGATTATGTGGGTTGAGGCGCACAACCATGTAGAGACTGTGCAATAGCTACTGTCATTTATCGCATGGTTTCCTAGGTTGGAGCGTAGTTACTACTAACTATGCTCAAACATTGTGTTTCATTTGACCTATCCCAAATTTCAAATTTTCCCAAATACTAAAAGAAAACCAATGGGGTAAAGCATGAACTTCGGCTACAACATGGAAACGGGGTCCTACCACCTCTACCACAGAACAAGAATCACTAGAACAAGATGTTGACACTAGGTGTTTAAACTATTCACATATTTCATACCGAGGATATGAATTTTTATAAGGTTTAACGCCCCTAGGATTTCCCTTAACTATGCACCAGCTTCACTATAAGACCTATGGATGGAGCTCAAATTATTGAAGTATATTTGGCCTCACAAGTAGTCTTTGGAAACCCCTATAATGGAACTTCTCCCTTTGGTACCCTGAAAACTATACCCTAATCCTAGATGGGTTCACCCCGACATAATACATTCCAAAATCACATTACCCTAACCTGACATTTTACAAAAACAAGTTCATAGAATACCCACACATATCACCCCTTCATTCATCGGATGAGAAAAAAAATAGGAAAGGATATATAGGAACCCCTTCCTCTAAACAAAGGATGTTGAGACTTCCCAAAAGGAGATACACTTCTGACCAAAAAAAGACTCAAATAAGATTTCAAAACTTCTATTTTATAGTAAAACTTGCACATGGAATCACAAGGAATCACCAAACATGGATATTGCAACTGATAGAAACAATACATGGAGAGGGACCTTTTGTTATGTCCCCAAATATCACCCAATTCCTAAAAGTGTCCATAACAACCTCTCATGACCAGATTTCCCACACGGATGGTTTAAAATACAACCCTACTTTGAAGAGACTACGAAGGACCCAGAGGCCCTCTTAGACACCATCCATTATAACAACTCAATAATACCTTCACCATCAACAAATAATGTAACTTAAGAAACAATGGTCTCTTTCAACCATGCATGAGCACTGACCTGCTACAAGAGGATCCAAAAAACAAAGAAAGGAAAGTGGTGTAGAATTAATCTCCAATGCTCGAGAAAAAAATTATTATATTGATCAACTAGAGGATCTTTCAATGGTGAAACAATCCGGGATGCACATCAATCATGCATTAACTCTTAATAGGGGCATACCTTATCCAATGAGAGATACCAAGGACCCAACCAAGATAAGAAATTGATCAAAACATGACACAAACAAGAACATAACACATTATAGGAACATCTTTAATGGCATCCCATACTTTTCTTAGAAGATACTACTAACCAACCCTTCAACTCAACATACCAAAGAAATAGAAACCCAAAACACCATTCAAACAAGAGGGGTTCTTGGAATAAAGACATCCCACAAAAACAACATTTCCAAATACACATAAGACACACCATCCCAAACCAGTCATCAATACATCAGGTTTTCCTTTAAAATTATATCTTTGAAAATAAATGATTCGGTGGTTAGCATATCCACCAATGTTATCCCACAGGCCTCACACATTAGTTTTTACATGACACACCAGGAAGCCTCATAATATCAATCCCAACATTCATAATGTCATGCCATTAACCATCCATAATTCTGTATAACCCCATGTATGTTGTAACCAATGGAAATCCCAAATGATAAAACAAAAATTCATTCCAATTATCAAAACCAAAACAGTCAACCAATACATATTTTTTCTTAAGACCTCTAACAATGAAATCAAACCCAATTTAAACTTTAAAAAACATTTCAGAATGTCAAAATCATTCAAATGAAACCCCACTGTCAGGATATTCACATCAATTAAAATACATCTAACCCCTTTCAAAACACTTCTAGTTTTAGGAAAAACACCATTTGATCAACACCCATTCATTAAAATACTCATCTCTTATTATTTAAAACATGCTTCCAAAGATTTGTAAAACTTTTCAAAAGACCACCAATAATTCAATAAAATTTCACTTTCAATTCATGTAAATTAATTTCAAAACATTTCATTCCATTTCAAATCACATATAATTTCATGACAAACTACAATTCATAAATCCTTATTTAATTGGGAACTCAAATCTTCTGATTTTAAAACAATATTCCAAAATTTAATAAAAAATTCAAATGAAATATATTTAACAAATCAAAATCCATTTACAAACTCAACACATGACCTCCAAAAAATTAATTCCCATTAAAAAACATTTTAATAGTTTAGAAAACATTATTGGAAACAACTTTTAAAAACCAAATTTAACATACTTCCAACTTTCAAAAGAGGAGTAAACACACCATTTTCCATTTCAAAACAATTCTAAAAATTCAGTTCTACCATTTTAGAAATAAATACACTTCCACATTACTGGAAATAGTATTATTAAAGTTTACATTTCATAAACCAAGTGATTTTTTATTTAAAACCAATTTCAAAGATTCCAGTAAGAAGAGGCACTAGACAATGCAAGAGAAAACTAGTTTCGGTGGGTGACTTTGACATATGGGTGGTGGCCATACGCTTGTAAATTTAACATCATGGAGAGTGTTATAGGGAAATATCTCCAGCTCCACATGGCTTGTCAGGCCCTGTGAGCTCACCGAGTCTATTAACCCAACTCTATTTTCATTCCCCCTAATTGTCATCAAACCAAGAAAACCAAAAGACTCAGATAAAACCAGACATCCCATGGTGACTTGAATAATGTCATGAGGTGTGATGTCCAAGAATCCTACTCGTGATTGGAATATCATGTCCCAAAAATCCTAATTCTAGACTATCCTGACCCTTCCCCAAAAAACATGACCCCTAGAGTTAACCAGAAACTCATTGGATGCCATTTTATCACAAACCGAATCTGGTCTCCATCAAAACCGACATAAAACCCAGCCTGTGGAAAGACCTGAAGGGCATTCCCAATCCCCATAGGCTGGCACAAGTTCTTGGGTACCATAAAATGAAAATTTGAAATTATTTAACGGAGGTTATAAAAATAATACAACAAACAAGCCCAATATAAAAAATATGTATTTTTCAAAAAAACATCATTTAAAAAAATCATATTTGAATTACATAGTTTAAAATAATTATAAAAGACAATAACAAAATAATAAACCCCAAATGGAAATCCAAAGAAACTTATAATGGAAAGAGTCACTTCCCTCAAGACATCTCCTCAAAACAGCATCATGAAGGACTACCAAAAATCCAAAACACTGGCACTAAAAGCATTACCCAAACATACGACAAAATAACCAAGTCCAGATACACACAGTGGTGTATGTAGGGTGTGATACAAAGCCTAGTAGGATTACACCACTAAAATATTCCATGTGATAAACATTCAAAGACTAAAATATTACAAGTTTTCATAATCTTGAAATGCTAATAAGAATTTTAAAGTGATTAAACATTAAATAAAAATAGTTTCAAGTTTTCTACATTAAATAATAAAAAATTTAAATATAATTCCAATTCCACTGAATTATCCATCCAAACATACCATATGTCGACAGTAATAATAATGTATCTAATGAGAATAATCAATAGGAAAATAACCTTTAGGCACTAGCTCATTGTGGGCCCTAGGTACCTCGTATCTCGGTGAAAGTAATCATCACAAGATTCGTTCTCGGGAACACAAGCCACTAGTTGGGATCATATCCATATCCTAGTGGTCCCCCAACATCATCATCATAATCATCATCAATGTTTATTTATTGTTTTCATCATCAAACATTCTATGTGAAACTGGTGCCAAACCCCACGAGATCACTAGCATACTAGGACACATCCACCATCCTAGATACCCGAGTTTTTCCCTCATGTGCTCAAACAAGTTCCAGATGCCATGAAATACAATTTAAAAATGAAAATAACACTTCTAGGTCACACATACACCAAACAGACCACTTGTTTCTCACACAAGTCACATAATACCCTTTTTCATTTCAATTCATTTTGAAATCCTACTCACACCAAAATATCCCACAACACCTTTTGCATCGCTTTTATACTTCAAAAAATCCTTTAATAAATTTATAATTCATTTAAAATATAGTAAAAATCACATAAAATCCCACAAAAATTTCACATAATACTTATTCCATAAACGAAATTCAATTTTACACATCATAATAACACAAAACATTCTGCAAACATGTTTCACAGCTTTCTTGTAATTTGATAAACCATTTAAACAATTTAAAAAACATTCCAAAATTTTTTGACATCATAAATCACATCCATAATTTTCAAAAACCCATATTAAGTGAACAGTATCACAACAATTGTACATGTACATCATTTTACCACATTTTTTAGCCCAATAAATAATTTACAATTTTCATAAAACATTCCCAAGGGGTATCACTATGTTTTTCACAAAAAACCCATTTCAAAACCCTGCTTCAAAGCCAAAATAACACCAAATAATTTCCAAACCAGAATTGGACCTCCTTTTAACAACTAATAAATCAAATTCATATTTTATAAAACTGCCACAAAAGATATCACATAAGTTACATTCAAAAAATACACAACTTCAAGAAAAAATATATCTCTAATACTAAATGATTAACTAATGCTACAAAAAATTGTTTTCTCACCACAAAAAATAGATTAGGAACATTCTAAATTAATAAATTAATCATGCTAACTCATAAATAATTTACTACACATAGAATCACCTACATTTTCTGTCAAAACACCAATTCATCATGTGAAACTTCAACCGCACCATCGCTGCACCATAGGGGAGTGAAAAGTAACCTAATACCTCATGATTTGTCCAATAGGACACCAAATCAAACCATAGGTACGAACCCTATCTTATGTAAATTTTATAACTCATGAAAGGGTGAAATAATCTCTAAAAAATGGATAAACCAAAGAGAGAAAGACTTACTTTCATGATTTTGATGATTCCACCATAAAGTCTCCCTTCAAAATTGAGTTCCAAGGGAGGGTGAGATATCATGGAGGCTGTCCATGGAGGTAAGGAACGAAATGAGGAATAAAGGGGTGTATTTGGGTTTATTCTTGAAGAGAAAATGGGAATTAAAAATGTTTTTAATGAGCTGGATAGGGATGCACAGTTTGGCTGCATGGTTAAAAAATTATGTGGCCAAATTGTACGGTATGTTCTAGACACACAAAAACATTCCAATTTTTTATAAATTAAAGGGGGTAGTACGGATTCAAGGGGGAGATATAGGTCAATATTAGGTGGAAACAATACCCAAAATAAAACCACATTTTCACCCCAAGACTCATCTAACTCAAGGGCATAAACCAACCTAACAACATACCCAACAAGTGGATCCACTAGGAGTGTCACAAATCAAACTCAAAACCACCTCAAGCTCATATTATCCCTTTGACAAAATAGGATTCCATGAACCATACAAGACCCCCAAAACTAAGGACATAGATCAATAACACATGAGGTACCAAATATTTAAACCCAGAACACCCGGAAACCAAGGGAAAACTGAGATCCAAAAAAGAAATTCATAAAAAATCATGGAATTGAAAATATGGGTGTGAGAGATGGTGACCTAGTAGTAGAGTTTAAATAAAATTCAATAATAAAGGTAGATGATGAAATAATGTATGAACTAGTTTCGTCTGAGGCATTACCAGAGTAAGATGATCAGGAAATGGTAGATTTTGGACCTTGATGTTCAACTGAATAGAAAATATCTCCAATATAGAACATATATTTTATCATTGAGTGTAATATTGCATACTTATTAATAATGGATGACGGAGAACAATATTCTTTTATAAAGGCAACTTATATTCCAAACATATCATCAATGATGGTAGTGATTTAGGAAGAACATGAAGCCTTTTATAAGAACAATAAATTGTGGTCAAATGATATCACATGAGATTGGTGTCCAAAAGATATACTCATGAGGAAGGTATTGATTTCAATTAGATATTTTATCTGATTGGTAGACTAAAGAATATTCAAGTAGTTGTAGTAATCTCTTTTTTATATAGTTTATATTTAGATTAGTTAGATATTTGTGAAGATGAAATTTCTTCATAGTGATATTTAAAAATAAATATATATGCTCCAATTAGAAGGGTTTTTAGAATAAGGAAATGAGATCTTGGTTTATAAGGAGAATAAATATCTATACATTCCTAATCTGATAATAAGGTATTTTTACAAGATATTTAATTACTATATATTGATCCGTGAATTTAACAAACTTCATTTAAATCCATGTACATATTTCAAGGGTTCATATTGTATTGATTTAGTCATTATTATATTGTATGTGGATGATATGATGGTTCTAGACTTTGAAAATTATTAGATTTATGAGATAAAGGCATCGTAGTCAAGTGACCATGATATAAAGGACTTGGGACCAACAAAAAAGATTCTTCAGATGAATATTTATAAAGATTAAAATAATGGAATGATTTGGATATCATTAAAGACATACATTAGGAATGTATTGAAATTGTTTAACAGGAAAGTATTTAAACCAATAAATATTCCATTTCCAATAAATTTCAATTTATTATATATGGTGTGTTTTAGTAGTAAATCATATAATATAGGGATGACTTGAGTAATGTATACATCAATAGTGGAGAGTCTAATGCTCGCTATGGTTTATAATAGAATAAACATTCCACATACAGTGAGATTATTCAATAGGTACATAGAGAATCCATGAAAATAATATTGTAGTAAAGTAAATAGGATCTTTAGATACATCAAGGATTCTTTAGATGCTGCATTATATTATATATGATCAAATTTAACTATTAGAGGCTATGTTGATTCATATTTTGAAGGTGATTTTGAGCAGAGGAAATCCAATACTGGCCATGTGTTTTCTCTTATAGGAGGAGTTGTGAGATATATTTCAAAGTTATAGTTAGGGATTTATCCAAAAAAATAGATTACATGGTAGATACATAGGCTTTCCAATACGTTGTTTGAATTAGAAGGTTGTTGGAGATCTCATTCACATATTAGAGAAAATTCTTATATTTTGTGACTATTAGAGTGCATTGATCATTACAAGGAATATATATTTCAATTATAGGAAAATGAAAATTGGGATACAATATCATATTATTTAATATATGGGGGAGAAAGTGTAGACAAACTAAAAATGAACAGAAAAGAAAATATGGGATATTTTCTAACTAAGGAGACTGACGTTGATAAGTTCAGATAGTGTAGATCCTCAAGTATCCTCATAGAGTTGTGAGAAACATGTTTTGGAAGATACAAAAGATGTGTAGATATGTTATTTAATATTAATAAAATCTCTATGTGGGTGATATTTTGAGAGGCATAAAAAAGTAAACTTCCACCACATTGAACTTGGTCAATAGGTGTGTATCACCCCTTTTAATCCCCCCACCTTAAATTTGGAAAAGGAAACGGTTCTTCTATTAATTGGATTCATTTAATATGGTCGAGGAGGGAGGGGTAAAAGTGGGTGATGGTTCCCTAAAAAATAAAATCACTCATCTTTAAAAATCATTATATTTTTGCAAAAATATTTTACTATTTGGGTTTCATTTTTTAGTAGTATTTTCTAAGGTGTTTCTCCATTTATTAAAGAGAGAATATTTTGCGTGTTTTCTCCTTGTAATTATGTGAGATAGTATATAACCACTTTTACCTATCGTGATCATTCTATTTTCCTATGGTTTTTTAATCCTTTTATTTTTGGGGTGTTTCTATGTTACATATATTGTTCACCCCCCCCCCCCCCAGCGTAATTTTCACTTTATACGTATCTCATAATTATCACCTAACAGAAGGTTCAGTAATTTCTTGTTCAAATATGTCCATACGCGCGCGTGTGTGTGTGTACTACATGTCTGTATATATTTTAATACTTTTATGCATATATTTTAATGATATTTTATACATTAATATATATATATATGTGTGTGTATATGTATGTATATGTATATATATATTTTAATACATTATATATGCATGTTTATATATTTTTATTTATTTAGATATATTAATATGAATAGTGTTAAATAAATTATAGACACAACGAAAATGATCATTGATGGTTCTCTTATATCAGTGGCACTTTTTGTTATCTCTATTCACCATTTCATCTTTCATTGTTGCCTTTTTCTTGTGTTATTATAATATTTTTTTTGGGAATATGGGATACCCATGGTTCATGCAATTTTGGTAGATTTTTTTTATATATAAATATAAATATACTAAAATAAATTACATAATGATATATTTATATATTTGTAAATGTATGTATGTATATTTTAATACATAATATATATATATATATATTGTTTATATAAGTATGTATTTATATATATATTTATATATTTATATTTACAGTATAGTATAATAAATATACATAAATGCATTATATAATGATATATTTAAATAATTATATATATATACGTATATATATTTTATGATAAATGTGTATATATGTGTCTCTGTCTATATATATCTGTGTGTGTGTGTGTGTGTGTGTGTGTGTCTGTGTCTGTGTGTGTATGTGTGTGTGTGTGTATATGTATACAATTTGAAAGGAAATTTACACGCACAGACACACATAGAGACACACACTCACACACAAATTCAAATATATATATATATAGGATCCCACATAATATATACATATATTTATGTATATATATACACGCATTTTGCAACAACTATATATTAACATATACATACATACATACATACATATATCATTATATAATTAATTTATGTATATATATATATATTAATATAAATTTGATAATTTATTATTATATAAATTATGAAAATAAGATCAAAAAATTATAATTTTATTATAATTTATATTTTTAATTATATGTATAATACGTAAAAATATTTTATTATATTAATATACTTATTTTTTTATTTTATAATATATAATGATATATATAAATATATATCAACAAAAACACACATATAATTTTATATTGTAAATATATATGTATATTACAATTGGTATAATATGAATATAAATATATAAATTTAAATATAAATTATATTTAATGTTTTTATAAATTTATCTATATTGTTCATAATAATATATTGAATAATATATATGTGTCTGTGTGTGTAATTATAGTTATATATATAAATATAAATATGTATACAAGTATAAACAAAAGTGTAATTGATAAATAAATAAATAAATAAATATTCTATTTGTATAAATATAAATATTTATTATTATATAAATGATATATAAGAATATATAAATATGTATATATAAACTATATATACAAGGTACCCTTTATGAGAGCTAAAATAACATTGAAAAGGGTACACATTTATCAATGCTAACGAAGATAGTGATAAATCTGACATTTATAAGCACTAAAAAACACACTGATAAATGATGTCCTTTTATTAGTGCTAAAAAGGTTTCCTTTGTCAATATTTTTTAAACACATATAAAAGTGTTCCATTGATCAGATTTTGTAAGCACTCATAATATATAATTCTATATTTATGTTAATCTATAGTAGTACCATGAGGACTCAGTGTAATTAAAAATGAACATAAAGGACAAGTAGAAGTGTGGCCTAATTTCCCTAAGTGAATGTCCCAAAAGCATTGTGGACAAAGGCCTTAAATATTATATTTTTTATTTTTATTCCTGCATCTTCATGATCCATGTTGTGCCTCCAATGTTGCAATGGTGCACCCCCCATGTCACTATTTCATGCTACACATGTTTCCACACTATGCTTCCATGTCCTTTAATATGATACAACAGTCCTTCCCACACCATGACGCACACTACACCCCCAGCATCACTACATCATGCCACCCCCACTTCTAAAGATTATGCGAAATAGAAAACTATTTTTTATCATCTCTAAAAACCACTGATAATGAGAAGACTTTTATGATCACTAAATTAATGGGTTAATAAAAGGACACACTTTATTAGTGCTGCTTTTATAACAAATAAAAATGTGTCAATTATTTTCACTCGAATAACATAGATAAAGCATACCTTACGTAATATATTTATATATATATGTAGTTATATAATCTTATATATGATTTACATAACAATAAATAAATATATTTATATAAATTAATTTTTATATATTTTCAATCATTTATAATTTTTTCAAATTTTTATACTTATTTGTATTTATATATATAATTATAAGTGTGAAAACAAACTCACACACACACATTATAATATAGTGATAATAACAATATAAATAAATATATAAAAACAATAAATCTAGTTTATATTTAAATTTATATATTTCTATTCATATTATATAATTTATAATATATATATATGTTTACAATATACATATACATGTATTTATAATTAAATATATGTGTGTTTACATATATTTATATATGCGATAATATTTTATAAAATATGTTATAATAATGTAACACCCCAAGAATTTACAAATATATTTAATACATAATGCATGAATCAATGATCCTCCAAAAAACACAATTTTGTTTATAAACTATCCAGAAAACTTCATTTTTCCACCTCTATGATTTGAATTTTGAAAAATTGACATACATGGTTTCATTGAGTTAGATATTTAATGTCTGATAAGGAAAACATAATTTTTGGTGAATAGTAACATACCCTTATGAATAGTAACATACCATTATAAAGATTAATGAAGATTGATTAATAGTAAATCTACCAATAAAATAGAAACTTCACCCATGAATGTATAAATACATTTTAGTCATCTTATAAGTGAAAAAACGATCATGGTGTAAGTATTGGTATTTGTGTTTGTTATAAATATTTTAATTACAATTTTATGATTAATTTAATAATTTCAATTTGAAATATATTTTTATAAAATGTAATAATAAATTTTTACATTATTTTATTATTGTTATAACAGAATTTAATGCGACCTTTATTAATTCTTCGTGGTGTTAAAAACGAGATATAATTTTAAAGTTGTTTTATGGAATAAATAATGGTTTTATTTAAAAATAAAATTAAAAACTTTTTGGAAATTATTTTCAAAAAATGGATATTATTTCTTAATTCTACACATCAAAAGATGGTGGTGGTGAATTTTTGGGATTTTTCGAAAATACTTGAATTTTTTTTTGTGAATAGTAAAAATATAGTTTTGAGTTTTCAGTATGATTAATGACATTATAATGATGTAATAATTAATATAAAATTCAGGTGTACTTGTGTACATTAAAATATGATATGACGTGTCCCAAGTGGCAAATACCATGGGAAAATACCTTGGAAAATCCCATGATTTTTCAAAAACTGCTAATGAGGTGTCCTTTGAAATTAATAAAAACTCCCTCTCATTTACTATAAATACTCACTCATTCCTTCATTTTATTTCTTTAAAAATTAAACATCCTGAAATATATGGTAGTTTTACCTCCCTTGGAGTCCCCCAAGGTGTCCTTAACCCCTCAAGGTCCCAACCATCGAGTTTTAGGAGTTACTCTACAAGGTAAGGTAATCTACTATCCGTCTCTTTAGTTATCTTTAATATTTTCTCATTTTTTGATTATTTTTATATTTAAATAACTATAAATATTTTATGTATTAATTATTAATTAGTAATTAATTTTCAATATTTTCTATTTAATTTAAGTATTTAATATTTACTCATTTATATATTAAATTTTATTTATTTTTAATTTATTGTAAAAGATTCTATAATTAATATTTTTATTATATTTCGTGATTTTTTTTATAACCTATTCATTTTTATTCATATTTAATATTTATTCATTTATTATTATTTATTAATTTTTATAATTATTGATTCAAATAATTTTTTATCCATTAAAATTTTAATATTTATATTATTATTACATATTTTTTTTATTAATATTGTAAATATTTTTTAATTTATATAATTAGTATTTATTAAATTTTATTTTAATATTTTTTTATTTAAATAATGATGAAATTATTATTTGTTAATTTTTAATTAGTAATTTATTTTAATTTTGTTCTTTAAATCAATTTCATAATATTAATTAATGTTTTACTTTAATATTAATTAAATTTATTTTACATTACAATTTTATATAATTAGTATTATTTATTAATTTTTGAGATGCACTAGGAATGACAACAATAATATGGGTGGGGGTTAAATTTGTGGTATAAATCATATATAATTTTTTCTAATATAATTAAACCTCTACAACCAGTTTAGATTCAATCCACTCAAATATTTAGTCATTGGTGTACACGAATGAATGTTTAATTGACAAGTTTAAGGCTCATAATAATTTTTACATGGTTTGGTTGTATTGTGGGAATCATCTAATTTTTTTCCCATTGTTATCCTGATCTATATATTTTATACTAGATTTTTATCATCAAATTCATGTGGGAAGACCATAGATCAACCATAATCCTTATTCTCCAGTATACTGTTTCCACTTACACACCATCCTACTAGTTAAAATATGATTGAACAAAAATAAGAATGATCACTTGAGAATTAGTGTTTCTTTATTAACCATTGGGACCATCTTCTTGAGCCCCCAAGATGGAAATATATGAATACCAAAATGAGGTGGTACCTAAAAATGATTTGAAAACCATGGAAGAAAATATATACAAAAGATGATTTTCTTCCCAGTATCCTCCTCAATCTTGGTTATTGAAATGATTAAGCTCTAATAGGTTTTATTTTCTTCTTTATGCTCTAGCATTATGTTCTATTTTCTCTCAATATCTTGATACAAAACTCTAACAATAGTCCTTAATCTCACAAACTGAACTATTCCTTATATTTAGACAAACATAATAATTCTAGAACTAAATTATTCATTGAAATAAATTTCTAGTTAAATATTTTAGAGTATTTTCATTATTAGAATTATACGTTGGGATCCTTATCACTTTCCCTCAATAATTTTTAATGTGGGTTTATGATGATGATCACCAGATATTATATTGTACATTGAATTAATATCTCAAGTATATTAAAATAAATTACCACTCTTTAACACTTCTCATTTCAAGTTTCTAAAGAAAAACAACTTGAGAAAAATAATCAACTATGATTATCATCAATATAATTCTCAATAAATTATATTTTTGAATTCTATTAACAACAAATTTCTATCTACTTTTTTCCTTTCTAGTTTATCCAAGATTAAACTCACATTTAATTTTCCTATAGAATGGATAATGATTTTACAATAAAAAATATTCAAAAAACTATTAAAAGTAATAATTTAGACAATTTATAATCCAAACTTTTGAATCCTAAGTTATAATTATTTCATCATCAATTACAATTGATTATTTGGACATCATACTAGAAAAGAATCATCACACAAACATTCCAAAACTAATTTCTTGAGTTTATCCATCAACAATTTCAAATTCATGGTAATTTATTCACATTAAGTAATTATAAGGCATGACATTTTTCTTCATGATGTGGATATCATATATTCTTTCAACACCTTGAATCTTAATTAATTTTTCATTTTTTAATAACTAATTATCACCTTTAGAATCATCTAATTTAATTTTTTTTAGAATAAATAATTCTGGAAACCTAATATTTTCATGTTATAACATTCATACAAATTTCACAAAGGTATGACACAAAAAAGCCTAGTTGACTCCTACACAGCTTCTAAAAGACCTATATAGTTCATATTGACTCGTATGTAGTTCAGAATGACTCATATGCTACAATATACATATCTTCCTTTTTAGTAAAATTATATTAATATTCAAAATCACACACATGAATAATTCCAATGTCTCATACATATAATGAAATGATAATATTATGAATGAAATGATTTATATGTAGAATGTGATGCTACTCATGAAAACTCAATGAATTTTTCAATTCATTATTTTTAGTCATATAATGACTCTTTCATAGATATATAATTATTGAAAGATAGTGTGAAATGATCCATACATTGTATTGGAATGACTCAAACATAGGGTTAGTTATCCAATGTTTTTCTTACCTATAATTCTAGATATCCCTAAATAATCACACAATTATCCCATTAAGGACATTTCAAGACATTTTCAAAAAATTCTAACCAACTCCAAAAACATCTTAACAACATCAAATGAAACTTAATTCAATGTTGAAAAACATTATAACATTTAATAAGCCCTTGGGGTATATAAATCTCAATATTTATATTTTATTGAATCTAAATTTAACTCTTTTCATCTTTACAGAGCTCTTTTTGGAAATCATTAAAATTTATGGGAATCATCAATTCATAGAATTTTCATATATGAGGTGTACTGAACTACACTATTAGATAATGTAGTTTTTTAAGAGAATTCAATCCCTCTATAAAACTAAATTGTGGCCAATTGAAAAAGTTAAAATCACCCCCTCCAATTCACACTTATACTTTTCCCCATTTATAAATATCCATTAAATCAGATAGATAAGTAGTGTATACTCCCCTTTTTGAAAACAATTCTCTCCCAACTTGATAAAGATTTTTCTCAACATTTTTCCCCATTTATTAACATAATCAAAATCTCTATGGTGGTTCAATTCTTTATTAACTCAAGTGAAAGGGGAGGGATTATCATTTATTTTTAACCTGATATTATGAAACATCTCCTCGAATAGGGATATTTTATTTTTTCAATATTGACATTGGTGGAAATGTATTTCCACTTAACACCACCTTTTTCAACTATTTACATCATTAAATGACACATAATATCAATTTTTTTTACCTTTTGTAATGAATATGATCTTTATCTAAATCAATAGCACTTTTTACCCCAAGAAATGCTCAAAAGTCTCTCAACATCAACATTTAAATATTTTAGTTAGAATTTCATCCATTGAATATGTGTTCTTTCCATTATAAATTCTATGTATTCTACTTATTATATTCATAGTGTTATTGACGTTTTATATTTATTTTTTCAACTCTCATCCATATCACTAAGAAATAATTCTCTACTAGATGATTGTTTTCTATATGTGCAATCACTACACCAATCTGAGTCTGTAAAGCCTTGTAAATTTAGTTCACAAGTATTTTTTTTATAGATGGAAATAAATCATTATCCCTTAAACATAACTACATATTATTTTAGCCACAAGCACAAGTAACTCCTTTGGGTCCCTCTATAATCAAACACAATGTGTCACAAAAAATACTTTATTTGGACTTTAATTTATCAAGTAGAGAAGGTTTATTTTTATAGTATCAACCTTTGTTATTTTGGTTCCAAAATCTATTTTATTGGATAATTATCTATAATCATCCATTCCAAAAAACTTAAATAATTCGACAAAATATTTTTAATGGGTTAATAACATGGAATTCCTCGCTTTCATAATATAAAATCCTGAAAAATAAGTCATCTATACCAGTAAAAAAATCTCTAAATATATTTTCATATTATCAGAAAATTATTCAATAATATAAACATTGTTATATGAAAATTTTATTTCATCAATATAAGAAATGACTATAAGAGTTCCCATGGATAAATATTTGACCTTAAGAATTCTATCATCCATTCTTTTTGAAAATTTTAGACTTCTCAAATAACTATCTAGCTTAAAATAATAGTCTCTACGGTCCCTTTTCTTTCCTTATAAGTCCTTATTAAGCCTGAATACCATTACTACATCATTATAATTAATAAGACCCTTTGGATGTTAAATAAAAACATCCTCTTAAATTTCACCATTTATAATGTTATATTTTACATCCATTTGTTGCACTTTATAGTGTCTATGTGCTGCCACTACCAAAAATATCTAGAAATATTGAACCCTTGATATCAGTGTAACATTTTCATTAAAATATATTCCTTACATATGTGAATAACCATTACATACCATTTATTATTTATACCATGAAATATCAGTATTTTCATTCAAATTGTTTTTAAAACCCCCCAGTGTTCTTATAAATTTTTAGTTAATTATCCTGTAAAATGATCGCATGTTGAGATATTTTCAATTTGTTCAAGCAACTAATTCATTGAATTGATCCACTATTCATGTTGAATAACTTATGAATTTTTTTTGTATAAACATATGATGCGAGTATAGTTTTTTTTCAAGTGTCATGCAACTTATAGTTTGGAATTGTTCTTCTACATTCCATATAATATTTTTAGAATTATCATGATACTTTAATCTTTTATGTCTCTATCTATCATTTCTAATTACATTATTTTCGTCATAATTCTAATATGAACAAATATCAAATATAATATACAGAATTTTACTTGATATATATTCCTTTTTTAGAAATATTATCACTTATATATTCTATATTCTTTTATGTTTCTCCAATTATAACCCTAATATTGTATTTAATTAGAATGATATAAAAAGAAAAATATTTTTAATGTTTATTTTGGATTTTATTAAAACACTTATATCAACTTATATTGTATTTTTATCCTTTTAAAATTATCTATTAAAAATTATTTCTTCAATATTTCTATTTTTATACCCTTATATTCTCGAAATAAGGGTTTCTTATGACTTTGAAATACTTTATAGTTTGATTCCTTTTAAACCATAATTCATATAGTCTCTTGGTTTTCTTTGGTCGAAAAAATTATAATTTTTCATAGAAAAATATGCTAATATCTTATCTATAAAATAGTTTAGGGAATTTTTTCATGTCTAACATTATAATGATCATCTCCATAATTCTTCTATTTTTCCTCTCAACTGCTCCATTTTTCTAATGAGTGTAGGTAACACTACATTTATTTTTGATCAATTTTTTTTCAAGGTAATTTTAAAATTCATTACAAGAGGACTCTTTACTATTACCTATTCCAACCATCATTATGTAGACTCCATATTCATTCTCAACTAGTTTTCTAAATATTTTGAATATGTCAACTTCTTTAGATAAATAATTTATAAAAATAACCATAGTCATTTATCTATGTCATCTATGAAATTAATGAAGTAAAAATCACCGCTATAAAAAATTGTTTTTTACAAGACTATATAAAATATAAATGAATATGTTCGAGTGGATTGGGGAATTGGATATATACTCTTTTTTGAGATGCTTGAACCATATACCACTTTTTTTAACATTTCAAAAAATATTTTCCCTATCTATATTTAGTTCAGATATGTCTAATAAAATATTATTATTTGAGATTTGACCCATTTTTCTATGATCTAGGTGGATAAATATCTTATACTATATGTAAATCTCATATTTTATACTTAAGTAGAATGAATTGGTTTGGCAAACAATTGGTACCATTTATATACATGTACTTTCTATTTTATATATAACCCCCTTATATTTTAAATTCATTATGATTCATGAATCTTTCTTAAATAAAACATCATTACCATAATCCCAAAACATGATTATAAATAGAAGGTCGTGTTTCAAACCATCTAGATAATGAAAATTTTGTTTATAAGTCGATATTCATCATTTTTAATAGAAAAAATACAATTAATTATTAAGAATTATCATTTAAAAGATTCACTAACCCTATACCATGGTTTTCTATGTTATTAAAAGGATTTAGGTATTGGAAATGTGATGGAAAAATAATTGTATAAAATATAAGGCCTTCCTTTCTTGAACGCTTTCAATGCCAATTAAATAATAAAATATAATTATTTACCATTTTGATTTTTATTCCCCTTTCAGGAGTTTCATTATAGGAGGAATCTTTAGAAACTTTGTTCATGAATTCCTAAACATAATGACTATTTTGGTCATATATACAACAAATGTCATGAACCAACCTGGTTCGACACTAAGCTAATCACTTGAGATGATTCACAACATGGCCCGAAGGTCATTACTGATCTCCACGGGCTCGAAAGAAGTTATAGACGTCAACAGAGTAACAAAAGGTAATGAATTCACCCAACAAGAATAAATAAATAGAATAGAAGAAATAAACAGATCAAATTGAATAAATATAAATTTTCAACTGAACATATTTTATAAAAGAATCCAAAA
The DNA here is from genome assembly GCA_963277665.1 of Viscum album. Taxonomy (NCBI): domain Eukaryota; kingdom Viridiplantae; phylum Streptophyta; class Magnoliopsida; order Santalales; family Viscaceae; genus Viscum; species Viscum album. The sequence goes on from OY728131.1 coordinate 1,511,090,615, forward strand.
AAATACATCCAACTAAAAAATAAACTCTAACTGAACCTGATGAACAAAACATCTCCACGTGACCCCATTAGTGACTCTTCGATACCCAAACCATCCATCATGCACACCGATCGAATTTGAGCTGAAACCTACTCCAATGAATAAGAATAATAAAGAATGATATTAATGAGTATTAAAACTCAGTAGGCATGCCCGAAAAATATATTCCCAATGCACATTCTTTAAAATAAAATAAATGTCATCTTCATGTTTGAGATATAATAAATAAAAGTAAGATTTTCCACATATTTTCACTTTAAAACCAAACATGAAATATTTCCATTTTATACCATTCATAACCATGCTATTTTCAGGAAAGTACCAAAATCATTTCAAGAGGATGATAAAATTTCATTTAAAAAGAAGAGAAGGAGTATAAAACATTTCAAAAACCTTTTTCAATAATCCTTTGAAAACCTATATTATCAAATTTCAAATAATTATACCCCACAAGTAATCAACGATAATGATCACATAATAAGGGTAACAGAAATAGGCACACAAGAGTAGCCGACAAAACTATATCTCAATCATTAGAAATAGAAAACTATGTGCTAATAGAAATTGATATAACCTAGGAGGTCATGAATAAACCTTAACTTAATAATTAATATTGAATAATCCCGGAAATCATGCCTCACTCAATGACATCAAATATCCCAACATGATCGGTGACACCCCACATGGTGTAGATAAAGGGGTATTATCCCATAGTAATAAAACTCAATATATCCCCATACTATGGACCACTATCTATTACATAATGTAACTAGTGAAACAATGATTTTCAAAAAAAATATATAGATATTCCAGGTTCCCATGTAAAGATATAATAAATAGGGTGAGCTAACCAATGAAAACGAGGTATCCAATCACATACACATATATAATAGTTTACAAACATGCATCACCCAAGTCACCCCAAGGATTATTATCTTTCCTTTCAAATCATAGGTCACAAAGTAAATGGATCATGAGGACTCCACAATGAGGACATCTCAACCATTCGCATAAATGGATCTTGAGGATTCCAAAGTGAGAAAATCTAATCCAGCTAACATAAATAAGGAAATAATAATATACAAGAAGTGTTTTTATAAGAAAAAATTTCATCATTTTCAGAAAATTTCTGAACGGGCCTTGTGTATTATTTAAGAAACTGTCACTTTTTCAATGAACCAAGACATTCTTTCCAAAAATGATGGAATACACCATTTATCATTTCAAAAACTTTTATAAAATTCAACCTAGGAACTCAAAAAACATTTTTAAACCAAATCTACCTGCATTAAAACATTCCAAATGGGCCACACACCATCACCACATGTCAATAATTTTTCCAAACCATTAAACATCTAAAACATTCAAATCCAAAACAGTTTGAAGAAACATTTATGAAAACCAAACCGTCATTTCAAAATCCAAAAATTAATTAAAAAAATCAAAACCATGATTTTTATATCACAAATCACTCACAAACATTGACCATAAATTTTAGCAAACACATGGTATGAAACATTAAACAAAATAATTCCATTTATCACAAAACATGGTATAAAAAACCATTTTGCACACTAAATAATTATTCCAAATATCACACAACACTATTCAATATTCAAGGAAGCTGAGAAAATAAAAAATCCAATGATTCTTAATTTAAAAAAGGAATGTGAAAAGGAAAACCAACCAAAAATCACATGAACTTCGACGATGCCCAAACGAAATGACTCCATGATGGTTACAAAAAGTAAGAAAATCCACAAGAAACCCTAAGAATGAAAACCCCAAAACATTAACCACCCTAGATAACCAAATTTAATAAACATGGCTATTAGGGTTAAGGGATAATGGGAAAATGGATTTAAAAAATGAGAAATAAAGAGGATCCCTAACCTTTTTATCTGGGTGAATAATCACCAAGAAAACACATTGAAATCCACTTAGGGAGTCTTAGAGAATTCAAAAATAACTAAAGGAGGAATCTTGGTTATAGGGCTCATATGGGGGAGTCTAAGGGAAGAAACCACACTTTCAATGAAGGAGAAAATCCCAAAATACCCTTTCTTGAGTGGGTTGCATGGTTAGTTAATATAGTTTAACTAACTGTGCGCAAACCATGCAATTTCCCACTATCTATTGTTTCACGGATTGTACACTTAGGCTGCATGGTTAGTTAAACCATGTGACCAAACTGTGCAACCCTTTCACACATAGGCTATATGGTTAGACTAACCATGCACCCTAACTGTGTGACCTATAGCAAATCCTCCAGAAAATCACCATTTTCACCCCAAAATCTTCTAATTCACGGGGATAAATAGTCCATAAAACACAGCCCATAGCGATGTGACACTAGGGGTTTCAAAAACTGTCCACCCAGTTATTTGTTCCCCATTCCATCAAAGTAACAATGAACAAGGCCAAATACCACCAAAAACTTCCATGAATCATAATTTAAATCAAGAACACCTAAAACACCAAATTTACATCCAAAATAACTGGAACATGAGAGAAAAAACAAAAACCAAAATATGTCTCAAAAAATGATGAAAACAAAAATCCTGTTCTGATAATTCTCCCCACCATAATGATTTATTCCCCTAGAAAGCCAAAAAATCTTCCAGTAGATCAATCAAAGACTATTTATTTACTCAATTGAATAATACAACCTATTAAACCAACAACAATCCCACCATATCCAAATAGAACGTATTGCTTGTTTTTGAAAAAAAAAATAATAAACAAAGTGACAAATCGCTAAGAAAACACTTTAAATACACAAAATTATCAACATGAGAGGCTAGAACAGACACTCAACAATTTTGAATAGACTAGAACTGATTAACTTTTGAAGAAAACTCAACGAGACCCAAGGTGGGTCTCTCCACCAATAGAAACCAACTAGCTCAAATGATCTCCATAAGAAGACATAGAAAACCCAATACAAAAAAATCATAAGAACATTCCCATACGGGCTAAACATGATAATTAAAAGCAACAAGAAGGGAAATTATATGGACTACTACCCAATGGAGGGGACAATAAATGGGCCAAACTCCCCACAACGCTGTTGGTTTCCTGACGAGGTGAAATTATTGACTCCGGTTGGATCCTCGATGCTTAAATCATCTACTTCTCTATAGCTAGAAGCAACTTATCCCCAACTGAAACTCCTTCTCTTGGTACCCCAAGCATCTACACAACACCCCAGATAGAACTAGAAGACCCCAAAACACCAAGAGACTCAATCTTTTCTAATATAGAACTCTCACCCAAATAAGGACTTATAAGATGCACACACTGAACACACAACAACTGAACAAATAAAATCTTAGATGTTCCAATAGAAAAACACACTTTCATTAAAGAATGAATTCTAAAGAGATCCACAACATCATTATAAATTTCAAACAAAAGAGATAACCGTTGGGAACTACCGATATAAAAGAAAGAAACACTAAAATAAAAGGAACATCAAACTGAATACAAGCTAGCACCCTACTAATATGAATGGGTGGGGGTGTCTATCTAAGATATGGATCTGGCTCCACAATGCTTCTAGGAAATAACCTGATAGAACAATTGTAAATTACCTAGGAATCCACAGAAAGAATAGGTCTTTGGATCATTTGGTCATGAAAACTTCTTTATGATGTATATTGTCTCACTGATGACACAACATGATCCTACACACAGAAGAAGTATGCATAATATCTCTAGGTCATTTAATTCTATGACTCTCACAAATAGATTCAGGATTTTTTCCCACTTACTTATTGAAATTACCCTAATTACTTCCAAAAAAGAGTAGGGAAGACTATTTCAATCACTCCTACCATTAAAACATAAACCTAAATAGCTTTCCTCACCACATTAGTAAAATATGTTAAATCAAACACTAACACCTTCATCTACAGATCGGGATGAAGCCTAAACACAAAAAATTGACCATTCAAGGATTCATCTGTGGCCCACATTGAAGTATAAGGGAAAAGGTACAGACAATTATAGAATTACTCCAACACTAATCCATCACCTTCCTAAAAAAACACATCTTCATTCCTTTTCTCACCTTCACCACAATAAAAAAATTCTACCATATGAATGAATCCTTTATGAACTCCCAAGTAATATCATCGTAAGGCTTATTCAAAGAGACCAACTTTTACCACTTCTAGGTCGTTACTTCATGAATTATGGTAGATAAATTTACAATTAATGATTTGGGAAACTAATTGAGGCTAAAGATCCATTCTATTGTTCAATCCACTCTTCTAATTTGAGAGGATCTGCTTGGCCATAAAATAGATGTGGATTTAAGTTTCAAAACTCAAGAACAAAATAACTAGGTTGATCTATTGTAAATCTTAATAATAGGGAACCACTCATATATTTACCACAACTAGACATCAAATATTTTTTTGGGGAACACCCTAGAAAATAATAAAACAAAGATCTCTATTAAAACCACCTCATCAATAAGAGTTCTCAAACTCAAAACACTGTATAAAAAACACTCCCAAAATATCAAGGAAAACAAACCACACGACTACCATCTCTTAAGACATTACATTTTTTAAAGCGACCTCTACATTTTTAGATATTATTACATTATTTAAAACATAATCAAATATCAAATTACAATACAAGGATCATAAAGTATAGAATCTTTTGAAGACGAGGTACATAAAACTGAAAACATGGGACTAAATAAAAAAAAATTATTTGACATCAAATATGAGCTACTAAATTCCACTGAGCCCTTACATTCACATAGAATAACCTAGATATAACATTGAAAAAGGGATGATCTCAAAATACTAGTAAGGTAAAAAATATTAAAATAAATCTTAGCACATGGGTTATAAAACATATAATAATGATATAAAAAGGAGTGGAACATGGTTAAACATGTGGAATCATAATATATATTTCATGGGTCCATATAATAATGGAAAAATTAATGTGTTAGAAACATGAAACATGACTTTAGCATGATTCAAGGCTCATTTAACATTGAGTAGCATGAGTGAAGGCTAACCACCAAGACAGTTTCACATGGAGCCCGCATCGAGGATAACCCTCAAGACCGTTGCACATAACGCCTCATAATACTAAAAATTACCCAATGAATTAAATAATTATATGGTTTTAAATGTATGAAAATGTTCATGAATATGTTTTCCACATTAATAATCATAAATAAGGAATCAAACATACACATAAGGGTTTCCCATGATAAGAATTTGGTATCATAATCATATAATAAAGCATAATAAATGGTCATATCATAAAAGTGTCCCAAAAATAAAAGAAATAAATCTTAAATGGGCATTAATAAAATAAAATGGGAATAGATCATGATAAGTGATGTAAAACGGATGTGATAACATGTAAAAAGTGTATTTAAGTATCTTTATAATTAAAATATTTTAGTGCGCTTTAAGGAAAATATTAGAGATTTTAAATCATAAAAGGGAATAATATTTTAAATAGAACTAGAACGGATCCAAGAATTTTTTCATAATAAAATTTTTTATTTTATAAAAATAATGGTGGATTAAAATATATTATATAGTGCACTTGAAAATGGGTAAAAATTAGGGAATTTTCCTTAAATCGGGCTTACATATGAGGAAAAATTGAGTTGGGAACCTTTAAAAAATTTGTTTATTGTAAAAAAAATGATGAATGGATATTGATACCTTAGTTTGGAACATATAAAAATAATTTATATTTTTTAAATAAAAATGAAATAGAATTTCATTTGGGTAAAAATAGAGTAAGTGTAACCTAATGGAATAATGGAGGTTTGGGTAGAATCCCATACCATAAGTCTGAAGGTGTCCTTTACTTGATCTTAATGAATGGATTATAAAATTAGACCCATTAATTAATAATTATATACCACATTATATAATTATTTGATTTATTATAAGTCTATTACATTCATTTATGGCCTTTTATATTGTTTAAGAGATTCAATTTAATCATTTTAGAGTGTTTGTTTCCTTGATTTTCATGATCGATTTACTTGTATAAATGTACATTGGGTCTTGTAATGATTGTATAATTATTCAGAATCGAAATTATATGTTATTAATGATCATAAATAGTTAAATTTTGTCTTATAGATTTTTTATGGAATGAGGTTGAATCATTATAGATATAGTTAATTATAATCATTCGGGTTTATTTTGGACATTTTTTATCACAAAGAAGTCATTTTGTATTATAAATTAATGCCATGATTACAAAATTATTAAATAGAATTAAATAATATATTATACATATATTATAATTTTTTTCAACCATAAAAATTCATTCAAGACCAACCTTGAAGATGGTAAATAAAATTGAAAACATCATCATCCTTGAATGTGATACATTAACACATCTTGGAGGATGTTTTCATTATTTATATAAAAGAAGCGGGAAGAGAGACGATGATAAATTATTCAATTAGAATAAAAAATTTCATTATATTTAAGGTAATTTTGTTATCATATTACTTGAATGAGTTGAGATGGAGATATAAGAAGAAAATAAAGGAACTTGAAAAGAAAAATAAATGAAAATGATGATGGATTTACCTCTTGATTCCTTCTTCTTGAAAACCTCTTTATGGAATTGGTTTTGGCCTTTTATTAAGACCAAAAGATACTGGATGTGGGTAAGGGTATTGGGATTATATTTTAGAATAATTTGGACAATGATAACGGCTTGAAATGTGTGAGGAGAAGAGGTGGTGAGGGGTGCTATTTATTGTGTAGGAGAGGGGTATTTCTCATTATTTAAATCATTACTTTATTATATTTCCCTAGAGAAGAAATAGTGTCGATTCGTGAGAATAAAAATAGTAAATATTTCATGTTATTTTGAACTAATGGTTCTTACCCCAGCCATACATAAATAATGACTCAAAAATTCAGGTATTTAACATCTATCATAAATTATCGTATCTTACTATTCATAAAAAATTCTTGTATTTTACAAAAATCCAAAAAAATCACCATAACCATTTTTATAAAATTAGAATCCAAAAATGAACTAAATTTTATGATAATAATTTTCTAAATATGAAAATTTTTAATTTTTAAATAAAATCATCATTTACATGGAAAATATGAATTTTAAAATTATAACAACATTTCTAACACTTTGAAAAAATAAATAACATCACGTAAAATTATATTATAATCCTAATACATGAAAAAACTAATTAATGACTAAATTTTTGAAAACATAAATTCTTTTAAATTTTTAAATTATTCTTAAAAATGTAAAAAAATATTTATGACTTAAAAAAATACTAATAGTTAATTAATAATTTTTAAAATATGTATTTACTTAAACTATTATATAATTATATCATATTATCACTTATAAGATGGATAAAATTTATTTATACTTTCATTGGTAATGTTACCATTCAATTTTCTAGTATACTATTCATAAGGTTCATGTTACTATTACAATGGTTAAGTTACTATTACTTTGATATATGTTCGCTAACTTCTATAAATGCCTTTTATTTTATTTATTATTCATTTATAAAGTTTTCATTTTTTCTTAATGTGATTTTATGTTATTATACTATATGAAATAATTAATATAAGAGAATTTCCATTGGTAAAACTTTGGGTCATTACATTTTTCTCCCTTAAAAAATTTCACCCACGAAATTTCATTTTACATTCTTCGATGATAATAGGTGTTGGTACTTTTCCTGCAATGCTTCATATGGTTCCCCTGATGCCTCTTCATACTAATAGTTCCACCATAGTACATTTACCAAGTTAATAGTCTTGTTGCATAGATCATTATCTCTATGATCCATGATCTTCACAGGGAGCTCGACATAAGAAATATCATTTTCCAAATGTACCAACTCTGAAGATAGTACATTTAAAGGATCTGGAATGTAATTTCCTAAGGGGGATACTTGTAATACATTGTGTGCTAAAGAAATAGTTGATGGAAGTTCTAGTCTATGGGATATGTCTGTGGCATGATAATGGGTCTCGAAGGGGTCGATTTACTTGGGACATAGCTTTCATTTTTCCCAAATATCGTTATCCTATTCCAAGGCGATATGGAAAGTAATACCATATATCCAACCATAAATTCAATGTCCCATCGATTACTATCTTTGAAACAATTCTATCAACATTTGGATGTCATGGTTGGATGATGAATGTTTTTAACATTTTCCACCATTTCTTTGACCATTTCAGGTCTTAGAAGCTTATTCTCACTAAATTCATCTCAGAATGTTGGTGTTTTTACCTTTTAATATAAGGGTCCACATATGGAGATATATGGATGATGAAGTGGTAACTATTATTATAATAGAACTAATCCAAAGCTAGATGTTGGTCACATCCTCTTTTGAAGTCCATATAACATACTCCCAACATATATTCCATTATCTAAATAGTTTAATAAGATTGGAGATTATTTTGAGGATGATAGGTCATACTGATGTTCAGCTCAGTTCGTAGAGCCTGTTGGAGACTTTTCTTGAACATCGAGGTGAATCTCATATCTCGATCGTATATAATCGAATGTAGTACTCCATAAAGCCTTAAAAATTATCTGATATATATCCATGAAATTTGATCCAGTGAGAAGTCTTCTAAAATTATGATAAAGTGATATGCCTTTATGAGATGATCCATAACAACCCATATAGCATTGTTCGTTGTAGATGTCTTTGGGCGTCTAGTGACAATGTCCATGGCGATGTTTTCTCATTTCCATTTGGGTATGGGTAATAGTTTAATAAACTCTTTATACTTTTTCCTCTCAGAACTCACTTTTTGACATAGTATGTACACTGATGTATATTCAGAAACATCCTTCTTCATATTATCCCACTAATTATTCTCTCAGAGATCTCGATACATATTTCTGCTCCCCAAGTGAATAGAGAAAGTATATCTATGTGCCTCATTCAGATGCTCATTCTTTATCTCTACATTGGGTGGTACACATAATGATTACATAAATCTGAAAACTTTATCATTATCACTCTTGAACTCAAATGATTTCCCATTTCTAATAGCTTTCACCCTTTTCTAAATTTCCACATCATTTCTTTGAGCATCTTCTACTTTCATCATGAGGGGTGGATGAGAAATCATTTGACAAAGGATTGATGATTTTTCTCCCTTAATGATTGAAATCTTAATCCTATGAATGTCTAAGAATATTATATCCTTCTCTATTCTCATTATTTATAATGATGCAATATCTTTTCTACATTGAGCATTCAACACATTATTTTCACTACCAGAATGGTATTGGATTGGGTGGTCATAATCTTTGATGAGATCCAACCATATTTACTGGTGCATATTAAGATCCTTCAGAGTTAATATATATTTGTGAATATTGTGATCAATATATATCTCACACTTTCCCCCATAGAGATAATGACATCATATTATCAATATAAAAATCACAACAACCAACTCTAGATGATGTGTGGGATATTTTTCTGATGAATTATCAAATACCTTGAGGCGTAACCTATAAATTTATCAATTTTCAGCAGTAAACATCCCAATACATTCTTTTAAGAATCACTACATACCACAAATAGTTCTCCACTTGTTGGGTGTGTGATTACTGGCGTAGCGATATGAATCTTTTGATATCCGTAATGATTTCCTCACATTCGTCATTCTAGTCAAAATTCACTCCCTTCCATGTCATCTTAGTTATTGGGTTTGAAAATCATGATAATTTTTCCCAAATCATCGATAATACCCAACTATGATAAGGAAACTATGGATCTCTATATTAGATATTTTTTATGGCCACTCTTTGATTTCCTTTGTCTTGGAAGGGTCCATAGATATTCCTTTTCTAGTGATAACATGCCCGAATATTGATACCTCCTCCATTGAGAACTCACATTTATGGTACTTTGAATTTAGTTTCTCCCTTCTAAAAGTCTTTATCACAATATTCAAATTATCCTCATGTTTCTTATTGCTCCTATAGTATATCATAATATCATAGATAAATACTACAAAACATTTTTCTAGGTAATCAATAAATACTCTATTCATTAAATAAATGAATTTTTTTTGAGCATTAGTGAGTCTGAAAGGCATCACTATGAACTCATATTGTCTATACCTTGTTCGAAAGGTAGTATTGAGAATATCAACCTTACCCACCTTTAATTGGTGATATCTGTATCGAAGGTCCACCTTAGATAAATAACATTCCAAATGTAGCTGATCAAACAAGTCATCTATCCATGGTATGAGATACTTGTTACTAATTTTTATTTAATTTATCTCATGAAAATCAATGAAGTGGTGCATTTATCAATCCTTCTTCTTGATGAAGTGGACTGGAACACCCTAGGGTGAAGCACTTGGCCACATAAAACCCCTATCCAAATTCTCCTGTAACTATTTCTTTAGTTCTTAAACCTCAATGGTGGACATTTTATAATGTGCCTTCTATATAGGTAGATATCCAGGAATAAGTTCAATTCATAACTAAACATGTCTATTAAGTAGAATAACATGAAACTCTTCGGGAAACACATCAGTGTAGTCCCTTATAATGGGCATGTCTTCAAGCATGATTCTCTTCTTTTTCTTAATCAATTGAGATAGATATTATTTCTAATAAGGAAATAATATCCTCTCTTGAGATGATGATTTTAAAAGAGATTCATCCTTCTCTTTACACTTGTACAGAATTGGAGGATGCTTTGGGATGTGAAGAGTGATCTCGCTTTACCAAAAGTTGATGTTTGATTTGTATAAAGATAGCCAATCCATGCCCAATATATTATTTAACTCCATTAAATTAAGTATGATGATATTTTTTGGAGGTTCAGTCGATAAACATTAACTGTGGAGGAGTTACATACTTGGGATGGAATAATTTCCCCATTTTCCATTTTCACAGATAACTCAAACTCTATATTTTAAGGTGGTGTTTTAATAGTTATAATAAACTTGAAAAATATTAATGAATGTGTAGAACTATAATCAAATAGTACATTCACTATTCATGAATTAATAACTAGCGTACCTATAACCGCATAATTTTCCAGCTCCACTTTAGCAGTAGTGATAGCATAGCTAGTTCCTTGTGGCCTCAGAGGTTATTGTTGATTGCCTCAAAAAACCCATAGATTAGAGAAGTGGTTCACATAATTCCCATGTTTCTTGTAGTTTTAACATAGCAATATAGGGTGACTGTTGATCTGAACCTTTGATTCTTCTTCCATGTTAGTGGAATTATTTATATACCATCGATAGTTCTTAGCTATATGTCCCATCCTTCCACATTTAAAGAATTTCACGGTTTCCTTTAGATAGTTTCCAAGATGATTCTTCCCATAATTTTGACACATGGGATGTTCAGTCTTCTATAATTCATGGGATTTATCTACTAATCCACCCATATTAGACTCCATTTTTTTCTTTTAGCACTGATACAATGATACCATTGAGAGTCTCCGATATCCATTTCAACCTTAAGGGCACAAAAAATATCCTCTTAATTTTCAAAGTCTTCAATCACTGGTTTTTTTAAACTTGTATTTATTGTGCTAAAGAAATAATCAACCTTGATTTATGCATTCATGACAATGATGAATGCGTTTCTTGCAATCCTTGTAAATTTTTCTTCATACACCATAATAAGCTCATCTTCATTTTTCATAAGTCTGAGGAACTCTCTTTCCATCTGGACATGGAGGGTCTAAGTAAAATATTTATTGAAAGTCATTTTCATAAATTCCTCCCATTCCATAAAATCAATTTCCTCATTGTACTTTGGGTTTTTTATCATTTTCCACCACTGATTATCTTCCCCATCAAAACTATAGACCACCAACATGACTATCTCTTATTCTAAGAACTGGATAATGGAGAATATATTTTCAATGGAGTTAATCCACTATTACATGATGAGGGGATCCAAAGATCATCTAAACATGGGAGGCCTTTTCAACATGAATTATTATATGACAACATTATCTTTTTTTTGAGAAGTAGGGTGTTCCACATGATTCAATTTATAATTTATATCTTGGACAAACTCAGTAAGTACTATCATAATTTTTTGAGCACCCATTCTCATCATATATGTCATATAATTAGGGAAATCATCACATTTCCTATCACATTTATTGTTGGAACATGTTCTTTTATTTTTCACCATTAATTAAGGAAATTAATGTGAATTTAGGTGGCTTTAATACTCAACTAATGATCATAAAAAAGGAAAAATTAAACAGAAAATTATAAAATATTAAAGGAAAAGTATATCCTATATTCTGATTCACTAGGTTTTAATCTAGGTTATCCATTATATTTTTCCTAACATAAATTATCTTATTGTCATTTTTTATTCTCATAATAATGGTTTATAATGAGCTAATGAATTTACCAATGCATATCCCCCAAGAGTGCCAATCTAAGTATATAGTAAGGCTTGATGTCATGTACCATGTTACCATGAGTCAGGATTGGAACACGTTGTCGTAGTTATTACTCATAGGTACATCTATTCAAGAACCACATCCAATTATAGTATCTATACATGGATGTATTTTCTTGATAAACCACTTACTCTATACTTCTAATAATTTAGGGATGTCTTCATGGACTTAGTCTTATCCCTAAGGTTCATACAAAAGTTGTCTGTTCCTAATATAAAAAAATTACTAGACCTTTCTCTCATACCAAATATAGTGAACCCATCCTTTTTCATATATTATTACATTATCTGAAACATAATTAACAATCAAATTAAAAGACAAAGATCATAAAGTCTAGTGTCATTGATAGACTAGGTACATAATACTAAAAATATGGGACTAAATAAATCATTTATTTATTTAACATCCAATATGAGAACCTAACTTCCTTTTAGCCCTTATATCGACATAGAATAATGTGCGGATAACATAGAAAAAGTATTGACTTAAAAATCCGAGTATGGCAATAAAGATTAAAATAATACTAAGAATATAGGTTAGAAAACATAACATAATGATATAAAAAGGCCTGGAACATGGTTAAACATATGTAATAATAATATATAGAATATGGGACTATATAATTGTGGAACCATAATATTGTGGAAGAAACATAAAACATGACTTTATCAGGATTCAAGGCTTGTTGTACATTGATGAGCACAAGTCAAGGCTAACCACCAAGACCGTTGTACATGGAGCACAAGTCAAGGAAAACCACTCAAACCATTGCACATAAAATCTCATGAGACTAAAAAATTAAGCAATGCAGTAGAGTGCTATCTAGGTTAACCCATCATAAAATGTTCATGAATATGTGTGCCTGATTAATAATCATACATAAGGAATCAAACACACACATAATGGTTACCCATGGTAAGAATAAGGTATCATACTCATGTCATATATCATAATAAATGGACCTATCGTAAAAGTGTACATGGAAGAAAAAAATTAAATATTACACAGAAATTAATAAAATAAAATAGTAATATATCATTATAGGTTTTTTTAAAATTAATTAATAACATGTAAAAATATTTTTTATGAATCATTAGAATTAAAACATTTTACTGAGGTTTAAGGAAAATATTTAAGATATTTTAAAGCATAAAAGAGAATAATCTTGTATATAAAACCATAAATTAACCATGAATGTTTTAATAATAAAATTATGTATTTTATAAAAATAATGTTGGCTTAAAATATATTTTACAGTGCACTTGAAAATGGGTAAGAATTAAAGAAGTTATCTTAAATCGGGCTTACTTATCAGGAAGAATTGAGTAGGGAAACACTAAAAACATGTATATGGAAAAAAATAAGGATGAATGGATATTGATACATGAGTTTGGAACATATAAAAATAATTTAGATGATGTACATAAAAATAAAATAGAATTTTATTTTGGTATAAATAGAGGAAGAGAAACCTGAAGGAATAATGGAGGTTCGGGTAGAATCCCTTACCTTAAGTCCAAAGGTGTTTTTCACTTGTTCTTAATGTCCTGGATAATAAAATTAGATTTATGAATTAATAATTACATAACCCATTATACAATTACTTGATTTATAATAACTTTATTAAGGTCATTTATGGCCTTTGGATAGGTTAAGAGATTCAATTTCATTGTTTGAGAGCATTGGTATCCATGAGTTTCATGGTTAGTTGACTTTAATACATGTATGAAGTGTCATGTAAATTGGGGGTAATTATATAGAATTAAATATATATGTAATTAATTATATTACAGATGTTATGTTTTTCTTATAAATCATTTTCTTTTATGGTATGAGGATTAATCATTAGATAAATAGTTAATGATAATCGTTTTTGTTTATTTTGGTGGTATTCGATCACAACGAAATCATTTTGTCTTATAAATTAAAATCATATGTAAAAAGGGATTATATAAAATCACTTAAGATATAATACATATAATATAATCTGGTTCAACCATAAAAATGGTTTCATGACCGTCATTTAATATGGTAAATGAAATTGAAAACATTTTTGTCCTTGAATGTGATAAATTAACACATCTCAGACGATGTTTCCATTGTTAGTATAAAAGGACAGGAAAGAGAGATGTTGATGGATTATTCCATTAGAATAACAAAATTATAGTATATTTAAGGTACTTTAGTTATCATACCATTTGAAATATGGAATGTGAGGAGATAAAAAGAAAATAAAGGAAAATTGAAATAAATTAAAAGAAAAGGAAGGGGGATTTACCCCTTGATTACTTATTCTTTATATTCGAATTTGGGGATTGGTTTTGGTATTTTATTAAGACCATAATATCATGGAAATGGGGATGGGTATTAGGAGGATATGTTAGTATAATTTTGACATGGCTCAAGGCATGAGAGGTTTAAGGATAATAGGTTGTGAGTGGTGGTATTTATAGTAGAGGCGAGTGGTGTTTTCTCGTTATTTAATTCATAAGTTTATTATTTTTCTCAAGATAAGAAATAATATTGATTTTTGAGACAAAAAATAGTAAATAGTATATGTGATTTCAAACTAATTTTCCTTACCACATTCTTACATCAACAATGACTAAACAATTCCGGTATTTAATATTTATCGTAAATTATTGTATTTTGTTATTCATAATAGATTCAAATATTATAGAAAAATACCAGAAAATCACCCCAACCTTTTCTCAACATGGAGAATCCAATAATAAACTCCATTTTATTAAAATAATTTTCTATATATGAAAAATTTACTTTTTAATTAAAAGCTTCATTTAAATGGAAAATTCAAAATTTAGAATTATAACTTCAATTATAACACTTTGAAATATTAAATAAGGTCTCATGAAATTATCTTATATCATAGGACATAAAAATAATAATTTATGAATAAATGTTATGAAAATAATTTTTTTAAATTATTAAATTAGTCATAAAATTGTAATTAAATATATTATGACTTACAAAAATACCAACACTTAATTAACAATTTTTAAAATATTTATTTACTTATACTATCATATAATTATATCATATTGTAACTTATAAGTTGGATGAATTTTTTATATAATTTTTTTATTAAGGTTACTATTCAATTGTCTAGTTCACTATTCATTAGGGTCATGTTACTATTCCAAAGTTCATGTTACAATTCCTTTGGTATATTTTCCCTAACTTATAGAAATAACTTTTATTTCATTTATTATTAATTTAAAAAGTTTTTATTATGTTTATAATGTGATTTTATGTGATTTTACAATATGATATAATTATAAGAAGGTAATTTTAATTGATAAAATTGTAGGTCGATAGAATTTTCCTCTCAAAATTACTATCAAAATAAAAAACGATGGTTGGTTATACACTCACTAATGGCATTCCATGGGGCCACACACATGAAAATTACCATTCCACCCCAGGTACTGATCAACTCATTCCAATTTGGGCACACATCCACCCACATCATCATCCATACGCTTTCAAACACATATACATGCATGTGTGAATGCTTGAGAATAACAAATGTATAAAAAACATTTCCAGTTTAAAAAAACAACACAACACACTTTTTCATACTTAAATTCGACTTTCTGTTAAAAAATGCATAATTTTTTTAAAATATCACTAACCAATAATCAAATTTTTTTTTTCTAACATTCAAATTCAATCCATTTCATAATATAAATCTTATGATTCCCATTAAAAAAATATTTTTCTACAGCTCAACAAATTCCATTCCATCAAAACCATTTGAATAGAAAACCATTATTTCTCTTTTAAAATAAACTCCCAAAACAAAATTTCATTTCCAAAATAAAAATATTAATAAAACACATACATTGATTATATAAATATTATATCATTAAAGCATTATTGTTTTACCCCAAAGGGAGATTTTACAAAAATCCATTTTTCTGAAGCCTTCCTCAAAGTTGATTTTGAAAATCAATTTCTCACTTTCCAAAAGTCCATCAATTACCACTAAAATAAAATTTTCAAAATTCCCAAACAAGAGATTATAAAACAATTTTTAGAATCATGGTAGAATCCTAACAACTCACAAGAATAAACTAGAGTTAATGGGTGACTTGACCATATGGTTTGAAGCCATATGGCAAGCATTCCACCATTATATAGAGTCTTCTAGGACTATGTCCTTAGATCCACATGGCTTTCTAGGACATTTGAGCTCATAGAGACCTCTGGTCCAACTCCCTTTTTGTATAATAAATATAAGGAAACCAAAATAACCAAAGAAACCAAAATAAACCTAACACCCAATAGAAAATCAATATTCTTTCCAATAACTGTTGTCCAGACCCTCCCTCATACTTACACCCTGAGATTTGATAGTACTACTCCATCTACCATGACATCCCAAATAATATACGGTGCTTTGAATTTTATTTCCTCTAAGGGAACCTACTATGATAAAATTTTATCATGAACCAACCTAAGCTGATCCCGAACAGGTCACCCAAGTTGATCCACGACATGGACTAAAGGGCATTCCTGATCCCCATAGGCTGGAAACTAGTGTCGGGCATCAATAGTATAACAAAAAAAACAATTTATCTTAATAATAATAAATAAACTCAACATGGGATATAAAAAAGCATCCCAAATAGTTATAAATAATCATCAAAACATATTTTATACATGAATCTGAAAAACAATACCACCAACTGAACATGAATAACACAAAATCTCCATGTGACCCCAAGGGTCACTCTCTGAAACCCAAACCAACAAACAGCCATGGCTATCTAATTAGAGATAAAACTTGTAACAAAGGATAAAAATAAGAAATAAATATAGGCATGATTACTAAAACGTAGTAGGCATTCCCGAAAAATCTATACCTAATGCACTTCCTTTAAAATAAAAGAAACATCAACTTCAATTTTGAGATACAATATATAAAATTAAACTTTTCCACATATTTCCATTTTAAATACAAAAACATATAATCTCGATTTTTACAATTCAAAACCACACTATTACTATAAAGGCACCAAAAAGAATTTTAAGACGATGATAACATTTCTTTTAAAAATGAGAGAGTGTAAAATAGTTCCAAGACTTGTTTCCATAGACCATTGAAATCCAAGTTTATCACCTTTAAAAGAATTATTCCATACATGTAGTCCATAAAAAAGATCACATAATAAGTTAAATTTTCACATAACTGACATATTTTAAAGTTATTTTTATTTTTAATTTACATCCTTGATTTGTTTTGGTGGTTTTCCATGAATTTTTGAATGAAATAGTGGGTTTCCAAAATTTGGGCCAACCAGAGAGCCCATTTCCAGTTTTGAATGTAAATTTTGTTTCTTTAATAACTCCTTTTTTTATACATTTTTCACCCATTAAAATTCCAAAATGACCTTCATTTAAATATTAAATCCAAAAAATAATTTTGGCCCCTTAAAAATTAATTAGAATCTTGGATTTGGGTGATCAAATTAGGTATTAGGCCAACCCGAAAGCCCATTTCTAGTTTTAAAATTGTTTTGTAATTATTTCATAAAATATTTAATTTTTATTCTTTTTTGGTGATTCTACCTCTCACACGTTCCCACTGAAGCCATCCTAACCTCCATCTTCGTTTTAGATTCTTTTGAGCTCAGATTAATCACGATTTAGGGCCGGACATCTGAAGATCCAAAAAACGTCCAGATTTCTCAAGTAAGTTGGTTCTCTTCCTTATTCCTCCATTCTTCTTAGGTTTTCTTCTTTGTTATTGAATCCACAGATGTCTAGAAGATGGGGATTCGTATGTATGGTTTTAGTTTTGAGTTTATTGGTCCAATCCTCCGGATTTAGGTTCAATCTTACTCCCTTGTGGTGCGGCGGAGGTGTGGTTGAAGTGACGAACAAGGATTAGGGGGTTTTGACGCTTTTGGTAGGTGATTTCATATGTAGGTATTGTAGAATGAGTTGGATTGTTGTATTTATCTTTCCATTATGTTCCAAATTCATTATTGTGATGCAAAAATTGATTTGGTTTGCATTTTAAAAGCGGTTGATTTTTATGTGCCAATTTTGTGTGAAAATGGGTGTTTTACATGTGCAACCCATGTTGTGACTCTTTGTGTTGTTTTATATTTCAGGTATTGGATTTATAAAAATGTTTTGATGCTGTAATTTCTGGTTTGGTATAATATCTGTGTCTATTTGGTTTTAAATGTCGGATTTTAGATGAATTTAATGTGAAAAATTTGATTACTTTTCATGAAATTGTTTTATGGAAATTATAAGTGGTTTATTGAGTTATACGAGAGGTTCAAAGAATGTGTAGCTAATGTTTTCAATGTGTGTGACCAAAAATTATATTAATATGTGAATATTGGTTTTGGTATCATGTGGTGACTATTTGAGCACAATACGGGAAACCCAGGTAACTGGGTGGGCTAACGTGTACTATTACGCTAGTGAACAGAGGGGTTTTGACCATGGTTTACTTAGAAAGTCTGAAATGGATAACACTAAAAAACTATTATGGAGATGATTGGAGACCACTAGCTTATGGGTATGATCCCTACTAGTGGGTCATTCACGAGAACAAATTTCATTATGGTTACTTTCACCGAGGAACGAGGTACTTGGGGCTCACAAAAAACTAGTACCCAGGGGTGTTCCTATGCTTGGTGCTCATGGCCTTTTTGGAATTTATACTTTATTTACGGTATTAAAGGATGTGAAAACCAGTAGCTTTAATTTTTTATTCAAAATCACTTATTCTTTAAATTTATCCCCATTGAAATTTATTTTCTTTTCAAAGTTCCACTTTTAGAAATAAATGCTACAATTATCTATTTATAACACTTGAATGCCTTTTATTTTGTAATTCCTATCACATGGAATCCTTTAGTGATATCCTATTGGGAATAGTATCAGAACCTACTTACACCTTTGGGTGTAAGTAGACTTGATCGTGTTTGACATAGGGAAAGGCAAGGCCTTGGGCGATGGCGGTTCGGGTTGCTAGTTTCTCTCGATGGTGCGGTGTTGTAGAGACGGCTTGTGGGTGATGACCCCTTGTCTTGTGGAGTCTCATGGGCTGTTTGATGCTACGTTTATGTAACTTGGACCTCTTGTGTCTTATTTAAACCCATATGCTCTGTTCTGAATTTTTATTATGTCTTGTTTGGCATAATTTTTCAGATTTGGTTTGTTGTTTGTTTTTGGTTATTTTATGAACCCAAACTCAGGTAAATTGTTACCAATGAATATTTATGATACCCGGGAACTTGTGCCAGCCCGTGGGGATGGGGAATGCCCTTAGGGACTTTCCATGAGCTGGTTTTGGTGCTGGTTTGATGGTGACTAGATTCGGTTCATGACAAAATGGCATCAGAGGAGGTTAACGTCTTTGGGTTATATTGTTATTTTGGGATGAGTTGGGATAGACAGTAGTTAGGACTATCAAGGCTCAGGGTTTTGGTTGTGGGTATGGTGTTTTCATGAACCTCTCATGGCAGAAAATGAGTCACTAGTGGATGTTGGAATTTGTATATTGACTTCACTTCCAAGTGTGACGTGTGGGTTGCAGACCACATGTGGACATCAGGAGGATGTGGAGTAGTTGTTTATTTTATTACTGAAATGTGTTTAGATTATTTATATTTGATTTATTAGATTAAAAGTTTCATAATTGTGGTATTGATTATTGTTTTGTGATTGTTTCATTTTGTAGTAACATGTCTCCCCGGAAAGCTCTCACGCACCCACAGGAGGAAGCTGGAGAGAGTTCTCCCACACCAATTAATCCTAGGATAGTCATGGTCGTGGTTAGGGCTATCCAGGATCTAGGATATGGACCAACACCAGTTCCATCTCCTGTTAGAGAGGATGATACTGGTCCTAGAAAGGACAAGGCCCAGGAGTTCCTGAAAAATAAGCCTCCAACCTTCCGAGGGAGCTCAAAACCCCATGAAGCAGAAGAATGGTTCGAGAAGATCGAGCACGTGTTTGAGTTCCTGGAAACACCCGAGGAGCTCAGGGTGAAGTGTGCCTCCTTTCTGTTGGAGGGTCCCAACCGTAAATGGTGGGAGTCAGTGCTACAGGCTGGGAAGAATGACCAGATGCGCTGGGGAGATTTCAAGGCTATCTTCAATGAATAATACGACCCTGAGGAGTTGGATTATTCCAGGTCTAGAGAGTTCATGGAACTAGTTCAGGGAAATCTATCTGTGATGTACTATGCCAACCATTTTGATGAGTTGGTTTGGTATTCTCTATAAATTGTCTCTAATGTGCAAGTGAAGGCCCATAGGTTTTCTAAAGGCTTGAGACCAGATATATACTCCCAGGTGTTCTTGTTAAAGCTGAGGACCTATGCTGAGGTCGTTGATTGGGCGTTCATGGTGTAGATTGATAGAAAGGCAGGGCTGGTTTCTATGGTTCAACATCAACAGTGGGAAGTGGAAGTTCCTCAGAGATGAAAAGGAAGTGGGAGGATCATGTGAATAAAGGAGGAGGCAGTTTAGGTAACACTTCCAGGTAGTTTTCATCAACGGCTTCTGATGCAAGATCGGTCGTGTGCCACCAGTGTGGGAAGCCAGGGAACATCCGTCCAGCATTCCCTCAACCTCCAAAGACTTGTTTCTAGAGTGGAGGTATTGGACATGTGCAAATCTTTTGTGGGATAGCGTGTCCACTTCAATGTGGGGCAGGATCCATGGCTCCTAGAGGAGTGCCAGCACAGTCTGAGCTGTCGAGGACTGGGGGATATCGATTTGGAAGCCATGGTGGTAGGATTGGGTCATCGTCTAGATAGATCCAGTTCATGGTAGAACCACAGACTAGCGGTCGTCTTTAGGCAGAGACTGGACATCTCTATGCAGTGGTTCAAGAACCACCAGGATTAGAGGCGGGACCATCGACTGTTTGAGGTACCGTTTTGATATCATCTTCTATAGCTGCTGCTCTTTTTGATATTGGTACCTCTGTTTCATTCATTTCAAAATGTTTTCTGGAAATTCTGAATTTTTCAACTGATTTGATGTCATTCTCAATGGATTTGGTGACATTGATGGGAAGGAAGAAGGATCAGGGTCTCAGGTGACCATCATGTGCGCTTTCTATGTCTGGGGTCGAGATAGAGTGGTACCTCTTAGTCTTAGATATGAACCATTTTAAAGTCATACTCGGGATGTATTGGGTAGTACACTTCTAGGCACACATCGATTCCTCTAGACGGCGTGTGATTTTCACGACACATGATGGGAGTCGTTAGGTTTTTCATGGAGAATGGGATCCTTAGTCAGGTCGCGTAGGGCCTCCACTCCCAAAGTTGGGATGTTTTATATTCCAATTATATTATCTCATGCTAGAGGATGGTCTTTCCCCTGAAGGTGCACTACCTCATGTAGTGAATGAGTTTCTAGAGGTATTCCCAGATGACTTTTCAGGCTTGCCCCCAGAGCAGGATGTGGAGTTTTCGATTGATCTGGCGTTGGGAACATAGCTGATATCTATTCCCTCTTATCGTATGGCCCCCACTGAGCTGAGGGAATTAATGATACCATTGGACTACTTAGAATCTAAATGATTCATTCACCCGAGCGTCTCTCCTTGGGCTGATCCTGTGTTGTTCGCGAAAAAGGCTGATGGATCCCTCTGGTTGTGCATTGACTACCGAAATCTGAATAATGTATCATTTAAAAACAAATAACATTTTCCTAGAATAGATAATTTTTTTGATCAGTTGAAGGGGGAAAAGTGGTTCTCAAAGATAGACCTGCATTAAGGGTATCATCAACTTAGGGTGAAGAAGTCAGATATCCCAAAGACAGCATTCCGAAGTAGGTACGACCACTTTGAGTATTTGGTCATGCCCTTTGGACTGATAAATGCTCCAGCAGTCTTTATGGAACTTAAGAATCGGGTGTTATATCAATATCTTGATTCCTTTGTTGTGGTGTTCATGGATGACATTCTGATATACTCTAGCTATGAGGAGGAACAGGAACATCACATGAGGGTCATTTTGGGTACATTATGGGATCACCGCCTCTATGAAAAGTTGTTAAAGTGCACTTTGTGGATAAAGGAGGTGAGATTTCTCGGGCTTGTGATCTCAGATCACGGAGTTTAAATGGACCCTAAGAATATTTGTGCAGTTATGTCATGGGAGAAGCCGAAGAATGTGTTCGAGATCAAGAGTTTCCTTGGCCTGGCTGGTTATTATAGGCGATTCAATTTGGATTTCTCTCTACTTGCTTCACCGATGACTGCCCTCACCTAGAAAGGGGTGATGTTTGTATGGGTTCTAGAATGTCATGCCTTATTTGAGGAGATGAATAGGTGATTGACTACTGACCCCATGCTAATTTTTCCAGAGGCTGGAAAGTGATATGTGGTTTATTATGATGCTACAGGTATGGGTCCTGGATGCGTGCTTATGCGGGATGATCATGTGGTGGCGTATGCCTCTCCCCAACTCCGGCCACACGAAAGGAACTACCAAACCCATGACTTGGAGTTTGCAGCAGTGATGGATGCTTTGAAGACGTGGCATCACTACCTCTTTGGGGAGAAGTTTTTAGTCTATTCTGATCACAAAATATTCTCTTATATCTTCTCACAGAAGGACCTCAACTTGAGGCAGCGTCGCTGGATCGAGTACTTGCAGGGGTTCGACTTTAACATTGTCTATACCCTAGGTAAGGGTAATGTAGTGTCCGACGCCTTGATCAGAAGGGTTCCATGGAAGGATTTGAGGAAGTCCATTGATGAGTGGACATTGATGGGGATCTTTTCTCAGATGCATGTGGAGACCAAGGAACACAGTGGAGGGGAATTCTTGGTGAGCGTCTAGTTGACTCCTCTATTGGAGTTAATTCAGCGGGAACAACCCAGTGATGAGCTTTGTCAGTGGTCGAAGTAGTTTCTTCATAGTAGGGATACATCCTCTGATTGGTTTTCATCTCCCGAGGGCATCTTGTGCTTCAAGGGCCGATCAGTAATGCCGTTATCCTTCCAGAAGGTGGTGATGTTGGATAACCCCTAGTCTCAGTGGGCTGTCCATCTGGGTTCCACTAAGATGTATTATGATGTCCGTCGGCAGTTTTGGTGGCCTGGTATGAGACGTGACATAGCAGAATTTGTGTCGAGATGCTGCACATGCGAGCAGGTGAAAGCAGATCACCAAAGGCCCTACGGTTCGCTCCAACCACTACCCATTCCTACCAGGAAGTGGGACGAGGTTTCCATGGAGGTTATTGTTGGATTACCTCATATACCTCGAGGTAAGAATGCCATTTGGGAGGTGATTGATCGTCTAACAAAATCAGCCCACTTTATTCCGATCAGAGATACATCTAAAGTGGATGAGTTGGTCTGTTTGTATCTTCAGGCGGTGGTGAGACTCCATGGTGTGCCATCCACAGTTGTCTCATGTAGAGACCCTCATTTCACATATCGGTTCTGGGAAGGCCTTCATAAGGCCTTGGGGTCCCATATTAAAATGAGAACAACATACCATCCACAGAAGGATGGTCAGACAGAGTGAGCGAATGAGATTTTGGAGGATATGCTTCATGTATGTGACATAGACTTTGGAGGATCTTAGGATACCCATTTGGGATTGGTTGAGTTTTTATATAATAACAGTTACCAATACTCGATTCGAATGACTCCTTTTGAGGCGCTCTTTAGTCATCCTTGTCTGTCCCCCTTGTGTTAGGCTGAGGTAGGTGAGACCTCACTTCTGGGACCGAGTATGGTGAAGGAGAAATATGAGAAGGTAAAATTAATCAGGCAACATTTATTGACAGCTCAGAGTCGTCATAAATCATATGCTGACCGGAGGTGTCAAGACCTAGAGTTTTCTGTCAGTGATAGAGTATTCTTGAAGGTGGCCCCTCGTCTGGGCCATCGTTGATTGGGAAAGCAAGGTAAGCTGACTCTGCAGTATGTCAGGCCATTTGAGATCATCAAGATTATTAAAAAGGTGGCATACAGGTTGTCCTTACCTTCTCAGTTGATTTCCATCCATGATGTCTTCCATGTTTCTCATTTGAAGAAATACTACCCGGATCTGTCCCATGTGTTGAGTTGGGAAGAACTGGAGATAGAGCCTGACATTTCTATTTTTGAGGGTCCAGTGAAAATAGTGGACTCCCAAGAGAAGATACTTCGAGGGACATCTATTCTATTAGTTCGGGTTCTATGGCAGCATGTGAATGATACACATGAGACATGGGAGCAAAAGTCGTGGGTTGAGGAAGAGTACCTGTTCTTGTTTTCCAATCAAGCATCATGTTGACATTCCGGGGCAGAAAGTCCATCATGGTGGAAAGAATTATCACAGAAATGACTTATTTTAAAGGTATTTTTCATTTTATTTACATACTTTCTTTTTTGGTGGTTTTCCATGAATGTTTTGAATGAAATAGTGGGTTTCCAAAATTTGGGCCAACCTAAGAGCCCATTTCCAGTTTTGAAAGTAAATTTTTTTTCTTTAATAACTCCTTTATTTTCGACAATTTTCACCGATTCAACGTCCAAAATGACCTTAATTTAAATATTAAAACCACAAATGAATTTTGGGCCCCTTAAAAATTCATTAGCATCTTGGATTTGGGTGATCAAATTAGGTATTGGGCCAACCCGAAATCCCATTTCCAGTTTTAAAATTGTTTTCTAATTCTTTCATAAAATATTTATTTTTTATCCTTTTTCGTCGATTCCCCCTCTCACACGTTCAAACGGAACCCATAATCACCCCCATTTTTGTTTTCGCCTCTTTGGAGCTCAGATTCATTAAAATTTAGGACCGAACCTCTGAAGCTCCCAAAATTTTCAGATTTCTCAAGTAAGTTGGTTCTCTTCCTTATTCCTCCCTTGTTCTTAGGGTTTCTTCTTTTTTATTGAATCCAAAAATATCTAGAATATGGGTCTTAGTACCTAGGGTTTTAGTTTTGAGTTTCTTGGTCCAATCCTCTGGGTTTAGGTTCAATATTACTCCCTTGTGGTGTGGCGGAGGTGCGGTTGAAGTGACACACAGGGATTTGGGGGTATTGACTCTTTTGGTAGGTGATTTTATATGTAGGTATTGTAGAATGAGTTGGATTGATGTATTTATCTTTAAATTATGTTACTCATTCAGTATTTTTATTTCAAAAATTAATTTGTGTAGAATTTAAAAAGTGGTTAATTTTTAAGTGCCAATTTTGTGTGAAAATTGGTGTTTTACATGTGCAACCCATGTTGTGCCTCTTGGTGTTGTTTTATAATTCCGGGATTGGATTAATAAAATTTTTTTGATGCTGAAATTTCTGGATTAGTATAATATTGGTCTCCATTTGGTTTTAAATGTGGTATTTTTGATGAATTTAATGTGCAAACTTTGATTACTTTTCTTGAAATTGTTTTATGGAAAATATAGGTGGTTTATTGAGTTATACGAATGGTGCAAATAAGGTGTAGCTACTGTTTTGAATTTGTGTGACCAAAACAGATATTTAAATGTGAAAATAGATTTTGGTACCATGTGGTGTCTATTTGATCACAATACGGGAATCTCGTGTAACTAGGTGGGATAACGTGTACTACTACGCTAGTGAACAGAGGGGTTTTGACCATGGTTAACATAGCAAGTCTGACATGGAAAACACTAAAAAACTATAATGGAGATGATTGGAGACCACACGGTTATGGGTATGCTCCCTACTAGTGGCTCTTACAAGAGAACTAATTTCATTATGGTTACTTTCACCGAGGTACGAGGTACTTGGGGCTCACAACAAAATAGTACCCAGGGGTGTTCATATGCTTAGTGCCCGTGGACTTTTTCGCATTTATACCTTCCTTATGGTATTTCGGTATGTGAAAACCAGTATCATGAATGTTATATTCAAATTCACTCATTCTTTATTGTTATACCCATTGAATGTTATTTTCATTTCAAAGTTTCACTTTTAGAAATAAATACTACCATTTTCTATTTATAACTCTTGAAAGCCGTTAATTTTATAATTCCTATCACCTGGAATCCTCGGGTGATATCATATTGGGCTTTTTCACACACCCTACTTACACATTTGGGTGTAAGTAGACTTGATCATGATTGACACAGGAAAAGGAAAGTCCTTGGGCGATGGTCGTGCGGGTTGCTAGTTTCTCTCGATGGTGCAGTGTTATGGAGACGAC
The DNA here is from genome assembly GCA_963277665.1 of Viscum album. Taxonomy (NCBI): domain Eukaryota; kingdom Viridiplantae; phylum Streptophyta; class Magnoliopsida; order Santalales; family Viscaceae; genus Viscum; species Viscum album. Next base: position 1,511,117,322 of record OY728131.1, read on the forward strand.
TTGTCGGTGATGACACCTTGTCCTATGGAGTCTCATGGGTTGTTTTCTGCTACTTTTATGTACCTTTGGACCTCTTGTGTCTTGTTTAAACCCATATACTCATTTCTGAATTTTTATTAAGTCTTTTTTGGCATAATTTTTCATATTTGGGTTGTTGTTTGTTTTTGGTTATTTTAGGAACCCAAACTCGGGTAAATCATTACCAAATTAATTTTTATGATACTCGGGAACTTGTGCCAGCCCGTAAGGATGGGGAATGCCCTTCGGGTATTTCCATGATCCGGGTTTGGTACCGGTTTGATGGTGACCAGATTTAGTTCATGACATAAATGGAAATAAGAACACAATAGTAACCAATCAACAAGTATCTCAATCATCTATTGTAGGAAACTAAGTGCCAATAGATATGGGTATAACCTAGGAACTTATAAATAATTTAGAACATATTAATAGATGTTAAATCATCATGGAAATAATTCCTCACCCAAGGATGTCAAATATACCAACACGCTCAGCCACACCCCCTATAGTACAGACTGAGGGGAACTATTTTATAGTAATAAAAATCAATATATCTTCATGTAGTGGGACACTATCTAGAGTGAAATATAACTAGTGCATAAATAGTTCTCAAAAAATTCAATAGTTATGTCAGGTTCCCATGTCAATATGTAAGGAAGAGGGTGAGAAAACCGATACCAATAGAGAATCCAAACACATACACTTATATAATAGTTTACACATTGGTATCACCTAAGTCACCCCAAGGATCAATCTCTTACCATTAAACTAATAGATCAAAAGTAAATGGGTCACGATGACTCCATAATGAGGACATCCCACCCATTCATATACATAGATCACAAGGATTACACAATGAGTACATCCCATACATTCAATATAAAAAAGGTAAGAAGATTATCCAAAAAGATTTTTCATAATAAATACTTTCACCATTTTCATTAAATTTATAAATGAGTCTCAAGTATTCTTTAATAAACCATCAATTTTTCAAAGAACCAATACCACCATTCCAAAAAGGCATGAATACACCAATTATAATTTCACAATAATTTGTAAAATTATACTTAGGCACTCATGCCACATTTTCAACCAAAAGATGCATTCATTAAAACATTCTAAATAGGCCACACACCATTACTACATGTAAAAGCATTTTCGAAATTGTGAAACACCCACCAGTTTAAAATCCAAAACATTTGGAAAACTTTTTTAAGAAACAAAAACCATATTTTAAATTGAAAAAAAATTATAAACAAATCCAAACCATGATTTTATATCACTAATCACTCATAATTTACAACTATATACTTTGTCAAATAGTTGGTGTACAATGTTTAATAAAAAAATCTCATTTATCATAAAATTAGGTATAACTCAACACTTGTTTCTTTAAAAATAATTCAAAGGATCACACATTACTATTTAATATTAATGGATGGTGCGAAATAATGAAACTAAATATTCCCATATTAAAAGGAAAGTGAAAAGTGAAACCTACCTCAAATAACAGGCACATTAACTATGCCCAACTGAAATGACTCAGCGATGGTTCCATGAAGAATAAACATCCACAAGGAACCATAAGATAGAACCCCCCCACCAATTTTTCACCACCCTATTTCCTCAAATAATCCAAAAAATATCCAATAGGGTTAGAGGAGAGAGGGAAAATAAAAGAAAACGAAATGATAAATAGAGCGGATCCCTAACCTTTTGATTTGGGTGAAGATTCACCAAGAAAACACATTGAAATCTACTTGAAGAGGAATAAAGAATCCAAAAATCATCGTGGGATAAATCATGATTATGTGGATTGGATGGGGGATTACAAGGAATGAAACCCCACTTAAAAGGGAGAAAATCTCAAAATACCCTTTCCCCATGTGGGTTGCATGGTTAGCTTTCATGGTTTTTGAAGTGGTGTGCAAATCATGTTATTTCCCATTGTGTAGTGTTGCACGAGATACGCAGTTAATATGCATGGTTATTTAAATAGTGACACCAAACCATATGACCCCTACATACTTAGGATTCATAGTTAAACAAGAAATTCTCCTTAACCATGCTTTTTGGAGAAAATCCCCAAAACATGACCATTTTCACCCCAAAAATCATCTAACTTAAGGGGATAATCTATCCATTAAGCACACCCCATATATAAGTGACACTATGGGTTTAAAAAAATGTTTAAAAATCCATTTACTCTCCTTAACTTCACACTAATAATGAACATGGAAAAATACCACCCAAAACATCTAGGACTCAAAATTTAAATCAAGAATACCTGAAACCCCAAATTTTAATCTGCAACACCTGGAACATGAGAGAAAAACCAATAAAAAAATTTAGTTTGAAATAAAGGATAAAAAATAATATATAATTGCGACATCATATTTTATCAGGACACTCTAATATATTTGGTGTAGACATAGTTCATGCATCCAATCTTACCAATTGCTTATTTTGTGCTCCTCTTCTAATGATCTCAGATCTACTTTCCCTTGATTCATTCCTTATCAATTTTCTATACCTATTATTCTAGTATAATAAATCATTGATGATGGATATTCCCCGCCACCAGTAGTAGCCACTAAATATGAGTTCTATTTGGTAATATAAATTTTATCCCAAACTTTTCTGATGTGGAAAACCCATTTTTTGCACGTACATCTACCATGGTAAGGGTGTTTTCGTAGTATTTTCTCTTCTACTAATCAGATGTTTATGAGGGGTTGTCATCATCCTTATTATCCTAAACATGACTAAATTTATAATTTAAAATTGTATTTTTAGTCAAAATTGATTTACAAACATCCTTAGGAGTTGATGTTTTGAGATACTAGTTTGAGCCCAATATATTAACTAATTTTAATTTTTTATTATTCACTTATTATACTATATATTAATCATCTATCATTTTATTCAATGATTTTTCACCATAATGACATTTAAATTAAGTATTAAAAGTCCCTTCTTCTTTTATCTTAACTTTCCCTTAATGTTTATTTAAATTCATATAATTCCCCACAACATTCAGGTTGTAATTTTTTATTTCATCATTATAAGTAGACTCCTTCTTGATATGATATTATATATATTCAGTTTTATATTAATATTATATATTTAATAAATCAAGGACCTTATTGAGATTTATATAATGATCTAGATGTGATTCCAATTCAAATGTCTATATATATCCCATATATTTCATCTGACATTCTTCTTCCTTAGTACTCGAGATCAATTCTTACCTCTTCACATATGCCATGATTTTTTTAAATTTATCAAGAGTTTCATCTTTTGATTACATACTATATAATGATTCTTATTTATCTTCTTTACTCGACATATTTTTATTCTATCATTATAGAAACCTATTTCTAACTTTGGACGATTTTTTACCCATTTTAATGTTTTATCCGAAGAATTATTTTGATTTTCATCTCTTTGTCCATATACCTAATATTTACTATTTTTACTATTAAATAGTTAATGGTAAAGTGTATAATCCCACCAAATGAGAATTATTTGAGTGAAAATTGGATTTTTATATTTCCCCTTCTATTTTCTATATTCATAGAGATAAGGTTCTTGAATTTATCCTAAATCTCATCCTTATAATCATTATAATATGAATCATTATAGTTTTTATTTGCATTTTCCTAGATCTGTAACATTATCATGGATATAAAATCTATCTCTTATTTAGCAGTCTTCTTTAATTCTTGTATTGTTCTAATTTCATATGAAATGTGGACATTATAAAACAAATCATTTAAAAAATATTCTATATCCTCAATGATAGAGATATTTAGCTTAAATATATCATGAAAATTCTTCATTAAAATCATTACAATTATGAAATCCTATTACTTCTCACCATATCATTTCATATAAATATATATTTAATTGAATCTAGTAATTTAGTAATCAATGGGTTATTCATCGCCCATTTTGATGTTATAAAATCTTCATCTATAGAATCTCAAATTTTCCTCTTTTACATTTTCATTAACTTTACATATGTTTTCCAATTTGAAATTGATGGAATTTATAGTTTAAAGTCCCATAACCATAGTAATTAAATTTTCAAAAAATTATTAAAGAATAAAATTTCTATCTTTTCAAGATTCTTCATATCAAAGAAGGATATTTGAGCACTTATTTATGTTATTGGAGAACAAAATATAGCTACATCTACCATTTCTAGTATAACAAAAATACTCTATATTACACAGTTAAACATGATTTATTATATAAACATGTACTTAAAAAGAATACAAGGATCAAGAGGTTTAGTGTCTTGGAAAATTAGGAACATTACATGACAACATAAGACATAAAATAAAACAACTTTATTGAAAAATTATTTTATATGACCACAATATTCTTTTATACATAGAATTGTATGGTATAACCTAAGGACATACATAAGAAAATGGTGAGATATAAAGCCCATTGTGAGAGTAAACATGGAAAAACTTGATTAATACAATTCATGGTAGGAAATAGGCATATTAATGAAGTATAAGAGAAACATGAACATAAAAGGCATGATATAACATGATTATCATAACATGGAAATGTGGAAACAAAATAAAACATGATATTATAATGAGACAAGGCTCATTTCACATGATTTATCTTGAGAAAACCCTCATTTCTCATTAATTAGCATGACTAAACCCTCAATGCACATGAATTAGTATGAGTGAACCCTCATTGCACATGAATTAGAATGAGTAAACCAAAATTTCACATGAATTATCATGATTAAGACCTCATTTAAAATGTTATATCATGATACTAAACATTTCCCAATTCATAAGAGTGATATCAGGGTGCACCCTTTATAATCATTTCATTTCATGTATAAGTGTACCAGATGGATCATATAACATGGAATCATTGACCATCATAAATTATTCCATGACTAGGAAATATGGAATAAATACATTTAAGTACCAATAAATATGTAAATTTACCAAAATTTGAATACCCTTGATAGAGAAATGGGTATGGTATTCACTACACGACGATTTTCCCATAGAAAATCGTAGTACAATTTCGGCAGCATTACGTCATCATATAGAAATTCATAAGGTGGGATGATGAGATAGAAAGGGGTCTTTAGTAATTATACATGAAATAGATAGTAAGTGGTTCATGGAACATAATATACGACATATGAAATGGAATTTTGATTCATAATATGGGATAAATACATGAATGTAAATAATAAGGGAGAAATCCCTTATGGAATTTCGGCATTGTAACAGGTGTACATGGAAGGAATTAATGAGAGAGAAAGTGGTATATCAACATTAAAACATAATAAGGGAAATATGAGGGAGGTAAAAAAATCATACCCCAACATTTTTAATTGAAATTAAAATGGTATTCCAACATAAAAAAACTTGGATAAAAATGATAAAGGAATGAATCCCTTATGAAAATTCAGCATGGTAACGAGAGTACATAATTGTTCAACAGACAGATAAATGAGAGTGAAATGGGATATAATGATTTATAAATCAAATTTAATGTAGGGATTATATTTAATAATATATTCCAAAAATTGAATAAAATAAATTAAAATACATAACAAGAAAATATTTCTTGGTAAAAGAGGAGGGTTGAAGATCCCTTATGAAATTTCAGCATAGTAACAAGTGTAATTAAAGAATCATAGGGGGGATTGACGAGAGTAAAATAAATATATAATAATATATAAATAAAATGGAAAATATTTGTGTCATGGAACATAATAACCCAACATATAAATATGAAACTTAAGAAGAATAATGTAAATAAGTTGCTTGAATGAAAATGGGAAGAGTGTAACCCCTTATGAAAATTTGTCATGGTAAAGGATTAGGTAAGGGTAAAGATGAGGGAGGATAAATAATAAATCATTAAAATAACAAAAAATGGAAATTAATAAAATTATTATAAAATAATGACATTATAAACATTAATAATTAAAAATACTTTCGAATAAGATGCTTTATTTTGAATGAGAAGAAGAAAGTGAGGATCCCTTACTTAGAAGTGTTATCACAAAGGCTTGGGAGAGGCTTGATAGAGTCTTCTTGGGATATTAGGGAGCATTGGGAGTATTATAGAGAGGGTTGGTAAGAGGTTGGTCGAGATCCAAATGGTTTGAGTGAAGAGGAATGATAGAATGGGTGGGTTTATATAAGAAAAGTGAGATAATTCTTTATTATTTAGGTTTGGGACACTACACATTAAACTAATCAAAATAAAAAACCTTCACATGGTTTGTTCCCATGGTTTCTGGAAAAGGGGATTGGTATACAATATTTAATATGTACAAGGGATGAACCTATTAAAATACTAGGATTTCTTATTTGGAGGTGACTCACACTCTCAAAAAAATTATTTTAAAATGTCAAAATATTTTATAATTCATGGAGGGCTCACTAAGGCATCATAAAATTAATCAATCAAACATAAAATAAAATTATTTAAAGGTAAAACATATATTGGTCGAATATACATTTTATTGTATTTTATTACATCCCTATTGGGTCATTATGATGTCATAAAATAGATTATATATTTATATGATATTTATTTTTACCCAGAAATTTGATTGTCTCAGAAAATTGTGAAACATTCACTGTTAATTAATTTCAATATACTGATTAAAAAAATAATATTCATTTTATCTAAATAATTTTATAAATATTTAAATTTTCAATATTAAAATAAAAATCGTTATTTATTAAAAATTGACGGGTTTTGACCAGAATTTTTTCAAACCTTAATAAAAGTTACATTGGACTTCATAGAAATTATATGATCATTTATATTTAATAAAAATTATATGATAATAATATTTTCTTAAAATATTATTTATTACAAAAATAATTTAATTCATCAATACAAATTCTTTAATAAAAAATACAATTTCAGTTTTAACATATAGAAATATAATTCTTATCAATCTAAATACATAATCATTTATAAAGTAAAAACAATAATGAATAAATATAATAATATATTATAATTAAAAGTAGTTTTCTTATAACAATATTATCATAAGATTATTAATAAAATTTTAGTATAATATAATATTTTATATATTTCAAAAAAAGTGGCTTTTTACAAGAAAAATCAATTTATCTAATTCATAATATTTTTATAAAAAACTATTCTCATAAAGGAATTTATGGAATAAGAATTTAATTTATAAGATTGATTAAAAATGTAAATAATGGCTTGTTACATAACCCCTTATAATACATGCATATGGCCTAAGGGTAAGGTGTGCGATGGTGGTAGACTCTTATGGCTATTCAGATAACATCGCTCGAGTGGTAATTTCTATTAACTTGAAATTCTATTATAAGAGATTTCATTCAAGATTAACATCTTGAATTTTAGATTGGGATTAGCCAAGAGTGAATCCTAGTGATGATACCTCCTTTTTTAGCTATTCCAAATGAGATCTGTATGGATCAGGTCTACTGAATGAGGAAATCGACTCTTCTTTTTGAATTACTTTTACAGTTTTCATTTCTATTTATAAACAATAATTATGATGTTAAAATTATTATTATCTCCAATGGTCAAATTGATATTCGATCATAACTGACCAATGGTCTTATAATTTTCAAAAACTAATAGTTACATTTCAATTTATACTTATATAGTTTTAATTAATTGGAAAGAGTAAAACATTAATTTTCAAGAAATAAAATATTATTCAAAAGTTTGAGTCGTTACATCCAGACCTAGTGATAGAATAAATGGTATCATTTTAGTCCTCCAACCAAGGTAGTTATTTCCATATCATGTGGAATCTCTCCTTCTATTTTATAAAATTTGATCATACCTTCAAAATATATTAAGGATCTAATATGCAGAACCTAAATACTATGACACCACTTGAGATTATCTAAGAATTCTTACATTATAGAGAAAGGAGTGAGGGTTTGAATATTTGCTGAAAAAAATTTAAAATATATTATACATAAAATAAACCTTCTAAAAGGGTTAGGATTTAGTCTTGATGAATATTTACTTACAACATTAAAATAATTAATAAAGAAATGAAAATAATAATGTACAAAAAATTCTTATAAGGTTCCTTCATAGTGCGGCTACATACTCTTTACTATAGTAGTTGATATCATGTTTTATATATTTTTAACAATATTTCTATCATTAAATACAAGATAGAAGTATTGGGATCATATTGTAGCCTTTCTTTACAAAAACCCACTGTAATATAAACTATATCTTTCTGGTTACAATGTGAATGAACCGTAATAATAAAGATCACTTTAGAATTAGTATTTTTCAATAACCAAAAAATATCATCCTCTCAAGCCCCTTGGATAGATAGATCTCAATAATTTCACCTTTTTAATAAATTCAAACATAATGAAGTGAAACTATAAACACATTGGTAATCCATGATAAAATCATGTAGGCATATATTTTTATCTTCTTCTTAGTAACCTCTTTAATATCAAGTCACTGACTACTTATGCTCCATAATTTTTCGAATTATTCTCTATGATCTATCTTTAGGATATGTTTTCTCTCAATATATAAATACACAATTGTCTTCTAAATCTTAAGTGTCACACACTTGAATAATAACTCTATTTATGTAAGGACCTAAACTTAAACATTACATTTTCTAAGGATTCACTACCACAAAACATGGTTTCCACAACGCCACCCTTTAACTGTGCTAAAAAAGCACTGATAAATCCAACCCCCTTTATTATCGCTTTTTTAGCATGGTTAAAGGAGCCCCCTTTATCAGTTCTTTTATTAGTAGCGCTGATAAAGGGGGTGCTTTATAATCACTTTTTTCCTTTCACTGATAAAGTGTATATTAAAAAATTTATATCTTTTAAAAATTAATATATTGTTATATAATTATATTTATATCAATATAAATATAATGTATACTTTTTAAATATGTTTTAGATGCATATAAATAATCATTTTCACTTAATATGTAAGATATGTAGTGAAAATGGCTTATAATATATCATAGAAAATTAATAATTAATAATTTTTTAATTTTCATCAAGTGATAATAATTTAATAAAAATTTGAAAACACAAACATTTTAAAAAAATATCTAAAATAAGTTGAATACATAACTCAAACTTCAAAAGACCATAGCTTTTGATCTGGGTTTCCATTTGAGCTCTACATCATATCAAATCAAATCTTGTGATGATATCTATTCCTTGTGACCTAAGGGAACCTTCTTTCACATTTTTTAGAGGCCAAAAAATCTCAAGAAGACCAACAAAACTGATTTTTTAGTTCAGATACCTGTTTTTTAATCATTTGATGGAATTTCAGCCTCATTTCAGGTGGTATTTTTGACCCTTTTCACTGGGGACTGAATTTATTCTAAGGGGCTACATTATATTGATAATATAGTTTTGATTTTTTTATTCATAATGTAATTTTACTTATAATCAATTATATAACAATATAAATATTTCTTTTATATATTCACCCTTAAAAATATAATCTTATAAATAAATAAATAATCATTTTTACATATAAAGTATATTTCTAAATATATAAGGCTTATCTAAATAAAAAATTAATATCAATTTTATTTAAAATAGAAAAATATTTACATTTATATACCTATATGATGTGTGTTTGTGTGTGTGTGTGTATATTTTGTGCATCTGTATTGACAAACTGATATATATTATCTATATATTCTAAACATATGTATATACATATTAACATATAATATTTGTAAATATATATAAATATTTATAATTATACATAAAAATACACATATAATGTGTATGTGTGTGTTATATATATGTATTTATTTATTTATAAAAAGACAAAAACAGAATATTTTTTAAATGGTGGAGTGGTAAAGGCTTAGGAACATGGGTAAGAGGTCCCGAGTTCGAATCCTAGGGAATGAAGGTCACGCACGTAGTGGGGGAATAATTCCTAGTGCTATTAAAGTGGGAGGGAGCGTTGTTAAAGACTAGGGGTGTTTGGGGTGTGTGGGCTATGGTGGGATGTGGAAAAATATTAAAGGGGGGCTTCAATAACTATTGAAGCCCCTCCCAGAATTGAATATTTTTAAATGTTTTTTTAACTTTTATGAGTGCTTTTAAAAAAGCACTATAAAGGGAACCTTTTATCATCATTTTTTTAGCACTGATAAAAGGGTCATTTATCAGTGCTTTTCTTAGCAATGATAACCCCCATCTTCACCTTGATTAACAGTGTTTTCCTAGTGTTATTAACTCCCTTTTCTAGCACTGATAAAGGCCATATTTTTAACAGTGATTTTAGACTATAATTCTATTTCTTTAATTCCCTAATATGTTTTAGGTTTAGAGTTTTAGAGATTCATGACAAAATTGTACATTATAAACCCATAAATTACAATTGGAAACTTATACTCAGTATCCATTTCTTCCTCTAAAATAAAAGATTTTAAAAAATGTGTTTTCTCATCATGTAGAATCTTCACAGTTTTCATATTGTTCTCATCCTTATCTCTATTTTACCTTAAATATTGTGAAAAACAATTTAAAACATGGAATTAGCACAAAATATCAATAAGGGACAAAAATGAAAGGAAAATTTTAGCCTAGTAAAAAACATGAAAACCCGTGTAATATTTACATTTATCTCAATGTTCATTGGGAAATTGAATGAATCAATTTCTTATAAAAATTCACATACTCATACCTCAAATAAAATCATTAAAACCCATAGAAGGAAAAAGATAACCCTTTTTGGAAACATGGATCCTCACATTCATAAAACCCTTTCTAAAACATTTTTAAATAGAATAATAATATGATTGACATCAAATATAATCACTATATAATGTAATATAGGACTATAATGAGGCTCACCCATTCAGATAAGCTATATCGAGCTCACTCGTGAGCTATAATGGGATTTAAGGTTTCGTATAAGCTATATGAAGTTCACCCATTGTCATGAGATATAATGGGGATCAACCCTTTATATAAGGAATATCAGGCTCAACTGTGAGATATAATTGAGATCATCCCTTTATTTAAATGGAGTAACCAATATGGTCAACCTCCAACTTCAAAGTACCCAATGCATTGGAGGTTATCACGTAACAACCCATCCTTAGTTAATCACAAAACCATCAATCATTGGTTTATCATGTAACAACCCTAATTGGTTTATCACGTAACCATCAGTAAATGGTTTATCACATAACCACCCGTATTAATAAAAAATTACCAAAAACTATATGAAAATCATAAAACATTAATACTTCCATTATACAAATATTCATAAGGAAAATAAAACATTGATTATAAAATATCATATTGTTAGAAAAAGTGCACATGTACAGAGGGAAAAAAATTATTTGGAAATAATATTATAATATTTTAAATTATGATTCAAATAATTAAATAATCATGAAATAAGAAAAACCACTCATTCCGTATAATTTCAAAAAACAGTCTTTTCATATCTTTGTCGCAAAAGTCATAAAGAAAAACAATTATAAAATGAAAAACGAATCATTTCAAACTGTTTTATAAAAATTCAATCATGTCTGAAAATAAATTAAATAATCATAATATAATAGAAAAAAATTTGGAATCAATTTTTGAAAAAACATAGATTGAAGAAAAAGTGGTTTTTAAGGGATCATTAAAAAGATATTTTTTAAAAGTAATTCTCTTTTGAATATCATTATATTGGAGTGAGTATCAATAAAATGAATTGAATGAATTTTTTTCCTATAAATCCACATAAAAGAGTGGAAATAAGATAAAATATATTAAAAATTAATTTCACACTAAATCTTATTAAGACATAATCAAGATGTAGATGTTTAACGCAAATAATGGAAATTGGGTTAAGAAATCCCTTACAATGTTCATATAATTGAGGTTAGAATTATTCAACGGTGTGATTTTGTATAAATAAATTATATACAAAAAAAATATAATTGGGAATAAAACATAACAAAATAAATAATGTATTCCAAACATAATACTGACATAATATATTCAATGAAATCGATATATAAACCAATGAATGGAAATTAAGTTAATGAATCTCTTACCACACGTTTGAATTCCTTAATATATGTTCAAATCTCTCACATAATGGTTTTAAGAATGTTATTAAATATTTAAATATGTATATTAATATTTTAAATACCTTATTTTATGAATTTATGAGCTTTTGTGACACATTAATTAATAATATTTCCTTATTTTCATTTTTTATGGTGTGTTTGTTTCATGGTTTCATGATCGGCACATTTGTGTATAATTATTGTTGTTCTTGAAATGGGATCAAAACACTAAAATTAGAATTGAATAGTTTTAATGTAATTTCATACGTATGAATGGACCCGTATATAATTTTTATTTTTGACATGAGGATGATTTATTAGATAAAACATTAATTATAAATGTTTACATTCTTTTGGATGTTTTCTTGAATATCATGAAGTAATTTCATTTTATTTAATTTTATGTGTATATATTAGTCCTTGAACATGAAATAGGTTATAATATACCTTTTAAAACATGAATTAACTAGAATGATAGTTTTATGGTCATCCATGAAGGTACTGGAAAATGAAAATAATTATTATTTGCAGAAGTGATTAATTAACATTACTTGGTCCATAGTTTGATTTCTTTTAATAAGAGGAGATGAGAAATGATATGGATATTATATATTCCATTATAAAAATAAAAAACAATTACAGACAAGATTATGTATTTATCATTAATTTATTTATTAATAATGTGAGGATAAAATATAAAAAGGAAATAAATTAAGAGAGCTACTTTGAGAAAATTACCTCTTGAATATCACCCCTTTGAGAGACCCCTAAGGACCATGGATTTGGTCTTTTATGAATAACAGAAGTACTTGGATGTGATTATAATTATGAGCATAGTTTTGGGTAGATATTTGAGGATCTACAAGGATTGTGAGTTGAATTCAGTGGTGAGTGTTGTATTTATATTTGAGTAGAGGTGGGTTTATGTGACTAAATTAATGTATATTTTATATTTAAATCTAACCATATTGAAGTGGAATTAAATATCATGACTTTTGATAAAAATTAATAATTTATAGTATTTTTAGATTTAATAAATACCTCAACCAACTATTAAATGTTGTAGTCTTAATTTATTTTAATCCTTTACCCTTTTAACCTTAACACATTTTATTTTTAACTATATCGCGGTAAATAATTTATATACCATGGAAATATTTATGCCTAAAAATGAAATTTAACTTAAAACCCAAATTTTATATTATTATTCCAAATAGAGAATCAATTTTACCTAATTAAATTCAAATAATGAGACAAAAATTAATTAAACAGCAATCACATAGACATGATTAAAAAGAGGGGTTTTAAAGTGTTTAGTTCAAAAGTTTGAAATTTTTTTATTTCCAATTTCAAGGACTTAATTTTTTAAATGATGTATAATTGAACTATTTCTACATAAAAACCAATTAAAATTTTAATTTAACAATATAAATAATTTATATCAAACATAATGTTTCAAATTAAAGGAGGTATTTTTGACTATTCACCAAAAAATGAAATTTATCAGATAAATATATAGAATTCTAAATATGTGAATTTTTAAATTCCAAATTAAAAAATTCATTTTATTTTTTCAAAATAAATTTATAAAAGTTTCAAAATTTATATTTAAAATAGGTACACCATCAAAAGGCGAGAAAATTTTCCTTTCGATAAATATAGTTTTTATGCTCAAAATTGAATTTATTCTTATCATAAGCCTATAAAATTTATTGGGTGAATTTAAAAACATACTTTTAAATATATAAAATATAAATTTCTTTAATATATTTCATTATTATTATTAATTTAAATTGTTAAGATAAAATTCAATTGTGGGAATAAAAATAATATTTTTTTATAAAAATACATCCTTTATATTATATATATTTTTCTATTTATTTATAATAAATTTCATCTATTGAATTAATTTAAAAAACATGTGTAAATTATATTTTCACAATTTAGTTAATCTCATTAATTCCAACCATTCTAATGATGATGTGATAAAATTCACATTTAAATAACAATATTTTAGTAGTTTGTTTAAGCTTGATGTTGCATATCTCATATTGAATTGTGCATAGAGTTTAATTTTAAAATATTAGGGTGTTACATTAGCCTCACTTCAATAAATTACATCATCTAAATTTGATCTTGGGATAGAAAAAATAGGGGTTTGACTTCATGAAAATAACTTTTTTGAAATCCACATCGGAACAAGGTTGAATAAAACTTCCATTTGAATAGAGAGAAATGAAGTTACGAAGGTCGCCTAAATTAACACATACTAGGGTTCCATGTAGGAAAACATGGACATAGAAGTGAAAAATAACCATCAAATTATGATTTATAGTGATATTGAACATGTTTTAAAGAATTTTAGTCATAATAAAACCATAAATCTATAATGGGTTAAAAGGCCATTGATTTCTCAGTAAGAGAAATAAATGGATAAATTTTTTATTTCAAAATACATTTCTTAAAATTGAGGAATTATTTTACTCCCTAGACTAAGAACATCCAGAAACAAACTTAGTTGATAGGTTTAATTTTATCATTAAATAAATTTTCACCATAATATCATCTTTTATCCAAATGATGAGTTTTCAATAAGAATTTTCATACATGAATACTCAAAACAGTCTTCCCAAAAGTATAAATATTTATTCCAACTATATTTAAGAATTAATTAAAACAAAAATGTTTAGAACAAGAATATGTAATTATCTAACAGGATAAATCTTTATATGATTAAAAACTATTTTTATATCCATGATATGATAGCTATTTCTATAAATAACCTGAATAACCATAAATATAATATAATTATAAATCATAATTCATCAGTTATTTTTCAAATAAAATAATATATTATTATATTTATCATAATCTTATATGCCTACAAAAATAGTTAACACCTTACGAAATAAAATTAATCACATAATCAATAAATAATTTTCTAATCCCATGGCCATCAATATGATAAATATATTTTCACAAAATAAACTATATTAATCATATATCAAATCATTTAACTAAAAAGAAAACTTCATACTAACTAAGACTTCACATAGGCCGGTGGTAGGTGATGAATCCATTTCTACCATTAGTTTTGGGTTCGATCCTTATGGCCTTATTGAATTTGATGGGTTGTCACCCATCATGCGGGTTGAAATTTTTCAAAAACTATATAAATATAATACTTATAAAATTTTCAAAACATCGTTAAAAATAACCTTAATATATTTTAACCTCAATTTGTATCTCATAGCTTTCATTTTTCATCCTAAAAATTTAGAACCCATAATTACCTTAAAGATAATTGTCTCTAAAGATACCATTATTTACCTTGAAATTCAGTGACATAAAGCTTAAAAGGGGTTTCAAAGACACTAAAATTATGATCGTCATTAAAATTATAATTCCAAAACTCTTAAGAATACCTCTCATGAAAAGATCATAATCTATAAAGATTTCTAAACCCTACTTTGATACAAACTATAAGGACTCGACCTTAAACATTACATATTATTGTGATTTTAAGCTATAATTATATTTCTTTCATACCCAAATATCTTTAAGGATTATTTTTTTAGAGAGTTAGGAAGAACCCTTATATAGTAAACCCATAAACTACAAGTGGAAAATTATACTTAGTATCTGTTTTTTCATTAAATAAACCCTTTTAAAATAAAACATGTTTTCTCTTCATGTAAAATATTCACAATTTTACCCTTTTTCTCATCATTGTCACTATTCTCTCTTAAATCCTGTGATAAAAATTTTAAATCTATAGATGAAAAAAAATTTAGTAAGGGACATAATAGAATGGAAAATGTTATCTATGTGAAAAATATGAAAACCCATATAATATTTACCTTTATTTCAATTTTAATTATAATATTTAAATAAATCATTTTATTAGGAAAACAAAAAAACTTTTAACTCCAATAAAATCATTAAAACATATATAAAGAAAAAGAAAACCCTTTTTTGAAATTTGGATCATCACTTTCATAAACCCTTTCAAAAAAAATTTAAATTGAATAACCATATTTTTAAATTAAAATATAATCACTACACAATATAATATAGACGTATAATGGGACCTAACCTATTTATAAGCAATATCGAGTGCACCTATTTTCAATAATGGGGCTCAACCCTTCGTATACGTTATATCAGCATCAACCATTTTTCATGATCTCTAATGGGGATAAACCTTTTGTATAAGACATATCAGTCTCACCAATGAGCAATAATGGTGCTTAAACATTTTCCTAAACTAAGTAACAAATATGGCCAACCTCTAACTCCAGATTACCCAATGCATTGGAGGTTATTATGTAACCACATGTCCTTGGTTTATCACAAAACCACCCATCATTAGTTTATCACATAACCACCCATCATTAGTTTACCATGTAACCATTCATAATTAGATTATGAAATAACACCAAATAATTATAAAAAATTACAAAGAACCATATCATAATAATAAAACATTAATATGTGCATTATATAAATATTTATATAAGAAAATAACCCTTTCATTTTAAAATATCATATTTGTATTTAAACTAAACATGTACAAATGAAAACATTTTATTTGAAAATAACCATGAAATATTTTAAAGTAAGATTCAAATAATTAATGCATCCAGAAATCATAAAAATCCTCTCATGTCATATAAGTTAAAAAAATAATCTTTTCATATTTTTGTTGGAAATTTCACAAAGAACAACTTTTAGAAAATGAAAAAAGAATAATTTATAACCATTTTGTAAAAAGTAAAACATGAGTGAAAATGAATTAAAATTACTAAATTAATATTAAAAAAAATTGGAATCAATTTTTAAAAACATATACCTGAAATAGAAAAAGGAAGCATTAAAAAGGTAATTTTTTTAAAAAAAGTCTCTTATAAATATCATTAAAATGGGGTGGGAGTAAATAAAATGAATTTATTTGATTTGATAAATTTAAATCCACATAAATCAACTGAATATAAAATACAAGATATTAAAAATTTTGTTCACACAAAATCATAGCATAATATAATCATGAAGTAGAAGATTAACCCAAAGAATGGAAATTGAGTTAATAAATCCCTTACATTCTTCGTATCATTGAGATGAAAATATAATCATTGGGGAGATTATGTGTAAAAAAGGTATATAAAATAAAATAAAGGTGGTATTAAAACAAAAATAAATAAATAGTTTATTACATACATTATATTGACAGAATATAATCAATGAAGTAGACATATAACTCAATGAATGAAAATTGAGTTAATAAATTGCTTACCTCATGTTTGGATTCCTTTAAATGTGTCCAAACCTCCCGTATAATGGTTTGAAGAATGTTATTAACAATTTAAATAAATATATTGATATTTATAATACCATATTATATTATTTTATAACATTTTATTTCACATTAATTAAAAATATATCATTATTTTCATGGTTTCAGGTGCATTTGTTTCTTGGTTTTATGATCGGTTCATCTTTGTATAATTATGGATGCCTTTATAAAATTATATTAAAACACTATAAGTGTAATAACATATTATTAATTAGATTCCATAATTATTAATGGTCCTATATATCATTTTTATTTATTAAAATAGGATGATTCAATAGATAAAACATTAATGATTAATGTTTAGTTTTTTGGTTGTTTTTTCGAACATCACAAACAACTTTAGTTTTGTTTAATATTATGTGTATATATTTGTTAGAAAACTATAATAGGTTATTATATAAATATTAAATTTATATTTTACCAAAATTATAGTTTTTAGGACCATTAATGAATGAGGTAATGGAAAATGAACAAAATCATTATTCACGAAGGTGATTAACTGACATAACTTGGACTACAGTTTTGTTTCTTCTAATATGATAAGATGAGAAATTAAATGGATGTGAGATATTAATTTAAAAAATAATAATAATAAAAAATATAAATTATTCTGAAGTGATCATTCATTTATGAATTAATTAGACTAGTAGAAAATATAAAAAGAAAAGAAATTATGAGAGGTACTTTGAGAAAATTGCCTATTAAATATCACCTCCTTGAAAGACCCTTAAAGTCATTGGATTTGGTATTTTAGTGATAACAAAAGCACTTGGGAATGGTGAGAGTGAGGATGATAGGTCTGGTTAGATATTTTAGTATCTACACGGCTTGTGATTCGAAATGGGGTGGTATTTATACTTGGAGAGTGGTAAGTTTAAGTGATTAAAATAATGAATATTTTATATATAAGACCAACATTATTGAGGATATATTAAATTACAAGAATTTTTATAAAAATAAATATTTTATAGGATGGTTGGGGTTGATAAATTCCTCAAATACCATTAAATTTTATAGTTTTTAGTTATTTTAAGCCTTTACCCTTTTAACTTTAAACCATTTCATTTTTTACCTATACCTCGGTGAATAATTTTTTAACCATGGTAACATTTTTATTCCTAAAAATGAAAATAATATTAATTTTTTTGGATATTATTATTTAAAATATCAATCCATTTTACCTAATTCAATTCATATAATTGTAAAAATTATATTTAAACATTAATCCCATAGACACAACAGAAATGCGAGTTTTTTAAGATTAAAGTACAATTGTTTGAAATGATTTTATATCCATTTTCAATGTAATATTGATTATAATGAACTTAATTGATTTTATTGATGTATAATTTAACAATATATATTTTAATAAAAATTTAAAATAGAATTTTAATATATAAATAAATTATAATAAAAATTTTTTTTCAAATAAAATACAGTATTTTTTCACTGTTCACTAAAAATTAAACTTATCTGAATAATCTAAAAAGTTGACCCAAATTAAATCTTGAAATTGTGCATGAAAAAATAATTTTTATTTATCAAAAATAAATTTATACATGTGTCAAAATTTTATTTAAATTATGATCTCCATCAATAGGTGGAAAATTTTTCTTTTAGAAAAATATAGACTTTTTTATCCAAAATGAATTTATTTTTATATATAGCATTTGAAATTTATTAGATAAATTTAAAAAAATTATCATTGAATATATGAAATAAATTTTATTAATAAATTTTACTAATATTTATTAATATAATATACTTAGATAAAATTCCATTATAGAGAAAAAATTGATTTTATAAAAACACATCCTTTATATTCAAATATTTTTTTTCATTTATAATTAACTCATCGTCAATGAATTAATTTTATTAATATATGTAAAAAAATTATATTTTAGTCACTCTCATTCATTCCCACCACTCCAATGACTAGGTTATAATAGTTAAATTTAGATAATAATATTTTAGTCATTTGTTTAAGCTTGATATGGTGTATATTGTATGACATTGTGCATATTGATTAATTTTAAAATCTCAAGGTTTAACAATTTGATTTAATTATTAATTATAGAAGTATAATATTTCCATGAATCAATTTATATCTTTACATTATATACTATTCCTATTAATAGAATTATACAACAAGATCCTTATATCTTTACCTCAATCAATTTTCAAATTGGTACATGCCCATGATCATCGAATATTATTTTCAACATTGAATTACTATCTCTTATTTATTTACACAAATTACACCAAAAATTTTCTCATTTCTAATATTTAAAGAACAAACATGATAATGATAACCAAATGTGACCATCATCAACATAATTCATAAACAAATGTATTTTTGAATTCTAGAAATGATCTATTGATATATACTATTATGTTCGCTAGTTTATCTTTGATTAATATCACTTCCATTTTTCATGACAAATGGATAAATAAATTAAACACAAAAACACTCAAAATATATATACACAAATAATTCAGACACTTGATAATCCAAACTATTGAAATATCAACTAGAATCACTACATCACTAGTTTCAATTGATTATTTGAACTTCAAATTTATAAAGAATAATCACATATGAATTCCAAAAATAATTTCTATAGTTTCTCCTAAAATATTTTTGGATTAATTACAATTCACGAAATTTTTTAACTTCAATTAATGATCTTATTCTTCATGATATGGATATTTTTGAAACATTAAAATTTTAAATTAAAATTTATTTTTCTTGATAATAATTGATGATCGACAGAAGAATCATCTAATTTAATGTTCATCAGAATAAATAATTATGGAAAAATAATATTTTTACCCTACAACATTGTCAAAAATTTAAAAAAAGTGATGACATAAATTAAAACGATGATAACTTTTACAAAACTTCAAATAGACTCATAAAGAACTCTAAATAACTTATATGCATGTCAGAGTGACTCATACAATGCAACATACATTCCATATTTCTAGTTAATTCTTATAAAGATTCATGATCACTGATATGAAAAATGATAATGACTCATATTCACACTCAAATTATACTTCTACAAATTAGAATGATTCCTATGTATACTAAAATACAATATATATAAACTCAATTCAATTTCTAATTGGTATTTTTAGTCATAGAATGAATCATACACAGATGTGAAATGATTGATACATTGGGTGAAATGGCTCATAAACATGTTTGAAATGACTCATATGAAAAGTTACCCGGGAAAAAATCATCTTCTTCTTAGAATTACATATTTCCTTAAATAATCATATAAGCACTTAAAAAATCCTTCTATGATGTTTTAATACATCTATAAAACAATCAAAAAAAGCTCCAAAAAATTATCAATGGACTCAATTGGTACCTCATTTAGTCTTGACAGCATATAAAACCATTAACAAGACCTTAGGGTACTTCAATCTCCCCCTTTGTATTTTTTTGAAACCTTGATAAACTATTGTTTATATTACAAAGAACATTTAAAAAATCAAAAAACATTATAGGGATCCTAAAGTCGAAAACTTTCTCATATGAGAGGTGTAATATATCACAAGTGAGGATAAGGTAATTCTTTATGAAAATTCTATCCCTCGGTGATGAGAAATTGTGGACAGGTGACATATCTAAACATCCCCTAAATTCACACATCTCTATTTTTATGGAAATATCCATTCATTAAAATTTACTATATTCATTCCAAAAATAATGAAATTTAATCAGAATCATCAAGTCATAATCTCTCTCATTTGAGAGGTGTTTTTCACCACATTACTAGAAAAGGTATTGTTTTTTAAATTATTTTATCCCTTAGTGAAAAGAAATTGTGTCCAAGTGTCAAAAATTAACTCCCCCTCAATTCAAACTTCTTCTTATCCTTCATTTAAAAATATCAACAACTTTATATAGAATATTATTTCCTACTCCACTTTTTTATATGAATTCTCTCCCCCTTTGAAAGATATTTATGTCAATATTTATCCCCCTTTTTCAACATAATCCAAAACCATATCGGATATTTATTTGACACTTTCTTAAATGAATTGGGTGGGATAAACATAAATTTATGACATGAGATTAGAAAATAAATATTTAGATATTTCTTTTATAAAAATATATTCAATCTGATCATTAGTCAGAATGTATTCTAGATTAACATCTCCATTATAAAATCTATCCTTGATGAAATTAAACCTAATATCATTGTGTTTTGACATTGAGTATTGAGAAGGATTTTAATTAAAATATACATGATATCAAATATAAAAATAAATGCTCAAAGGACTTTAAACATAAACATTTAAATATGCTAGCTAGAATTTATTCCATAGATTTTCTGTAAAAGCCTATGTTTCTACTATTTTCTATGCTTATATGATGGTTAGTGGTACTAAATATTGATTTTTATTCTACAAAACCACATACCTAACATTAATAATTAATTAAAAATGATATTTGGGTCTTGTATAATTAAAATCACATATAAAATACGAGTATCTAAAACATTATATATTCGGTTTTGATGTATTTTGACATAGTGGATCTTAAATCATTTCCCCTTCAAATACCTTAATATTCTTTTAACCACATGGATATATGGCTCCATTGTGTAACTCTGAAATCTAGCATATATTTTCATAAAAACACGATATTTGGCCTTCATGATTTATAGTAGAGAATTTTTACAATGATTTTTATGGACTCCT
Organism: Viscum album; assembly: GCA_963277665.1. NCBI lineage: Eukaryota > Viridiplantae > Streptophyta > Magnoliopsida > Santalales > Viscaceae > Viscum > Viscum album. The sequence continues at coordinate 1,511,139,539 of OY728131.1, forward strand.
TTTAATTAAAACTATTTTAAACCTCATACTTTGTAACATTGGTTATAATAACTATGGGAGTGGATAATTCTTTACAATATTTTATCATGAACCTATTTAAAAATTACATGGAATGATCTTCTTGGTATAAAATTATGTAATCTGTCATTTTTAGAATTTCAAATCCTAGAAAATAAGACGTTTATCCCAATATTGAAATCTCAAATTTTCATTCCATATGCTCATAAAAATGACCAAAAGGTACTATTTTTCACCTAAAAATGTGATTTTATCAACATAAACAATATATTTAACAGCTCCTATGGAATTTTGTTTGATGCTTAGGTTTCTATTACACATTAATTTTGAAAATTCAACACATCCCCAACAGTCATACAACTTACAATACTAGTACCTGATGGCCTATTTCGAACAATATAAGGCCTTGTTAATAATTCATACCATGATATCATCACTATAAATAATAAAATTCATAATTTGTTCAATAAAAAATCCTCTATATGACTACTATTCAAAAAAGTTGATTTTACATCCATTTGGAATTTTTATAGAATCTATATATTTACACTATGAAAAGTATCTAGATAGCTTCAAGACTTTCTTCTAGTGAAAATTTTTCTTCAAAATATATTCCATCCATCAGTTAATAACCTTTTTAGACAATCCTTTTCCATTCCATAATACATTACCTTTCACATTCATATTATTTCCTAAAACCCATCTGGTGATAATGATATTTTGGATTACATGTCCTATAATAATCTATCAAGGGGATTTATTTTATGTTTGATAACTATCCTCATTCATTTCATTGAGCCACTATTCATGTTCAGAAACTTCTAAAATTGACTATGGTTTAACCTATTACATGAGATCAGTTTGGTTTTCAAATATAAATAGTTGTTTGGTTTAGAGTGGTACATCATAATTCCCAATGATATTTTTAGAATTAGCATGCTAATTTAATCTATGATGTCTCTATCTATGATTTCTAGTATCCTTATCTTCAACATAAGTCTAATATCAATAGATAGAAATTATTATATTCCAATCCTCTATTAATTTGGAAATTTATTTATTTTCAAATAATTGATCACTTAAATATTTTATATTATCATCATCTACTCCAATTGTGACCATTATATTGTAAGTATTTTTCAATTATATTAACATCACATCAATATAAAAGCATGTTTATTTTATTCTAGAACCCATTTGAACTTCCATTGGGGTGGTATCCCATGTTAATTACCTCGTCAACATTTTCTTCAAACATTTCAAGATTAGTCCTATTTGTCATCATAAAATAAGGACCACTAAAGACTATGAGATACTTCATTGTTGGATTTATTTTACACTACATTTCAAATGATTTCTTTCTTTTATCAATACTCAAAAAACATCTATTTTGTATATGTATAACTATGTAAATAGAATCTCTCCAATAATATTATAGAGTTTATTCTTTTCTCACATTCTCTAGACACTCTAAAAAAACATCTATTTTCCCTCAAGATACTCTATTTTTTACGAGTATAGGGTGAAATATATTGATTTTTCATACCATGTTTTTCATATTAATTTTCAAATTCATTAAAATTATACTCCCTAGCCTTATCTATTCTTATCATTATAATATATACTCCTAGATACTTCTCAATATATATTTTAATGATTTTGAACATGTAAACTACTTTAGACCTATGATTCATAAATATAAGTATAGTTATATGAGTGAAGTGGTCTATGAAGTTAATTATGTAAGAATCCACTTTAGAATAGTGATGACTCATAGGACCGCAAAAATCAAATGAATCGGTTATAGTGTCATGGTGGATTGAATATCCACTATTCTATATGTTGTGTGAATCATCTTATTCTTTTATAAAGTTACACAAATAGACTATATATATATTTAAAGTTAGGGAATACCTTTTAAAAATAATCCTTTGAGATATAAATCATATTACTTTATCCAATGTCCCCAACTCTCCAATGTTGACATTAATTATCACATTTTGAACGTAAGTTATAAGAATTGGTTGGGTCAACAATGAATATATCATCCTTAAAATAAAAAATTAAGAAATAATATTTCATAAAAAACATCATTCCATCATAAATAACTATTATACACTCATAATGTTGTATTTTAGGCTTTCTATATAAATAATATTACTACATTCAAACTAATTTTCTTCCATCTCACAAGAAAAAATCCATTTATTTTCTAGATAAGCTTAATTGTATAATTTCACTTATAATCCATATAATTCATCAATATTTTTCAAAACATTTGGGTCTCCAAACATGTGTGAGGAAAAAGAACTGTAAGAAATCTGGATATTTTTTCTTTAATTCTTTTATTATCCAATAATAATAAAGGATTTTTTTTGGGATTTGAATTTTTAATCCATTTCCCATTTTCACTAAAGGAATATTTTCATGGAATTTATCTTATGAATTCATATAAACATTTACCTTGATGGAAACATCTGTTAAAAATATCATCCAAATACTCAAGTATGTTTTTTGGGTAGATTTTATGCTTTTATACTTATAAATTTATTCTTTTTGATTTTATTAAAATATTAATAGAGATACTCCAACTAGATTCATGAATTCTCTATGATTGATACATATTAAATAGAATGATAGGGATTTGTGTCTAAATATTTCATTGTAGTAGAAGTAACCATTGAATCTGGGTCTTTTTTAGTAATATAAATTTTGTTTAGAAGTTTTATATTTTCAGATACGATATATTATACTTGAATCATACATGGAGAGGATATTCTTATATAAATTCTTTCATCCTCATTAGATGAAAAAGATGATTTTTTATGAATCTTATTGGGCTAATAGTGGCCATATTTATAATTTTATTTTTAATTTTTAGTCAAACCAAAATTACATTGAGACTTTGTAGGTGAAGATTTCACCTTCACTTTGGAGCTCACTCTCTCATCTTTTTTTTATGTCTAATCATTAATATCCAATAATATATTTTAATAATATTTTATCTTCTACAATTAATTTTTATCTTCTAAGAATTTATATTTAGTATTTATGGTTATTCCTTTTTATTGATTTTATCTTCAAGAACTTTTACATTCTCATTATTTTAATTACCCTTCAGGATGAAATTTTAGATTTTAAAAATATAAGCATATTCAATCCTTATAATGTCTTTAATGACTTAGGTTTTATATACGTATTTATTCTTTAACAAATTTATGTATTTATTAATATTTTAATTCTTCTTAGTATATAATTCCAATTTATATTAGAGAATGTGTTATATATATTCTATCACACCTTCTTCTTGCTCACTAATTAGGGAATATTATTTTTTATTCAGATGAGACATAAAATTTTTAATAGTACCAAGAGTTTCTTCTACTAATTGGATACTTGAATAATATTATTCTTTATCTTATATAGTTAATTGATTTAACTTTCTTCTTATTGGAAAACCTTTCCATAATCACTAAATTTTTTATCCCCTTTTGAAGTTTTATGATAACATTTCTATTGAGATTTCATTCATAGTTCATTTACATTGTATTTACTAAAATTTATCCTTGGATAGTTAATGTAAAAGTATCTAGTTTTACCATATTTTAATAATTTGAGTATATTTTTTCCTTTATAATGTCCCACGTGTATAGACCGGATAAAATTTTATGAACGAATATGAGTTTTCAATTTGGTGGGCAGATCAGATTATAAAAAAAGCATTGGAACATAATTCCAAGAGTTGGAACACTCAAATTTGTTTCTTTTATACTTGGATTGGGGATCGAGAGGTTTCATTGGTGTCTCATTATCTTTCGAGAGTGGTGATATCTGAAAACTCAAAACATGGAGAAGCTAGAAAGGGTGCATGTTTTATCTGAAACCATGTGTCCCACCAGGAGGAACCATGTGACCTTTTTATAGAGTATAAGGTTTTCTCATTTTTTTGTCCAACTGTGTGAAATGTGTTGCATGACCGTGCAGCTATTGTAGGTTTCTTCATATAGGAGAAATACATGGTATGTTCATGGTTTCTCAAACCTTGTGGATGAATCATGCGAACCACATGCTTAGGTAGTATCCCTTGCATGATTAGAGCACATTTTGAACAATTGTGTGGAAAAATCATGAACCTCATTAATTATTTGTGTTTTTACTAAATTTACCCTACCTTTATTTAAATTATTTTTCTCCTTTATACTCCTCTTAATGATCCAGATCAGCCCACCCATGGAGCTTGTGCTCTCCTCATCTTTGTATGGAGAGATATTAATCATTCAGACTTTATATTGAGCATCATCAGGTGAGTTGGATAACCTTCTGTGAGAATCTTACTACTCCTTACTCCTTCTTCATTTTCCCTTTCCATATTATGTGTCATCATGGTGCAATCTAATTTTCCATTTTTTCAGGGTGTTTGTCTATTTCATTGATTTATAACAAACCATCTCAATCCAATGATTTATATTGGATGAGGGGACTGTCCTATGATTGAGGAAGGTGGTATGTGGCTTTTGATTTAAATACAAGATTTCCTATTAAATACATAGTTATGTCACACATAGAATATGCATCAATTTCCCTTAAATTGTTAAATTAAATATGTAGAACCTAATGCATTGAATTAAACTGCCTTTGTGTATTAAATTTCATTGAGATATGACTCTAAACTCAACCCGAACCACCAATTTTTGTGTGTTGAATATATTTCTATGACTGATGCCTGCACTTGTTAATTATTTCACATTTATCAGTGATGTTTCACATACTCATGTTTATAAATATTTTTCTATGTTGAACTCTTTTTGATGTGTGATAAATAGTCCCTCACTTAAAATATAATTAGTTGGTCTATATGAATAGAAATGTTAAGCTCATCGTGATATAATGACCAAACCACTTCTAGGATGAGCCTCCTTCATTAATAAATAGGGAAAACAAATGATATATTTGAATGGATAGGTGGAATTCCCATGTCCATGGAGTTCTTTATTTATATTATAATAGAAATGAATAATGGGTATGGCTGTTGTTTTTATACTTAAGTTATGATGTGGAATTTTTATAAACATGGAATCTTTTGCAGTTTGATTAAATGAATAAATGAATCATGAATGCCTTGATAGATACCCAAGTTTCTATTTATGGAACACCATGTATGGGATCATAAGTTACTTTTTCATATTAATACAATTGTGATACTTGGATTCCTTTGTAGGATCTCCTTTTACAGACTCTTAATGTGAGTTTTTTGTATTTTCCTTGAATGATACTTAGATTCCCATGTAGTAATTCATGTGATGGTATCATAAAACGTTTGATATTATTATCCTCGTTAGTGATACATGTTCCCTAGGGGAGTCACCTTGGATGTGCTCATTGGAAAGATGTTTATACCATTCCATGAGATATACTCTACCCCCAACTTCAGACACCTGGGATGAACTCATTAGGCTATGACTTTATAACATACTGAGAGTGATACTTGGGAGTCCTTTTTATAGATCACCTTAGACAAACACTTATAGTGATGGGTAATTATGGTTATCCTGGTGCGATACTTGGGATTCCTCTTTATGGATCACCTTATATGGGACTAGGATTCCGGTTTAAAAAGATGCTTTATTCCTCTTATTTAAAGATATAATATATGGAATTTTATCAAATTTAAGGATGTGTTCACCATGCCAAAGAACATTATTGGGTTAAATACAATTTTTTGTATTGACCCCCTTTCACAGGGCCAACTATGTTCCATTGTGTATTTTCCTATTAGTTTTTATACATATTATACATGTATAGGTTGAAATCCTTTTTGAGATATCCAGCATAGACCAAAGTAGGTATGGTTGGTCAAGTGTCCCTTAAGAACCCAATCCCAACTTTTTTACATTGTTTAATTAATATTCATATATAATTGCACACTATTGTATTTATATTCACAAACTAGATTATGTTTTATACATAGTTATTGGTGGATTACTGAGTACATCTCACTCTCTGTTCAGGCTGCCATTTCTATGAGGTACCCAAACATACCTCATGTTTAAAGGTTTAGGATCATGGAATGTGTTATTATCTGTTAAGTTATTCATAGGAGTAGAGAACAAAATATTTTGTCATAGAATAGGATATTTATTGAGAATGTAAAACCCTAAGACTTTTAAAAAAATCAAATAAATTTATACTTTTTGATATTTTTTATTTCACACAATACTTAATATAGCTTATTTTATATAAAATAACCTAGATATTCTAGTATTGTATGCCACAGCAAGTCAATCATTAATTATATGCTATACCAATATAATTTTGTGCTACACACAACACTGACTTGGCTTGTGTTACACACAACATGGAGTTTCTTGGAAACATCATATTATTATTATTATTATTTAAAAAATATAGTAATAAAATACCCATTAATATTATTAACTTGAATATTAAAAACTAATTTTATAATGTCAATACATTTTGACAATAAAATATATAATTTTTTTAATGTCTTAATGTGTTTGAAAATACAGTTTTCTCAAATAGATCGCTTTTTATATCCTTCTGCGAATAAAAATTAAATTAATTTTAGAAACATTTAGAAAGTTAATTTGGTAAAATAATAATAATTTTTTAATTAAAAATGTTAAAATTATCATAGGGTTATATTATGGGTTTTTTCTGGAAAATGTTATTTTTGATTTATAATGAAAAATACTAAAGTTTAATTCCAAACTATTATTTTGTAAAAATTATTCATATTGTTAAATTACATTGTGATTTTATTAATGTTTAATCATATTATTTTTACATAGATTAATATAATCTAGGTCATTGGAACAAATTTCATTTTTAAATTGGATATAAACCCGTTTCCACATTTTAAGCATTTTTGCTAAAAAAACCTAGCTTTTGCTACTTGTATATGGGATTAATATTAAATTAATTTCCACCAATTCTATGTCAAAAATTTGAAAAAAAATATTCCATAATTTGGAACATTTTAATTTATAATTTATAGTTTAAAAAAAATATATTAGTGAAATTAATTAAAATTAACACATTGATGAAGTAAAAAATTAGTTTACATAGTGATTAAACATTGATAATAAGGGAAAAATGACCTCATGTCCAAAAGATATTGGATTCAAATATTTAGAAAATATATCCACTCAGTTATAATTATATTAATTATCTGGATACTATTTCAGGAAATTGACCTATATAATATGTTAAGTAAGAGAAAAGACAAAAAAATATCCTATGTTACCATTAACATTTTCAAAGCCTTAAGATATAGACAAAAAAAATTAGTTAGGTTGTATACATTATTTTGAAATTTAATGGATTTTTTTCATCATATTAGTTTATATTTAATTTTTATAGATGATTTATTTAGAATTAATGCATAAGTAATTATAAATACAGTAGTTATTTAGTTAATAATTAACTGAAATAAATGATACTATGGTTTTAAAAGTGAATTTAACTAATTGAATTATTATCGTTAAATTTTTAGATGAATATATCATGTTAAATTCATGTGAAATTAATATATTAAAATTCTATATTTGTCTTACTTTTTTAAATTTAATTCATATAAATTGACATTTGTGTTATTTTATATTAAATAATTTTTTATTAAAATATTTATAAATTACTAAAAAACCTATATTCTTCAAAAATATTTGTATTTGTTAATAAATATAAAATATAGACTATTATTTGAATAAATTATCTTTTATAATGAACATATTGACATATCAATAGATAACTCATTATTATCATGGTTCATGTTGATGTAGTGTTTTTGCGCATTATATGTTATTGTTTTAAAATTAATTTTCATCACGCGTGAGCTTTGATTAATTTTTTGAAATTATTTTTCTTATTAATAATTCATAGGTTCTATATTTTATAATATATATAATTTAAATTTATTATTTATTGTTAAATTACTTAGGTTTTCAAACTAGTTACCTTAATAAAAAACCAAAATGATAGAAGTGGGGAAAAATAGAAGTTAAAAAACAAAATTATAAAAATGCACTTTTTTGGGAGGAAGTTTTTATTGACCACAATTCCCCTTTGTTTCATTATTTTTCCATTTTTAAGCACATTATCTACTGGAGTCCTCCCAATAGTGTTTTCCTTTTGGTATTTAATGGAATTTCACCCCTCCTCCTTTGTAAAAAGGAATTCACTCTTCCCCTTCCTCACACCTTTAAAGCCACATTGGATCATCCATCCCCGACCAAAAGAATCTCCCAAATTCCATCTATTAGTCATATAATCCTATCGTTTGGAATTAATCCATCCAAGGATTCCATTTGGTGCAAACCAAAATGAGTTACCCAAAAAAGATGTAACATCATTCCATAAGATATTTTGTTTAATTTTCATTTTCCACTAACTAAATTATTATTATTAATAAATTATATTAAAAAATAAGTATCCTTAATATACTAAGATTATTTTATTCTTAGTGTTATTAATATACTTACAAAAACTTACTTAAAATGGGGAATGAATATACCATTTGTGTGTGTGACGGACAACCGCCTCGTAAAATGATGTCATTAATTTTTCTTTTAAAACCTTACATAGTTGGGAATTATCATGAAAATACTATTTATATAATATATATATATATATATATGATATTTAGGATGTTTTTTCTTGTATAATGATGATATTAAACCTAACTTCATACTATACATTTTTTGTAAATATGATAACATCATTTATGGATGTTTGGACTGCAACCTCCTTAAAGCGATGTGATTATCTCAAAATTCACATGGAATGTGTTAATGAAGAGTTTTTTAATGTTATATGATATATATGAAATAATAATTCTATTGTAATGATAATATTCATATAGATATATTTTATTTACTTTATTTCATTCAATATGATAATAAAATGGAAACCACATTCATGAATATGTATGGTCTTTCATCTATATTAATAGTACATTCCATTTGAAATTTCAATAATTTTTATATACTATAAATACTTATATTATGAAAATATATGATATTTATATCATTTTTACATTTTTAAATATTTATATCATGATATATGTAATAGGATCAAGAATAACGAGTCAAAACATAAATGAAAAAGCAAAGCGGTTATTACCCGAAACATGACATTAATATAAAATTGTTAATAAAAATATAATATGAAGTCATAATAAAATTATATACAGTATTATATATTTTTTATATAGGAGTTTTTAATGTGTATCAATAAATATAAATCTTAAGGTAAGGGTTTTCTCATCTTACTTTTTGTATCTTTGAGATACATGCCATTTTCACCACTCATTTCTTTTATATGGTGTATATACTACCAAGGAATTTATTCTATGAAAATTATACTTTAAATTATGGTTAAATAAATATCCATTTTATTATATCCCTTTCATGGGGTTTATGGTTAAAAAGTTACAAAATCGGTAAGGTAATTTTGTCTCAAGTTGCCTTCTTTGACACAAATGTTATATTATGCACCTATATTCTTTTACGAGGTGTTTATACTATCCCTTTAACATGTAATATCATCAATAATATAATTTTAATTATATTATATGATTCATGTAATGTTATAATCTAATTTGAATTATGTTTTGATATTACCAAAGTGGTAAAATTTTATTTAAACAATCTCATCATTTATCAGAATTGTTTACGATTATGCATCAATTGATGAAATATTAAAATCCATCTGTAAATAAATCTCAAGAATTTAATTCTCATATGGTTTTTCATGTTATATACAATTAATTTCACTATTTTTACAATATTTATTTCATAAGATAATTATAAAAATGTTTTATGAAAATCAAACTTTATTTCTCATTTTGGTTATAAATATGTGTTTTTTCAAAACCATGTTTTATAAATTTGACTTCAAAAATGTTTTACTATTATTTGATGATTTTTAAAATAAATTTTAACCCAGGTTTTATCTTTTTCCAAATTAGTTTTAAAATAAATCTTCTTATCATTTTCTGATCAAGTCACTTTTCTAAACTTTTAAGATGAAAAATGTTTTTTCAGCATGTACAGACTTACCCATCATCATGACCATCATTTACTTCAAGCATAAATTATAATTTTATAATGATATTTTTTAAGAAACTATTTTTATAATATTTGAAAATATTGTAATTTATTTTCAATGAAAAACGTTACCAAAAACGTTTTATGATTAAAAATTGTTTTAAATGAATTTCAAATATTTCTTTATATGTTTTCAATTCTATTTTAAAGGAAAAATATTTTCAAAAATGTTTTATGTTTAAAAATTATTTTAAATTATTTTGAAATAATTTTTTATATGTTTTAAAATATTTTTAATTAGAAAAAGTTTTTCAAAATTCTTTATGTAATGAAAAAAATAGGATAAGATATTGTTTTCAAGAATTGTATTAAATGAATTTGTAAGGCTTTATTCATAAGAAAATTATTTTTGAAATGGTTTTGGGGAATGGATTTTCAATGAAATGATATTATCCTTAAGAAATTATACATGTGATATTTTAAAATCCTTCTCCATATAATATGAAATACATTGTTAGAATTTATGCTTTACTAGGGATATAACCCAACAACACCATTCATATTCATTTTTGAATGGTTTATGCTTTAGTGGAATGATTTTTATGACACTATTTTCTCTTCCACGTGTTATATGCTTTAGAAATACACCTATCTTAATAGTTTATACATGATAAAATGATTATGTTACCAATATATTTTCTATAGGTAATGATATGATTAAATTTTTATGACTCGCATTTAATATCATGTGTAATGACATGATGTTTATGATACCCATCTATTTTTATGGGTCATGATATGATGCAAGTTTTATTATCTTGTAGAACATGTATGTATATTTTTATTATGTGAAGAGTGGGACCCTAATTTCCCTCCAATTTTTTGAGTAAAGATTTATATCTCATGAGATAATGATTAGAATAAAGTTAATGGTCCTGATCCACTATGGTAATATGGAGAAACTTGATCCCTTTTATGGAAAGTACTGTGAATGGGGATGGTGGTGTGTCCCATCCATTTAGTGCAGTACCAATAAATTACACTAATTAGTTTTGGAAATGATACTTTCCTTATAGGGAATTTTTTTAATAATTAACCTAATTACATGTTCATAATGTTATGAATGGACCTAGTTTCATATCCATAAGTTTATGTGAGAGCCTGATTCCATGTCCTCAACATGATGAGTGAACCTATTTCTATTTACACATGTCCACAATGTTATATGATGATGTGTATTCCACAAGTATATATTATATTCCTATATTATTCTCTTACAGATTATTATCATTAATCCCTTATGATTCATGTTTTATGAACGACCAATATTTATTATAGGACTCATGTATATGATCTTTGATATATAGCGTATGATCTTAAAATTTTATTCTCATGATATGATACATTTATATATTTGTTATACTTATTTATCTCATTTATTTACCCTTACTAAGAATCTGAGATCACCCTTTCTTATGTTTCCTTTCCACAAGTTATGAAGAAATGTTTTAAGTAGGAGTACTAAAGGAGAATATTTATAATAAAGATGTTGAAGATATTTCACCAAGTTAAAATATTAAGGTTCCAAGTTTCCCAAGACACTAAACCGTTATGGTCCTCGAGCATGTATTTTTGTAATGTGTGGAATATTAATATAAAATTATGTAATATGAATGTATTTTAAACCCGTGTTACTATATTTGGTATCAAAGATATGGTTTAATAAAACTTTAAAAACTAGAATGAGAAAAATTTAGTGAGATCTATAAGGATATTTCTAAGGATATGTCTATGGATGCATCTAAATATAATCCTATGGTGACATTGATTAAATAAGGTGTGATAATTTTGACATAATATAAGTTATTGGTCATTATTATATGGTTATATGCTATTATAGGTGTTCCTCACACTTTTCTTTCTGGTTTTAGTCAATGTAGGGAGCCAAAAAAAAATTGGTTTTCATTAAATCTGATAAACAATTTGGTGACTATGAAAAACGAAAATGGATAATGACTTAAGAGAAAGATATTATGATTACACCTAATAAGATATCACATTATATTATTAACAACATTAGATTTGGGTATATTCCTAATGCATCATCTAATATTAGGAATAGATTTTATGAAATTTAATGTGGGAATAAATATCAAGGAAATAGGTTTTAGCTACCTATATGTCAAGGATAAGGGAAGAAGAACACCTCAAATGGACATAAAGATGTTATATATTTGGAAAAAAGGGTTATAGAGTGATAAATTGTTAAGTATTTTAATGTATTATCAGTGGAGAACATGGGAATTACCCAACTTAATTCCCTAACATAATAGTTTACTTCTAAACCAAGGAAGTACATATTTCATGAAAATCATAGATGTGTAGTATTTATATATTTTGATTCATGATTTATGAAATATATAAGGACTGTTCAGTTTATTTTTTTCTCTAAGTATTGAGAAGAATATGTTGAATGGTTCCGATTTACTAGAAAAGTGATTTAATGGAAAGTTGACATTCATGGAAGACAAAATATTAAGGGGAAGATTACCCTTAGTATGTTCGAAATGTTGAGATACTGATGTTTGGATATGAATAAGTAAATTGGATGGTATTAATTTCCTTGGAATAGATTAAGTATTTTTTGAAAATGAATTCTATGTTATCATTGATAAAGTTTATAACTTTTTTGAGTTTATGTAATATGTCTAATAATATTTGGAAAAAAAAATTATGCATTTTTTTCAAAAATGTTTTATGGTAATTCAAGTCATTACCATGTTTCAAGAGAATACTTGATGAAGTTATTAACAAGATTGGCATGTGACAAATAATTTCTTCTCTATGATATATGGGGGATCAATTCTATGTTGTTTTTTAGAAATTTAGTGAACTTATTTCTAATGTTTTAGACTTTCCTCTTTCGATATGGTTATAAGGTTAACAATTTTTGGATTGGTTTAATTTAAACATCATATGTGTTTTAGAACTCCATTTATTATCTCTCTATATGAGGATTTATTTATATTCAATAACTTGTTCTAACCTTTTCTATATGATTCTAACTATAGATAGATGGAATGAATTATCATTCTACCATAAGATTTGTTTGTACTTTTAGAATGAAAAAGTAAAATTCATTTCCAAGAGTAAGAGATGAATTAGAAAATGATCAAGGCATATATAAGGGCATGGTTGTCCTAAAATCATATAAGTATATCCTTTCATGAAAATTCAACAACTTTATGAAAAAAGTGTCTTGAAATAAAATATTTTCCCATTATCATCATTTTTGATGATATCGGGGACCTTTATCAAGCCTCTTCAGGTTATGGATTTATGGTTGTCAAATTTCTCATAACCATGTTCTCTATCACTCTATATCAAAACATGATAGGTATATTTCTCTTTCACATACATGTTTTTACTTTCCACCTATGTCTTTTATGTTGAAACCTAGTTATGAGTTACTTTGGGTGACAAGTATGGTTCTAACATTCCATTTTAAAGGAATTTTTGGTATTAATTATTATAATGTTCATTTCTATAAAAATCATCCATGTTTTAAAACATTGATAAACCCGATTAATTTCAAGGGTGAAATTCATTTTATGTGGGTAGAATGAAATATCCCATTATTTTGTAAATAAATCAAATAAATTTAATGTTTTTGATATTTTTTATTTCACGAAACACTAAATATATCTTCTGTTATATGAAAGAACCATGTTATTCTATATTTTTAGTATACACAATGTTAATATTTCGATATATACTCCACCAATATTTGATTGTGCTAGCGGCAACACCGATTTGGCTTCCATTAAACACAACACTGAGTTTCTAGGAGACCTAATTTTATTATTATAATTATTTAAAAGAGATAGTTAAAACATAGATATTAAAATTAGTATCATTAATAGTAATAACTAATTTTATAATGGTAAAAAAATTATAATAAAACATATAATTTTTTAAAAAGTCCTTATATGTTTGATAATATTATTTTCTCAAATGGAATACTTTTTATATTATTCTATAAAAAATAATAAAATTAATATCAGAATGTTTTAGAAATAATATTTTATAAAATATGATTCATTTTTTGAATTCATAATTTCAAAATTAACTTAGGGTGAATTTTTTTATTTTTTCTAAAAACATCATTTTTGATGAATAGTGATAAATAATGAATTTTAATTCTAAATTATTTTTTCATCTAAAATATTTATATTGTTAAATTAAATTAAATTTATATTTTGATGTTTAATTAGATATATTTTACAACAATTAATATAATTTTGGTCATTTTAGCCAATTTAAAATTGAAATTTTATATAAAAACATTTATACTATTAAGCATTTTTTCTTTAATAGACCTTGTTTTCACGACACGTTTTTAGGATTAATTTTCAATTAATTTTTGCCACATACATTTTTAGAATTTGAAAAAATGTATTCAATATTTTTAATCAGAATAATTTATTATTTATAGTATGGTCCACAATGATTTTGACCCAAAATATTAGTGAAATTAAATAAAATTAATTATAATGATTAAAGAAAAAATTAGTTTACATAGTGGTTAAAATTTAATCTTATGGGAAAAAATAACCTAGAAACATGTCCAAAAGACATTGGCTGACAATATTTATCCTATATACCGTATTGGTAATAATTTTTTAGTTAGTGGGATAATACATCATTAAGGGGACCTATATAATTAGTTAATAAATGAAAACGACAAAATAGGGACCTTACTTACCATTAACATTTATAAAGACTTAAGATATGGAAAAACCACATTAGTTCAGTTAAAAAATTAATTTTTATGTTTGAAGAGTTTTTTTCATCATATTAAATTAGATTTATTTTTATTCACGAATTATTTAGATTAACAACTTATGTAGTGCCGAATCCAACAGTTATTTTTTTTAATAATTAACTAAATAAATGATACTAACAATATTAAAAGTGAATTAAATAGATTGAATTATTGTCATTAATTTTTTAAATGAATATATCATGTTACACAGGTGTAAAATTAATATATTAAAATTATATCTTTACCTTGATATTTTTAAAACTAATTTATGTAAATTGACATTAATGTTATCTTATAATAAATGATATTTTATTAAAATATTTAAAATTTACTAAAAATAATATATTATTATAAATTAAATTTAGATGTTAAAAAATATACAATATTGTGTATTAATAGAGTATTTTATCTTTTATAATAAATATATTGAGCTGTAAATATAAAAATCTTTTTTATCACAGTTCGGGTTAAAGCAGTGTTTTTATGTTTTTCATGCAATTGCTTTAAAATTAATCTGAAACACACATGTGATTTATTAATTTTTTAATTATACATAACATTTAGAATTAATTGGGACTATATTTTCTAATAAATCTCAATTTAATTTAGATTTAATGGTTTAACTACATAGGTTGGAAATCTAGATACCTTAAAAAACAAATTGATTAAAATGGGGAAACATAGAATTTAAGGAATAAGATTATAAAAATGAACTTATTTTTGTGTGTTGGTGGTTTTATAGACCATATTCCACCATTAATCAATTATTTTTTCATTTATTATGAACATGCGGTCAGGGAGACAACCTAATAATTTTTATCTTTTGGTATTTAAAAAATGACAGCCCTCCTCCTTTATAAAAATGCATCCGCTCTTCCCCTTCCTCACACCTCTATAGAAACTGTGGATTATACAAATACTTCCAAAATAATCTATGAACATACATAAATTAATCCTTTAAAAATAAATTTTTCCATAAATCCAACCATATATTTCTTTTAAGGAAAACCCAAAGGAGTTACCCAAATAAAAAGTACCATCCTTCCACACGCTCATTTCTTTTATTTTCATTCTCCACCAAATAAATTATTATTATTCATTGATTATATAATATCCTTAATAACCTAAATGTACCGATATGTTTTGAGTCTAATGGTTTAACCTACACCTATACACAATTAGATCAAATGTATAATAAATATATTGTTTGTGTGTATAGTAGACTTTCACCTCGTTAAACAATGACGTTCATTTTTCCTTTACCACCTATCATGGTTGTGAATTATGATTGAACAATATTTTTATATGATATATATAAGGCCCCATCCTTAAAACTTACTTAATCATGAGTTATTACAAGATTAAACATTGAGGATCTTATCAGGTTTAGAGTTTTAGAGAATTAGATCATAAAACTTAAATTACATTCAACATTTAAACAATGTGGTTACATAAAATATAGTATTTATTTTTCCCATCAACAAGAAAAATATTTAATATAAAACATGGATTCTTTATTGAAACTTCCTTGACACTATCATAATATCATTTATCATTCCCTTGACCTGTGAAAAACATTTTAAAAACTTGGGATGAGCATAAAAATCTCAGTAAGGGATATAAAAAATATGGAAATTAAACATGGGTACATGTATACATAAGAATCAATGAAATCATACTTTACACATAAAACATAATAAATTGAACATACCTCATCAAATCATGAATAAAGCATAGAAATCATAAGACATAATGGTAACTTGAGACATTCATAACATTCTTACGTAGGGAGTAACCCTATTGGTTACGTTTGGAATACCCAACACAGTATATTCCCTAAATCTTTTCGGAGAAACCTTAACGTTTAACTCCGTCACGTTACAAAATGCATTGGAGAGCTATATCGGGCTCACCCGCCCTTAGTTTATCACCGAACCACCCATCATCATAACAATTCCCAAGAACCATAACTTAATCGTATCACGTAAAACATGCATAAAGGAAACATAACATTTCCACATTTAAATCACAAGATATCAATACAACAAATTGATATAATAAAAACATTATGAAAACTATTTTCAATACCAAAATAAAAGAAAATTAATACATGGTATTTATATTTCATTTTTTTTAAAAAGATAGGTTATGGCTTGTAAAGGAAGCCGAAACTCAAATAATGGTCACGATGGTGGAGAAGTCGTTGTCACCACATACATACGGCAAAAAAAATCCCTTTTGTCATTTATTAAAGTATTCATATAAAAATATTCCTATTGAATATACGTAAATGTCAAAGGGTTTTATACACTGTATAAAATAAATTTGTGTATAAAACAAAACATGCCTCAATGAATGGAGATTGAGACGAAATCCCTTACCTTGGGTCCAACCTGACTCGATCGTTCTTTAATCTCCGGAATAATAAACTTGAGTTAATTTATACTTTCTTAAAAAAAAATTTCAAGTTAATTATTCGTTTTATATCACTTATTACCATGTCATGAACACTATGTAATTATTAAAATTAAAAATGCTCGTTTTAACGATCATTGGTACATGAGTCAAAAATAAACTCTTTATAATTACAAGTTGTTCATGTATCCATTATATCCAGAGTTATAACCATTATGTAGAAATCATATATATCATATATAACCAGTATATATATGCATTTAAAATATTACATAACGTTTAGAGGTAAGAAATGAAATGCACCGTTCATGGAGATGGTAAGCAGTACCTACGTATGAACGATACTTTCATTTATATTTCGTATTTTATGGAATGGAATCATAATTATATAAAAAATTGTTATAATTCAGTATAATATAATATATAATATCATTAATTAAATCCTTTATACATCCCACATATGGCATTAACGAGTCAAATCACTTTGAGGGGGGCGGTAGTCCACACTTCCTAAAATGGAGATATCACGTTTACCCAAAATGGTAACCATAAAGTTATGCCATAAAAGAAAAATACAGATGCATAAATAAAACATAAAAATATTATATATCATATATAAATATAGTGTCATCTTAATGGAAACCTTTGAAGGTGTTAAAAGAATATTGAACAATCATCGTTTCATGGGAAAGAAATTCCCCATCCACAAAAACAGTATGTTCTTTAAACATTAAATCTAGGTGTGTGTAAGTGTAGCTCGAATAATTTTTATAAAAACATCCTAGTATATGGACGATATTGGTGTTTTTACAAAATAAATGAATAAAAAGAGTTTATGGTGTTGGAGAAGCTAAATAATACATAAGAACACAAGAGAAGACACTACCTTTAAATCGGGTAACTCTTTTTGATTTGAGCTCGAAGAATTCTTTGGGAAGACTTGTGACCAATGTGAGGCTTCTAAGAGTTATATAGGGATGTTTAGAGACAAAATGGGCAGGTTTTGGCCGATCAAAAGGCTTTGGAAGTGTGGGTAAGGTAGTAGAGGTGGGGGCCTTTTATAAGAGAAGAAGAGGGGCACTCTTGGAATGTTATAAAAGGTTACTTTATCATAAAATTATTTTCAGATTTAAATGATCCCAAAATTATATATTTCTAGGATAAGGTGATAGGAGTTAGAAATATACTCATCCAATAGATTTTTTACATTTTTAGGTATTAGATTTTACATTATATTTTCTTTTTATTTAAATTGTTAAATAATGAGGTAATCGATGCATCATCATGATGTCATAAATAATTAAATTTATTTAGTGTCTAAAAACTATAAAACAAATATCATGATGTAGGAAATCTTGTTATATTTCTAATTAATATTTATAGTAAATAAAATTAATTGTATAACCCCATTTCAAAATTGATTTAGTAAAACAACTCATGTTTCTGACATTTTTTACTTTAACATTAAATAAAAAGATATTAATGTCGTTTTCATTCCAAAGTGGCTCCATAGGGTCCCCAAGTTGACCCATGAATTTTCTTGGTCGTCCATTACATATCCAATAAGGTTATGACATGTGTAAAGTTCATTTCTTTTTATTAAATCCTTAATCTTACCTTAAATTACACTAATTACCTCTAATCGTGATTAAAAACTTAAAAGTTACTATTCACCAAAAAATTATTTTATTCCCATTGAACCACATTTTAATTCTTAATGACAACCATGTATGTCATAATTTTTAAATTAAAAACACAGTGGTTGTAAAATTTCATTTAAATGAAAAATCAGTTTTTTAAGTACCACTTAGTGGTTTCACTATTCATAAAAAATTGATGTTTTTCAGAAAAATACCAAAAATTCACCCTAAGATATATTTGATATTCCAAATTCAAAAATGATGTCTATTTTACCAAATTCAAATCATATAAGATGAATTAATTAATTTAATAATTTATTCCCGCTGTCAAAATAAATATCGTGT
Organism: Viscum album; assembly: GCA_963277665.1. Taxonomy (NCBI): domain Eukaryota; kingdom Viridiplantae; phylum Streptophyta; class Magnoliopsida; order Santalales; family Viscaceae; genus Viscum; species Viscum album. The sequence continues at coordinate 1,511,158,846 of OY728131.1, forward strand.
TTTTATGAAACAAAAAGTATCAAAAGATTGACACTAGTTTAAGTCTGATTTTAAAGTGAAATTAATTCCACAACCTCTATTGGATTAAATGGTAAAAATATATTCTAATTTTACTTTAAAACCAATTCAAAAGATAATATAATCATATAAAAAAATTAGACTAAAAAGAGGTTTTGAATTAAAATACATCATTTTCACTGTTCATTAAAAAATGAAATTTATCGGAAAAATAACAAAAATTTACCCAAAGTAAATTTCAATGTCCCAATCATAAATAATAAGTTTATTTTGACAAATATAGCTTATAAAATTTTCAAATGTTTGATTTAAAAATGGATTTCCATCAAAAGGTACTCAAAAATCATTTAAAAATATTGGTGTATTCCATGTTTAAGATTGGATTTATTTTCATTTTAAGTCTCTAAAACACTATCTAATTAATTAATAGACATAGATAAAAATATCTATTATTCATTACATACTTGAGATGTTACATCCTTCCCCACTTTAGAAAATTATGTCCCCACAATTTATTTACTTATCGAATAAGTGGGGGTATTTAGCCCTCATTGCATTTTCAGATTCCCATGTTGCCTCTTCAATCATGTGGTTTTTCCAAAAAACCTTCACATGATGGATGACCTTATTCTGTAACACCTACTACCTGTGGTCCAGAATCTGGACTAGTTGTTCCTTATAAGATATGTTGTCTTCCATCTGAACTTCCTCTGGACTCAAAACATGAGATGGATCTGGCATGTACTTCCTTAACGTTGAAACATGAAAAACATTGTGTACCTGAGATAAACTCGGAGGTAAAGCCACTCGGTAAGCAGCATATCCAACTCTCTCCATAATTTTATATGGTCCAATGAGCCTTGGACTCAGCTTTCCTTTCTTACCAAATTGCATCACACTTTCCATGGTGAGACTTTGAGAAAAACATGATCACCTACCTCGAAGATAGATCCTTCCTCCTGTTGTTCGCATAACTCTTCTGCATGCTCTGAGCTGTTCTCATGTGTTTCTGTATTAGCTGAACATTTTTTGCTAACTCTTCTACCAATTATAGTCGCATTAGCTTCCATTCACCCACTTTATCCCAAAAAGCTGGAGTTCGACATCGCTTCCCATATAAGGCCTCAAATGGTTCCATTTGTATACTGGAATGAAAACTGTTATTATTTGAAAATTCAACCAAAGAAAGATATTGGTCCCAAATTCCCTGATAATCCATCGAACAAGCATGTAGCATATCTTCCAAAGTTTGAGTTGTTTGTTCTGACTGCCCATCTGATTGAGGATGAAAATATGTACTAAAATTTATTTCAGTACCCAATGACTTCTGAAGGGCTTTCCAAAAGTTATAAGTAAACCTGGGATCACGATTAGATAAAATGGAGAAATGAAATCCATGTAACCTGACTATCTATTTATGATACAAACGGTAAAGTTGATCTTGGAAAAAATAATCTTGTATAGAAAAGGAAATGAGTAGATTTAGTCAAGCTGTCAACAATAACCCAGATTGCATTATTACCTCGAGGTGTCTTCGGAAATCCCACAATGATGTCCATGGATATATTCTCCCATTTCCAATCTAGTACTGGTAAAGGCTGAATCATCCATTTTAGTAACTACCGTTCTGCTTTAACCTGTTGACAAGTCAAACACTTCACTGTAAAATCAGCAATATCTCTTTTCATTCCATCCCACCAGTAATACTCCCGCAGATCTCTGTACATCTTAGTACTGCCGGGATGAACTGAAAAGGGGGAACTATGAGCTTCCCATAACAACTCTCTCTTCAACTGTGAATCACAAGGTATATAAAATCTCTTCCCAAATCTCAAAACACAACAATTATCAATGTTTAATTTAGGCAACTTACCCTTCTGAACCAGCTCTACCTTTTTCTGCAACTCACTATATTGATTCTATGCTTGCATAATTATGTTTGATAGAGAAGATTTCACTGATAACTGAAACAAAATAGAAGAAAATCCTTCACCAAAAACTTCTATTCCAATGTTCATCAAATCCTTAACCAATGGGTCACATTCCAAACACAACATTGTTAATAAAGCATTACTTTTTCGACTCAAAGCATCTTCCACTTTATTTTTTTTCCTGGATGGTTATGAATTATACAATCACAATCCTTTATTAATTCTATCCATCTCCTATGTCTCATGTTCAATTATTTTTGAGATAATATATACTTTTAAATTTTGTGATCGGTATATATTTCAAACATTACTCCATATAAATGATGCCTCCAAAATTTTAAAGCGAAAACAACAGCAGCTAATTCCAAATCATGTGTAGGGTAATTTACCTCATGAGTTTTCTACTCTCATGATGCATAAGAAATTACCTGATTATTAGGCATTAGGACACAACCAAGTCCGTTCAAATAAGAATCACTGAAGATAAAAAACTCACCATTCCTAGAAGGTATTACCAAAACTGGAGCATTCACCAATCTTTTTTCAAATCTTGAAAACAATCATCACATTGTTTTGTCCAGATAAACTTAACACCCTTGTGAGTTAGCTTAGTCATTGGACTAGATAACTGTGAAAAATTTCTAACAAACCTTCGGTAATATCCTTCCAAACCAAGGAATCTATGAATCTCATTTACATTTTTGGGTCTTGGCCATTCTTCAACAACCTTTGTTTTTGCAGGATCAACAGTTATCCCATCTTTAGAAACAATGTGACCAAGGAAAGAAATTTGTTGCAACCAAAACTCACACTTGCTGAATTTCCCATACAATTTATTTTCTTTTAAGGTTTGAAAAATAACCCTTAAATGTATTTCATGCTCCTCTTTACTTTTAGAAAACACTAAAATATCATCAATGAAAACCACCACAAACTTATCCAAGAACTCGTGGAAAATTATATTCATTAAGTCCATGAATAAAACAGGGGAATTGGTTAGCCCAAAAGGCATTACTACAAATTCATAATGGTCATATCTTGTACGAAACGCAGTCTTCAGAACATATTATTCCTTTACCTTCAGCTGATGGTACCCTGATCTCAGCTCAATATTTGAAAAAAACTGAGCTCCCTGGAGCTGATCAAACAAATCATCGATATGAGGGAAAGGATATCTGTTCTTAACAGGGATGTTATTCATGGACTTATAATCAATGCAACGTCCCATTGAACCATATTTCTTTTTAACAAATAAAACAGGGGAACCCCATGGTGATGTTCTAGGTCGAATGAAACCTTTCTCTAATAAATCGTGCAATTACTCCTTCAACTCTAAAAGTTCAGTTTGAGCCATTCGATAAGGGGGTTTTGAAATTGGCATAGCATCACGAACTAATTCAACACTATATTCAACATCCCGATCTGGAATTATTCTAGGAAACTCATCAGGAAAAACATCAGGATACACATTTACCACTAGCACATCATTAATCTGGACAGTTCCTTTGTTTTCAATGATGTGTGCAAGGTAACATTCATTTCCATATTTTACATGTTTCTCGGCCTCTTGATAAGTTATCAACAGTAAGGGTTCATTCTTGTACACAAACTGAATGTCTTTATAAAAAGAAACTTCCTTAGATCTATATTCAATCTTAGCATAGTAAATAGGGACCCAATCCATACCCAGGATAACATCAAACACTACTAGAGGTAAAACAATTAGGTTCTCAAGTAGGTTCTTTCCACGGATATAGATAGGAAGATTCCTATAAATTCATTTTACATCAACATTTCCCCCTGATGTTTTTACCACAAGTTCAGGAGTCAGTTCTTGAGATGGTATTCCCATTTTACTAGAAATGTTTTTAGAGATAAAAGAATGTGTATACCCCAAATCAAACAACAAACTGGCATAATCTGAAGAAAAAAAACAATGTACCTGATACAACTTCATTTGATGGCCCGACATCTGCTGAAGTAGTTTCAAAGGATTTCATAACCCCTTTCTTCTTGTATTCTAACTACTTCCGATCACTCGATCGCTTTGTTGGACAGTCATTTGCATAGTGACCCATCTCATTGCACTTAAAACATTTCAATAAATGTAAATCAAATTTGGTCTTACCATCACCTTGATCTTTTTCAGTGCAATCACCAGCCTTATGTCCCATCTTACCGCATCGGAAGCACATTCCAGAATTCAACAGACATTCCCCATCATGCCTTTTACCACATTTATCACAAACTGGAAATTTAGTTTTCTTACCGTCAGACCTTTTTGAATAATTCTTTCCTTTCTCCTTCCACCTCAGTCTCTTCTTCTGCTGGTTGTTATAGAACACTTGATCATCGGCAAACTCCATTTCAACTTTCTCAGCTCGTCGAACAAGCTTTTCATAACCTTTGAACTCACAAGAAGCTAACTCCCTTTGATATTTTGGCTTTAATCCTGAGTAAACATGATTGATTTCAATATCAAGGTCTCAGATAAAATTTGGAGCATACCTTTCCAATCGAGTGAACCTCTCTTCATAGGCAGCCACTGAGTCCTCCTCTTGCCTCAATTCCAGTAATTGTTTTTCCATCCTAAGTCGAATAGCCTTAGGGAAATACTTCTGAAGAAACATACCTTTGAATTCATACCAGTTTAGAGCATCAATATCATCAGCATCCCTGCTATTTTTAACCATTGACCACCACTAATCTGCTTCACCCTCCAAATGGTAAATAGCAAGACTATCCTTTTGATTTTCTGAACACCCCATGACATCGAAAATCTTCTCAAGTGCTTTAATACACCCTATAACTATAACAGGGTCATATGATCCTCTTAATGATGGGGGATGTTGCCTCATGAAATGTTCCACCACTAACATGTTCCTCTACGATTGATCTAGTTGATCTTGTGCATGGATACCACCACCATTTATCGCTTGAGTCAAATGTGCCATTACTATAACAAACTGTTCAGTTACAATTCTGACCATCTCAGTATGATGATTCGGAATGTCATTTCATTCATTATGATTTCTTAGCACTACTTCACTGTTTCCTCTACAGAAAAAAATTCCGAACAAACATGTCTTTGATGAAGCAACATGGTAATCTTCAAATTCTATATCAATTCAATTTGACCATAAAAAATATTTTTGGATAACCATTTAATATAATTGTAACTCCTAAAGTTATCTAAACTGACCATTGATACCAAATATAAGGCCCCAGCCTTAATCCTTACTTAATGTTGAGTTATTACAAGATTACACATTGAGGATCTTTTCCGGATTAGAGTTTTAGAGAATTAAATCATAAAAATCGCATTACATACCACATTTAAACAAAGTGGTTACATAAAATATAGTATTCATTTTTCCCATCAATGGAAAAATATTTAAAATAAAACATGGATTATTTCTTGACATATCATCGACACTATCATCATATCATGTACCATTCACTTGACCTGTGAAAATCATTTCAAAAACTTTGGATGGGAATAAAAATCTCAGTAAGGGATATAAAAAATATGGAAATGAAACATGAGTACATGTATACATAAGAATCAATGAAATCATACTTTACCCATAAAACATAAGAACATTATCATACCTCATAAAATCATGAATAAATCATAGAAATCATAAGACATGAAGGTATCTTGAGGCATTCAGACCATTCTTACGTATGGAGTAACCCTCCTAGTTACGTTTGGAATACTCATCACAATTTATTCCCTAAATCTCTTCAGAGAAACCTTAACATTTAACTCCTTCACGTTACCCAATGCATTAGAGAGCTATATCTGGCTCACCTGCCCTTAGTTTATCATGGAACCACCCTTCTTCATAATAATGCCCAAAAACAATAACTTAATCGTATCACACAAAACATGCATAAAGGAAACATAACATTTCCACATTTCAATCACAAGATATCAATACAACACATTGATATAATAAAAAAATTATGAAAACCATTTTCAATTACAAAATAAAAGAAAACTAATGCATGGTATTTATTTTTCATTTTAAATAAAAAGTTAGGTTATGGCTTGTAGAGGAAGCCGAAACTCAAATAATGGTCACGACGGCGGAGAAGTCATTGTCGTCGTATACGTACGACAAAAAAAATTCCCTTTTGTAGTTTTTTAAAGGATTCAAAAAAATATTCTTTTTGAATAAACATAAAAGTCAAAGGGGTTTATACACCGTATAAAATAAAGTTGTGTATAAAACAAAATATGCCTCATGAAAGGTGATTGAGACGAAATCTCTTTCCTCGTGTCCGACTTGACTCGATCGTTCTTTAATCTCCAAAATAATATACTTGAGTTAATTTCTACTTTCTTAAGAACCTTTTTCAAGTTCATTATTCATTTTATATCACTTATTACCATTTTATGAACTCTATTTAATTATTTAAGTTAAAAACGGTCATTTTAACGATCATTGGTACTTGAGTCAAAAATAAACACTTTATAATTACAAGTTGTTCATATATCCATTATATCCATAGTTATAATAATTATGTAGTTATCATATATATCATATATATCCCGTATATACATGAATTTATAATATTACATAACGTTTAGAGGTAAGAAATGAAATGCACCGTTCATGGAGACGGTAAGCCGTACGTATGCATGAACGTTACTTTAATTTCTATTTCATATTTCATGGAATGGAATCATAATTATATAAAGGTATGTAATAATTCCAGTATAATATCATATATAATATCATTAATTAAATCCTTTATACGTCCTACATATGACATTAATGAATCAAATCACTTTGAGGGGGCGGTAGTCCGCACTTCCTAAAATGAAGATATCATGTTTACCCAAAATGGTAACCATAAAGGTATGACATAAATGAAAAATACAAGAGCTTAAGTGAAACATAAATATATTATATATCATATATAAATATAGTGTCATCTTAATGGACACCTTTAACAGTGTTAAAAGAATATTTAACAATCATCGTTTCGCGAGGTAGAAATTCGCCATCCACAGAAATAGTATGTTCTTTAACAATTAGATTTAGCTGTGTGTAAGTGTAGCTCGAATACTTCTTATAACAACATCCTAGTATATGTAAGATACTAGTTTTTCTACAAATGTAATTAATAAAAATAGTTAGCAGGTTGGAATGCATAATAAAACATAAGAACACAAGAGAAGACACTACCTTTAAATCGGGTAACTCTTTTTGATTTGAGCTCAATGGCTTCCTTGGGAAGACATCTGCCCAAAGTGTGGCTTCTAAGAGTTATATAGGGATGTGGAGAGACAAAATTTGAAGGGTTTGGACTAACCAAAGGATTTTTATTTGTGGGTAAGGTGGTAGAGGTGGGGGAATTTTATAAGAGAAGAGGATGGGCACTCTTGGAAAGTTATAAAAGGATACTTTATGAAAAAATTATTTTCGGATTTAAAAGGTCCCAAAATTATATATTTCGAGGATAAGGTGATAGGAGTTCGTAATATAATTATAAAATAGATTTTTGACATGTTTAGGTCTTATATTTTACATTATCATTTCATTTTATTTAAATCATTAAATTATGAGGTAATCGGTGCATCATCATGATGCCCTAAATAATATAATTTATTTAATGTCTAAAAATTATGAAAAAATATCATTATTTAGGAAATTTTTTTAGCTTTCTAATGAATATTAATAGTAAAACATATGACTTTTATTCCCCCATTTAAATTTTTTTTAGTAAAATAACTTATGTTTGTGACATTTTTACTTTAACGTTAAATAAAAAGATATTAATGCTAATTTCATTCCAATGTGGATCCATGGGGTCCCCAAGTTGACCCAGGGATTGTCTTGGTCAGCCATGACACATCCAATAAGGGTAGGACATGTTTCAAGTTCATTTCATATTATTAAAACATTATTCTTACCTTAAATTAAAATCATTACCTCTAATCGGGATTAAAAACATAAAATTACTATTCACCCAAAAATTATTTTAATCCCATTGAACCAGATTTTACTTATTAATGAAAACCATGTATATCAGATTTTTGAAATTCAAAACACAGAGGTGGTAAAATTTAATTTAAACGAAAAATCAGTTTTTTAAGTGCCACTTAGTGGTTTCACTATTCATCAAAATTGAAGTTTTTCAGAAAAATACAAAAATTCACCCTAAGATAAATTTGATATTCCGAATTCAAAAATTATGTATATTTTTATCAAATTCAAAACATATAATTTTCATTAATTAATTTAATAATTAATTCCTACTGTCCAAACAAATAGCATGTTTTTATGAAACAAAAAGTATCAAAAGATTGACACTAGTTTAAGTCTGATTTCAAAGTGAAATTAATTCCACGACCACTATTGGATTAAATGGTAAAAATATATTATAATTTCACTTTAAATCCAATTCAAAATATAATATAATCATATAAATAAATTAGACTAAAAAGAGGTTTTGAATTGAAATACAACATTTTTCACTATTCATTAAGAAATGAACTTTATCTGTAAAATACCAAAAATTTACCCAAAGTAAATTTCAATGTCCCAATCATAATGAATAAGTTTATTTTGAGAAATAGAGCTTATAAAATTGTCAAAATAATGATTTAAAAATGGGTTTCCATCAAAAGGAAGTAAAATAATCTTTTAAAAATAATAGTGTATTCCATGCTTAAGATTGGATTTATTCTCATTTTAAGCCTCTAAAACACTATCTAATTCATTAATAGACATAGATAAAAATATCTATTATTCATTACTTACTTGGGATGTTACAATATATATGATATTTATAGTATTTTATTATTATATTATTATTATATAAAACATATATTCATACTTTCCATTTTCTATAAATATGATAACATAATTTTTTGATGTGTGGACTACCGCCTCGTTTGAGCGATGTGATTCATTCACATTTGACAAGTAATGTTTTAAAGTTGTAATTAATAATAGAATATGAAATATATATAATAAAAATGATAATATAATTATAATATATATATATATACATATATTTCATTTTCTTTCATTCATTCAATACGAAAAAAGTGGAACAATGTTCATGTGTACGTATGGCCACCCATATCCAAGAGCAGTGTATTCAATTTTACATTTCTATAATTTGTAGAATATTATAAATAATTATATAATGGATATATATGATATTTATATCATGTTTTAAATTATTAAAATTATTTAATCATTATATATGTAATAGGATCAATAATAACAAGACACAACTTATACAAAAAATGAGGTTACTACATGAAACACAGCATTAACTTGGGGGGGGGGAACACTTACAAGGCCTGTATGCATAGAGATTACATGACCCTTTGTTCTTAAGAAATATATACGCTATAACTACATGGAACTTCTCCTACTCAGATTCTTCATCATGATTTTATCTCTCCACCTTCGCATGGCTAGATTAGCTAGGATTCTCATGCAAGCACAGGCTAGTCCCAATTGAAAATTTCATGCACTCTCTTTCTAACAAATCTACTTACAATTTTTCTTTATTGAATGCACTTTCTCTGAATCCTCATTTGGAGTCTACTCATTGTAGATTCTTATCATTCCTTAAGCCTAATTTTAGGTGGCCTCAAGACCATGAGGTGGCTTGAAGGCCTTGAGGTGGCATGAAGGCCTTGAGGTGGCCCAAAGGCCTTGAGGTGGCCAAAATGCCTTGAGGTGTCATGAAGGCATTGAAGGACCTGAGGCCAAACTGGTGGCCTGAAATCCCAATAGGATGAATAGTACCAACTACTAAAGTACCTACTATTGTGGCTACCATAATACTGCTATAGTGCCCTGAAAATATGTCTTCACTCAGTTTTGAACTCGAGTCTCTTGGATGCACTTGCTGAGTCCTCACCAACTGGGGTGAGGCTCTGGTCACACAACATTAAATTGGAATTATTAATAAATAGACAATATAAAGTGACTATAAAATCATATGTGGTACTATATATAACAATATAGTTTCTGGAAGATGTATAATGATAATATATTTATCAATCAGGAGGTTTGAACATTTACTAATAAATTCAAGACTTAAGATAAGGGTTTTTTCATCCAACTTTTTTTATCCAGAAGATACATTCCATGTTAATCACAAATTTATTTTGGGTTTTTCTATACTTACCATGAAATTATTATAAAATAATTATGCTTAAATTAATGAGAATTTACATATCTATTTTATTATTTTCCTTTCATGTGGTTTACATATCAACATTAACCAAATCAATAAGGTAATTTTGTCTCAAGTTGTCCTTTTTGATACACATGTTATATTATGCCCCTATATTCTTTTATGAGGTGTGTACACTATCCTATTGACATGTTATATCATGAATATTTTTATTTTAATGATATAATAAGCTTCAAGTAATTTTATTATCTCTTACGGATTTTAATTTAATGTTACCAAAGTGGTAAATGTTTATTGCTACAATCTCATCATTTATCAGGATCATTTATAATTATGCTTCCATTGATGAAACATTATAATATATATATTAAGAACTCTTATAAATATTATTATCCTTTGTTTATTAATGTTATATAAATTTAATTCTAACATTTTTATACTCTTTGGTACTTAGGATAATTAAGAAAATGTTTTATGAAAATATAACATTATATCTTATTTCGATCAGAAATTGGTGTTCATTCAAAATAGTGTTTTCTAAATATGTTTTAAAAAAAGTTTTACTATAATACTATTATATTTAATGTAAAATTTCAACCATGTTTTACATATGTTAGAAAACTTTAAAATGAATCATCATTTTATTTTCAATTAAGGCACTTCTCAAAACTTTTTAATGATCAACGGGATTGTTCGATATGTATAGAATTATCTGCTATCATGACCATAATTTACTTCATGATTATATTGTATGTTTAAAATTTTATTTTTAAAGAGAATATTTTCCTAATATTCTATAAATTTTTTAGTTTTAATGTGGGAGTCAAATAAATTGTTTTTCAAAAATTTATATGTTTAAAAAGTGTTTAATATGAATGTAAAAACATCCTTTATATTTTTCAAATATATTTCAATAGAAAAAGGATTTTATAAAAATTATGTTTAAAAATAATTTTAAATGACTTTCAACGTTTAATTTATAATTTTTCAAATCTCTTTTAAAATAAAGTGGTTTCAAAAATTTATTATTTTTTAAAAAATATGTTTTCCAAAGAAGAAAAGATATTTTCTTTAAGAAATGTTTTAAATGAAATTATTATTCATTATTTAAAAAAAATTATTTTTGAAATGGATTTATGAAAATGATTTTAAATGAAAGTATATTTTTCTTAATAAATATTCGATATGGTCTTTCCAAATCCCTCTCCATATAAGATGAATTACCTTTTTATAATTTATTCTTTTCTAGGGATATGATCCAATAATACCATTCATATTCTATCTTGAATAGTTTATGTTTTTATGGAATGAAGTTTATGACACCCCTTTCTCTTAAATGTGTTATATTCTTTTTAAACCCCCTTATTTACATGGGTTATACATTGATGAAATGATTATGGGAACTATCTCATTCCCATAGGCAATGATATGATGAAATATTTATGATACATATTTATTTTCATGTGTTATGACATGATGTTTATGAAACCCATATCTTTTTATTGGTCATGATATGATGCATGTTTTATTATATTGTGGAATATGCATGTATGATTTTATTATTTGAAAATGGGACATATATCTCTCTCCTATGTATTGGATAAAGATTTATGTCACAAGTTATAATTATGGGAATCAAGTCAATGATCTTGATCCACCATTTAAAGGTTGGGTAACCCGATCCACTATGGAATGATGGGGAAACCTGATCCACTATGTGAATATGGGGATACCCGAACCACTATGGGAATATGGGGAAAACCTGATCCCATATAAGGAAATAAATGAGACTGGGGATGGGGGTGTGTCCCAAATAGAAAGTGTATTCCACATGAAGTTCCCTAATATGTGTTTGAAATGATCATTGAATTATATGGAATGCTTTTTATATGTGAAACTGATTACATATTCTTAATGTTATCAATAGACCTCGCTATAAGTTAATAAGTTTATGTGAGAGCCTAATTCCATGCCCTTAACATAATGAGTGAAGCTGTTTCTATTTACGCTTGTTCACACTATTATAAGATGAGGTTTATGCCACAAGTCAATGTTTTATTCCTATGTTATGATCTCATGGATTATTCTCTTGATTCCATTAGGATTAATGTTTTATGAACTTACAATTTTTATTTCAGGACTCATTTATATAATCTTTTATATGTAGGGTATGATCTTCAAATGTTATTCTCATGAACTTGTATCCATATGTCCATGTTATACTAATGTTTCTCCTTTTTTACCCTTGATGAGAATTTGAGCTTGCCCTTTCTTATTTTTCCCTTCCATAAGTTATGAAGAATGTTTTTAAGTATGAGTAATAATGGGTAATATCTTTAATAGAGAGTTTTATGATCTTTCCCCATGTTAGATATGTTGTTTTAAAATTCCAAAGACACTAAACTATTACTATCATTGGATATGTATTTTCATAATGATTCAAATATTTATATAAAATGATTTAATATCCATGTATGTTACACATAGGTATCTATAGAGAGTGCCTTTGGTATTTTGTTTATTTATTTTTATACTATATTTTATCACCTATTTTGTAATTACTTTTGATTATGTAGCCTCATCTATACATGCATGCACATTTTTATATTTGGAATTGGACAATTTATCCATTATTATTATATACCACAACCATTATTTTATAATTATTCTATTGTTTATCATTTTATTTATTTTATACCACTATGCTACTCAAATCATTAGGGTATAGTCTCCCAACCTTACCATCATTGGACACTTACTGCTAGTTGGAAACCTCTGGTGTTTGAGGATGTGCACATGTATCCATGTGACTAACCTGATCGGGGCATTGTTTTAGCTGCTCCTAGGTCAGGATGATACAAAGTGGTATCAAATGTGTTTTGTTTCATTTTCTTATTTTTTTGGAGGGTTGATAGGAGGCTTGAAATTTGTCATCTCTTGGTAAATAGAAATGTATTAGAGTAATCAACCAATGCATAGCGAATTGTCCAAGTTATCATGGATGAGGTAGTTGTTTATAATTTTTATTGCTATAGTTGATTATGATTTCAACTCTATTTATTGGTGTAATTTTTATTCTCATTGATTTATGATAATATTGTATTTATTCTTTGACTTGTATGTAAATTAAGTAGAATTTCATACATCATCCTAGGACCATAGATATTCAAAATACATAAATATTCCACTACATGTAGTTTCACTGATATATATTCTTTATGTGTTTATTAGAAGTCATGTTATATACCATGTTGGGTATTTTAGTAACATGCTTAGTTTTATTTCTTCATAGGTATTTCATTATCATTCCTATTTGGGTAACTTTATTTCTGATTTATTTATTTTGTTTTCATGTACAACATGCTTCTATTATTTTAGTGTTAAGATTAGCGTGTTTACTTTTATTTACCTCTTATAATGGCTTACATTGTTAAATTTGTGATATAAAATTGTCTATTAAAGTATCAACATCAACATAAATGGTATTTTCCATATATATTGATGGTGGAACCTTAACTAACCAGTCAAAACATGTTTGAGAAATAAACCACTAGTTTCATGAGCCGAAAAATGTTGTTTGAGATTAAATGAGGTCCAATTTTTCATTTATAATGTTTAAGGGTGCTTTATTAATTTGTAAATTGTAAAACATGTAATTTAACCATTATATATGATTTGATATACCTAGAAACAATTGTATAAATATAAATACGACTAAACCGTATATCTTGTATAAATTAGATAATTTTTCACCCTCTTATTGGCTTGACCCATATAGGTCAGCCTTGGATTATTATGATTACATTATAATCCCAATAAGGGTGTTTTAATACATGATATCGATTAAATTAATGGGACCCTTATAGTTCACATTTATTCCTACATGATCATGACTCTTGTAGGTTGCCTTTGTTTTGATATGCCTTTGTACTTATCCCCATTGAGGTATGTTTATATTATATAGGGATGGTTATTTAAAGTGTATGTAGACACTTATATGGTGTTTCATATAAACTAATGAAGGAATCATACTTTAAAAGTAACATATTTAATTAATAAAGGACTAGTTATCTATTTTTGAGTTTTACTAATATGAGGTGTTAGTTAATTAAAACACCAATAACAACCTAAAGGGTGTTTTCCTGTATATATTTGAATTGATAATTTCTTTATCTAATCCTATTATGAATGATTATAAATAATTAAATTATTCTTAAAAATGTATTTTATAAGATAAATAACATAATTATGATAGTATTTCTGAAAATTGATAGTACTTTAAAGGAAGTTTGACCAAACATTCCTATGTGCCTTTGGCATTGGTAAAATAAAGTGTTAAGTATAGTTTTCTATATAACTAGTATGTGAAGTTTAATTTAGGCCTTTAAATGTTTAAAGATAAAATTTAAATGAATTAATTTTCTCAAATAAGAACTTAACTTTATTTTATTAGCTTTTACCCTTGAGTAAGGGTAGTTAAAATATTTCCTTATATAATTTCCGTGAAACGAGAATGTGAGCGCTACCCGTAGGCATATTGTTCTATATCTTAGACCTAAATGATAGACCCTTAAGCATAGTGGATTTTCAGAATTCACACCTCTTATAGGGTTGATGATTTATGTTTCTATAATTGGATAGACCACGGTAGGTATCACCCTCATAACATTAGATCCTTGATAAATTTTTGTGAATGTTTCAGATGACTCGTGTCGTTCAAGTATTGTTTGACCTGAGTAGGACTTTTGATTCTAATGTGACACCTAGGGTTAACAGTGGATGTTATAGTGTTATGAACCTATTTATGGGCATGACCATCATGTAATACTTAGTTTCATTGTGATAGGTGTTCCTAGGGTATGGTTTATTGTTTAGTATGTCTTATAACCCATCCTTCTATTGTTATTATTATTCAGTGATGGGTGACTTGTTATGTTGTCAGTCATATTGATAGTCATATGAAATGATGTGACATGTGATAAATAATTTGTACATTCCATCATATAATGGGATTCATAGTGTCAGTAAGATTATGTATAGTATCAAGCATGGTTTGTTTTATTGGTGAATCCATGGGTAGTATGAGTTGATACATGTAGTACCCATCAACTTCAAAAATAGTACAACAAACTGTATGAGTTTAGTAGAAAATATTTATTCCTTGAGATATTTTTCTAGATCATTGGTCATATATAAGGTAGTGTGACCTGGGAATTAGAGTAAATTATATTTATAAAAATTCATGGGAGTAATTCATAAAAAATAGGTGTTTTGATCGGATTGCCCGAAGGTTTTTAATTTTACACTAGATGTTATGGAACACATGACAAAATCTCAGGAGAGGTGTCACAAGTATATATAAATTGAATTCTAAACTAGTTATATTATAATTTCATAGTCTATTTCTCATTTTGGTTTAATTTTTGTTAAAGGATGTTGGCCATGTTCAGGACCGACAATTAGTGGTCAAAGGAGTGTGTTCCATGGGTTGAGTACCATTTTTTAGTAAATATGATGATAATGACACACCTAAGGTGAGTATTATCACATATATTGTAGAAAAAGTTTTTCCATCCAAGTAAATGTAACATAAACAGGGAGTAACACATGAAGATGGTCAATATATATTTTTAATTCATTGGTACAGGAGAGTTTTGGAAACATGTTTGTGCTTGCAGGATACAATAATGATGAAATGGTTGGATGTGTATGCAACCCTTGAAAACACTGTTGGATTTGGTTCTTTATAACCAACATATATGTAATTTATGATAACTTTTATTTATGGTTTTGAAAATTAATAAACTAATTACCACATAAATATTGTTCTTATTCATGGTATTGTATGTGATAATGTACCAAGAGTAGCTGTCACACTAAAAGGTCATTGCAATTCCCCACTATGTTGAGAACCCAGAAGTGCTAAGAATGTATTCTTAAATATATGATCTATAGTGGGATGATATCATTTGAGGGACACAAATGATATTGGATATCAATAGTGGATACTCAATGGACTTTGATGAACCTTCTTATAGTGTATGCCCTTGGTAATATCCAGAAGGATATTATGAGAACAAGACCCGAATGTAGGAAATCCACATTTATATCTGTCATTTGATGTTCCTATGTACAGATGTGTGTATTGGTACATATACATTATAATTATTATTAATGAGTATTATGAGTCATGTACATTTATGTATTGATGAAAACCATGATGATAGATGTTTGGGGTGAGGTAGGATACATTGGATTCATCATGAGTAATATTAAAATTTTGAATAATGAAAGAACGAAATTTTCCCTTATATTCTTTAAAGGAAGTTAATATCTTGGGCCCTTTAATGGAAATGATATAGCTGAAATAAATATATGATAATGGTGTTCTATAAAATTTTTTTATATCTATAAATTTATAGAAAAAGAAATTGAGCATATAGGTTGATGGCACTGGAATGAAACCTGCTCAATTAGAGAAATTGTGATAAAGAGATTATATTACACAATAAGCATTCAAATGACATAAAATGTCATTGTGACATTATCTTATTAATCTATGGGTTATTTAGTGTATTGCTATATTTGAACCTTAGACCTTATGATGGTTCACCTAATTCAACTGAGAAAGAGTCCTAAAGAGTAACACGCTAAATGTATCTAGAATCTTAGTTAAATAAAATATTATTTAACTGGTTGAATAAATATTATTCTCACACGTGGTTTAATAATTATTCATATATTCTTGATCTCATTTATTTTTTCACTAGTTATCCAAGAGAATATATATTGTGAGATGATTATTTATTTGATATTTAGTGAATATAATATTTCTTTATTTATTACTGAATAATGTAGTGTAATTTTTTTAATAAATAAATAGACAGTATTCAAGGCCTGATTAATATTGTTGAGGAATGGTGGACTCAGTTTAATGGTATGGGGAGAAATGAAAAAATATTTAATAATATTTAATTAAATAATATTTAATTATAATTTCCAATTTATGTGCATGTGATGAAATAATAATATTATTATTACTATTTTACATGGGGGTTTTCTAGGATTAAAAAAATAATTAAGGGAACTTGTGAAAATATTTTATTTTAACCCTAGAAATATAAATTCTCAATTATGTTATTTTCTCATGAATTCCCTTTCATTTTGTAGGTTGAAACAACAATCTTGGATAATCCTCTCATTCCTAGAGAGATCCCATCACTAAGAATAATCCCTATAATGGATTGAAATAATCCTTCAGTGGATCAAGAAGAACCCTTTGGAAGCGATTATTGAGGCGAACAAAGGAGAATGACGAAAGTGAAAGGATCATCCATTCTATAACCTAGAGACTCCTTCAGTGATGTATGTAGATATAGAATACCTGTGTGGATCAACTCTATAAGAAATATACACTAGGTTTCTAGAATGCAATGACAATGCACCATAGATCTTTTACTGGATTCATCAATGATGAAATAATTCCTTAGAGCTAATTCTTTATCTGATTAAATTAAATATAAACAATATGTGTTGATCACATCTATCTCGGTTCTAGCATTCTATCCTATTTATATTTCTCTTATTCATTTTCATTGATCATGAAATTCATCGTCCCATAGATCTCAGATTAATCATCAGTTATGGAAAAAAGAAAATTTTGGGAACCACACTTCATGCTCTTCCTGTACACCTAGAACCTACAAGTGCTATCAGTGTGCACACATAATTTTTTATAATTATTTAATAAAATCAATGGTGATTTGTGCATTTGTTTTTTTGTTTTTAAATTCAATATTAGTAATTATTTAAATCTAAATTGTGAGATCTTTTCTTCTTCATTAGTTTCTCGTAGATTTAATCGAGACATGTAATTTTATGATTAAAATAAAATCAAGGAAGTCATCACGAGGTTCCATGGTTTTTTCGAGAAAAAACAAGATAGAATGCCATGTAATCATAGTTACACACCATTAATCATGTTCAAAGAATCATGAATTTGTTTAGAAATTAATTCCATCCATATGCATTGCATACATACATTAAATTGTACCACATGTTGGACATAATTTAATGGTACACATTTATCTAGACTACAGACCATGTAACCCACATACATGGTGTTTAGTTCCTTTGAGTCACAGATAGACCATGTATTCAATACATGTCCTACCTTACTGGTGACTGTGTAACATGGAGTCAACACAACATGTCGCCCATTGGACACACCATGTACTTCAAATTTTCTGAGGCATAGATGACACGCTGATTCCCTATGCATGTGTCTCATATAGGCAGTGAGAGTTGTACACACGATGGAGATTTGATCTACATGCTATGTACTTTAAAAAATTACAATTATTTAAAATTTATTTGTTATACTAGGTATATATTTATACATGTACTTACGTGTGGTCATAAATATAGGAAACACCTTGTGATAGGTTTTAAAATACATAAATATTTAAATGTATAATTAATATATGCATAATTTTCAAATCTACATATCATATATGAGTCATATTACAAGTTGTTACTCTACGTGCATTGAAGCATAACACATGACTGAAAAATAATGTAATTCATGTAATCATTTGTGGAGCACATGTTGTGAAATTACATTATATTTCATGTATACCATATGTAACAATATTAAAAGAGCATCCAAGTAAAATAAATGTTAGGTAGATTTAGACAGGTATTCAATGTATTTCATCCATGGTACATTTATGTACAAGGATAATTTTAAATGAATTTACATAATTTTTTTTTTAATTATAATGGATGAGGATCTCAAGGAAATTAGGATGAGAACTAAGGTAAAAGGATTGATTAATTAAGGATAATAATTAGTCGATTCAAGCAAGATTTATCTTAAAAAATAAGTATTGTGAATTGAATTCTAGTTTTATTAAATGTATAATTCATTGCATGCATGTGGATGATCACGAGATAGACCAATAAATTTGTATGTGATGGGTTTAATCTAATTCATTATTAAATTATTTTTTTGGCCTATGTGCCTTCTCCCCTCTCATTATATAGGTCATGTGAACCCATGGGTTCTTTTATATAAACCCATTTTCCTCTCACCCAAATGTGAGTAAAAGGCATGTATAATGGATGGATCTCCCAATATAGTGGAGGCAGATGAAGTTTGGAGCTAAGGAGAAACTAATTCGTGGAGATACATAGGTTGAAAGGTGGAAAGCTACAAAAAAAACCTTAATTGGTACAATGTGTTTTTCCCATAGATCAATGGTTAGTTTATTAACCGCTAGATAAACTTACCACTAGTAAAAGCTTGTGATCAAACCAATTTATTATTATTTTATGTCGGTTCCATGGTTATTTCATTATGGATGTTTTGTCACAATCATATAATTAATGAATTAACAAACATGAAAGATACAACTAAAATAAATCAGATTAGGTATAAATATTATCTAAGACATGGATGATCACTTAATTTCTCCAACAAAATATTAACAAGAATGTGATAAAGATAATAATTGATAATGTATGCATAAAAGGATAAAATCCCTAAATAAAATATTATGTTGGTATATACTTCCATTAGTTTGGTTAAAATTGAAGCATAGTTCAAAGTGTTTTACTAGCCAAATTTGGGGTGCTTTCAATTATTGAGGAATTCTATCATTTGGTTTTGAGATGACATAAATGGGTTCACATCAAGGGTGTTTTTCCAAATTAGGACTTGGTGAAACTATGATACAAAGTTTGAGGAAATATAAATTAATGATTTCGAGATTGGGGAGTATACTCAATAGATCAAGGAACTATGAGTTAATGGAGTTGGAATTTGGATTTCATAGCTAAAACCATTTATGTTACTTGACCAACCAAGGTCGGGGTAATGAGAAAGGGAATAAAGATCCATACCACTAAAATATCTAATAAAAATGATATTTTAAAGTCAATGGTGAGGGATATTAGGTTTTGACAAAACAGTGAGAGATTAATAAATATAATATTTATTTATTTATCAAAATTTAATCAGATAAAATACTGAAATTCTGATTGTCTTATTTGTAGAAATAGTAATAAAATGACATCAAACATATCATTGTGATCCATACCTGAAAATGAGAACCTTATTATCAGCAAAAATTTAAAATAATGTAAAAGGCACATACATGTTATCCTTCATCATTAAAGGAAATTTCATGTTCTAGAAGAACCTTTACCAGCTGTGCCTGAAAATAAGGAAAGTGATAAAGAGTTATCTATCTATGAGAAATATCTAAATGATTCTACAGATGTTCAATGCTTCATGATATCAACCTTGTCTAATGGTATTTTAAAGCAACATGAGGATATGGATGCCTATAGCATGATGTCTCCAATTTAGGATCTCTATGAAGAGAAGGAAAGATAAGTGAGGTATGATATCTCCAATGTTTTGTTCATAACTAATCTTGGAGAGTCTAAACAAGATGTGCCTCATGTATTTAAGATCATTGGCTACATTGAATGCTTGGATATTTTAGGGATTAAATTCCATGATGAGTTTCATATAAATATCAAAATTTAATAACTTTCCAATACCTTCTCCAACATTATTATCAATTACAATATGATAAATTATGATAAGGTTCTTTCATAACATCTTACATTAATTATACAAGTCGATAAGAGAATGGTGCGTAAAAAACCCACAATCCATATAGTGAATAACAAAATGAATAACAAGTTAAGAGGTACCAAAACTTATAAATAGTCTAAAGCTCTCAGGCACTGTCCTTCCAAGAAGAAGAAGATCTAGATGTAGGGGAAGGAAATGGTTCAAGTATGTTTTTCATGTGTCAAGTCAGGCTATTGAAATTATAACTATTCCCAGAAGAATGGGGAAGCTAATGTTTCTTTCATTATTGAGTGTTATGTTTAAATATCTACACATTGGGAATTATTTACAACTTTAGGGGTTCCCATCTATATCCTATTAAAGGAACCAAGTAGATTATGAATGATTTCCAAAGGAGAGTTGGATCAGAGATATTTTAATGGTATAAGGATGACTACTCTAGACATTGGTGACTAGCACCTCTCACTGAAAATGGGAGTTATTTTGGTTTAAAGAGATTGTTATTACATACATACAGTAACCAAGAACGTAATTTTTGTGTCATTTTTAGATACAGATGGGTTTATTTTCAAATTTGAAAATAAAAGTTCGTTATTTTATAAGGATGACATAAGTTATGGTATGTATCATTTAAATAATGGTATTTGTGTATTAAATTAAGAAAACTATGTGTTGGAAATCGACAACGAATCATGTTCACATGACTCATATAACACCAAGTTGTGGCATCAGCATCCTGGTCATGTAAACAAGAAGAGTTTGATAGAGGTATGTCAAGATGGTCATTTAGACTCTTTTATGATAAAACCACTTGATATATGTCATGCATGTTTATAAGGGAAAATTACCAAACCACTATTTGGCGGAAAAGCTGAAAGGGATCCAGAGATTATAGGATTGATACACACTAATGTGCGTATACCATTTCTAGTAATGGATAGAGGTGGATATTCTTAGTTCATAACATTTACTAATAACTTCAGTAGATATGGATATATTTACTTGATGAGGTATAAGTCCAAGACCCTTGAAAAATTCAAATAATTCAATAATGAATTGGAGAATCAACTTGGTAAGAAGACACAAAATCTTCAATCAAAATGAGGTGGAGAATATGTTAACTAATAGTTGATTGACCATCTATGGGAGTTTGGGTACTTATATAATCTCACTCCACCTTACAAACAATTGTATAATGGTGTTAGTAAAAGGGGGAACCATACATTGAAATACAAGGTAAGGTCAATGATGAGTTATGCAGATCATTTATTATCCTTTTGGGGATATTCATTACAAACTATGGAATAAACATTAAACTGAGTACCGACTAAAGTGTAAAATTAAATTCCCTTTAGTTTTGGGAGTATAAAGAAACCCATTTTATCACATACATGTGTATGGGATTACGATGATTTTTAAGTCCTTATTAGGAAAAAAATTATAACCCTAAGGAACAAGGTGTATCTTTATTAGGTTTCCTATGGAAACAAAGGGATATTACCAATACAACCCCTCAGAAATGAAATTGATTTTTTCAAGACAAGCAGTATTTCTTGAGAGGGAGGACATTCTAAAAAGTGATAGTAAGATCAAGATTGACTTAAATTATGTTTATGCTCCTGATACATAAAATTTGGTATAGTAATAGATCTTAATGGTCCCCATGGAAGAAGTAGTTCCTAAAACAAAAGTACTGTGTAGGGTCAATAGAGAGGTAAGAGAACTAGAGAGATATGATTTTCAAGTCACCTAAGAAGTTGAGTAATTATTAGTTGACAATGATGAACATCTATCCTATAAGGAGGTTGCAGAGAGATAAAAATATATGAGATGGAAATAAGCCATGAATTCTGAAATGGATTGCATGTATCAGAACCATATTTGGGTTCTGGTCGATGTGCCAGTTGATGTAAACCCTATTGGGAGAAAATGGGTATTTAAGGGGAAAATTTAAAAGGAAGGTTAATTAAATGCCTATACATCAATTTTAGTGGCTAAATGGTTTGAAAAACGTCAAGGAATTGACTATGATGAAATTGTTTCCCCATTTTCTATGTTTAAATCCATTTGAATTCTACTTTCAATAGCAGCTTACCATGATTATGAGATTTGGAAGATGGATGTCAAAACTGAAATCATTAATGAGAAACTTCAGTTATATATCTTTATAAAACAACCATAATGGGTTGTGACTCTAATTGATTCTAATAATATTTAATTTTTGTATGGATCCATTTATGGATTGAATCAATCATCCAAGTCATGGAACATTTTATTTGATGAATCTATAAAATAATTTGGTTTTATTAAGAACGAATGTGAGCCATGTGTTTACAAGGGTTTTAGTGTGAATAAAGTCATTATCCTATTAGTATATGTTGAATACAAATTACTTGTTGGAAATTACATAACAGTCTTACAATCAGGTAAGGACTAGTTAAACATGTGTTTCTCCATGATGGATTTAGGTGAAGTAGCTTATATTCTATGGATCAATATAATTTCTGATTGATCCATGAGGCTTCTTAGACCAAGCCAAAGTACATATATTGACCTGATACTAAAGATATTTATTATAGAATAATCCAAGAGGG
The DNA here is from genome assembly GCA_963277665.1 of Viscum album. NCBI lineage: Eukaryota > Viridiplantae > Streptophyta > Magnoliopsida > Santalales > Viscaceae > Viscum > Viscum album. Next base: position 1,511,182,170 of record OY728131.1, read on the forward strand.
GATTGGTTCTAGTGTCACATAGTTTACATATTTCTAACAAAATGTGTCCTTAGACCGAGGAGGAGAAAGAGAGAATGAGTAAGATCCCAAATGCTTCAGCGATTGTATCAATCATGTATGACATGTTATATACTAGAAATGATGGTGCCTATGCATTGATCATGATACAAAGATATTAATATGATCCAGGAGAATAACATTGGACTGTTGTTAGGGTTATCCTTAAGTATCTAATAAGATTTAAGGATTTGTTCTTGGTGTGTGAAGGATACAAGGATTTAGCCATCATGGGTTATACTAATGATGGATTTTAGATAGATCATAATGATCTAAAGTCGCAATTGGGATGTGGTTTCTGTTTCAACAGAGGATATGTGAGCTGCAAGAGTTCAAATCAACCAGTTTTCACTGATTCTATAATAGAGTTTGAGTATATTTCATCTTCTGATGCATCCAAGGAATCCATTTGGATTCATAACATTTTCCTAGGGATGGATATGGTACCTAGTAGTAAATAATCTATCACGTTGTATTGTGATAATACTAAAGTGATGGATCTTGTAAAAGAGCCAATGTCACACCAACAGACAAAGAATATACTATATATGTGTCTCATCTTGAGGGATTTCTATAAAATGTGTGATGTTTTAGTAATAATCATACCCATGGAAGAGAATGTGACGTAACCCATGACTAAAGTCCTATCTTAGAATAAGTATGAGTATCATTTATGATCTAAAGGACTGGAGGTTTTTAGCAATTGGATCTTGTTAAAATGGGAGTCTTTTGGAGTTGGTTCCCTAGAATCAACTTCTATGTACATTATGATAACATTCATTCATGGTTTTAAATATTAATAATATAAGTATCACATCATTATTGTTCTTCTATTTGAATTTTTATGAGATAATTTCTGAAGAGTATCTGTCACATTAAAAGTTCATAATAGTTCCTTGTTATGATGAGAACCCATAAGTGTTGTGACACTATTCTGAAATATATATTCTATAGATGGATGAAATAGTTTGAAGGACACAAATGATACAATCCTTCTATGGTGGATACTCATAGGACTTTGAGGAACCATCTCATGATGTATGACCTTGGTAATATCCCATAAGAAATTATGAGAATGATACCTGATAGCAGGAAATCCATATTTGTATGTTTCATTAAATGTTTCTATAACTGGACATGTGTATTAGTCCTAAAACTATAATAATATTATTAATTAGTATTAAAAGTTTTGAACTTTTATATATTGATGAAAACAATGATGACAGATGTTCGTGGTGGGTAGGATACATTGGGTGCATCATCAGTAATATTTCTTTAATAAATAATGAAATAAATGATTTATCCCTTCTGTTCTTTAGTAGAAGCTAATATCTCAGGCACATTTATGGTAATGATATATCCTAATTAAATCCATTTCCATATTGTTATAAAGGCTATGCATATTTTTTGAAATTAAATGAAAGATATATCAATCATATAGCTTGATAGAATATGCATGCAACCTGTTCGATTAGAGATATTGTGATAAAGAGATTATATTACACAGTAAGAATCTGTTTGAGGTAACATGTCATTGCGACATTAACTTATTTCTCTATGGTTGACTTGGCATATTTCAAGATAATAAACATGGACATTAGGATTCATTGCCTAATACCATTGAGAAAGAGTCCTAGAGATTCACACACTATGTTTATCTAGAATTTTAGTTAAATAATATATTATTTAATAGGTTGACTAAATATTATTTCATCACTTGGTTTAATAATTAATCATGTATGTTTGATCATATTAATTAAACCACTAGTTATTTGAGAGAATATATTGTCAAAGAAATATTTAATAAAATTTTAATAAATATTTATTTTCTATTTAGTGAATATAATATTAATTTATTTCTTAGAGAATCATATAGTGATATTTATTTAATACATAAATTTACATTATTCAAGGCCCAATAAATATTTTTAAGCAATGAAAGACTTAGTTTAATGGTCCGGTGAGAAATAATAAATATTGAATATTATTTATTTAAGTAATTTTTAATTATAATTAATAGGTTAAGATCATGTCAAGAAATAATAATAATAATAATATTATTATTTGAAATGCGGTTTTTCTAAGACTAAATAAAATAATCAAGGGAACTTGTGAAATTATTTTATTTTAACCCTAGAAATATAAACTCCCAATTATGTTATTTTATCATGAAGGCCAATTTATTTTTTTGGTTGTGTACAATAATATTGGAGAATCCTATCAATCTTAGAGATCTCTCGTCTATAGGAATGATCCCATGAATAGAGAGAAATCCTCCTCCACCAATTCAAGGAGAATGCTTTTGAAGTGATTCTAGAGGTGATCAAGGGTGGACAATGCATGTGCATATATCTTCTTTTCTATCACCCAAATACTCCATTGGTGACATCCAGACATTCATAGAACACATGTAGATCACCTCTTGAGGAAATATACACTTTCTTTCTACAATACAATGATGGTGCACCGTAGATCTGTTGTCAGATTCATCAATGAAGAAATAATTCCTTTTAGGTAATTCTTTGTCTAATTAAATTAATTATATACAATATGTGTTTATCAATTATCTCTCACTTTTTGTGTTCTATCCCTTTTCTATTTCTGTGATTCAATTCCATTGATCATAGTATTTATCGTCACATAGATCTTGAATTGATCATTGATTATGGAAGAGAAAATTGGGCACCACCGTTCCTGTACTTCTGTGCACCCAGAACCTACTAAAATTGATTATTATAGATGAAATTTTTCTATTGTGATTGGGTGAATATAGTATTCATTGAGTGGTAAGGGAATCATGGTTAGGTAATGGTGATGCATCTACATTGAGTTCTTTTAGAGGATGTTGTCTTATTGAGGTTCAATTGATTCTTTGATTAATTGGGTATGGTTTTTTGGAAACCATACCAATAATTTTAAATAAGATATAATGAGAGTGTATCATGTATCTTTGGAACACATTGTAATCCTCTTGGTGCACTGTTGTTTTAGTTATAATCATTTCCACAATCTTGATATCATCCAAGATATACTGAGATTTCATCAGTTATACACCAAGAAAAATTAAAATTCTATTTTGTTTTGATAAATATAATCCATTAGAGTTGTGATATGGAATCATGGTTTTTATAAAGGCATAATTATTCTTGATTGATAATTGGTTTCCCAAGTAGTAAATCCTTCAAGTGACTCATTGGAATGAGCTATTTTTCCTTTTACATGACCGCCATGTGGATGATGCTTTGGGCTTAGTTATTGTTCTTGATACAGAGATGTATTGGATTTTTACAAACATCACACATATAATTTACAGAGTGTGGGATACCTTTTATTAGATCTTTATACTCTAACAGAAGAATCTTAGGCAACCCTAGATTATTCTTCATTCTTAGATGAGTTGTTTTTAGGGTGACGATCTAAGTGTGACGAATCAGGCATGCACCCTTGTCCGTATAGAGGCATGAAAATTTAAGGTGAATATTTAGACTTGATAATTCAATAGAAGAAGATTATAGGCTTCATTGATTGTTCTTAGAGAAAATCATAGGGTAACTATGTTTATAGGTAAAATGATCTAGTTCTTGAAATATGCTAGTCATCTAAACTGAGCATTTTGTGAATTATGGTCATGAAATGCTTGGCTTGTTTACCTCTTCTTCCATCAAATATGGTTGGAGAGGAATTTATTAATGGAATGATTTTAGGATGAAGTGAATTCAGTGTTAGTTATCCTAGTATTTTCATGGAAATCCAACTCATCCATGATATTTTAGGTTGGTTGGGAAGCGATGATCCTCTTATGCTTTGGATCATTCCAAGAGCATAAATTAGAATTTCAGGGGAATGATGAAATAGTCAGTTCATATATTGGGGAGTATCGTGGCTTGGAATTGAATATTAAACGATAGAACCCATTGGTGGAAACTTTTATAGGCTTTTTAATGCAATAAAATTTTAGGATTCTATGTATCGGGTTAGACGAGATCGAGTAAGCTATGTCTTGATGTTCTAGTTTTGAAAAGAGAGCATTGGATTGAGTTTTAACGATATATATACCATGTGTAAAAGAAGTGTTTGGAAGTGTGTTGTGCATTGGAAACAAAACACGACTATTTAAATGAATCATCATGACCTGAGTTGGTTGGGTGTTTTTTCAGGGTTTCACTAAGTCTTCTTGGGGATGAGAAGATCTAAGGATTAGAGTATGTAAGGTCCTTTTTTTGGCCACATAAATTTTTTTCGAGAAACGTGATTTTTCAGTTTTGTGGGATGATCGAATTATAAAAATGTTTTTAATATAATTTTGAGATTTATGAAACTTAAATGTATATTTTTAGACTTAGTTTAAGGCCTGATATGTGTTCTGGGTATCTCATTGAGTTTGGGGAATGAAGAGCTGCGAAAACTCAAAACCATGATAAGCTATTAAGGGTGATCGGTTTTTTTGAAAATGTGTGGCCCACCTGATGGAACATTGTGGGTTGTACATAGAGGATGATGGTTTTACATGGTTTTTTCTAACCATGCACACCAAGCTGCATGTCCATGCAACAGTTGAAGGCTTTTTTATAGAGGAGAAATACAAGGTTTTCACACGGTTTCACATATTGTGTGCATGAACCATGTGATCCTCGTTGTTTAAGTTTGTATCCATTGCATCGTTGAATCATAATTTGGAAAACCTTGCAATTCAACCATGAACCTAATTAAATTTGGGTTTTTTACTAAAATTCACCTGCCAAAATTTATGTTCTTTTCATCCTTTCTTTTCCTATTACCCACAAATAGTTCCCTTCCATGGAGAGTCTCATCTTCTCCTCTTGGAATGGAGACATCATCAGTATCTAGAATCCATTTTTAATGTCATTGGTTGCATTCGTTAGCCCTCGACAAGTCTATGACTCATCCTTCCCCCTTTCTCAGTTTTTTTCACAATCTAAAATGTTATCATGGTGTAAGATAATTCACCCTATTTTCATGGAGTTTTTCCTTTTCTACAATTTCACTCGAACTAACCCAATTCAAGGCTTTATATTGGATGATTGTATAATCTTAAGAATGTGGTATGTGGTCTATGGATTTTACCTTAAATTATATCTGGTTTATTAAATAAGTTTTTGTGCCACATAGTAGATTCACTCTTAATTTCCCTTAAATTGTTAAATTAAATATGTATAACAAAATGCCTTAAATTAAATTACCTTTGTTAGTTAAATTGAACTGGGAGAGGATTATCACCTCAAACCTGACCACCCCATTAGGTGGGATGCATATATGCATATGACCTATACCCAATAATAGTAATTAAACCATCTTTCTAGTGAAGATTCACATTCCCATGTTTATAATCTTTTTCTCCCTCTTGACCACTTTTTTAGTTTTGATAAATAATCCTGCATGTAAAGGATAATTAATTGAACTATATTGATTGGAATGACGATATCAACCTAGATTAATGATAAAAACTGATATAGGATGAGCTTACTTCATAAATTAAATGGGAAATAATATATAATTTAATGGATAGGTGGCAGTAGTTAGTCCATGGACTTCTTTGTTTAGTTTTTAATTTAAATGAATAATTGGAATGTATCTCTTTATTATTCTAGAGTAATGATGTATCTTTTTTATGAATATGGTCTCTTTTTAAAATGAATTAATTGATATAATAAATCATGTATTCCTCACGCGATACTTGGACTCATCTATATGGAATTTCAAGGATGAGATCATATGTTACTTGTTTAATATTACACATAGAGTGGTTATTAGAGTACAATGTAGGAATTACTTGGAAAGGATCTTAGTGTGAATTATTAATGTTGGACTTGATCGATACATGGATTCCCATGTAGAAATTCCTTGTATGGGCTCATATGAAGATTGAGATTAGTATCCCCCTGAATGATACTGATACCATAGTGGAGTCACCGTAAATGGACTTAGTAGAAAGATGGTTGTACCAAACAATGAGTAATTATATTTATTCAACTTGAGATACATGGGATGTATTCAGTGGATCATGCCTTTATACCATAACGAGAGTGATACATTGGATTCATCTTTACAGTTAACCTGGACAAAATCTTATGGTGATGGGTAATTATGGTCATGATGTTGTGACACATAGTATTTCACATTATAGACCACCATGGAGGGGCCTAGGATGATTTTTTACTAAGAAACGTAATGGATTTTTCTTAAATATCTATGATATGATATTTTATCAGATATAAGGATGTGTCTATCAAGCCAAAAAACATGCTTGGGTTCAGTACAATGTTAGAATTCACCCCCTTTTATAAGCCCAACTATATACCCTTTTAGCTTAACCAAATAGTTATATTAACATATTATATCTTTAATATTTGACCTCTATACTGAGATATCTAGCTTTGGAAGAAGTAGGTATGGTAAGTAGGGTTTCCCTTAGGAGTTTGATTGTGACATTTTTACCATGTTTATTTATTTTGGACTTATTCAACTATACTTGTACAGTATTGTATTTATATTCACAGACTTGATTATGCTTTAGACTCCATTGGTGTTATACTACAACGTATATCTCACACCCATTTCTAGCTACCATTTTTCTAGGGTACTCTAATTGACCTCATGTTTTCTTTTTTAGGATCAAGGACCATGTTATGTGCTGTTAGGCTTGTTCATGGGGTTGAGGAGCACAGGAATGAGCACGAGCTTCAGACTCTCATGGAAATAACCTTGGGTATTTTTTTCTATTATACCAAATATTATCTCCTGTTATATGTTTAATTTATTAGATTATGTAGCCTAATATGGACATGCATTAATTTTTGTATATTTGGAATTGGCCACTTTATATAATATTATTATCATCCACTGCCTTTATTTTATAGTGAATCTGTTGTTGATCATTTTATTCATTATTATACAATTATTCTACTCTGATCATGAGTGTATAGTCTCACCACCTTACCATCATTAGACCCTCACTACTAGTTGGTAGCCTATGGTATATAGGGAGGTAGCTTGAGGCCATGTGATCGACTGGCTTAGGGATCCTTTTTAGTGTCTCCTAGGTCGAAATGTTATATCAATTATATTTTTCCATGCCTTTTCTGAAATTCCCAGATATTAGAGATATTATTCACTTAAAATCTCCATCCTTCTAATCATCATCATCATCGGAATGTCTATAATTTTTATCTTTATCTTCCTTTATCTTTAAAATTTTCATGGATTCTAAATATACCTCATAATAAGATTTATTATTAAATGAAATTATTTTTATCATTTCATAAATAAGGATATTATTGAATTCATCAAGTTATAGATATTCTCTATCATCAAGGGTAGATACATTGGGATCAAATCTATCAAGAATGTTCCTGGTCAAATTTTTCATAATTATGGAATCTATTATATTCTCATTGTATCCTCTGACATTATGGACTATTTCATTCACTCTTATAAAGTAGTCATCAATTATTTCTTCATCGCTTGTTTTTATGTCTTCAAATCTACTTCTCTAGAATTTCACTTTTTCCTCTTTGACTTTTACAATACCTTCATTGATGCTTTGTAATTTGTCCTAGATAGCTTTTGAATATTGAAGTCCAATCACCTTACTAAATTTGTTATATTATAGTGAAATAAGAATTAAAATTATGTATTTCCCATCATGTTCAAGAATCATCATATCATTGAAGAAGATTTTAGGAATTATTTTTATTGGTGGAATACAAACTATTACCGCATGATTCACTTCCAGGATAAGATATAAAAGATAAGGCAACATTATATTCTTATAACTATGGTAGTTCTTTCCAAAAAAAGGTGGGAATACCCTAGTTATTTAAAATATTTTGATAATCTATTAGAATAATTTGAGGATCTATCATTGGGAATCTATTTTCTCTAATACAAGTACAGATGCCCAATGAATGAGTGAACCATTGAGAATGGGGTTAGGGGTTGAATCAATTATGAAAATATTTTAATATTTTTTATACATGATATAAATATCTACAAACATATATTATTAAATCCTCTCAAATATTTACCCATATCCTTGAAGAAATGAATACATAAATGAATAGAATCATACATGAAATAATTTTACATGGTTTGATCCCAGTGTGGGATTTTGAGTGGGTCCATGATCAAATCTATTTATTAATGTATTAATAATTAAATTATATAATATTTATAAAATTTTATAATTACAAATTCAGTTTTTATTCCATCTAAAATGATTATTGAAGAAAATAATAGTATTTATTCTTTAAAACATAAAAAATATGATGTTGAGTTAATTTCAAATTCATTGATTTAATGATCCTTTATTTATTCTTTATTATTTTTTATGTTTTTTATTTTTTTAATTTTTTTATTTAATTTTTTATTCTAGGATTTGTTATTCTAGATGTCATATGTTCTATAATCGATGTTATAAGAAAAGGATTTTGGAATAGTCTATGTCTCGGTGTCTTTAAAAACATTGAAATTAATATGAATCAATTTTTAATATTATACAAAACTTTCAAAGTAATTCATTTTATTTTGAAGACATATACATTCTGTTATAAATTCATATAAATGTTTTGAAGTCATGCATAACTATTTTATAAGACCTATATAAATCCTGATGTCATATAAAGTTGACTTAAAAGATATATGAAAATAATGATGTCATATGTAATGGACATCAAATTCATATAAAATCTAATGGGTTATAAGAAAATATTAAATTCAACTAACATATAACTTGAGAAGCTTTCAGATCAAAATATTCTCTATTTTCATGATGATTTCATTTATTTATTTATTATAAAATTCCTCATTAATTATGTTTATTCCACGAGAATTTGTTTTATGTTGATTTATGAATAATTAAATATACATAATATAGGTCTAAGAATTTTCAACATTCCCATTAAATATTTAATATATGAATTGATGAATGTGAGACTATATCATTTTGATGGGAAAACACGGAATAATATTTGGCCATAATATAGTGGTTAACATTTCGCATCAAGGAATAAATAGATAAGGTAGTCCTTGGAATTTTGAAAATATTTGGTGTTTAATTGATTATAGTGAATCTCAATGCATGAGTCAAAAATTAAAAAAGGTTAGAGTACATTGACCACACTATAGAGGAGAACCATTCTATTTGAATATTACATGTACAAAATAAGAATCTCAAATTCTGAATTTATATGGGTTACCAGTACATTGTGGTTGGAACATATAATTTCAATTTATTTTTTCAATAAAACCAACTATATTTCACTAAACGAAATATAACGTTATTATGGATCATATGTGATTTTTAAATTATCCATGAGGATAGTTATGAAACAATGAAAGATGTGGTAGTATCATTATTGGTGAGGTTAGAAATATATATAAAATATTCACACACAATTTCAATATAAGGATAAACATGTAATTTTTTAAGGTAATAGAAAAATAAATACGGCTTATCAAAGATTAGCAAAATAAATATTTATTAAGATACATTTAATAGATAGAGATATGGTTTGTTCATAGATGTTTAAAATAATATGAAGATAGAAAACAAGTCATTGATAGAATACAATGTCATTATTTGTGATTTAAGTTTAAAATTCAAAAATTAGAATGTTATAATTGATTTCACTATATATATCTATGATTTTAAGGTTTGAGACTTCATTTGGATCGATATTCAAATTCTTCTATAATGGATATTTAGAGGATCTCATATTAATTTAGAATATTAAGGCGTATTTTTTCATTTGTTGAATTTTTTTAGTGTTATTTACATTTTGTTAATATTTTAAAAAACAATTAACCAATTAATGGTTGAATTCACCTAAAAAGTATCATTAGGATTTATAATAGAATATTATGGAGTTTGAAGTGGATAATATAGCCATTATTATAAATTCACAGTGGAAATTAAACTAATATAAATAAGTAAAACAAAAGATTATAATAAAGTAAGAATTACATACATGATTTATAAAATAATTCTACTCCTTATCCTTAGGAGTTAAGGATGTCAGAAATATAATTTTAAGATATGCAAAGTTTTAAAGATTACTACAAAGGTCTTTCTTTCCATACCAGGAAAGACCTTGATATGATAATCAAAAAAGCACTGTCTCCTAATCCTCAATAATCTCTTGATATGATGATCGAAATTTCTATGTATTTTTCCCCCTGAAATCTTGTGATTGGAAGATGAAATTCTCTTATCTTCATATCCTTGAAAGCCCTCGATCTAACCACAATTGGATAAAGAGTATACAAAAGAAATTTTTTTTAAGGATTTTTCAATCCTCACATGGATTGTTTACCAATATTGAAAAATCTAAAAATCATATTAATGAGATGTTCAGGAAGAGAAAAATATCATACATGTTGAGTAGAAAATTCATTATCCCCAAAATCCTTGAATGAACTCTTATTTATAGGAATTCCTCCAACATTCATATTATAATGATACTCAAGGATGGTTACAAGGACCTCATATTTTCATCACTTGAAAGGCCTGAAAAATTATTTCATCCAATTTAGTAATGTTTAAAACCATTATAATGCTGTAAATAATTTACTCTAATAGACGTTATCCTAATTACTCAGATGATAAACTTTAGACATTCTGAAGGACTATGTTATTGGTTTCCAATCCTGTAAATTGAACAAACGATAATTTGATGAATTAAAACTATTTTTAATTTGGTGTTTATGACTTTAGTTAGTTTGATATAAATTACACTAGTCTAAAAAATGGAAATAAAAATACTCGGTCTGATTTATCGGATGGACCATCAGTCTGATGGATCAGATTGAATAATAAAAATTGATATTCATTTAATGTTAGAATCCTCTCTACATTCAGTGGAAATGTATGTTTTCTATAAAACCATTCTAAATCAAATGTGATGTAAAAAAGTTTTAAAATATAATGTTATAATGTTTTAAAGTGTTTTTTATTTTCAAAACTAAGTATTGGAAAATTATATAGTATAATTTTAGACTCACCAATTTACCAGTTTTTAAAAAGCACCAAACAAAGTAATTAAAAAATGAAAAACTATTAACTTTAAAAACATACATCTGTTTGTTCTTTTATGATATCGAAGGAGAATCTTCATAGAAATATTTTCGTTTATCATATCATAACTCAAAAAAATTAATAACTTTTCATTGTTAAAAAAAACTTTATCCATTTGGAAATATTTCTTTTGATTCTCCCCCTTAATAAATTGTATCCCTTAGAATGATTTATTCCCTTTAGATAAATTATCCTCAAAAACTATTTCTCCATATTTAGATAAAATCATACCTTTGAGGCTACTTATACCCCCTTATTATTTTCTAAAAAGAAATGGTAATGTAATATAATATTTTGAAATTCAATAAAAAAAATATAAAAAACAATTTTCTTTGAATAAATGGCCATCCAAGATATGATATTGAAAATTCATCCAAGTAAAATTGGAAAACAAGCATACATAAAGTATTTAGAAAAACTAAAAATTCAAATGATTTCATTAATAATATTTTATTAAAAAATAAAATAATATGTTAGTCAAAAAAATATTCTTTATTATAAAATTTATTAAAAATTACCTTTAACTTTTTCAGGTCATCATGGTCTTCGATTTCACCAACTAATGACATAAGATTTAAAATCATGTCCACCACAATTGATGGGCACTAAATTCTTATCTTCAATCTTTCAAATTCTTCTACAATAACCCTTATTTATTATTTTCCTCATTAAGACTTTGAAGATCATATTCATAAGATCAAAACCTTTAATTTTCTCTTTCATTTTTTAAATTTATACTTTCAAAACATTTATTTCTTTATTCAGATTATATATCATATTTAGGAACAACTCAACCAACATTAATATATCTATTACATCATTTAGAAACTTGTAAAATAAATCTTCAATATCAAGAAAATTATTCTTTACTTCCATAATTTTTCCATCATGATCCTTAGATCACCATCAAGCTTCCTATACCACCTTACCATTTGATTGAATCTTCTCTTAAGAGGATTATTTTTTCCGTAAAAACTTTTGATCTTGAGCTTATTTTGAATTTATGATTCCATTAATATCTTTAATGACTCTTACTTCTCACTAATAATATTGTAAATTTGTTTTCATTCTTCTACAATTGTAGGAAGATACGACATTGATTCCATTTTTTTGGAGTCTAAATAATGTTCTCAATGCTCATCAAACTTCTATAGAAGATGAGTATGATGACTCCAATTATTCGTCTTAAACATGTGGTCTATATAGTCCAAAATCTAAATTTTATTTCTCATAAAATTATCATCTTCAAAAATATTCTCCACATCAACTTGTCTATCATTTTAATCATTTTATAATAATTTTTTTTGTGAATTTTAAGCTAATACATCATTTTTTTGAAGATGTGAGAAATCCACTTATTCATAAAGTGAAGGTTAATTATCAGACTATTTTGAAATTTTATTATATGAGGATAATCGTACCCATGAGGTTTTATCATTTTTTATTTATTTTTCTTTTTCTTTCTCTTCCTTTTATTTATATTGTTTTAACTATTTTTCTTACTGCCACACAGTTCTCATTACTCCTTCCTCAAATTTTGTAACTGATTTATTACTTCTTCTTCAAATTTTTAATTGAACTAAGAACCAAATCTTGAACTGTTTTTTTTATTTTAAACTATTTCATGAAATTATTCTAAAACCAATTTTACTTTTACTTTATCAATAATTATAATAGTGACTGATGGGACTTCAAAAGTTTCAATGAATTCAAAATCGTTGATAGAAAGAATTTTGGGGTCATGAATTTGTTGTACTAAAGATAAGGGAGAAACTGAAAAAGGTAGATCATTATACCATCTTTCAATTACCATCATCAAATTTTGCATAATTTTTCCCTCTACTAATATTTTCTTTTTTCTTCGTATTCTTCTAAGATTATGTCAATTCATAATCCATTTTAATCTTTACATCTAAGGATTCATCCTTGTCATGTTCAAAAGGAGGGTCTTCTAGATTCTATTGGTTTTTGTGATCCATAAGCTTCTTAAATTATTAATCTAACATTTCATTCTATTTATTTTTTACTTTAGGTAGTGAAGAATCTACTTTTATCTTCTATTTAACTATATTTTTTACATGTTCAGCATCAGATGTGTATTTCTTCATTTTATCAAAAAATTTATTCAAATTAAAATTATATACCAATTTCATTTTTGTCGTTTTATCTTAAAAAATAGGATAAATGTTTTCTTTAAGAACATTAGTTTAATTCTTGATTTGAAAAAAATCCATATATTATAATAACATATTTTTAATGAATTAGGGAAATATGAAGAATTTGGGTTTCATCGATCACTTCTAAATTGATTGATAAAAAAACAAACATGACCAAGTTTATTTTCCTCGGATTAACTAGAAATTACAAAATAAATATATCGAGTACCATGAGAGTATCTATATCTCCATTCCTTGGAATCAAATACCCTTAAATATAAAGGGTTACAACATTGAAATCTAGAGTTAAATGATAACCTTAGCTAGTGAAAATATATATATTATTTACCCGCCAAAGGTACTTCAACAAGATCAGAAACTTATTGATAATTAAGTTTACAGTTGTTACCAAAAATAGTACACACAACTACTTATGAATACTCCTCCCCATCTAATTCAACTAAAAAGTAAAACTCTTTTATAAATTTTTGTTAATGTTTTTCAAAATTCTCTCTTTCAAAACATATTCATTTCCAACCGTAAAAATTATTATACTTTTTACAAATAGTACTATATTTTTCATAGCAATTTCTTCAGATCAGACTTCCTCTAACTACATCTTTTTTCATAAAATCTTTTATTGAGGCAGTCTGATTCAAACTACTATTAGATATCATATCATATAATCTAATCTGAAGAATGAAGAATCATCAAACATAGAATTATACAGGGAGAAATTAGTTTAGCATGAAATCCATAAAAACTTATTGGGACACAAATAACCTTCCCTTATATATAGTAACATAGGTGATGTTTTGAGTTCTATAAAATATAACGGATCATATTGGAAACACTTTTATGATCTGATGATTGAAATTTAATGCAAAAATAATTTAAATATAACTCTAAACTCTTAGAATTTTTAGTGAATATTACTAACCAGACTAGTATACCATCCAATTATATATAATCTTAAATTTGAAGAAAATTGAAAAATTTTAAATCTAAAAGAATATTAACAAAAACATTGATTGGAAAAAGTAATTTATAAATAAAATAAATAAATTTTTAGAGGAATAACATTATTAGTAATAATTTTTCTCTCAGTATGATTAACCTATTCTTATTGGTTTTTTTAAAAGAAATTTATTCCGATAAAGTTTGTAGAAAAATATTTTTTGGACCAATTTTGTAACAATTATTGAGTCCAGAATAAATTTGAATCCAAAAATATTTTTTATAAAACATAAACTATAGAAAGTTTTATAAAATTTTTTACTTCCAAATATTAAAATATATGAAAAAAAACTATAATAGTAATGAAAATTTGAAAAGAAACATTTTATAAAACTAAATGTTTTTTAAAACTAAATAATATGTACCCACTTTAAAAAGGATTTCATTAATATAAGGATAATGGTAAACAATAATTATATATGAATGATAATTTTATATTGATCATTACAATTTTTTTAATATATCATATCTATCAGAACTAGTAGGTTCAGTAAAATTTTCAGCATGTTGTGGTTGCATTTTGATGAATTGTAAAATGATATCTCATTTTTGCATGTAATCATGAAGAAGATAGTGTCTTATATCTATATTCCTTTCATGTGAGTAATTTTTTGGGTATTTAATTTAGGATATAGAACTTGAATTATCACACAGTATTTGAGTTTTTTTAAAATTCATGTTTTATAAGTGAGTGTGTATTTCATCCACAACACTGGAGCACAAAAACTTATAGCTTCAATTTTTTTACCTTCAATATTGTAAAGTGATTCAAAATATTATTTTTTATATGATAAAGAACATAAATCCTCTCATAATAAATAACATGTTCTAGAATTACCTTTCCTACCCATTCTATATCCACCAAATATAGCATCTGAAAACATTAAATCTTGATGAGTTTCTATTAAGTAAATTAAACTATTATTCATACCTCTAAAATTGTTTTAATCTACTAATTTTCAAAATTCATCAATATATAAAGTATTTGACGTTTCTATAAGAGTATTAATACTTTAAATGTATTCATATTTTATTTTATTAAGATGATATTTTATATATTTATGTTGATATATAAAATTTCTTTCATGTTTTTGTGACATTTGAAAATATAAAATGTATGTCAACTCACCCATCATATTCAATTCAAGATCAAACTTAATAAGATCTAAAAAGTAATCTATTAAATAATTTTGAGTTGTTTCAAATATTAAGTCATCAAAATAAATTTTTGCAATCATAATATTTTTTATTAACATATTTTGTAAAAATAGTTGGATCTATAGCTCCCTTAAGAAAATTATTTTTTAACAAAAATCATGTTAACCAATCATACTAGACTCTGGGGGTTTATTTAAGTCTGTAAAGTTCCATAGTGTGTTTGGAATCTTATTTTGGATGATTTTTATTTTTTAAATTAGGGGATTTATACATATACATTCTCATGAACATATAACTATTTAGGAAAGACAATTTAACATACATTTAAAATTGTTTGAAATTTAAGAATAGTACATATACTAGAATTATTCAAATAGCTTCATGTATAGATACCAGAGTATAAGATCCTCCATAGTATACTCCCTCTTGTTGATTACAAACCTTTCAAAAAAATATAGATTTATTTTTATCTATTATTAAAATTTCATCACTTTCTTCCAAAAGTCCCATATTACTCCAATTATATTATTATATTTAGCCATTAAACAAATTTAAAAATTTTGTTCCTTTATATTTCACTAAGTTCATATTAAATATAATTTATCCAATATTCATCTCTTAAAACCCCATCATGAGTAATATGATCAAAATGGGATAAAAATTCTAGATGTTCAATTTATCTTCTCAAAGTACTTGTAGATCTATCTGGTTGGTCTACATCACTGATGATATTATCACTATGACGATTCTGGAGAAACAACATATTTATTGGGTTTTAAAAAACATAAATACAAGAATGGAAATATTATTGAGGTGTAACTTTAGAAATACATTCTTCAGTTATTATCTACTAAGATAAACATTCTACCATAGGTTGAAAATAATTTTTCGAAATAAAATCTGAAGATGTGGTTTGAGGTTTTTTGAAAAAAAGGATCTATTTTATCAAATTTAAAATGTATTGTTTCCATGAAAATACATAAATTATTTTTAAAAAAACAATATTATTTATTAGTTTTAGAATAACTTAAAAATATTCCTTCAACCTGTTTTGGAAAAATTTAATGTAATATTTTTATTAATTAGAATTAATATTTTACATCCGAAAAAATTATGAAAGAATATTTTGGTTTTCATATGGCCCAAAAATTATGAGTTTCTTTATTAATTAAGTTTATAAATAAAACTTGAATTTTAGTATAAAAGTATGTACTAACTACTTCATCCAAAAAATGTTTAGAAACTGATTTTCTAATTTTTATGGTTCTAGTAATCTCTTGATTAAGTATGTTTCTTCTTTAGACTGCTCCATTTTTTTAGGAGTTCTAAGTGTTGAAATTGTATTAATAGTACCATTTTTACTATAATAAGTTTGAAAATAAATATTTAAAAATTCTCCACCATGATAACTATGAATATTTATCATTGATAGTTTTTCTGATTTTTAACTCTAGTTACAAAATCTTTAAAAAATTAAAGGATTAAAATTTCATTTCTAAAAAATTTACCCAAGTATATCTAGTGTATTCATCAAATAATAAAATATACATAATATTTTCCAAAAATACTTCATGTTTTTATAGGGAAAAATATTTCCATATTCACTAAATATAAATATTCATAAGTTAAGTCTCCAATAATATACTTAAATTTTGATTTTAGTTTCTTACCAAATTGGCAAGGACTACAGTCCTTTGAAGTATCAATCTTATATTCTGGTAGATCCTTAAGAAGTCATTTATTATTAAACATAGCTTATGTTCCATGATTACATTATCTTAACCTTATTTCCATAACCAATAATGATCTTCCATTTCACTATAGAATGTTAGATAATGGATCCTAATGTCTTATAACTTTAATCTGTGAAAATTTTTATGTCGATTAAAAGAAAGAATACATTCATATTTAGAACTATGAAGAGTATATTTATTATTCATGAAGTTCACAAGATAACCATAATCACATAATATAATTATTCTAATATAGTTGTTCTTATGTCATACAACAAATAAAACATTTTAAATTAATTCATTTCCCAGAAGGACAATGTTACCAACACTAATAATATCTTTTTAACACTTATCTCTAAAAGTTTCTTTTCTAGATTTCAACTTAATAATATTCTTATATTTTTTTCCAAATCACATGTCTAGAGAAACCAATATCCATGTCAAAAATATTATTGTTGACAGCACATTTATTACCTTATTGATTAAATATATTATCATTTCAGAACCCAAACCTTCTTGGGTCTGGTATTATCAGAAACTAAAATCTTAGGAATGCACATTTTTTTCAAAATTAGTATTTTTAGCAAATGTTTGTTATTTTGAAAAATGATTTTTATTCCAACCTAAAGAATGAACTTATTTAAATAAAATTTGTTCTTCGGATGTCCACCACCTCAACACTTAGTGAAAAAATGGATCACTATTTGGAACAAATAAGTTAGTACAAAAAAAATGTTTTGAATTTGTAAATCTCATTCCAGAAATATCTCTATGTGGTGTAGTTTGATCACACATTATATCAATGTTTTTCATTCAAAAGGTAAACATAGAAAAAATATCATTAAACTAGAAATTTCATATTTTAGTTTAACAACTAAATTTTTATCCTCATTAGAACTTGTGTTCAAACTATGTTTTAAAATATGACTTTGTAAAATAGTTTTATAAAAATATAAATTATCAAGATATTTTAAATGACTATATTTTTTAAAATTATATTTATTAATTTCTTATTATATATATGATATTTTAATAGCTAAACTAGATATTCATTAATTTTCTTTTCCATGTTTTTCTTGAAAATTTTCATGTTTCTTCTAAACATTACAATTTTAATTTTAAAGAAGTTTTACAAACATTAATACGTCATCAAAAATATTCAAAGTATTATTTTCTTCATTAGATGAAGATGATTCTTCATCCAAATATGTGAAATTATTCTCATAATTACAATCAGGTAATTAATATTCAAAGTAAGGATTTTAAGAGATTAAATAGAATTTACCATATCCATATAATAGTTTTTGGCCTTTAGTATATAAACATATAACCCAAAATTCCTCAATCATGAATTTCCAATGTCCAATGACTTATATGAGGAGATATATACACCAATTGATCTATTAATTTTAGACTCTTTTATACTTTTCTTTCTCTTGAGTTTATAATAC
Organism: Viscum album; assembly: GCA_963277665.1. NCBI lineage: Eukaryota > Viridiplantae > Streptophyta > Magnoliopsida > Santalales > Viscaceae > Viscum > Viscum album. The sequence goes on from OY728131.1 coordinate 1,511,200,834, forward strand.
TCGTTATCATTCTTATCATAATTTCTCTCTTTCTTATCCATCCTTTTAATATTAGGAAAATACAGTCTAATATTTCCTTCCTTATTACACTCAGAACATATTACTTTAGAATATTCTTTATTATCACTTCAATAATTGTGATGCTTAATATATATATGCTAAAATTCATTCTATGCCACATTCTTGTTCATCCTTATAGAAAGAATAACTAACTCATTTCCAGTCTCTTTTGATGAACTACTATTTGATTCAACAATAAATTTATCCTCCTTAAAATGTTTCACCACATTCTCAATAGATTGAGATTTAATATGAACATTAGATGTAGTTTTAAAATAAACCCCTTCATTTTTATTTTTTATTTTATATTCATCTATTTTCAACCTACCTTAATACTATATAAGTGTTCGAATGAGACCATCTAGAGTAGGATTTGAAATAATTATCATGTTATGTAAAGCTATTATCTTATATTACCATTAATTTGGCATAATCTAAATACTTTTCTTAACTAAAATAACATCATCAAGATATTTCTCTCCAAGAGATTATAATCAATTTATAATTTCCATAAACCTCTAGTGTATATTAAAAACTACCTCTAGAGGTAAAAAATAAAAATCATGATAATTGGGTCTTAACATAGTTCTGAACATATCTATTACTTTAGAAGTTCTAAATTTAGTTATTTATAACATCTTCCATATATTATTATCTGCTTCAAAAGATGAAATATGATTGTTGACATTTCTAGTCATAGAACATAAGAGATTATTCCTTACTTTGTAATTTAATTGATATTCTATTTTTTATTGATTTTTGATGGATTTCACTTCTTTCAATGAAATATTTTAATTTATAATCAACATAAAAAAGTTATCCACGCAAGTATTAATAATGAAAGTCTTAATTCCATCTCACCAATATGCATAATCATTCCCATGAAAAATAGGTTGTCTACTTGGAATCATATTTTTTGGAGTACCAATGTTCAAGTATTCTATCTTATCAAATATAAAATGTTTTTCTACAAAAACTAATTATTGTACATATAGTTTATAAAATATATGTTTATAGAAAAACTTATTAACTTTCAGTATATAACAAGAACAAAAATCCAGAAATTATTGTAGTAGAACCTTCTCTGATAACATTTTTTGGATCATGAGAGTTACGATAGCTACAAGACGGGGGTTAATTTTAGTTTAAAATTTAATCTATAAAAAAACCTATTTAGATAAAAAGATCAAACTCAAAATTTGTCTGATAATCATAATAATTTTATTGGATCATTTGGTAAAAATAATTTAGTTAATCAGTCTCACAGATAATACGATAAAACTATTATTAGAATTATAATTATAAACAATCATTATAATATAATTCCACAATTGAAATTACACTTGTAGAAAAAAGTAAATAAATCTTACAATAAAGTAAGAAAGACTTAAAAGATTTAAAAAATAATTAGACTCTTTAACCTTTAGAGTTAAGGAAGTCAAAAATCCCAATATAATATATCCACAATTTTAAACCTAACCACAAAGGTATGTATTTATTTAATAGGATATCCTTTGATATGATGATCAAAATAGTTATTTCTTCTAATCCCATGGAATCCCTCAATAAGATGATTGGAATGACTCTATGTTCCTAGTCCTGGAATCTGTTGATACAAAGATATGATTAACCTATATTCCTATCCCTGGAAGCCCTTGATATATCTTCTATTGGGTAATGTGAATACAGAATAAAAATGTTCTAATGAATTTACTATTCTCACATGGATTAATTAGAACTAAAACTCTCTTTGAAATTACAAATCATTAGAATAAGATGTTTAGGGAGAGAAAATTCTCAAACATGTTGAGTTGCATATGAATCATCCCCTAACATCTTGAATACATTCTTATTTATAGAAATTTCTCCAATGTTCATATTATTGTGATTCTTATAGTTGGTTGCAATGGTCTTAGATGTTCTTCAACTGATAGATCTAAAAAAATAATCCTTCCATTGTTGTTTTATTTAGAACCATTATAATGTTGTAAAGAATTGAGTTAGATAAAAACAATTCTAAATAATCTTATTATAAACTTTTTACATTCTTCATAACTATACTATTAGTTTTCAATATATTAAACTAAACATAGGTTAATACGACGAATCAAAACTATTTTTAGTCAAATTTTGATGAATTTTTCAAGTCTGATATATAAAACACAAGTCTATCCAATAGAAAGAACACCAGTCATCCCTATGCATCAGACACACCATCAGTCTGATGGATCATATTGAATAATAGTATTTTATATTCATTTTATATTAGAATCATTTTTATATTCGGTCGACAAGTCTATTTTATCAAAAGATATTCTAAAACACTTGGGATGTAAAAAGATAATAAAATAAAATTTTATGAAAATATTAAAGTGTTTTTTATTTTGAAAAATAATGAAATGAACGTAATTTTAAATCAACATCATATACATAATTGTTCAAAAAAATTTAATTACATTTAACTAGACTCCATTATTTGATCATCAAGAATCTTTATCATTGTTTTTACAATTGCTGAATTTGTCTAATCTACAACATCTCCATCAAGAAGATCAAGATCAAAACCTATTTTAATCCACATCACCTTTTTCAGAAATTATTAATTGGATTAATTTTTTATTAATTCAATGTACATAATTGCTTTTAATGTATGTTTAAAGTTCATGGTTATTACAGGATGTTATACCACCCCTACAAAAGGTTTGTGGGTTCGGTCTTTCCTTGAAAAAGGTGATAGGTATTATTTAATCACCTTCACAGTTTCAAGGTATATTAAACATATAAGATATCATATTTTAGGACTCTTCCATTAAAAGTTCATTTTTTATCTTCACCTATAAAAGTATAGGTTTTTTTCTGAACCTAAAAAAGAAAATGGGTTTTGAGAAGTGTCTCTTAGTGTAAAAATGAAGGAATTGAAGGATAGAAACACCCTTTCATAATTTATTTTATTTATTGTGGATCCCATTCATCTCTGTAACACCACGATATTTTAAATTAAAACTATGTTTGACAGTAAATACAACATGCAAAAGTGGTCTTAAATGAACCATGAAATATTATTACTATTTAAATGTTACAGTTATAACTAGGATGTTAAATTAGTGGGTATGAATAGTAATAAAAACATTATGAAATATATATATATATATAATGGTCCTACTCAATACCAATTTACCTATTAATTCCTAGGAAATAAGCACCCAATTTTTAGAGTAGTCATTTTATTATTAAAAATAAATTTTCTTCCAAAATGGGTTTTATTGATGTTTGTGCATTAATATTATAATTAATTTAAAATATAATTATGAATATATTTTGAGAAAATTAATATATTTTTTGAGACCATAATTTAAATATTATTATAGGGTGATGTTCTTTATTTTTTAAAATGATATATTTTCTGAGTGAACAAGGAATAATATCCCAACCCGAATGGCCTGAATGCCTTCATTTTTGTTGATTTTTTTGATACCCCCGCCCCTCAAGGGATGAGGGGGAATCCTTAAAATTTCTATAGGCTCAGAGATTACAAGGCCCATTGGCTTAGGAGTTTACATTACCTGATGGTCTTTGGAAATAAAACCAGACTATCTACAAGGAACTGCCCCTCCCCAGCATCTACATCCTGATGAATAGTGAATAATGTCAATTTTTGTAAAGCCATCATTACTATTATTTAAATAATGTAACTTAGTGCAACCATTTTATTTTTTATTTGGTTTTAAAGTCACATAAGATCAATTTACTAAATATAATCCATATAATTCCATTATAATGAATATTTTATTCTATTTTATATATGTTTATTTTGAGGCATAAAAGGAATCTTTCATAAAACCGTATTTATGTGCATGATGTTTTTCCATTTTATTTAATATAAATAACCCCTAATGACAAATTATTTTGAAGAAATTTAAATATTATATATCAATATATACGAATTTAAATTCATATAGTTATTATTATTGTTCCTATAGTTAATGTATGATCATCTTATGCTTGGAAAATGCATCTTATTTTCAAATTGTTTGTCTCCATGATTTCCATGGTTATTTTCAAAGAATTTTCTAGAAATTATATGAATGGAATTTAATAAAATGGTTTCCAATTATGGAACTAAAATGTTCAAATTTTGTAAATATTCCCGTTTATTTTAGACATTATGAATAGTAACCTTGGAAAAATGTTGTTTGCATGGTAAGGGTAAAACTGGTAGAACCAGATTAAAACTATAGGGTATGACCTTAAAATAACCAAAAAACATGCCTATATTTTATTTTATGATTATATTTTATCCATAATCATCCAAAATTCTATAATTTGACCCTTTTTTCCATTTAGATTTGATTATGACATATATAATATTTTATGTTAATAATAGTACAAAATATCAGTCTCTTTCTTTTAAATATCTCTTATGTGTACTCATAGGCTAAAAATATGTTTTTAATGTATATTAATGGTTATTTTGATAATAATGAAATTATTTTGATAATGTAATTTTTTTTTAATTTTTTATGATTGTATAATTACCTTAAATGCTTATTCAGTATTGACACAATGCTTGTAGAAGCTGTAGAAAAACAAAGTAATATATTTTAGAAAAATTAAAAGTAATATAATTTGGATGAATTATTTAGTACCATTAAATATTTAGACCAATAAAACATGTTATTAATAGACTAAATGTTTATATTCAAATTCTATTTCTCTCATCGTGTCTTTAAAGTTAAATTTTGGTGAATAGTGAAAATACAAGTTTTATGAGATACAATATATTTTAGCATAGTATCATAACATACAAATTATATTTAATTTTATGAAACTTATAAAAAGAATAATTTATGATAATATAAAAACTTATAAATAAAAAATAATTAAAAATATATAAATTGGGATTTATTTCGTGAAAATTATGAAAATCATTTTTAGTGCCGACACAATGCTTCTATAGCACTGGAAAAGTCAAATTTTCTCACCTAAATATAATAATTGGGAATGAAAGAGTATTTTTATGTTTTTTGAATATAATTTATAAATTATGATTGGGTTTTATGTTTTCCATCATTTGATTTATATATCAAGATTCTTATCTAAATTCTTGTGCAATGCCTGGACAAGATGTGAATAATCAAAAGAACATATTAAACATGTTGTCATGATAATAATGTGAATAGATACTGTAGGAAATAATATAAGTATATAAATGATTTATATTAAATTTTTTAAATTTTTTAAATTATTATAGTTTTTAAAACACCTACGGGTGATGGACGACATATTTGGAAAGAGTAAAATAATTAAATTAATAATTTTAAATATTCTAAAAATGATAATATATAGATGAGTTTGACTATAACATGAATTTTTAAGATATTTTTTAAGAATAAGTGATGATATAAAATATTATATTTGAAATTGTAAGTTGTTATTATGTTTTTAATGTCAATTTTTCATGAATAGTAATAAAAAGGTCCTTAAATTGTATTTAATGATTAAAATATAATTTTATATTATTATTAAATTTTAATATTCTATCATGAATTATATAGATATTAAATTTTCCAGAATAACATTCTTGGTCCTTATGCGTGGCACTTTTAATTTTAATAATTACCTTTATAACCCTTAAATATTGAAAAGATGTGAAGCCACTAGTGATTTGGGCCTATAAAAGGTGCTCACCTCAACATTTTTTTCACAAAAAAAAATTTAGTTTTTCAATAAAACCTCTTCCCAAATCCCACTATAAGCATCCATTTACATGTACACTTGAAATTGGGTTGATTAAAAAGTTCTCCAAATTCGTTATGATCAACTGAAGGGAGGTGATAGAAATAAAAATTTAATTGATTTCTTAACTCAATTTCTATTCATTGGGATGTATCACTTCATCATTGATAATGTTCCACCAATATTATGTGATAAGTAACATTTAATTTATCTATATTTTATTTCCAAATTTATTGTATGGATTTTCATTTTTCACACGTAATTACCGCATTGATAAATTATCACTTCAATGGTATGATGTTTGTAATGGAATTTCGTCCCCATTTCACTCAATTGGGAGAAAATTTATATTAATAAACTACTTCCATTTATACAGTATATATAATTCCACAATTTCATTTAATATAATGAATTCAAATTATTTAATGGTTTTTAATGTTTCATTTCATGTTAATTCCTTTATGGGGTTTAGATTCAAGAGTTACCACAGCCGTAAAAGTGTATGTTAGAAACTCACTTTTTACTAGTTATTATTTATGATTAAATTTATGTTGATGTAATTATATAAAATATCTCTAAAAAAACTTATGATTTATTATCATCTGGTTTTTATATGTTTTTCAATGTGTTAGTTCCATTTTTACCATCTTTGGGGTATATCATGATCGAGAAAAACATCATTAAGAATAGTTCACCTTATTTCTTTTCTGGTTAATAATTTTTCTTCTGTATCTATATTTTAAAAAATTATTTCAAGAATTTTTTTCCATTATAATTTTTTTGATTAAATTCATTTTGATCTATATTTTATTTTCATTAAAATGGTTTTAAATAAATATTGTTTTCATTTTCCTAAAATAGTTACTTTTGAATTTTTATGATAAATATAAAAGGTAACATTATTTTAACGATTATCGAATGAACGACCTTTTCCATCATCATGACGATAAATTAAATTTATGATTCCTTTATAAGATTCCATTTTTATTTTAAATAGAATTATTTTTCAATTATTTTTTTATTTTAAGAAAAATTATTGCCTTCTAAAATTTTGAAAACATGTTTTTAGAAGTAATTTATTACTTTATATTTATACAATGTTACAAAGCTATTAAGGAATGTTATTTTAAATTTTTAATTTCATTAAATTAAATGTTTTCTTAAATTAATTTCATTACAAATAATATTATGTTTTTGAGGAATGTATTTTCTTCCTTCATCAATTACAAATTCAAGGTTTTGTGGTCATTGATTTTCTCATGATCATTTACCTTATTTTGATTATGTTCTCTAACACTATCCATCATTATGTGGCTATTATATTTTTACTCCATTTTCATATTATTTTGTGTCAAGGATATTTTTATTTTCTAAACTATATTCCATTTCTATATGTGGTCTATATTAAAGAAACATAGTATAAAAACTACTTGATTGACTAGGGAATTATTATTATTCCATATTCATGATTCAATACAGACATGGTTTGATTGATGAGGTATATTGATCATGAATTTAATTAATAATTCATCATATGAGAAATTCATTGGACACATATAGGTGACAGTTGAGGCCTAGTTATAGATAGTTTCTTGATGCATCGATAATCTCTTGGGAAGAAATATGATGACATGATTTATAGGCCAAAGTTATAATATCATGTCACAAATGTGAGGTATCTTATATATATCTACCAATTAATGAAATTAAATTATCTCGAGGCCTTAATGATTAAATTCATGATGTCTTTGTATGAAGACTTGATGGTAAAATCGTGAATATATGACATAATTCATTTACTCTAGAGATAATTTAGTTATGAATTTCAATCTGACTACATTCATCCATGGTTATTCTTTTTTTCTTGAGTTATTGACTAAATGGAAAATGTATTGATTATTCACTTTTCCATATTTTTATACCTTATTTAATCATGATTTCCCCCAATATATGCAATCCCTGAGAATTAGTGATCACCCATTTAATTTGTTTTATACTTCCCCAGGTTAGGAAGAATAAAGTGAAATGACTGAAAATAAACTTTTTTATTATCAACAACACTTTTAATGGGAAATTGCGAAATCAGAAGATTCAACCAAAAGAAACACTAAAATTAACCACATAATTATTAAAGGATAACATAATCATATTGGAATCAATATCCCTAAATAATTTCTAGGATCGAGTGGTTACCTATAAGTCTGAATCACCCATTATAAGGTCTTAAATTTGATACGACAGTTTTTCCCAAGATTGAATGGTCTCGTTTTTTTGATCTTCCCTTATTTTAATCCTTATATCTGTATAAGATATTTCCTTTCAATACATTCACACTTGTCATGATTAGTTTCCACACATAGAATTATTCTTATCATCCTATCAGCTTCCTCTAGTGTGACATTAATCACGAGAACCTCCTCCAACATTGTTTCTCCCAAATGCATGTGAAGTTCAAGAGTCTTCTTCGAAACTATTCTTGTGTCCAACTGTAGCCCTGTTATAACACCCTGGAACTGCCCCTTGATCTGAACCCTCAATCTGATTAGAAATTCCAAAATCCATGGGGTCACTATCCAACACCATGGATTTCAAACTTTTGGTAGGTCTTGTATCCATTGGTAGGGGAAAGTGGGAATAGTCCATTCAACCCATAATATTTCCTCTATGACCATTCCTCCTCAAGCTAAGAAGCCCTCTGCCTTGTTGAACATCAACACTATCTCCTAAGAATTGGCAAGAAGATTCATCACTTGACTCATCCTTGCGTCCTCCCTGGTCATCAATGGAGTTCTCTAGGTGTGTTTCTTCTTTCACCTAGTATATCCCTTCACTCTCAAAACCTTCAAATTGATTTTCAAGCTTAATAGATAGAAATTCCCTTCCTAGGTTTTTCCTTATCAATGTTACACCCCCTATGGCCTACTCTTGACCCTTGAAACCATATGGAACACCCTCCCTTATTTCTTTAGACTCCATTGCATGGACTTGGAGAGCCTTAGTCTCCTGGGATCCCTCTCTTCCACTAGTTCCATACCCTAAAAGCACAACATCCCCATATGATATAGCCTTGGGATCCCTTTCACCTCCCTCCGTAGTCATGAAGTTTTGGCCTTATGAATGTTACACCCTCTATGGCCTGCTCTTGACCCTTGCAACCCGATGGAACATCCTCCCTTGTCGCTTTAGACACCATTTCATGGACTTGTAGAGCCTCAGTCTCCTAGGTTCCCTCTCCTCCACTATTTCCATACTCTGAAAGAACAACATCCACATATGATTTAGCCTTATGAGCCCTTTCACCTCCCTCTATAGCCATTTGTGTTTCCTCTTCATGGATAATACCACTACCAAATCGCACATCCTGGCAATGGGAGCCTTCAATTGGATTGTTGGATAAGGAATTCAAAACACCAGTAGTAGTTACAACTACAGTACTGACTGGTCCATCCCCTGTAATCACAACTGCCACATTGGAAACATCCAACATTACTTTATATTGAAACTTGAAATTACCTGTTGTGCACTCAGGTCACTGAATAATATTCTAGAGATGTCAACAACTTTTGAATCAGTATATAAAGCATGGGTCTCATTCTGGTTGGTGATATCCATTATTGGAATCAATTTATTTTCAATTTCCGCAGATCTGGGCACCACTCCTTTTTCACTACTCCCCAGACCCACAACCATCATCTGATAAGCATTTGAGGTCCCTCGTCTACACACTGCCAATGAGCGCCCCAATTTATTACAGAGAGGACATTAATCGAACCCTAAATGGATCAAAACTGTCTTTTTGTATCAAAATTATTTTCCAACAACAACCCAAATGAACTCAAATGGAAATCTTGAATCATCCAATTCAATGCATATTCATGGAGAAATATGATAGAAAACCGATCTATTCTGACTATATGTGAAAAGATAACGACCTATAAGGTTTCCTAAAATTCAAAGAATCGAAGGATTTTGAAATGGAAGAGGGAGTTCATGAAATCTCACCCAAATATCCATCGTCAGTGCATCACATTTCATGTGGAAGTTGTGGGGCCACCAGAAAAGGTAGAACCGAAATCCAATGCAGATACGGAGAGAACTAAGTCAGGCCAGTACGAAATCACTCTCTGAAGCAAACCATACAATGATGTGTCTATTGTTGAGGAGACCCACCGTTGCTTGATATTTTAATCCCCATGATCCAAAACTAAATCTATCAAAAAAAATCCATCGATGGATGATGATACTTGAATTATGCAATCAACGTCAGATTTAGTAGAGAAGAGGCCTCTATGAAGATGAAATTGAAAGAAACGAGTAACCTTCAAACAAATTCAAGACTTTAGGGCTAAGTGGGATATGATGAAATGAAGGTAAGTAGTCAGGGTTAGCAATGAAAAATGGGTGGGGCGGGATGGGAAATGTCCACACTAGCTAGTCCCGCAAAACCCTGCATAAGAAAGGGTTGGATTTATCAAGCCACCCCTCCCCACAACGGATGCGTGCAAGCCCGCGGGCTACCCACATTCAATATTGTTTTTAATAATTTTTTACATTTAAATACCTTCATAAAATCCTTCATGAAAATTGAGTCAAATTATAGTTGGAAATTATATGAGAATAAGAACATAAGCATGAAAATAAAAAATCCAAATTTAAAAAATGATTGTAATTACTATTAAAAATTCCACCTCATTATAAAATTGTCCATGATTAGCATAAAAATTCCAAAGTTTCAAAATAAAAGTTACAAATAATATAACACTAAAAAAATATAGAACAAGGTGATCTATTTCACATTCTTCTTCAATATTACAAGAACCCTTGTCTTATTTAATGCTTCCTCCAAATCCTACATCAAAACACAATTAAAAATAGATTTTAAACAAATAAAAAATAAAAAATACATTAAAAAATATATGTATTGTTGAATTTGATTTTGATAAAAAAAAATATTATGAAAATATATTAATAAAACTAATGTATCTTTATTAATTATTAGGTAGAAATACATATAAGAAATCGATGGAGTACTAGTGCTTTCCAGCCGAGCCGAAATCAAATTTTTTTCATTTTCTAAAAAGCCTGTTTATGGGTTACTGGTAACCATACAAATATTGACCCAACATCATCAATGGCGGTCATGGAAGCTGCAAACCAGAGACCAATGCACAACATCATCAATGGCAGTCATTGAACTCACATACCGGAGACCAATCCACAACATCAACTAAATTCAAAATTCAAAAAACCAAAAAACCCATCACCACACAATGATCGATGAGTCACAATCATCAAGCCACCTCGAGCACATATTAATAGACTTTCAGAACTAGTATCTTCCTCCAAGAAAAATTTCACTTGTTCTTCCTCCATTCCTATAAAGAAAATCATTGTTAATATAATTATTATATATATAATATGATAAAACATGTTATTGATAAATTAACCAATAGGTTAGGAACCATGAATCCAACTCCGAGCACATATTAATGCTTGAATGTTTTTTAGTAGAAGAGGACTCCTGTATTTATTCAACACCCATCAGCCAATGCTAAAGGAAGACACTGAGGACACCATGGTAATATGAATGCTTAACAAATCATATGTCATGAGTGATAAAATAAAAAATCTTTTACTCTCATCCATCCACTAGTCAAGAACATTTAGATTAATATAAATTGACATATCCACCAAAATCATCTCCAAATAAATATCCAATTGAGATTTCGCATCATTTGGGCCAACACCATTATTTTTTATATCAATCCACATCTATATAAATATATATAAACAAAAATAAAATAAAATAAAATAAAATACATAGATAATTATTTAAATAACAAGAAACTGAGCTTACATAAATTACATCAGCATTTTACCTTGATGAATAATTAAGAGAAGCAGAATATTAAACTATTTGCTTAGTTCCCATTGATGAAATAGAAGGGAAATCCTTTGCATACTCTCCATAAAGCTGATATAGCTTGTTTTTCACTATAAAAATATTTTCTTGATAATGACATGAATCAAGACTTTGATAACTAAATTCTAACATTGTCTACATGATACGAGGATCAAACACATCTGTTGTTGCAAGTAAAATACTATAATCACTCCAACATTTATCAAATTTCATATTCATATGGCATGACATTTTACTAATGGAATCATCATCCTTGTTGATATTATGCGACAAAAACCTCTCAATTTTCCAAACTTGACCAAAGTATAAATTTGATGTAGGATTTGTGGATCCAGAAATCAAATTCTTCATACCAAAAAAGGGCTTCAAAAAATTTCAAATCAATTCACCTCTCTTCCATTCTTCTTATGAGGGAAAATTCTTATAATTTGGATCATAAATATCCAAATTATTGAAGACATGTTTATACCTCAATGAAATTTCTACCATTGTATACGTAGAATTCCACCTGGTGGGAACATACAATCTCAAAAGCACACCACTATCAACTGAAAATATTTTTGCACAATCATGAAAGCATATCATTCTACCCTCATAACCTTTAACATATGTGATTATTTCTTTAATTTTTTGGCATGAAGAATCACTAACTTTCAGACCTTCTTGAACAATAAGGTTTAAAACACATGAACAACATTGAAAATGAAAAAATTCTCCCATGCAAAGAAAATTATTTTCCAATTTCAATTGATCTTTCAGCGTTAGTTTCATGATATCATTGGCAGAAGCATTTTTATGGGTGAGAGAGAAAACATTATTTTGTATGTCCCAATCAACTAATATTTCTTTCACTTTTTTTCCAATTCATCACCAGAATGTGGAGGTCGCATGTCAATAAAAGAAATAATTTTTCTTTTTAACTGCCACTCTGAATCAACACAATGACCTGGCAAACAAAGATACCCCTTACTAGTACAAGCTGTCCACAAATCATAAGTAATAAATATCCCACCACCAATTTTTTACAAAATATCTTTCAATTTTTTATGTTGATTATATACTTCTATAACATTTGAACTAGCTATACATCTAGAGAAAAACTTCACTTCTAGATTCAAATAACTGAAAAATTATCTAACTACTTCATATTCAACAAATTTAAATGGATGTTCTTGTCTTATAATGGCCATTATATCTTTTCTCGAAACATATTTGAATCATACTTTTTATATCACAACATTCCTGAATGGTCCAAGATCATTAAAGGAACACTAAGATCTTTTAAAACATTGATTCCATTGCATTTTTCGATATGCTGAGACAGAGTTGGTGTTCCATATTTACTTCCACCTCCAACCAATATTAATCCACATCCATTACACATAACTCTAATTTTTTCATCAATTAAACCCATTTTCTCAAAATAACTCTGAATATCAAATGTGGTCTTTTTTAATCTTTTTACTACAACATGAACATCACCATTTTTATTTTCATCTTTATCCATGTCTTGAATAATTGGAATGTGTTATCCACATCATGTACCAATGAATTACTATCATTAATGCCATAACTTTCTTCTAATTCAACATCATTTTGAAGTTGATACATGTTTAAGAAAATCTATAATAACAAAATACTATATCTATATTAGAAAAATAATTTATATAAATTTTTTTTAATAGAATTATTGGTGATTAAAAAATACACTAAACATTAAAATAATTGTATATCTAAAATCATAAATGTTAATCAATAAAAATTAATAAATTATAATTCAAATATAAATACACAAATGATAAAATCTGATAAACTAATGAAATCTTATAGAATTAATAACTATATAAATAACAAAATAATATATATATATATTCTAAAAATAATTAGTTTTTAAATTAACTAATAATGTAGTGATTTATGTGATAAAATATTTATTGATGTTATATGTTATTTTTTAAACTTACATTAAATTTTTTTGAGAAACACAATAAAAATGTGGAAAATATTAAAAATTAAAACTCAAAACCAAAATTATTTTATGAAATAATATTTATTAAAAAAACATACATCTGTTCTATTCTATTTGCAGTACCTAAGAGCAGAGAGAAGATGACGAAGGAAGGATGGGTAGAGATCTATCGCGCCGAGGATGGCAGGGGATTGATCGCAGAGGAGCCGACAATGTCGGAGGTTGGGGAGGATCCACCAGAGAGTGGGGATACGGTCATAGAGTCTACGGTGGTGGAGGAGGTGGAAATGATGGGGGTCTAGGAGGAGCCTCTAGAGGTTGGGTTCATACGTGGAGAATGAGGCAGGGGAGGGGTTGTCAGGGTCAGGCGGGGGTGGCGAGGGTGGATGTGTAGGAAGGGGTGGCATAAGAGTTTGGGGACGGGTGGGGGTAGTGGAGTCACTGGAGTGAAATAGTGGTCCACGAAGGAGGCGCATGAGAGGGGTTGTGGTCGGGTGGGGTTAACGTTGGCCACCGTTGCTGAGGAGGTGTGACGGTGGGGTGGGGGTCGCGGACACACGCAGAAGGTTGGTCACAGAGCGGGGTAGTGTGGGTTACCATCGTCGATGAGGAGAGAAGGTGGGACAAGGGTCGCAGGGGTCGTGGAATCATGGAAGAGGTCAGGACTGAGGTGGGGTAGTGTTGGTCATCGTCTCCTAGGAGGCCTGAAGGTGGGGTGGTGGTCATGAAATCGTGAAGGAGGTCGGGCTCGAGTCAGGGTGGCAGAGATTCGGGAAGGAAGACGCGACAAGGGGAGGGGATGAGACGAGGGATGAGCAGCAAGTGAGAGACTTGGGGCTGGGGGCGAATGATGGTGGAGTCTGGAATGGGGAGAAAAGTGGCATGGGGGGGCTGGGTATGCCAGGAGGGGTACGAGAACAGGCACGACTGGGAGGAAGACCTGACCTGAAGAAGGAAAAAAGACCGGTGGAAAGAAGAGTTGCAGTGTGAGTATTGCACCAGTGTAGATGATGAGGTTAGGGTAGTTTTTGAACTTTGGTGGTGTTGATAAATAAAACAATGATGATATGAATATGAGGAGGAGGCGGTGTGTGCGAAACAGTACTGTTTTGAGGTGTTATTGGGAGTTATCGATGTTGTAAAAAGAGGATGCAATCTTCCTCTCTATGCATGTCTTCTTCCTGAAATAAAATGTGATTTTAAAATTGAATATTATAATAATTATTATAAAAAATAATAATAACCTATGGGTCAGCCCATATCCATGAGGGTTTACCGGCATGGGTTTACTGTCCGTGAGGGTTGTCTATATAAACCCTCTTAAAATGTGGGTTATTTTTTATAAACATTCCTCGCCCCATACCCACCCCAAGATCGCTTAGCCCGCATGCCTGAAACCCATTTTTCATTTATAGTCGGGGTTAGAAAAGTGTAAAATGGATTGGGGCTGAGCTCCCTCAAGGGACAAGGTAGGGCCCTCCCCATCAAGGGGGGAGGGGCCGACACAATGGTTGTCACCCTCTAGGGAATGGGGAGCTTCCACCCTAACTTTCCCTAGCTCCACACCATCATCTAGCAGCTTAATGAAGTTAAATGAAATAAATCAAATAAAGTATTCATGTGTGAATAATTATATGGAGACATTGGACACATAATTTTGGAATTAGAAAAACCGAGTATAGTGGAAAAAATAATCACTTGATGAAATGGGTATATTATGTATGATTATTCTTAGTTCTCTAAAATTCTAATCCTAAAATTTTAATGGGTATATAATTGATCCATATTTTAATTTGATGTTATAATTTTTAAATTGATTTATTTGGGTGAAATTAACTGGTATCAAAGATATAAATGTAAGGACTATATTAATCAGAAAATTTCAGGGTTGTAGGTTTTGGGTTATCATAGTTGAGATCAGAGGAGGGTTTAGATAAATTTGGTGACTAAGACGTCTTACTGCAAGGTAACTTAAGAGTTATGGATACTATCATTGGTGAATATGTTTATAATTGATCACATGTTCAATGGAGGAAATTATCTTTTTTATGTTCATAATTGATTATACATTGAGTTGATTTAAAAAATCTATTTTGTATTATGAATAATTCTCCATTGATGTTTAGATAACCCTTTGGGTTAGTATCAGATTTTATGATAAGGAAATTATGGTCTTTTGGATAGTGATATATAGATAACCACGATGGTTGAAAAGTTATTCATTGAAATAATATTGATTTTAGAGATATTTGTGGTCAAGAAAATAATTAACTTTATGGATAGAAACTAAATTAGATTTTGGATATTTTGATGAAATTCACTATATTATAAGATTTAATAATGATTTATCAGGTTGTTTAATGATATCATTAGGGATTTTTCTTTTAAGTTTTGGTTACTGATGTTAATTGTGTTATAGGGGTTAGTTATTGTTGAGCCAAAGTGTTGAATTTATTGTCAATGATATGTCAATTTGTGTTTAATGAAATAAATATAAAGTGGTGATGCAAGGAGATTTATTAATGATTCATAGAATGTCATTGGATGTGAAGCTTGAACAATTCTCCCTATTATTCTAATGATTTTCAACCAGTCTTAAGTTCAAATATATGTGTTAAAAAGGTATGAAACATTTTTTCATCAATTTAGAAAGAAGTGAAGACCATGGAAATCATAATTTTCATAAAGAAATAAATAAGTTCATAAAAATATTATTTTGATGAGGAAAATTAAAAAAATATGGATATTTTGAGTTTTTGTTGTGTATTTGAATTCCAATATAGAGGCATGTTTCACCATGATATTTTATAAGTGATTTATTTTTTTACAATAACCTAGATAGCCTATGGGACCCCATAACCACTACATAGGTGGGTAGGGTTGATCTACATCTATTAATTTAATGGATGATTAGAGAAAAGGGTTGATCTCATGCATGGGTAGTCAGAAAAGTGTGTGTGGTTCAATGTGTAGTACACTGGTGTCCATATGCAGGTTCTAGAATCACTTCACGGGGTTGAATAATTACATGACGTGGTGGTGTTAGTGTGGTTCCATGAGTGGACCCCAGGTTAATTTATGATCCATTAAAGGAAAAATATATATATATTTTGAATCACTCTACCATGATAATGTTCAATGTGGGATGTAGATTTTGAAACATTGTTCATCAATTTCTAAAAAGATATTTATAAAACACACCATTCTGATTTAGTGCATATGGACCATCTGATCATCATCAAGGCTTCAACTTCTACATCGAGCATGTTGAGGGTTTTTTAATCAATGGAGTTTATCAGGATTAGAGCTTCCATGATGAGAGATCATCTCATGACTATTATATGATCGAGATATCTCAAATAAGAAAATGATTTTCCATTCATGAAATCTTTATCTTGCATGAATGTGATTAATTAAAGAACACACTATTGATGAATGAAAAATTGTGTTGCATCATTGTTTGAGAATCTCATATACATGGATGCGTTTGGGGATATAAAAATGATGATGAACTTGATCAATATCACATGTAAAGAGAGGATCTCATCTCAAAGACACCATGATTTTTGGATTACGTTTGAGAAATTCCAAATTATTCGCATGAGTTAAAATATTTGTGATAAAGAATATTTTGTCGGAGCCTTAATGTGGAATAAATTTTGGAAAATTGGTGGTGGGGACCTCCCTAAAAATAAACTGGACCATGAAAGATAAGGTCAATTTAATTTTATAAGTTCTCTCATTTTCTAAAGGAGAAACAATGATTCTATTGAGGCCACTATTTCATAAATAAGAGTTTCCATAAAGCCCATTGCTTTTATGAAGACTGAGATACCAGATTCCTTAGATGTGTGTTTAATACATTTGGAGAGCTTTTTAAAGAATAGTATAATAAAGCCTTCTTAGTTTACATGAATTTATTACATGAATAACATTATGGATTTAAAAATACTAGTTATATGAAGGAATACTAGTTATCACATACAATATTTACACTTCCACAATAAATAAAGAAGAAATGAAAGCATTACAATGTAAACCATATTTGAAGGGAAAATGATATTGAATGCAGTGGGTTGCATGGCCTAATTTCATGAATAAGAGTAGAGGAATTGATAACAGTGAATGCATTCATATCTGAATGCATGGACAAATTATTTAATAATTGTTTAAGAAAATAACCGAATATAGAAAACCCAACATAATCACATAAAATAATAAAAAGATAATATTTTATATGCAAGGGTATTGGATGATATATCCATGAAATTCAAGCATGAAGTGTAATTAAGAAATTGTGTTCGTCAACTATACACACCTAATTGAGGCTAATATTTTATCAAATTTATAGAAGAATTCAAGTACAACCATTTGTTCTTCTAATGAAAATGATCATATACAACTGATTAAAAATACTTGAAAAGACAAGAAATAGATTAATGGATTTTGAATGTACATAAAGGTGCACATTAGATATTCATATTCATTATGATCATGGAGTAAGATCAAATGGTTATACTATAGTGGATAAACCCTAAAAAAAGAAGGATCATTTCAGTTATAGTTAGAAGTAGGAGAAGTCTCTTAGTTGGATCTAGGAGAAGGAAAAACCATTCAGTTGGAGTTGGAAGCTGGAAAAGCCACTATGTTGAATCTGGGAGGAGGATAATACTTTTATTTTGTGCTAGAATTAGTGAAGATGTCTTCCAGTTGGTGTTGGAAGTAGTTTAATAACTTTTTGATAGTGATGTATAAGTAACTGTGAATAATAACTAGTTGCATCAAGGAGTATTCGTTTTCTGAACTCAATAAAAATTGTGGGATTCACTCTCTACTATTATTACTGCACATGAGGTGATATTGAGATATAACATTGAGTGGATTGAGAATCATAAGTTGTTTGAGAGGATGAATTAGAATGAAAAGGAATTCATAAAATTAAACGACCGATTTACTCCCCCTCTCAGTGGTTAATTTGGCTTGGGATTCTACTAGTGTTATCTTGAAAAGGTTCCCTATGAATATACAAGAAACAATATGATAGATGGTGAATCTTAATTCGATTAATAGTTGGGGTGTTCCCACATTTTATTGTATGGATTTTCATAGATGGAGGAATATAATGTTACCCTACCAGCTATCACATCGATTATAAGTGAGAGATGATACAATAATGGGATTTCCATCCATTGATGATGCTGCTGATATGAAAAAAGTTGATAGGATAAATTTGGAGTTAGTTTTAAAGGATCAAAATTCATTCTTGATGCCTCTATAATAAATGGTCTACAAAATATTAATGGGTCTATAGTCTTCCAGGAAATCTTGGAAAACCTGAGAAGTTGTCATAAGAGAAATTGAAAGTGTCAAGGAAGAAAAGCTATATGTTTTAAGAAGTTGGTTTGAGGACATATATATGATTGATGAAGAAAATATTGGTGCTACATTATCAGAGTGAATGAGATAGTCAAAAACTGTCAAGGATTTAGTGAAAAGATGGATGAATCTATCAAAGCCAAAAAAGAAGAATTATCTAGATTGTTTTGATTAAAAGATACCATTCCTAGAAGGAAGATACAATTTTCTCTTAATCAACTATATAATATTCTAACATATTTTGAGATAAATATTATTAAATATTTCAAGAATAAAGATAAACTTGAAATGGATTTTGAATCCATGATAAAGGAAGAAATCATAGAATAAAAAGAAAAAGAATATGATAATTCAGATAGTGAGAAATTGGTGATGAATGCAATGAATTTATTTCTTTTTTATAAAATGGATTCAAAATGTAAAATGGAAGGGAAAGGGTATGAAAACCACTAAATGACCACAAATGTGTGACTCTAGTCATATTTCCATGAAATATTTTGGTGGGAAGGTTGATGAATCAGAATCAAAATCAGATGATGAGGTTCCTCACAAACATAAATGGGTAAGTAGAATAGGAAACAATCGGTAGTAAGAATATAAATATTATGATAACTCATAATAAAGATTCATGATTAATTTTTTCATTGGATAATGAAGTTGGTTTCCTTGTGCACATAAGCCTTATCCCAATTAGTGAGGACTCTGCATGTTCATTCATGAGACCCAAGGTCAAATACAGGAGGAGACATATTTGTGGGTTACTGTAGCAGTATTGTAGTAGGTACTTTTCGATATTGTTACAGTTAAAACTATGCATCCATCTGGGCCTTTGGGCAACCAGTTTGGTCCTAAGGTCCTGCAGGACTTTTGGGCCAGCTAAGGCCTTTGGTCCAGTTGTCTCTCAAGGCCTCCAAACCACCTCAAGGCCTTCAGGCCACCCCAAGGACTTCGGGCCATATGAATAGGATGATGTACCAGTCAGATTATAAGGTAAAAGGATCATGATGAGGATTCATCACAGGATCATTCACCAGAGAAACGTTGGCCGAAATTGGAAGAACGAAAGGGTATGACATTGCCATTAGTAAAGGACATGTGTAGCTCTACACATGATAGCTAGCTGACCAGCCTTATGAAGGCGGAGTTCTAATATCATGACATGTGTTGGGGAAGAGTAGTTCCCAGTTTTCTATTCTGAGTGTTTTACTCTCTGATTTATGGTTCATTTAATTGTCTCTAAGTCTTTGGGCCTTGTATGGGTTCCACATCACCCCTTAAAAGGTTAATTATCAAAATAATAAAAAATGAATGCCTTCAGGCCTTTCTGTAAGTTTTTTTCCTTGATCATGTATTGAAAAGAACATATTCATCATGTAGTATTGATGATGGATAATAAAGAACATAACTTGAGTGAAATTTTAATGAAAAATTAGAATTCTTCATGGGAGAAAAAACTCTAATCAATAAAGAAACGAAGAAGAATGAGAAGGAAAAGAAAATCGTGGTTAATGAGAAAGAAGATCTAATAAAGAATTTATTATCCTATATTGATGAGGTCAAGAACAATAATATTAGAGAATATGAACATGAAAATATGATCTCATATCTTTGAAATGAACTTTCTATAAGGGAAACAGAATTGATTGAGACACAATCCATATATCATAATGTACAACATGATTTGAATAAATCCAAATAAGACTTCACTAAATTAGTAGAAGTTAACAGATAATCATCTCAAGGAAGTGGGATGAAGGGTTCCAAAAATCAGTTAAAAACTATTAGTTTTCATAAATGATATATATTAACTAAAAATTTTGATAATAAAACAAAAACTTGTATATGGTTGGACTAATATTATTGAGAGGCAATATTTTACATCAAAGCAAAGGAAGAGTATTCCAAGGAGTATATAACACCTTAAGCTATGTGAATGTTGGTTTTTAATAGGAATGTTGAAAAAAATATATATAGATCTAGAACAAATCTTGAAGAATAATGTTTTAATGGTTCTCGTGGTGTTTTGGAAAGAATGGAAACATAGCCTATTTATAATTGTTCTCTATATATTTACTAGTAAGGGGAAAAGAACCACATGGTAGTTTAAATGAGAATATAATGACAAAATATGATATAAAAAACCTATTAACAGTCTGGTATGATAGTTATCCTCACTAAAAAAATTTCATATCTTGTAAAAAGTTTGTGGATGATGTAGTTTGAATGGTTACAAGGCTGAGGTATGCATGAAAAGGTTGAATGAATAGGTTATCTATGTTGTGAAAGTGGAGAGGTTTTAGAACAAAACCAATGATAAGTAATTTTAATTGTTTGAGAAGAATTATAATTCCATGAAATAATACCTATTTGTTTGTATAAATCAACTAAAATTGGATAAACAATTGTAAGAGGATACAAAACACATTGAGAATAAATGAAAACATGTTTTTTAGAATGTAATTTATTAGTTGATGAGAAGTTAACCAATAATGGAAACATTAAGGATTATAAGACTAAGGTAAAAGAATCTATATCATACCAAGAATAATTTTATGAGATTAAATAAGAACGTTAAATAGATGAGGCACGAATCAGAAATAAGATTCAAAATAAATCTTCCCATACTGATATTAGAAGAAATGAATGGCCTTGATTGAGATGAATCCCTCACTTTGAATATTATTTCTGAGAAACCTATAGTTTTATCCTTATATGATATTATTTTATGTTTTTTGAGTAAATATAAACATAATTTATGGAGATGTTTAAGGCTATCACTTCTATACAATATATAGATATTTAAATTCTTGGATTTTACTAACTTCCATGAAATTTAATAAAAGAGTGAATTCTTTAAGGGGGAGAAAACTCAAGTGTAATCAATCATTTTAATAAATTCTAATTAATCTGGAAATCATGGATAGATTTTGAACTTGAATATTGAGGTATACCAATTATTCTTTCATCACTAACTCTTAATTTTATTGATCATATCAATTAATAGGGTGTTATTGGTTCATTATAAGAATATGAAAAGGGGAAGATATTTTTATTCTTGTTCATCTAAACATTTTGATTTTTTTGGAAGTGTGTGTAGGATTTTTAAATTAATTGATAAATCAAATTATTACTAAAACCTTAAATGAGAATTATGAATTTAGGAGCATGATTTCACATGCATGGTTGTTTATGGACATCATGGACAACCCTAGTTGTATCTCTTTTTTTCTACATTGGGTTAACCTCCCAGTCTTATAGTTGTTTAACTATAGTCTATTTTCTATGAAAACCATGTGATATCACCCCTCCCTAGGTTTTGATCAAGGATAATTCAAATAAGTGAGAATAACATATTTTGGGAAAATTGAGGAGATCAGAAGACCCCATTTGTCCATTTTATTTGATTTTAAATAAGGCGGAGAAAATACTTGAGGAGAAATATTGATGTTTATAATGTGAAGAGATATTGAATATAGTTAACCTCGCTTAAGATACATTAAAATTAAATCATTTTTATAGAATACATAATACATTACACAAATAGAACCCCAATGACCATATTAGATTAGTTCCATTAGAAACATGGAAATGTAAACACTGGTATATAAGTGAGCCAAATTACCTCCCACTAGATTCTTCATGACTAGAACCCTAATTAGTCACAATATATATAATATATATCCTCATAACCCAGGAAAAGGAATCATGAAAATGGGTGAACTCATATGCTCAGTAATAGAAAATAATTGATATATGTAAACATAATCCAGAGAATAAGGGAATGGGAACATGATCGTAACATTTAAAAATTATACCATGAATATCAATGATCATAAACATGAATCATGCCATAAATATTGGTGGTTCATAATACTAGAATAAAAAAGGAATCAAGAGCATATTCCATGAAATAATAACATAGAAATAAGTCATATAATTTTATAGACATTTAAACATGCAATATCATTCCCTATAAGTCAAGGAGCATTGCGAGAACTTATCAGGGCAATTAATGGGGACTACATATAATGGGTGGGACACATCATCAACATTAGGCGTAGTCCATTCCTTATAAGGGATTGGTTTTAACCATTTTATCACAGTATCTTGGGTTTCCCCATCTCTCCATAGTGGATGGGGTTTCACCATCTTCCAATAGTGGATCAGGTTTCCCCATATCCCCATCATCCAAAGTGGATCGGGTTTCCCAATCTTCCATAGTGGATTAAGCCCATTGACTTGATTCCCATCATATTCTCATGAGATATAAATCATTAATTAATGAATTAGAGGGACATATATGTGACAACTGGGCCTTGGTGATAGTATAGAAACTCCGCCTTAACATGTTCGTCGGGTCCTAGCCCTCCAGGTACCACCAGTTGCCCCGCAGACATGTGGTCCCCACCCTAGGCCCACCCACATGCCCGAATGGGTCATATGACTAATTAATGTCCCCATAGGCTAACTCATGTCCTTTACAGTGTGCCTTTTCCTCTCACACACACACACACTACGAATCTTACCAGAAGGTCATCCATCCTGATCACTACTCCAGGACAAGCACACATTACTGTAGAAATCTAACCAGGTAGGCTCTTGAAAAGAGAAGCCTCTTGAAAAGTAAGATGCACCTTGTTTACTTGAGTCATTTCATTTAATCCATTATCATTAGGGGTCGTTACATTCACCCCCATTAGAGTATAACGTCCTCATTTTGGGCCCTACATCGCAACCTAGGTAGTGCACCAGACTTAAGGCTGGGTACCATCTCTGATAGAAAATGTCACAATTGGTCCATGGTGATAGTACATACTCCCCGCTATAAAATGGTCGTTAGGTCCTGGCCCGCCAAGTACCACCAGTTGCCCTGTAGACACGGGGTCCCCACCCTGGGGACCACCCATATGCCTGGATGGGTCATCTGACTAATGACTGTCCCCACATTCCAATACATGTCTTTTCCAGTGTTCTTTGTCCTCACTCACACACACTCTGATAAACTTCCCAAAAGGCCACTCATATTGATCACTACTCTATGCCAAGCAAGCATAACTTTCGAGTTCTAACTAAGAAGGCTCTAGAAAAGGAAGGTGCAACTTGTTGACATGAGTCATGTCATTTAGTCTTTTAACCCATTATCATTTTGGGGTGTTACAATATAGGGCTCAACCATCAAAAAATCAAACTATACATACGTGTTCATAAGATAATAAAAAATTCATCATATCATGACCCATAAAAAGAGATGGGTTTCATAAACATCATAAAATAACCTGTGAAATTAAATTGGTAACATGAACTTTTTATCATATCATAACATGTGCAAAATAGATAGGTCCCATAAACATTTAAATAAATCATAACCCATGAAATGAAGTGGGTTTCGAAAACATATACCACATGGAAGAGGAATAAATTTTATAAATAACTTTTCATATTAAACATAAACCATTAAAAGATTGAATAAGATTGGTTTCCTTTGATAATATCCATATTAAATTATAAACCATTTCAAAGGATTTCATCTTAGATGGAAAATATATTTTTATAAAATTTCATGATGAAAATATACTATCTTATTTATAAAACTCTTTTTAAAACAAACCCCCTTTTTGAAAACATTTTTCTTCAAAATTAGATTAGAAAACTATAAAAAAATTTAAAATCCATTTCCCTTGATGATAATTGAAGAAAATATGTTTTTGAATTTCTTTTTGAATATATATTTGAAAATAAGGGTTTAAATAAAACAAATTTTCAACCTAAGAGAGAAATAATGTTGATTTTATTGAATAACATTCCTTATTTATCTTTAGTAACAAAGAGTGAAAAAATGGGAAAAATACTTTATGATATAATTAATAACCATTGGAGAAGAAAATTAATGATTTTCTTTGAGGTATGGATCATAATATTCCATCAATGGAAGCATAATCATTAACAATCTTGATAAATGATTAGATTGAAGTAATATAATCTTAGCATTATGGAAATATAATCCAAATGAGAGAGAAGACTTAAATTAAGCATATAATATCATTAAAATAAGATTACAAAGGATAGAACATGTCAAAGGGACAGTATATACAACTTGTAGAAGAATATAGGTGCATAACAAAACATGTTTTTTGAAGGGAAATTGAGACAAAATTATCTTACTGATTTGGTAACATTGTAACCGTAAGCCCCATGAAAGAGACATAATCAAATGGATATTTAAATAACCATAAATTTAAGTATAAGTATAATATAATATATTAATGGGAAGTATATACACCAAACAAAATAAATAAGTGTTGAATATGGCATAAGCCTCGTAGAAATAAAAGTGAGACTAGAAATCACGGTTCCTTATTTCTTGACCCTCTTTGTACTCATTCAAAACTATTGTATATAAAATATAATTTTATTATACATATATTATAGAAAAATATTCATTAACACCATATATTATTCACAAATGAACTTCTATTACTTGTTCATTAACAATTCCATGTTAAATCTACATTTTGGGCAATAACCACTTTATCAATTAAATGTGTTTTTATTTGTTATATTTTTGGTCCTCTTAGTTATATCTTAATTTCATAATCTCTAGAATGATAACCATGATATAAATATTAGATATACTCAGTATATATGTATTAATAATAATCTATAAAATATTGAAATAGAAAATGGAATACACCGTTCATGGAGACAATAGGCTGTACATACTTATGAAAGTTTTTATTCTAATATTTTATTGAGTTGAAAGAAATAAAGTGAATGAAATATATGTTGATATATATTTATTTTCATTATAGTAAAATTATTCTGATATATATATATAATACAAATTTACGAAACCCATACTTAATAAATTCCAAGCAATGTTTGAACGAATCACATTGACTTGAGGAGGTGGTATTCCACACATTTGATTAGCCACTAAAATTGGATAATATTAATTGTTAATATCCTAATATTCATGTGTTCCAAAGTATATAAACATAATTTTTAGTGCATTATAGAAATTGAAATTCATTTCTCATCATAAGTGCAATTCCTGTTTAAAATGAAAATCTGGGCCCAATCGATCAACTGCTTATAGAGAACATTATATTATTATTTTTTGAATTTGATATTTTGGGATAATATTTATCACATTGTTTTGAATTTTTTTTATTTTATGTTCAATAGATGAATCTCAAGGGAATATGAATTGTTTTGTAGAGGAATGCATATCTTTTCTGGAAGAATCATAATGGGCCCAAGGCCCATCAAACAAAAGTGGGAAGCACAAACAAAGCCCAATAAAGCTCAAATTTTTTAATTTAGAAAGATAAAATATGAGGATAATTTTATTCAACCGTGGCCTGAGGAAATTATGATTTTTTTTCTGAAGATAATGGGATAAACAGTTAATATTTAAATGGTTGTCCTGATATGAATGCCCATAAAGGCAGTCCACCATTTTAGGAAAAACTTCGAAACAGATGAACCAAATGACCTAAAATGTAGACATATATTAGAGAAAAAAGGAAAAATATATTTTACTTTTACAATCCCTTTGGATTCAGAAACCTTCAGTTACACATTCACACGTCAATAAGGGGGATGAATCTGGACGATTTTCCAGCTCAACTTTGAAACATCCAATTTCCTTGATTTTCTCACCCTTTTATTGACTCTAAATTAATGGGAATTGAATTTATTATTGTGGGTTTCTTTAAGGCTTCTAATATGCCTATATAATGACATGGTGGTGAGGGGAATTATCATCTAAGTTTTTATTTACTTGAAAATCCTTCTTTCAATTGTAATCTCCCACTTTCATTTTGTAATCACATCGTCAATTTTTTCCATGTAACTTTTTATTTCAAGTTTAGTATATTAATAAATGTTGTTATTCTTCATCAATATTTCTTTTCCTTTTCTTCATATGTAGATATCATTGAATCAAGGTGTGAATTTATTCACACCATCACTTTTTAATTTCTCACACAATAGTAGAGTGTTCATTTTTATTAATGAATTTCTACTTCAATCTTACATATTTAAGTCTAGTTCATGATTCCATTGATAGAATAACATCAATGGAGGGATAAAATTTTATGTTTTTGTACTATGGAGTTTCATGAGATGGATTGGATGATGTTTCATGTACATTAATTTTTAAATCTGAATTCTATTTTATGATTTCCATTCAAGGTGTTGTGTTCTTATCCATCTTTACCATGATTAATGACAACACATTACTAGTGATAGTATGATCCAATTACATGGAGTGATCATGAAATTGGTCATCTAAGTGCATTGGTTATTATCCTTGGAATTGTTTAAGAACTAAATTGGGGAATGAGGTTGTGGATTTATATCATTTTGTAGATTCATCTTGAATTAATGATCTCAAACATTCTAAGAATCAAATGCATCCAATCCACCCCATACCACAACCAAGGATCGACCCATCTTAATTAATTGATTTATATAAAGTAATTTTTTTGTTATTTAAATTAAATAATTAGTTCTTCAATCAAAATCAACCCCCAATTTGTCCACTTCATAACCAATCCTCACATCCAATCTTAGTGCCTCAATATTAATTCTTCTATCCTTGTGGATTTGATAACCCAAGCTATACTACAAGTGGATTCCTTTACAATATTTCATGGGTAAATTTAGGCACAACCAATTTTTCTTGCCTTTGCTCGGGACCCAAGTAAGTTCCTTAGACACTCATTTTCTTTACTCATCCCAATTTCTATTCTCATTCCCCATTCAATTTTTCTGGGTCCCAAAAATCTCAAATCCAAATTTCAATCAACTCCAATGGATTATCTTCTATAAACCCCATTTATAAAACAATTCTGTAGTAAAATGGAAAATTAATATTTGGAATCACCTCACATAGGGAATTTAATTGACTAAACCTTGATTTAATACACCACACCCCATGATATGTATAATCCATGGGCTTATGATTTTTAAAGGATCAATTTCTAGCCCTCTCGAGGATGATGGAAGAGATCAAGCATAATAAATTTCATGATGTAAAAACTCCTACCCAGCCTAATCTGAAAAAAAATCCTTGAAAAATTGTGAGAAAAAATGGATGAAATGAATTTCAATGTTTCATCTTTGAGATTATAAGTACAAGGAATTAAGACTTTTGAGGAACCTATTCCCACTCAGGATGTCATTTACTCTTTAGTGATAGAAGAATATTTTATCCCAAAAATCACTCATGAATTTACAAAATAACTAACCTTTAGATATGGGAAAACTAAAAAAGGTCAATAAAATTTAAAAGGGTGTTTAAATAAAGAGGAAATAATTTTTTTGGATTCACAAGGGGAAAATTTGTCTTCATGGATTGAGTGTTGAGAATATTTCTCCAATAATTATCTGTTAGAATCCCCGATCATTGAAGCATTGAGAGAGATAAGAAATATTGAGTCCATAACCACTCCCAACATTCAAATAATAATTTTTGGGGATGAATCATATTTTCAAAAGGAACCAATTCATTCAATAAAATTTAGAGAACCAAATTTTGATATAAATTTCAAATCTTATTTAGGAAAACTCATTCAAACATAACTTGAAGTTACGATCCTTCCTTACCCACTCATGATTACCTACATTTATAATAACCATGAACATTCAATTATCATCCATTTTCATCAAGAATATAAAAAATGAGGAATTACCCTTCAAATCCTAGTAATGACTCCACATGAAACATAATCAACTGTTACTGATATTCCTTGGACTTCCACACTCAATGTTGAACATGGGATTTCACATGAAATAAATTCCAAAAAAATCAATATCAATAAAGTTGAAGTGGAAAATAATGTGTTCTTGAAAATATTAAAATCTGGTGTTGGATAATTTGTGGGGTCAAAGTCAATCTAACGACTATAAATTAAGAACATTCAAAGAGGCAGTCCGGCTTTTTCATTTTTTTTTATTTTTTATATATTATCAGGGGAACCCCTTGGGGTTTCCAATTTGATTTAATATATTTATTTGTGAGATTTAATAGTAGAATAATTTTGATAATTTAAAATAAAACCCATTCCATCAAGAGTTCAAATCCAACCATTAATCATCTTATGGAGTCTATATGTTATGTGAAGACAAATTGATCAGTTTTTTTTTGGGTCATCAACTGTAAACTAGGTGGTTTTATTACATGTTTTAATTTCAAATTGAATCTTCCCTCTTTCATTCAAATTCTAATCTCTATATTATCTCTTCATTCAAAACTAATGGAAGTTTCATTATAAGTTGGGGGGAGTGAAAATCTGTGATTCCAAAAAAAATGTAATTTTAGGATTAAACATATTCAATTAAGAAATTCGATTCATTATCATTTAATGAATTTAGGTATATTAATTTATCATGAAAACATATTTTCAAATGATTTTGGAATTCCTTTATTATGATTTTAGTGTATTTTTAAGTTCATGAGTATAGTTTTTGGAATGTTCTGTTATCCAATGTTAGTTTTCAATGTTTATATTTTAATCCCATTAAACAAAGTTCCACAATTAACATCCATTAGATATTGGGTGTTAATTTGAGTTCTTGGGTCCCTTTCATAACATAATAGGGTTTGGGGCCATTTTTATCTTAATTTGAGTATTAAAAAAACCAAATTAAAAGAACGAAATTGACCAATGTTTTGTCCAAATGTGTGGAATTAGACACATGGGGATCATGAATATGTAGTTGTCTTTCCCAAAGTTACACTTTTTATCTCCATTTTAGAGAATAGAATTGAAAATATGTGTGGAATTCAGAACATAAGAATCATGACTCCATAGTTTACTTTCCCAAAGTGAATATTTTCTTATCTATTGTGGTTAGAAAATACAACAACAAAAAATCAAAAAAAATTCAATAAAAATTCAAAAAAATTGGATACTCATCTTAAGGATTAATGTGATTCCATCCTAGAACTTCCATTTTACCCCTTGGATAAGAAAATGTTCCCCGTGTCTTTTGTGATTCACAACACATCATCATGCTTAATTGAAATTAGATGAAATTGGACAATGTATTTGAAAAAAAGAATGGTCTTGGGCTTGGGATACTCTTATGGACCTGTCTTGTGTGAAATTATTTTGAATGGTTTCATGACTATTTTGAATAGTGTTTTTATGAGCAATATAAGTTAAAATGTTTTTTAAAAATGTAATTCAATGTCATATTTTTGAGATACATTTTGATCAGGACTAGAAAAACTCAAGTTGGGGGGTGTGACTAGCCACTGAAAGTTGATAATATTAATTTCCAATATCTTAATATTCATATGTTCCAAAGTCCATAAACATCATTTTTAGTGCATTATAGAAGTTGAACTTCATTTCTCATCATAAGCGCAATTCATGTTTAAAATAAAAATATGGGACCAATCAATCATGTGTTTATGAAGAGCATTATATTAATTTTTTTATTTGATATTTTGGGATATTTTTGATCACATTGTTCTTAAAATTTTATCTTTTAGGATCGATGGATGAATCCCAAGGGAAGATATAGTTTTTTTGCGGATGATTGTAGAACTTTTCTAGAAAAATCATAATGGGCCTAAGGTCCATCAAACAAAAGTCGGTCCCACAATACAAGCCCTATGAAGCTCAATTTTTTTACGTATAAAGATAAAAATATTTATATAATTTTATCAACCAAGTATGGAGATAATTATGATTTTTTCATGAAGATAAATGGATCTGAAGATAACATTTAAATGGTGGGCCCGATCTGAACACCCATAAATGTTGTCCACCATTTTTATCATAACGTCCATATAGATGAACAAAATTTCCGGAAATTTTGAAATATATTAGATGACACAAGAAATAATATATTTTCCTTCTATGATCCCATTGGATTAAGACACCTTCAGTTACAAATTCAAACGTCAATAACGGGGATTAATCTAGACGATTTTTCGGGTAAACTTCGAAACGTTCAATTACCTTGATTTCATCTCCCTCATTTTGACTCTCTAAATTAATGGGGATGGAATTGATTATTGTTGTGTGTATCTAATACTCATAATATTCCTATATAAGGAGCTGGTGGTGAAGGGAATTATCAATGATGTTTTTCATTGAATGCTAATCCTTCTTTCAATTGTAATTTCCCACTTTCATTTTTAATCGCTTCGTCATTTTTTCCCATGTTTATTTTTATTTAAAGTTTAGTATCTTAATAAAAGTGTTTATTCTTATTAAATTATTAATTTAATTTTTTTCACACATTGATACCATTGAATTAAGGTGTGAATTTATTCACACAAGCACTTTTGAATTTCTCACACAACGATGGAGTGTTAATTTTTATTAATGTTTTCTTCTTCAATCCCACTTCATTAAGTCAACTTCCTACATACATTGATAGAATAGAATAAATTGAGGGCTAAAATTTAATGGTTTGGTCTTAGGGAGTTGCATGAGATGGATTGGATATTATTTCATGTAATTTAATTTTTAAATATGTTTGTTATTTTAAGAATTCCATTCGATGAGTTATGTTCTTATTCATCTTCACCATGTTTAATAATGACACATTCCAAGTGATAGTACCATCCAATTCCATGGAATGATCATGAAATTGATCCTCTAAGTGAAATTTTTTTTAACCTTGGAATTGTGTAAGAAATAAATTGGTGAATGAGGTTATGGAATTATCTCATTTTATAGATTCATCTTGAATTAGCGATCTCAAACTTTCTAAAAAACAAATTCATCCAATCCACCCCAACAAAAAACCTAGGATCAACTCATCTTAATTAATTGGTTTAGATCAATAAAATCTGTGTTTTTATATTTTTATTTTAATTAAATAATTAGTTCTTCAATCAAAATCAACCCCCATGTTGTCCACTTCATAACCCATCCTCGCATCCACTATTAGTATCTCAAGGTTACTTCTTTGGTTCCTGTGGATTTGATAACCCAAGATATGTAACAAGTGGCCACTTTTACTATATTTCTTGGGTATATTAGGGTGCAATCATAACGTTCACAACCAA
This sequence comes from Viscum album, assembly GCA_963277665.1. NCBI lineage: Eukaryota > Viridiplantae > Streptophyta > Magnoliopsida > Santalales > Viscaceae > Viscum > Viscum album. The sequence continues at coordinate 1,511,232,934 of OY728131.1, forward strand.
AGTTATCATTTTTATAAGAAATGAAATGTATGAAGGTATGAATTATATAATAAATAAAGAAGTATAAATACATCATAGATATCGTAAAAATAGAAATCCAATCATTATTATCTTCCTTGAATGGTAGAAATAGAAGAACGAATGATATCAGTTTTTTATGCGGTAGTCCACTATACACACGAACAATGATTGCATATCCCATTTGATATATTAGTGTTTTTGAGTATAGTTTTAACCATTAATATATAAACATATTAATATATTGAGTATAATTAGGTTAAAATTTAAGCATTGAATAAGGATATTTGAGGGGGTGGAGAGAGAAATAAAAACAACGTTCTTGTTGAGGGGTGTTACCTCTTCTTTGGGAAACTCCTTTTTGTTATTATCAAAGGGATTCTTCTGTTGGATTTAGGCCCAAATTGATAGTTCTAGGATAAAGGGATTGAATTTAGGATGATATTTATGCTAGATTTGGCTGATACAAGAGGGATTGATATCTATTGAGGGGGAAGATAGGAGGCCTTTTATAAGTGGGGAAAATTACACATTGGGTATTCTTGAAAAGATTGGACTACTACCCATGTTTTAATTTTCTCCCAAGGGTTCCTAATGAACCATTATAGATAATTAGAGTCATAATGGAAAAAATATTTCCTTCTATTTTTTTAGACATGTTTTGTGTATTTCTTACACCTTATTTTCTAATATTAGTCATTAATTTAGCTCATTTTACCTTAATCACTGTAATTAATTTTAATTACTTTCACTAATATTTTTTGTCAAAATCTATGTTGAACTTATTAGACATTATAAATAATTTTTATTCCAAATATAGAATCTGTTTATTCCAAATTCTAATCGCATTAGTGGATGAAATTAAATTAAAATTAATCCCACAGATGGGACAAGATGATGAGTTTTTTAATTGAAAAAGTCCAAAAGTTTAATATATTTTCATATTCAATTTCATTGTAAAATTAGTTCCAATGACTTCAACAGTACTAATTGGTGTATAATTTATCTAATTATACTTTAAAACCAAATTATAATATAATTTATCTATATAAATAAATTATAAGGAAAAGAATTTTTGAATTAAAAATAAATATATTTCACTAGAAAAACCCCCAAAATTCACCTAAAGATGATTTTTAAATTCAAAATTCAAAAAAAAAATTATTTTTTCATATTATTTTTATAAAAGTTTATAATATTAAATTGATTATTTTTCTAATAAAGACATAAAAATCAGTTTTTTAAGAATATAGTATTTTGAAACATATAAAGACATTACCAAACTATTTATGTTTTATTATCAATATTTTTTATTTATATAAATCCATTAAAAATGATATTTAAAATTTAGTGACTACTATTCATATTACTATATTTAATGTATATACTATAACCATATAGTTTAAATAATTATAATAAAAAATGTAATTTCATAGAAACCTAGTGTTTCATGTAACATAATCTAAGATGGTGTTATGTGTAGTGAAAGATTAACATGGTGTAACATATAACAAAGGTTTGACTTAGTGTATCACGCTATACATGAAATGAAATATATTTAATTTATTTGAATAAAATGTTCATAAAAACTTGGGTTATTACATTTTTACCCTATTAAATTGAATTTCTCCCTCAAGATTTGTCTCTCTGATACACAAAATTGAGGATACATCTACCTCATCATATCCTCAAGTTCACACAAAGATTCACCTAACTTGGGATTTCTCCACAAAAAATTTGACCTGATAAGTAGCATTTTTTATAGAAATTCTTCTATGTGATCCATAATTTCATCTTGTTGTTCCTTATAAGATAGATAATTCTCCAACAATATGTCCTCTGAGTTCAGAATATGTGAAGAGTAAAGTATGTACTTCCACATGAGAGATACATAGAACTCATCATGGACTTGAGAGAGGTTTGGTGGATATTATATGTGATAGGATACCATCCCAATATGATAAATAATTACAAAGGGACTTATATACCTAGGAATTAGTTTCCCTTTCATCAAGAATCATAAAAAATTCTTCCATGGAGAATTTCCTAGAAACACCTTCTCTCTAGTATTAAATTTTTTATCATGTCATGAGTTATCAGTATAACGTTTTTACAGACATTGAGTTACCTTTATATGCTGAAAAATGGTTTTAACATTATCTGCCATTTCACAACTACAAAACTGGCCATTAACAACACTAAAAATGAAATTTATCAGTGCTAGAGTAACACTGATTATGTGAGTGAATTTAAAAGCCCGTGACTTTTATCAGTTTTGAAAAATCACTGATAAATGGGTAATTTATCAATAAATTTTATTTAGAACCACTAAGGGAATCCTTTATTGGTAATTTTAGATGTGCTGATAAATGTATCCATTATCAGTTATTTTAGAAGCGATGATAATGGGACTTACTATAATATGCCATTAAAGCACACTGTAGCACTAGAAACATACTAGAAATCAACAAAAACAAGTCCCAATACAAAATTTAAATGAAATGAAATTTACAAAAAAATACCAGAAAAAAACAACAATATAGACATTTCAAATATTGGTTTATAAAATTACATAAATAAAGATTCTAACATACATTCAAAAACAATCATAACTATCAATATTACCACAATTTCCATTGCATTTTTTATCAAAAGGCCAACCCTACAACAGTAGTTTCGAACTAACCACCTCAACTTAATGAAATAATATACCTATATAAGAAAATAATTATTATGAGTAATACTAAAAAATAAATTAAACATAAATATGAAGTAATAAATTTATTCTATAGATAATTATTTTACATTAAAAATATCAATATTACCTATATGATTGCGTAGTGTAGGGAATTTGAAGGAATGTGATAAATTCCAACACAATAGGAGTGAATGGTTTTGTAGGAGAAGAATTTTGTGGAAGTTTTAGTGAAGAAAGGGATGAAATATGGCCAAAGCGCCCCAACTTGAACAAAAGAATCCACCTGTATAAGAAAACAATATTTATGTGAGTAATACTAAAAATAAATAAATTAAACATACATATCATACAATACATTAATTCTATGGAAAATTATTTTATTATACAAACATCATGATTACATATATAATTGAGCCGAAGCAGCATCATTTCTCTTCCTTTAAAGGTAGTAGAGGTAACTTGAAATAATGTGATAAGTGCACCACTATAGTGGTGAAAATGTTTTAAGAGAGAAAGAACATGAATGTTGGATAGAGCACCCTAAATCGGAAAAAATAATCCGTTGGTGTAAGGAAAAAATATTATGCGAGTAATAATAAAAACAAATAAATAAAGCATAAATATGAAATAATACATTAATTATATGGACAATGATTTTTCTGTACAAACATCAAGATTAGCTCTATGATTTAGTAGAGACAACATTGTTCCTATTTTTGAAATGTTATGACACATAGAAAGAAATATTATAATATAAAATAACTCTTCAATGAATAATGAAAATTAAATATATTGTCAAAAATATAATTTTTTTATAAAATAGGGAAAGTATATCATCACATTAACTTTTCATCTATCAATTGAGTTTTCTTAATTATAGTTTGTTCTTCCGAAGGATTGATAACATCATAATGTGCATAAGATACTGTTTTCATGAGTAGTCAAACATTTAATCTAGATTATGTTAATGCATAAGAGAAAATATAATTTTCTGAGGAAAAACATAATATATAAAAAAACACTTTTACCTTATCATTTAACTCCCATTATTTTTTAATGGTTTCAATGATTTTTTCCCTCTTTCAAGAATCCAAATCCCCTATTTGTGGTCCCCACTAATGTACAAGACATTGTCTACATTGGGACCAACATGAAATGATTGTGATGTCTCAATAAAAGGGTCATCCTCGATTGAATTTTCATCCAAATAAACATTTGTTTTCATTTCCAAATGGAAAAAAAACGAATTCTATTTTATTGGATAAGAGACATAAAATACATACATTACTTGTGATTTTATTATGAATGGATCATAATTTTTCCATTATATACTAAAATTCACCTTAAAAATCCAATTTTATCAACTTTCACTCCATTAGTATTATCAATCCATTTGCAATGGAAAAGAAACAATTGAAATTTTGTATAATACAAATAATATATCTATTAGATAATGCTAAAATATTACATATTTTCATAAATTGGATTTCTATCCATATAATTAGATATGTGCTTCACTCCATCCATAAACATAATACCACTAATTTACAACGTATTGAATTTTTCAGGTTCTTTTGTATAGAACATATAACCATTGATTACAAAACTAGTGTAAGATATAACATTTTCATTATGTCATCTAGATAGCCATTGAATCTATCCAACAATTGAATTTGGATTTTCAGATAACTCATTATAAATTTGATCACTAAACCATCCTATAAACTAATGATTATGTATATTTGATATCCATCCTTTAGGCCATTATAGATTAAAATCTCTAAGAATTTCTTTGTGGACTTCAATGTATAGATCAACATCTTCACTATTATGTAATTTTTAAAGATGTTCTCGATGATTATCTATAAAGGTAATTGTAAAAAAATCTCTTCTGGAAATTCCTTCACCCATAAGGAATTCACAGTGATAATACTTTGGGAGACCACTACTTTCATCATCTGTTAGGTAATCATTATATAATTCAATACCATCTTCAATAATATATCATTTTGTAATACAACCTTCGGGCCGACATTGATTCTTAACATACCCTTTCAAAATCATCATATACCGTTCAATGGGGTATCCATCAATAATGGATAATACCACATAGTTGGACCTCTCTAACTATGTGAACCATCAGGAGGACCACTATATCAAAGAATTACGGTGGAAAAAACATATCTAATTCACATAATATTACTACAATCTCTTTATTCATGATGGAAAACATCACTGGGTCTACAAATTTACTACATATGTCTTTGAAAAAGAAGTAGTGTCTGGTTAATGTATGTCAAACATTTTGAGACAGAATGGAATGAAAAGAAATAAGCATTAAATCTTGCATAAAATCACGACAATCATGTGGTTTTAGTCCTTGTAAATTCAAATTATTCATTGAAATAACATTATTGATATTTGATTAATACCCCTATGGAACTTTTAAACTAGTATGGAAAATGGAAAATTTTAACTTTTCCTATCTGGATTGATTGTAAACTGCTAGAGGAAAAAAATACACATTTTACCCTTCACAAATGCCAACACTTATATAATCCCCATTTCAGTCAAGTCTAACCTTTTCTTGATGCCATATTTTGTTATTTCTAGTAACATTTAGTAACATGACAATAAGACTATAAAATATATTTTTATTATGTCCATGAAATCCAAAAAAATCTTGACATATAAACAATTCAAATACTTTAATTAAAGTAAAATTGATCACTTCTTCCAACTAGATTTAGTATGGTTTTTCGAAAGTGGTTTACAAAAAATAGTATTAATCATTTTTACTTTTTTGTACAGTTGATCACCCATTACTGGAGATGGTGTTGTACCTGGTTCAACATTCCCATCGAATTCTATCTTCCATGATTGGATTTATGTTGTTGAGGTAAAAATATCTAATGTCCTAAAAACACAACATTTGATTAATGTTTCAACCAAACTGGTTATTTACATTCTTCATAAATGGGACACCCCAACATTCCTTAAATTCTATAGCCTGATAAATTTCCATAAGCGGGGAATTCATTTATTGTTCCATACAACATGGCCCACAATGTGAATTCTTCACATCTATGAGTATCGTACACTGTAACAATTGTATCCTACATACAGTTTATATCTTCAATCAATGGGGCCAAATATACATCAATATAAATATCAAGTTTCTTTGGTAAAAATTTATTCATAGACAACATAATGTATTTACAATTCATGAATAATCATGGCGGCATGATATAATTTACAAACATGATGGGCCATGTACAGTGAGTATTACTCTACATACTGAAAATATTTATTCCATATCTAGATAACACAAGATGAAAGATTATCAACTCATCTCAAAATTCAAAAAAATCATAATCAATTTTCTTCCACTAAGGACAATCTGCTGGATGACGTAGGTTCCCATCTATAATTATTTTATCTGCATGCCATGTTAATTTTCTTGTAGTTTTATAACATTCATACAGTCTTTTAAACATTGGAATGATAGTAAATATAAGGCCCCATCCTTAAACCTTACTTAATCTTGAGTTATTACAAGATTACACATTGAGGATCTTTTCAGGTTTAGAGTTTTAGAGAATTAGATCATGAAACTTTCATTACATTCCACATTTAAACAAAGTGGTTACATAAAAGATAGTATCCATTCTTCCCATCAACGGAAAAATATTGAAAATGAAACATGGATTCTTTCTTAACACATCCTTGACTCTATCATCTTATCGTGTACCTTTCCCTTGACCTGAAAAAACATTTCAAAAACTTGGGATGAGCATAAAAAGCTCAGTAAGGGATATAAAAATATTGAAAGGAAACATGAGTTCATATATACATAAGAATGAAATAATAATTTACCCATAAAACATAGGCACTTTAACCTACCTCATCAAATCATGAATAAATCATAAAATCATAAGACATAAAGGTAACTTGAGGCATTCATAACATTCTTACGTAGGGAGTAACCCTCTTGGTTACGTTTGGAATACCCATCACAGTATATTCCCTAAAATCTCTTCGGAGAAACCTTAACGTTTCACTCCTTCGCGTTACCCAATGCATTGGAGAGCTATATCGGGCTCACCCGCCCTTAGTCTATCACGAAACCACCCGTCTTCATAATAATTCCCAAGAACCATAACATAAACGTATCACATAAAACATGCATAAAGGAAACAAAATATTTCCACATTTCAATCACAATATAACATTTTAGTATTTTGAAATAATGAATCCATACAAAAAGAAACCATTTCCAAAACCATTTAAAACAATTAATAAAGAGATTTTTGAATCAATGTGTCCCATACCACCTTGAAGCTTAAAATTTTAAACCATTAATATCCATATAAATAAATCCTTAAAACCATTTTGAAAACATGGATATTAACAAGAACAAATAATTAAAATATTTAAAACGATATTTTGGTTAAAGGGGTTTTACCAAAATTAGAGACACTTGAATACAATAATTGAAGAATAACATTTATTAAGAACTTTATAATATCATAAGAATAAATGGATTCATGATATAATACTCCAAATGAAAGTATATACACCATATAAGAGTGAATTGGTGCATAACAACAATGAACCCTCAATAGAAATGTCAAATGTGATGAAATCCCTTATAAAGAAGGTATCCTTAAATTAAGGACAAATAAATCTCAAAAATATGTGTGAAAAATATAAATACACCCAATACAAGTGGATATTAAGTGTATAACAATAAAATTTCATTCACACATATTCAATAGATGACATATTCAATGACTACATGTTGAACCCAAAGAAATCGAAATTGGGTTAAAAAGTTCCCTTGACAGCCTAACGACATCACATCAAAATGAGTTGATGAGAGATAAAAAGTGTATCTCATCACTTGGACATAAAATTTACATCAATAAACATATATGAGAACATATCCCAACATAACAATATGTAAATTAAAAGACCCAACAAAAGAAGTCTTTTAAAAAAAAGGAGGGTGAAAGGTTCCCTTACCGACTTGGGTATCTTTCAAAACATACACCCCATGAAAGAATGACAATAGATCATTGATGTAAATAATCATAAACGAAATTATATTACACAAAGAGTCGAATAATGGGAACTACATACACCACTCAATGGAATTTGTGGAAAATGTAGCATAAATCTCACGGGAATAAAAGTGAGATGAAAAATCCCTTACGAAAATTCGGCAGCCTAACGGTGCCACTCAAAACTTCCAAAATTGATTGATGAGAGGAAATAGGGTCTCTCATCATATGAACATAATAAGTACAGTAGGATAAATATAAAAGAACATCCTAATCATAAGAAATATTAGCTTAAAAGGAATGACATAAAAGAGTGTACTTAAAAAGAAAGAGAGGTGTAGGATCCCTTACCTCTGGTCTGACTTGACTCGATCATTCTTTAATATCCTGAATAATAAACTTGAGTTAATTTCTAATTCCTTAAGAACATTTTTCAGGTTCATTATTCCTTTTATATCACTTATTACCATGTCATAAACATTATGTAATCATTTAAGTTAATAATATTTGTTTTGACGATATTTGGTTCTTAAGTCGAAAGTGGACTTCTTACAATTACATGTTGTTCGTGTGGTCAAATTTTTATTATATCCAGAATTGTATTCATGATTTAGATATAATATTTGTCATATATATCCAGTACATTCATGCATTTATAACATTACATAATCATTTAGAGGTAAGAAATGAAATGCACCGTTCATGGAGACGGTAAGCCGTACGTACGCATGAACGCTACTTTCATTTCTATTTCGTATTTTATAGAATTGAATAATAATGATATAAAGGTATATTATAATTCCAGTATAATATCATATATAATATCATAGTTCCATCCTTTATACGTCCCACGTATGGTATTTAACGAATCAAATCACTTTGAGGGGGCGGTAGTCCGTACTTCCTTAAATGAAGATATCGCGTTTACCCATAATGGAAACCATAAAGGTATGACCAAAATGAAAAAAACAGAAGCTTAAGGAAAAAATAAACATATTATATATCATATATAAAAATAGTGACATCATAATGGCCACCTTTGAAGGTGTTAAATGAGTATTGAACAATCATCGTTTCGGGAGGCAGAATTTCGCCATCCACAGAAACCGTATGTTCTTTAACCATTTGATGTAGTTGTGTGGGAGTGTAGCTCGAATAAATATTATAACAACATCCTAGTATATTGAAGATACTGGTGTTGTTACAAAATAAATAAATAAAAAGAGTTTAGGGGGTTGGAGAATCAAAATAAAACAAATGAACATGAGAGAATGAATTACCTTTAAAAGTGTAACTCCTTTTGATTTGAGCCTAAAGGATTCCTTTGAAAGGATTATGACCAAAGGGAATACTATAGGATGAGGATAGGGGTGTGGAGAGAGTAAATGGGCAGGGGTTGGCCGAGCCAAAGGCTTGAGGATTGTGTGAAATGAGGTAGAGGTGGGGGCCTTTTATAAGAGGAGAGGAGGGGCACTTTTGTAAAGTAAAGAAATATTACATTATTTGAAACTGTTTTTCGGTTTTAAAAGGTCCCACATTGATATAATTAGTGGATAAGGTTATAAAGGTTCGAAATCCACCCATAAAATAAGTTTTGGACATGTGTAGTTCATAGATTTTACATTATCTTTCCATTTTATTTTAATCGTTAAATAATGATGTCATCACTACATCATTATGATTTAGTAAATAATTTAATTTATTTAATGTCTAAAAATTATAAAAAAATTACTATGATGTGGGAAAGATTTTTAGCTTTCCAATGAAAATTTATAATCAAAATTTGGACTTGTATAACCCCACTTAAAAATTATTTTAGTAAAACAATTTATGTTAGTGTCATTTTCACTTTAACATTAAATAAAAATATATTAATGTCATTTTCCAACTAAATTGGCTCCATGGGGTCCCCAAGTTGGCCCATGGCTTGTCTTGGTAGGCCATGAATCACCCAATAGTTGTAGGACAAGTGTCATGGTGTTTTCACATTCTTATAATATCATTTTTACCATAAACTACCCTAATTACCCCTAATCGCGATTAAAAACTTAATAAGTTACTTTTCACCAAAAAATTATTTTAATCTCATTGAACCACATTTTACTTCTTAATGACAACCATGAATATCGGATTTTTGAAAATCAAAACACAATTATGGGAAAATTTCATTTAAATGAAAAATCAGTTTTTATAAGTACCACGTAGTGGTTTCACTATTCATCAAAAATTGAAGTTTTTCAGAAAATTACCAAAAATTCACCCTAATCTATATTTGATATTCCGAATTCAAAAATGAAGTCTATTTTAAAAAATTAAAAACATATTATTCACATTAATTAATTTAATAATTAATTCCCGCTGTCAGAGAAAATAGCATGTTTTTATAAAACAATAAGTATCAAAAGATTGACACTAGTTTAAGTCTGATTTCAAAGTGAAATTAATTCCAATGACCACTATTGGATTTAATGGTAAAAATATTTTCTAATTTCACTTTAAAACCAATTGAAAATATTATCTAATCATATAAATAAATTAGATTAAAAAGTGGTTTTGAATTAAAACACAACATTCTACACTATTCATTAAAAAATGAACTTTATCGGAAAAATACCAAAAAATTACACAAAGTAAAATTTGATGTCCCGATTCTTAATAAGAGTTTTATTTGGTCCAAAAGAATGTATAAGAGTGATCAAAACTATATTTAATGACAGTTCTCCATTAAAAGGCGATAAGTGAACCTTTAGTGAAAACTAGGGCATATACACCTAAAATTTAATTCTTTCCGTATTTTAAGCCTTTAGCTTTTATTGGATAAATGTAAAAACATTAAAAAACATATATAATCATATTTTAGTTATTTATATCTATTCCCGCCATTATAACGGCAACATGTTAACTACCATTTAAAATAATATAATTTTATTATTAGAGTGCAACGTAAGATTCCCAAGAAACTCGTTGTTGTGTGTTGGGTACGCCATCGAGCATAGCGTCCCCTTTAAAGTCATATTAATATTTTATTCACAAATATGGATAAATATGAAAATTTCATATTCATTATTTACCTATGGTGTTACATCCTTCCCCCCTTTTGGGAATTGCGTCCTCGCAATTTTAAAATTACGCTTGGAAACATCCTTGAAAGTCCCACATCAGAACAAGAGTCGGTAAAACATTCACTTTAAAATAAAGAAATATAAGCACAGAGGTCACCCGAGTTAACCCATACTAGGACTCCATGTAGGAAAACATGGACATGGAGGAGAAAACATAGGGTCATGTTCTGATGGAGAGTGATAGAAAACATGTTTAGGAGAAAGTTAACAATGAGAAAATCACAAACTTGTGATGGGTTAAACGGTGTTGGGTTCCCCAGTAGGAAAAGTTAATAAACAACATTTTTGTTTTAAGTTACTTTTTATTGAGGAATTTATTCATAATGAAACATAATCACTTATCATGTTTACTCTCAACTTTTACTAGATTCCTTAATCAAACTCATATTTTTTTCGAAAAGACGAGTATTTAGGGAGACTTGTTCGCATTAAGAGTACTGTAAACAACTTCTAGAGGAGCACCTAAAAAAGAACTATACATTTCCCATGTCTTCAATCCTTAACCAAAACTAAAACCAAAAAGGTTACTACAAGATCAGATAATCCAAAAAAGGATAACCCTTTATAAAAAGATAATCTATTCTTAATCTCAAAATTTGTCCAAAAAAACACAAAGTTCAACGAGGACCATCCGATAAACAATTTGTCCATAAAATTCTTCAAAGTAAACCAATATAATATTGGAACCCAAATATTTGAAGGATTTAGTCACATAGTCTTCCAAGTTAAATCGTAACATTTATCTCCAAACAACATTAGTTTCTCCTAAAGTCTCGTATTGAAAAGTAATTAACCTAATCACATATCCTCCATGATAGGATAATCATTTTTATAAAAAACCCAAATCAACTTACTCTTAATTCATAAAATCATATAACTAGAATGAATCAGTCAAACTAACCATGGACTTCACGTAGTCCAGTGGTAGGCGATAAATACCAGTCGCACTTTGGTTGTGGGTTGGATTCTCGCAGCTTTGTCCGACGCGACAGGTTGTCACACAGTCTGTGTGTTGTCCTTTTTTCAAAACTATATAATTCTCAAAACATTCCCCAAAAAGAGATAAAATCGTCAAAAATATTCATAACATATTTTAACCTCAATTTTATCTCATTCCTTCCACTTCAATCATAACATTTAGTAACCCATAATTTCCTCAAAAGTAAGGATCATATAAACCCAAATGGTTCTTTATAACTATGTCCACAAAAGAAAAGATAACTATTACTTGGATAAAATTTTCCTATATTAAACATCAGGGTTACACATAATATAAAAAGTATTCTAATGTAACCCCATCATCAAAAGAGACTTGATAATCTTAAGAATTTCACCATAACTCTTGAAGCCCTTATATGTTGACATCATACTCATTCAACATTCTTCATGATCCATTATCCATTCCTTTCCAACCTATTCCGAAATACCTCTTTCCTACAAACAAAATCATGAATCATATCCTATGATTCCAAAATAGGAAAACAATAGTCATGAAATAGTACATACCTTTGATTGGTCATTGTCAGTTTCTTCATCCTCAATAGGAATGGCATTAGGTATTGGTAAACGAACATTTGTACGCTCTTGGTGACCCCATTCACGAAACTTCTTCATAGAACATGTGTTTTCATAATGACCATGCACACCACATTTAAAACATTCAATTGATCCCTCAGAAAGAACTTATTTCCCTTTCCTCGAGTCAACTGGATTCTTCCTTTTTTCATGGCAGGTTCTTGCTTTATGACCTTCATTTCCACATCTATATCATATTTCTGTCCCTTTGAAACATTTTCCTAGGTGTTTCTTTCCATATCTTTGACACATAGGTTTTTGAACACACATACCTTTATGATTATTACCTGTACATCTGTAGGGATTTGTTTCTTGCATATATGATGCCTTAGAGAAAACTCCAAGGTTTAGGTGGTCAATCATGACTCCAGATAGTTGGTTGAGGATAATCAGAAGAGTTCTCATTACAGCTCCCATATCATTCAGTTGCTTGCTCAAAAAACTGTCACAGTTTCCTTCACATCCACTGTTACTTTGGTGCCTGCTAGATCCAGCCATTTACTAAAACCAAAAAGGTCTGTGTGAGTATATCAACAAAACCATCATGTACTAATGAGGAAGATAAACACTATGATACACTTACTCATTCACTTTATCTAAAACTAGGACTCTTTCTGAAATCCTAACCATTATGGTAATGTCACTTATGCTTAAAGAGTACCCTAACCTCTAAAGTTATCTAAACCGTCCTCTGATACCAACTATATGGCCCCAGCCTTAAACCTTACTTAATCTTGAGTTATTACAAGATTACACATTGAGGATCTTTTCAGGTTTAGAGTTTTAGAGAAATAGATCATGAAACATGCATTACATTCCACATTTAAACAAAGTGGTTACATAAAAGATAGTATCCATTCTTCCCATCAACGGAAACATATTGAAAATAAAACATGGATTCTTTCTTAACACATCCTTGACTCTATCATCTTATCATGTACCTTTCCCTTGACCTGAAAAAACATTTCAAAAACTTGGGATGAGCATAAAAAGCTCAGTAAGGGATATAAAAATATGGAAAGGAAACATGAGTTCATATATACATAAGAATGAAATCATAATTTACACATAAAACATAGGCACTTTAACCTACCTCATCAAATCATGAATAAATCATAGAAATAATAAGACATAAAGGTAACTTGAGGCATTCATAACATTCTTACGTAGGGAGTAACCCTCTTGGTTACGTTTGGAATACCCATCACAGTATATTCCCTAAAATCTCTTCGGAGAAACCTTAACGTTTCACTCCTTCGCGTTACCCAATGCATTAGAGAGCTATATCGGGCTCACCCGCCCTTAGTCTATCACGGAACCACCCGTCTTCATAATAATGCCCAAGAACCATAACATAAACGTATCAAATAAAACATGCATAAAGGAAACAAAATATTTCCACATTTCAATCACAATATAACATTTTAGTATTTTGAAATAATGAATCCATACAAAAAGAAACCATTTAAAACATTTAATAAAGAGATTTTTGAATCAAAGTGTCCCATACCACCTTGAAGCTTAAAATTTTAAACCATTAATATCCATATAAATAAATACATAAAACCATTTTGAAAACATGGATATTAACAAGAACAAATAATTAAAATATTTAAAACGATATTTTGGTTAAAGGGGTTTTACCAAAATTAGAGACACTTGAATACAATAATTGAGGAATAACATTTAGTAAGAAATTTATAATATCATGAGAATAAATGGATTCATGATATAATACTCCAAAGGATAGTATATACACCATATAAGAGTGAATTGGTTCATAACAACAATGAACCCTCAATAGAAATGTCAAATGTGATGAAATCCCTTATAAAGAAGGTATCCTTAAATTATGGACAAATCAATCTCAAAAATATGTGTGAAAAATATAAATACACCCAATATAAGTGGATATTAAGTGTAGAACAATAAAATTTCATTCACACATATTCAATAGATGACATATTCAATGACTACATGTTGAACCCAAAGAAATCGAAATTGGGTTAAAAAGTTCCCTTGACAGCCTAACGGCGTCACATCAAAATGAGTTGATGAGAGATAAAAAGTGTATCTCATCACTTGGACATAAAATTTACATCAATAAGCATATATGAGATCATATCCCAACATAACAATATGTAAATTAAAATACCCAACAAAAGAAGTCTTTTAAAAAAAAGGAGGGTGAAAGGTTCCCTTACCCACTTGGGTTTCTTTCAAAACATACACCCCATGAAAGAAGGACAATAGATCATTGATGTAAATACTCATAAACGAAAGTATATTACACAAAGATTAGAATAATGGGAACTACATACACCACTCAATGGAATTTGTGGAAAATGTAGCATAAATCTCACGGGAATAAAAGTGAGATGAAAAATCCCTTACGAAAATTCGGCAGCCTAACAGCGCCACTCAAAACTTCCAAAATGGATTGATGAGAGGAAATAGGGTCTCTCATCATATGAACATAATAATTACAGTAGGATTAAAATAAAAGAACATCCCAATAATAAGAAATATGAGCTTAAAAGGAATGACATAAAAGAGTGTACTTAAAAAGAAAGAGAGGTGTATGATCCCTTACCTCGGGTCCGACTTGACTCGATCGTTCTTTAATCTCCTGAATAATAAACATGAGTTAATTTCTAATTCCTTCAGAACATTTTTAAAGTTCATTATTCCTTTTATATCACTTATTACCATGTCATAAACATTATGTAATCATTTAAGTTAATAATATTTGTTTTGCCGATATTTGGTTCTTAAGTCGAAAGTGGACTTCTTACAATTACATGTTGTTCGTCTGGTCAAATGTTTATTATATCCAGAATTGTATTCATGATTTAGATATAATATATTTCATATATATCCAGTACATTCATGCATTTATAACATTACATAATCATTTAGAGGTAAGAAATGAAATGCACCGTTCATGGAGACGGTAAGCCGTACGTACGCATGAACACTACTTTCATTTCTATTTCGTATTTTATAGAATTGAATAATAATGATATAAAGGTATATTATAATTCCAGTATAATATCATATATAATATCATAGTTCCATCCTTTATAAGTCCCACGTATTGTATTTAACGAATCAAATCACTTTGAGGGGGCGGTAGTACGCACTTCCTTAAATGAAGATATCACGTTTACCCATAATGGAAACCATAAAGGTATGACCAAAATGAAAAAACTGAAGCTTAAGGAAAACATAAACATATTATATATCATATATAAAAATAGTGACATCATAATGGCCACCTTTGAAGGTGTTAAATGAGTATTGAACAATCATTGTTTCGGGAGGCAGAATTTCGCCATCCACAGAAACCGTATGTTCTTTAACCATTTGATGTAGTTGTGTGGGAGTGTAGCTCGAATAAATACTATAACAACATCCTAGTATATTGAAGATACTGGTGTTGTTACAAAAGAAATAAATAAAAAGAGTTTAGGGGGTTGGAGAAGCAAAATAAAACAAATGAACATGAGAGAATGAATTACCTTTAAAAGTGTAACTCCTTTTGATTTGAGTCTAAAGGCTTCCTTTGAAAGGATTTTGACCAAAGGGAATACTATAGGATGAGGAGAGGGGTGTGGAGAGAGTAAATGGTCAGGGGTTGGCCGAACCAAAGGCTTGAGGAGTGTGTGAAATGAGGTAGAGGTGAGGGCCTTTTATAAGAGGAGAGGAGGGGAACTTTTGGAAAGTAAAGAAATATTACTTTATTTGAAACTGTGTTTCGGTTTTAAAAGGTCCCACATTGATATAATTCGTGGATAAGGTTATAAAGGTTAGAAATCCACCCATCCAATAAGTTTTTGACATGTGTAGTTCATAGATTTTACATTATCTTTCCATTTTATTTGAATCGTTAAATAATGATGTCATCACTGCATCATTATGATGTCATAAATAATTTAATTTATTTAATGTCTAAAAATTATAAAAAAATTACTATGATGTGGGAAAGCTTTTTATCTTTCCAATGAAAATTTATAATCAAAATATGGACTTGTATAACCCCACTTAAAAATTATTTTAGTAAAACAATTTATGTTAGTGTCATTTTCACTTTAACATTAAATAAAAATATATTAATGTCATTTTCCAACTAAAGTGGCTCCATGGGGTCCCCAAGTTGTCCCATGGCTTTTCTTGGTCGTCCATGACTCACCCAATAGTTGTAGGACAATTGTCATGGTGTTTTCACATTCTTATAATATCATTTTTACCATAAACTACACTAATTACCACTAATCGTGATTAAAAACTTAATAAGTTACTATTCACCAAAAAATTATTTTAATCTCATTGAACCACATTATACTTCTTAATGACAACCATGTATGTCTGATTTTTGAAAATCAAAACACAATTATGGCAAAATTTCATTTAAATGAAAAATCAGTCTTTATAAGTACAACTTAGTGGTTTCACTATTCATCAAAAATTGAAGTTTTTCATAAAATTACAAAAAATTCACCCTAATCTATATTTGATATTCCGAATTCAAAAATGAAGTCTATTTTAAAAAATTAAAAACATATAATTCTCATTAATTAATTTAATAATTAATTCCCGCTGTCAGAGCAAATAGCGTGTTTTTATAAAACAATAAGTATCAAAAGATTGACACTAGTTTAAGTCTGATTTCAAAGTGAAATTAATTCCAATGACCACTATTGGATTTAATGGTAAAAATATTTTCTAATTTCACTTTAAAACCAATTGAAAATATTATCTAATCATATAAATAAATTAGATTAAAAAGAGGTTTTGAATTAAAACACAACATTCTACACTATTCATTAAAAAATGAACTTTATCGGAAAAATACCAAAAAATTACACAATGTAAAATTTGATGTCCCGATTCTTAATAAGAGTTTTATTTGGTCCGAAAGAATGTATAAGAGTGATCAAAACTATATTTAATGACAGTTCTCCATTAAAAGTCGATAAGTGAACCTTTAGTGAAAACTAGGGCATATACACCTAAAATTTAATTCTTTCCGTATTTTAAGCCTTTAGCTTTTATTGGATAAATGTAAAAACATTAAAAAACATATATAATCATATTTTAGTTATTTATATCCATTCCCGCCATTATAACGGCTACTTGATAACTACCATTTAAAATAATATTATTTTATTATTAGAGTGCAACGTAAGATTCCCAAGAAACTCGTTGTTGTGTGTTGGGTACGCCATCGAGCATAGCGTCCCCTTTAAAGTCATATTAATATTTTATTCACAAATATGGATAAATATGAAAATTTCATATTCATTATTTAAGTAGGGTATTACTGTAAAGTACTATATAGATTTCTATGTTCTTGATTCATTTTTCTTGTATCAATCTACGCAACACATAGGGAATTTTATGAGTGATTCATGGTCCTTGGAAAACAATATGAAATCATTTCGACAAGCATGTATTTTGTAGAGATCATTCCCATTGAATGTACATATGTTTAGCATTATATGTTCATAATATAAGTTCATCTTCCTCTGTTAGCATATCTTTTAGAAGTCCAAGTAGTTCTATAAAGCTGGTGTCACTCCATCCACTTCCATATTTCAAATTATATAACTTCAATACTGTAAATGATGTTGTGTATTTATAAAAAAGGTATAAAATAGTTCCTTTGAAAAATTATTTAACTCCTCAAACAATGTTGTTCAATCACAAAGGTCATCTTTAATTTCCATTATCATTTCTTCCATGCGATCTCTATCATCTTTTACAAAGGTATTCATATCAAATGATTCATAAACCATAGTATCATACCAATCGATGTAGAAATTCAGTTTTTCCCATGTTTAGTCCAAAATTTATAGATTTGATCTATTCTGTGTGAAATTATATGTTCTTCTAACTCTTTTGGAATAATTTTTCTTGAATAAAAAAATGTAAAAAAACAAAGGATTTTAGAAGGGTTGTCTGCATGCTCTCTTTTAAAAATGATGAACTCTTTAACTCCATCTTCATACTTTTTTGTAATAAATTATCGTTAATACATTTTTGGTTCATATCCATCCAATTGGGTTCATAAAAGATTAATTTTATACACAATATAAATAAATACACATAATATATTCATTATCAAAAGTGAAAGTTACAGACAATTATAATAAGGGAAATATGGATCATTTCTACTATAATATATGAGATCCTAGATATTCAAAACCCAAAAATAAGGGTTGCTATAATTTCAAAAAAATAGAGGTAGATAAAGGAAGATAATAAATGATATTATCAAAAAAATTTATAGGTATAAACCGGAATATTGATAATGTAATGACCCTAGCCTGAGTCACCCAAACAACACCAAGTCATATCATCTTATGACCACTAACACATCTAAAAGTTACTAAAGGATGGTTAAACTTTGGGAGAAAAAACCATTAATGGGAGGTGGTCCCCCCCAAATTGAAACAATTAGTACCATAGGTTGAAAAAAATTCAAGAATGACTGTTGGGTTCAATGGATATGTAGACCCAAAATCAACATTAACATATATAGGCATACATGTTAGACAAACAACTATGGATATAAATGATGCAATAGATATATAGACACACATACATGTCACAATAGTGTAAAAACTCACTTATAGTCTATAAGAAATATCAAACTGCTAAAAACCTGATATTCAAACACAATGTGAACTATAAAGTCACCATAATGATTCAAAAAATGAACGATAGATGTGATAAAACATGACATGATTGACTGGGGATGACTCCTTTACATATGTTCCACAAAAAAACTAAGGACTAAAGTGAATTCAAAGAGGAGATAGATCTTATGATACATATAACTAGTAGAGGAACATGCATCACTCCACTAACTTGGTTCCTAAAAAATCGTATCTCAAGAAGCATGTCCACTGAGGTGTCCGTGAAAGGTGTCAACATATATATAATCATTAGCGAACCATCAATGTTCCTCAAATTAGTAGTCATTGAATAATAATATATATGAAATCCCCCCCATGCTCGACTGGGTTGGTAAGAGTGGGGAGGGGTTTGGGGCATGATCGTGGTTTAAAGTCCCCGTGTCAGTGATTTACCTATATTTTCTTTGTCGTGTTGTGTGTCTCTTTCGTGATTGTACCCAATTTTTAAAAAATAATATACAAGAAAATTTATACACATATATATAAATTTTTGAAAAAATATTTAGTAACAATATATATAAAATAGTAGTAAAATATCAATGAATAAATTTATGGTTCAGTGTCAGATATAAACAACAGATCATATATTAGTCGTCAATACAAATAGCAGACCACAAATCATCCACTAATAAATGGGTTACAAACAAATAATAAACATTGGATCATAAAAAAATCATAGAAGAAGAAATAAAAAACAAAAAATAAAAAAAGAAAATAAAAAGGCCAACATCTCTGGGTTGAAAAAAATCCAAGACCCTTTTGGAAACCCCACCTGCAATCGAACATCGGATGTCAGACGAGATATTGGAGCAACTGGAGGCAGTCAAGTGGTGTGATTTGACCTTAGATTCATCGAGGAGGAGCGCTGACAATGGGTGGCTTCCATGGAATGATTTTGTATCATGATGGGTACAAAAATGGTTAGGGTTTTTAAAATATATTGGGACACTTTTATCAGCGTTGATAAAGATCCATTTTATGAGCACTTATTTCATAAGTGTTGATAAAAAAGGTAACTTTATCAGAGCTTATTTAGTGATGATAAAATAAATCTTTATCAGTGCTAAAGTTATTGTGCTGATAAATATTAATTTTCTCAATGATCTGTTTAGCACCGATAAAACCTGAATTTATCAGTGCTAAAAAAATGCTGATAAAGATGATTTAATCAACACTTATTACTGAAACACTAATAAAGGATTTATAATAATAATTATAAATAAAAAATGTAAATATTTATTTTTACTAAATAAATATATATAAATATAAATATAGTACATATATTCCTTTTTAAATATATTTATTATAATTTTAAGTAATATATTTATAATTATAGAAATATTTATTAAAGATTATATTTATATCATTATATATATTTAATAAATATATTTAAATATAAATATAGTAAATATATTCTTTATTTAAGTTAATTTATTGTAAATATAATAATTATTTAAATACATATAATTAATTATTAATAATTATATAAAAAATTTAATGAAATATTTATTTATTTATAATTATTAATATACAAATGTATAAGTATAGTAATTGTGCATTTATAAATATATTTATTTATAAATATTTTTTTTACAAATATATTTTAACATTATTAATGAATATCGAATTTTAGGTTCATGCATACATGTTAAAAAATGAGGAAATTAAATAAATTAAAAATAAGTACACTTTAAAAATATTGAAAAAATGGACATGTTCTATGTGTGCACTTTGTAATATATAAAAATTCATTAACTACATATATGTGAAATTAATATAATACACATTTAATCTATATTAAATTGAAAAATCAAATGATAGTCAATTATATACTGATTATTATGCTATTAGTCAATATTTCTAATTCATATTAATTTTTAATTATAATCTATTATTCAACAAATATATATCTATTTAATGTAAAGAACATAAATATTTTGTAATATATCAACCACATTTATATACATTAATATATATCTATATATTTAATATATACAATTTAATAACATTAATTATCATAATTATGTAATTAATAAAATGTTTAATATTTAATAATGTATAATCAATCTATTAATTTTTATCAATAATTTTTTAATTAATAAATTTTTTAATATTTTTTTAATATTTTTTTATTTTTTTATTTAATTATTTCGTTTGATTTATTCAGACCTTTGTCAGTCCTATAAATGAACTGGTGAAATAAATATTTATCAGCACTAAAAATTAAGCACCAATAAAGGATACCATTTGTCAGTGATAAAAAGAAATCATTAATAAATTTTCCCTTTATAAATGCTAAAAAAAGCATTAATAAAATGTTAAATTTATTAATACTTTCTTTAGCACTGATAAATATTCCATTTATCATCTTTTTTTATGTCACTGATAAATTCCAGTGCTGTTAAAGGCATGTTTTTAGTAGTTTTTCTTCAGAGATCTCAGGTCCCAATAGCTTATTTTCTCCAAATTCATTCCAGCATGTTGGAGCTCAACATTTCGTTCCATATATGACTTCATATATACCCATTTATGTTTAGTTCACTATGCTAGATACCCTGAGTGGCAGAGGATGAAAGAATTTGGGTAAGATAATTTAAAAAAATCATCCCTTTTGATCTTGTTTTGTTGTTAGAAAAAACTCTATTCTCTCTCATTCCGGTTATAGAGTATGAACTAACCTTAAAGGAAATATAAGACAAAACAATTTTACTTGGTTCACCCACACTGGGCTACGTCCAAGGAGCATACACTGGTGATGTGTTGATGTACCAAATGCACTATAAGCGCACTGTTGTTTACAAGTTTGAAGTGGAATTACTGTCCCTCGTTGTTTACAACCAATCAAAAATTAAAATCTTAGTTATCTCTCAACTGAAGAGTTCTCAATACTTTTTCAGAATATCCACTCACATTTTATAGAATTTTAGGTCCCTTTATTATATCAATTGAATGCATCTTCCACTGTATGTAGTTGCTCTATTGATTCCCTACATTCATCCACTGATGAATAAACATTACCACAATATTATTAGGCAAACTCAAATCATTCTTGAAACCATTACTGCATCATGAAAGCATATTTAATGCCTTTAATGCAAGTTTCCACTTTTGTCGTGAAGCACCACTTATGTGCAACTTCAATCTTACACACAAATCAAATCTTATACGCAACTTACTTAGCTTCTGCACAATTCAAAATCATTCACGCAACTCACATTGCTTAAAATTCTTACACGATCTAAAGTTTAGATTCTTTCGAAGTGTTCAGCTACATCGAATGAGGGGGGTCACCTCTTATTTAATGATGTCATCGACCCCTGTGTAGAAGATTTGATGTACTGTATATGATCCTACTCAACCACGCAAAACCCCATTTGATATCGCATTGGGAACACAAGTATATTTCGTGAAACCTCATCTTTTGTGCACATTTCCAAATATTTTACTCACATCATGCCTTAGCCATTTTTTGACATTATTATCCCAAAACATGCCTTGTGTGTATGTTTCCAAACCACCTTAAATCTTTCATGTATCTTCTTTTTCCAAAAACACGTTTCCCCATTTTTCGATATTGATGCCCATAAATTTGGGAAAAACTATAAAATAGTGTCACATTATATCTGTTATTTTTTTACTACCTTTAGATCAAACATATCTTTTTCATTGTTCTCTATCAACATAGGTTTCCAAAATATATCTAGAACTTGACAACACATCATGGAAACCCTATTTATCAACAAACAAACCCCCTTTTTTAATAGACACAATCAACCCAAAAATGATTCAATCATTCCTTGAGGGATTTGTCCCTACAGTAAACCCCTTTGGGTTTGTTGACAACTCATCCCCAATTCAATACCTTGTTAAATTTCCTTCCATCATTAGCCAACATTCTCCTATTTCAATTCTGATAGCGATTATGGATTTACTCAACACATACTCTAATACCACATGAGTAATGATATCAATGAGAAACAAGAGTTAATGAAAAATTCATCAATGAATCAATTCATTTCTAACATTATTTTTTAACACCAAACTAATACCAATAAACTTATTTTATCATGAAACTTAGTTGTACTGATATATCTTCTCTGATTGATCAATAATATACTCTTCAAATTTAAAACTCAACATTCTTCACTTCTTGGGTTCTTGTGTTGTCCAAGATAAGACATACTTGATCACTTCAAACACCGAAGAGACACATACTCTCATCATTTTGCTCCCTCTGTCCCAAAACTCCTCCTATCTTGATGCTTCACCTGCTAGCTTCTCCCTATGTCTCAACATTGATATTTTCTCCTCCACGAATAGCCACACTTTCCCCCCCTTTGTCAACAAACAATAAGGTAACTTTTTTATAGTCTTCAATAGAGTAAGGAACACAAATTAACATATTAATAAAAATCACACCATACCTCGAGGATTGGGGTCCCACATCAATACTTTTTTATGTGTGGGGAGTTGACTGGACTCCCAGATCCAGTCGATGCCTCACAAAAGCTGCCATGGGTAAGGGCTTTGTTAAAATTTCTGCAACCAGTAGCTCTGTAGGCACATACTCGAACTTCACTAGCCCATGATCCACCTTCTCCTTGATAAAATAATATTTGATCTTAATGTGGTTTTACCTTTAGTGATGGACTATATTTTTTCTAATATTTATAGAACTCAAATTATCTTAATGAATTCCAATCGAATACATGGCTTCAACTCCCATATCATCAATCTGATACTTTATCCACAATAACTGTGTGCATGCTTGAGTAGTGGAAATATACTCTGATTCTGTGGTGCTCAATGAAATTCAATATCGCTTCTTGATTAGCTAAGAAATACAAAAACCAGTAAGATAGAAATCACATCTTGACATTGATTTCCTGTCATCTTCTGATCTGATCCAATATGTATTTGTATATCGTAAAATATTTGGCTGAGATTTATCATTATACAGCAAACTGAAGTCCAAAATACCCTTAATATACTGAAGTATTATTTCCAATGTAATCATGTGGATTTCCTTGAGATTGATTTGGTATCTCACTACTTGGATTGTAGAAAAAAAATATCAAGTCTTGTTGTTGTTAGGTATAGTAAACATCCAATAATCATCATGTATTCTGTGATATACACTGATTAACCATCATCATATTTTGATAATTTCATCTAGTTAGAAACTCAAGTCTTCATTTTCTTGTAATTTTCCATTCCAGATCTTCTAATAACCTGCTTGGAATATTTTTATTGAGAAATAAAAATTCCATTCCATCCTCGTGTCACGTATAAACAAAGAAAAAACACCATCTCAACAATCATTGACATTTCGAAATCACTTTTCAGGAATTTGGAAAAATGTCTACACTAAGCATCATTTGATTTTTCAAATATTATGTCATCACCATAAACTGACACCATCATCCATTGATTACTATCATTATTGAACTAGAGATTGTAATAAACTCCACCATGCTGAAAGCCAAGCTTCATAAAATACTAATCAAGCATCTAATACCAAGATCATGGTGATTATTTAATCCCATATAGCACATTATTAAATAGGAAAACATTGTTCACGTCTTCATGAATGAGAAAACCATTTGGATGCTCAATATATACGTCTTCTTCCAGAACCCCCTTCAAAAATGTATATTTAACATCCATATTAAAAACTACGAACTTCCATTGCACTATGATGAACAAGAATAATATGATTGATTCTAACCTTTTAACAGGTGAAAATGTCTCAACGACATCAATACCCACTATATGGGAGTATCCTTTTCACACTAGTCATGCTTTGTTTTGAATCACAATTCCATCTTCATTCATCTTGTTGCGAAAGACCCATTTAGTCCTGTTGACATTCTTATGTGTTGGCCTGAAAATAATATCTCATGTCTTATTCTTCTCAATTTGTTATGGCTCTTCATTCATAGATTGAAACTAGTTCTCATCTCTATCTGCATTGAAAAAACTTTTCATCTCTACCTAAGATAAGAAAGATGTATACTATAACGACTTCATTCTTCTTATTTGAATATGAACTGTCTGATCCCCGATGATATTCTTCCTATCAATTATAAATCGACTCTTTGGATTATTTCTAGATATATAATTGACTTATTCTTTCTCATCATTAGTATCTTCTTCTGATCAGCATCTATCACTTCTGCTCCCCCTGTGTTGCTTGTGTCCTCATCGCATTCATCAACAATCTATTCATTGTGTTGTTGAATATTCTCTTTATTTTCCTCTATAGTGACATCATTTCTCTCAAATACTTTTCCCAACAAATTATTAATGTTTTTATATGATTTGATTTTTCTAGAGTAGCTAATGAATTTCCCCACATCTCAACGTGATTCAAATTTCATGTGTTTTTCTTTATTTAGAATAAATCACTTAATTCTAAAGATTCGAAAGTACTTAAAAGTTGGATTCTTTTTCACCACAACTTATGTTGAGTCTTTCCTTCCTTTGGACATAAAAAAGCCCTATTTTAAATGTATACCAATGTCAAAATAACTTCCTTCACAAATTTATTTTGAAGGTATTTTTCAACAACCATCATTCATTCCATTTTTTTTGATAACCCAATTTCTCCTCTAAACCACTCCATAATGTTGGAGATATCCCACTAAAGAAACTTGATTCCTTATCCCATGTTTCTTGAGATAGTCTTCCAGCCAACGATTTGTGAATTCTATACCATTATCAGTATAAATCATTAGAATTTTCTGCCTCAACATCATCTCTAATTCCCTTTAATACTATTTTAAATAGTTGAACACATCAAAATAATGGGAAATAAAAAATACCCATGACATTATACTATAGTAATTAATTAAAATAATGTAATATCTCTTACCATCAATGAATCTTGGTGATATAGGACCACAAAGATCAACATACACAACCTCATGCACTCTTGTTGAATTCTTTTCCTTAGCCTTGTGCGTTTTTATGATGATATTCCCTTATTGAAATGCATAAAATGTATGAGTATGATCAAATGATATCTTAGGGAGGTCTCTAGATGAATCACACATTACTAGGTCATCTAGGGATGGTTGTCATAATTACCCAATCTTTTAGTCAAAAAAGTATTCCCTTCCTCTCTATAAAAAATTCACATATCTTCTTCTCCACATAAAAGGTAAAGATTTACCTTTGTCATTTTTATATTTCAGATAACTACACCATATCTTCATTTTATGATACACATATTTTTAGTTTATCTTATATAATTCCCTGATTCACATAGTTGATTGACACTATTAAATTTTTTTACTGATACCTTCTACTACTAAGACATCAGGACGTCTCATCTATTTTCCCAGAAACCAAGACTTCCTCAGGAAAATTATCTTCAGATATTTATCATTTCCAAATTTGATAACCCCTTCTTTATCATTCTTTATTCCTATAACATGATACTTATTCCCTATCATATAGGTTGTGTAACCACTATCAGGGATCCATACACCAGAATGGTCTGATGATTTATGAAAAATTTCTATAACCACTGCCTTATCAAATCATTTATTTTTTATCAATGTTATTGAATTCATACTCGATATAGACTGATGAACCAGGTCTTATTTAAAATATGATAGACTAACTTTATCTTTGCAGAGCTGCAAATTAGTTTTTTATTCTTAGCTCACTAGTTGATTTCTTATTTTTCTGCTTGTGAGAACTTTGGTTTTAATTTGGCACATTCCTATTCATAGTTGATGTACAATATCTGTCCATGTTCCTAAATATTCTAAAAAACAATTTCATTTAAAATATGTTCTATAATATTGAGCTCTATTTGCATACCATTGTTTTCCTTGTTCCCTTTGGTATCTCTTGGCTATAGAGAACACATTTTGTGAATGTCCCATTTTTCCATAGTAATAACACCTGATATAGGGTGTATTCCTGTATGTCACTTCTACACTGGTGGTTTTCCCTTGAGATCTCTGAATATTATGATTCTGCTTTGTTCCCCAATTTAACTTTAATCTCAGAATTGATGCATTCATTTTGACTTAAACATTCACAACTTTTTGTCTTTGGTTAGGCCACAGATTAGTCTAAACATCATAAAAGGATTGTTTCTTATTTTCAATTAGACCTCTATTCTTTAATTCCATCTTTTCTATCTTTGGAGTGATCTGATTTGCTGATGTCATATTGGGAGTCAATATTTTTCCTTGATCCTTAACTTTTCATCCCAAATCGACACCTTCTCCTTCATGTTTTCAATGGGTTTTTTTCTTTAGTTGTGTTATTCAAACCATCGATCACACTTCTCTGTTCTTCAAATATGAGCTTTTACTCATAAACATTTCCTGAGTCCACTTGTAACAAAAACATAAGATTTTTAATTGCCTTCATCAACTCAAACATTTCATAATATAACTGTTGCATATAGAGTTTGGAATCATGCACCACTTTGTTTGATTTCTTCGTTTTTTCTCTCTAAAAATATATCTCATCAAGAGATACTTCTAATTCATCTTCTATATCAACTCTTCCTTCAACATATCCTTTTTATTCATTAGTGTCAGTTTGTTCCTTCTTCTGTGAAATACCAACAACCACCACTATAGCATTTTCTCCATGATCATTACAGTTCTCAATTTGTTCAACCTATTCAACCTCATATTCATCTAAACTATCACATTATTTTGATATAATATTATTTTTCTTAAAGAAATTTCTCTTGAACTGTTTCTTTCATTTCACATAGACTAAATTATTCTTCTTGAGAATTTCAAATTCATCTTTCTCATATTCTTGGAACTTCTTTTTGCACCTTGCTGAAATATGATTAATATTTCTACATCTAAATTAAGCAATTGGATGTTTCCCTTTAAACATTCCTTTTCCTCTTTGAAGATTTTAGGAAAGAAATGAAATCACCTCATTTGTATCTCCTTCTTACTGAGAATCTTTAACAGTTATATTTTTCATGACCGTAAATTCATCCTATTTAGATTTCCTCTTTTCCACAACATTGATATCATCAATTCTCATTTCTTTTGCTATATGGGTACTTTGAAATTTATACAGTGTCAGCTCTTTTAGATCATTATCTTCCAGTACTGAGACTTTCATAATGAATTGAGGTGGAAGATTCCTCAAGATTCACTTCACAATATATATGTCTTTAAGGAATTATACAATACCTCAAAGGTCCTCCATTACAATATTTACCCTATTAAAGAATGTATCAACATACTCATTTAGGTCCATTCTCATATCTTCATACTTTTTCCAAAGAACTTGCATCTTTTCCTATTTGAATATTGAATATCTTTTATATATATTCAATAGATTTTCCCACATGGAATGTGATGTTTTTCATGACATCACCATAATATAAATAACATAGTATAGGGATCCCCCTATAACATTGATTCACTTATAAATAGTATCAAATTCCCTTCATTTGTCTTCTAATAAAGCAACACTATTCATGTTATCTGAGACACAATGCATTGCTGCTGTAAACACATCCATTCACTACTATTGGAAGTAGTGTTTCATCTGATTCTTCCATGGATGAAATTTATTCCCGTTGAAGATTAGAATACCTTTATGATTGGTGACCTCTATATGATGGATAAACACTAGTATAGACCATTCACTCTGATACTAATTGTTAAGTCCAATATTCTTGGTACCCTGAGGGGGGGGGGGGTGAATTCGGGTACGACAGATTAAAACAACTTCTCCAGTTAAACTTGTTTTTTTTTGTTAGAAAAAACTCTCTCCTCTCTCTTTCCTGTTGTAGAGTATGAACAATCCTTAAAGCATGAACATGAAATAATAATTTTACTTGGTTCACACTCACTGGGCTACATACAAAGATCATACAGTAGTGATGTGTCCATGTACCAAATCCACTATAAGAACATTGTTGTTTACAAGTTTGAAGTAGACTCACTGTCCCTCCTAGTTTACAACCAATCCCAATTTGAAATCTCAATACTCAATCAAATGATGTTTTATCACTACCTCTTCATAATATCCAATCATAGTGTATAGAATTTTAGGTCTCTTCATTATCTCAAATTAATACATCCTCTAATGTATGTAGATTCTCTATTAATGTCCCACATTCATCAACTGATGAATACCAATTTACCGCAGTATTACTGGGCAACCTCAAATCTTTTGTGCAACCCTTATTACGTCTTGAAATATCATTAATTCCTTATGTGAAAGATTTAAATTTTTTCCTGAAACACCCCTTGAAAGCAACTTCAATCTTACATGCAACTAAAATCTTACATGCAACTTCCTTAGTTTATGCATAATTTAAAATCTTTCACGCAACTCCCTTTAATTAAAATTATTACCTGATTCAGAGCTCAGATTCTCTCTAATTGTTGAGATACTTTGAATGAGGGGGTGTGTCACTTCTTATTTATGTGCATTGTTGAATCCTACGTGGATAATTTGACGTGACATACAAGATCCTCCTTGAGCGTGAAAACCCACATTTGACATTGCATTAGGTGTTAATGTTTTTTTGGTAAAACCTCATATTTCCTACATATTTCTAAATCATTCGTGCACATCATGCCTTTTCAATTTTTTGATGTTATGATCCCAAAAAATTCCTTTCGTGCAAGTTTCCAAACAACCTTAAATCTTGAATGCAACTTTCTTTTACAAAAACACAATTCCCCATTTTTCGATTTTGAGGCCCAACAATTTGGAAAACCCTAGGAAATGACATCATCTTATATCTGTTATTTTTTTACTACCTCCAGATCAACCATTCCATTTCCATGGTTCCTTGTCAACATAGGTTGTCAAAAATATATCTGGATCTTGATAACTTAGCAAGTAACCCTATTTTTCAACAAAAACCCCTCATTTTAAACAAACATAATCAACCCTAAAATGCTTCATTTCTTCTTTGAGATATTTTCCCCAAAAATCTATATTCTTGAGTGAAATATATTGTTTTAAGAAAATTCAACTAAAGGACGGTGTTGATACCAACCACCTTTGGAATCCAAAAAAACAAGTTCTCAACATATCTTCTAGGGTTTGGATTGTTCATTCATACTGACCATCCATGTGAGGATGACATGTAGTGCTTAAACTCAATTATATATCAATGGATTGATGAATATTTCTCCAAAACATTGAAGTAAACCTCAGATCTTGATCAGATATAATGAAATTTGCTACTCCATGAAACCTTAACACTTCTTTATTATATATCCTAGAAAGGTGATTCAGGGGGAATTATTACCTGATAATGAATAATTATGCTTACCTAGTAAGTATATCAACTACAAACCATATATAATTATGCCCCTTAGTGGTTTTGGGGAGTCCAATGAATAAATCGATAGTGATGTTATCCTATTTCCATTCTAGTATAGGTAATGGATGCAACGTCCCCTTAGAATCTTTTCATTCAGCCTTTACATACTAGCATGAATGCACCAAGATATAAACATTGTGATATCCCTCTTCATTCCATCATACTAGAAGTATTATTTCAAGTCATTATACATCTTCATACTTCCATAATAAATATAAAATGATATGATATGGGATTAATCTAACAACTCCATCAAATCCAGTATTGAAAAAACACATACATGATTCTTGATCCTTATCATTTCATCCTAATCAAGATTAAGCTCAGGAATATTTCAAACCTTCTTTTGTAGCTCTAAATATTAATTATGTTACTCTTTAATATTTACTTGTATATAGGTTTGAACATTCAATTGAGAAAGATAATATTTTCCCCCTTCCATCAGGATTTCTATATCCATTATTTAAAAATATAAAAATATTGGATCATTTGCAATTCTCATCATGGATAAGCTATCATGTTCTTTTTGACTCAATGAATCAACCACCGTGTTTTTTTCCTTGGGTGATAATTTATCATGTAGTCATAATACATTATTAGACTTAAACATATTATCATTCTCATGTTCAACGCATTCTATGTGAATATATATTTCATAATTTTTTGATAATTATATATATCACATTTTTCTACATAATGATAATGCCTCCATATCATTAATTCCAAATCATTAGTTGGGTAATTTTTCTCACGAATCATCAACTACTGAGATGAATGAGCGATAACCAGGTTATTATGCATAATAACCCACCCCAATAGCTTATATGTTTCATCACTACAGATTACAAACCTTTCTCCAATATACGGTAATGTAATCATAGTTTCATTGACCAACCTTCTCTTTAGTTCATTGAATCTACCTCATATTTATCTATCAAGAGGAACTTGGCACCCTTCCTGGTTAACTTGGTTAAAGGATTAGATATTCATGATAAATTCTACAGAAACTATCAATAATATCCTACTAAACTGAGAAAATTATTGATCTGAATCACTGTGGTTATCCTAGGAAAACATTAAATAGCCTTCCACATTGATGGATATACTTCTATACCATCTTTTGAGATTATGTGAACAAAAAATGAACCCTTTTCTACCAAAATTCACTCTTTTAAAAAATTTCATATATTTTATCCTTCATAAGGGTCTTTAGAATTATTCCCAAGTCATCTTCATGGTCTTACATTCTCTTTAAATAGATAATCATATCTTCTATAAAGACTAAAAAAATGATTGAGGTAATCTCTAAAGACTCAATTCATAAAATCAATGAAGATAACAGGGGCATTAGTCAGGAAAAAAAGAATAACTATATATTCATAGTATACATACATTGTATGGAATCATGTCTTGGGAATATCATCCTTCTTGAACCTCAAATGATGAGATCCAAAATGAAGGACAATATTTGAAAAGTATTGAGCTTCACACAATTGATCTAAATATTCATCAATATAGAGAAGATGATACTTGTTCATTATCATGATCTTGTTTAACTCTCAATAGTCAATGTAGAGTTCCATTGATCAATCATTATTTTTTAAAAAGAGAACATGTGCACCCCAAGGTAACATGCTTGGCCAAATGAATCCTTATTTTGGTTTTCTTGGAGTTTCTTCTTCTATACTTACAACTCAATTAGGGCCATTCTGTAGGGGGTCATTCAAATTGGTTTGGAACTAGGTATGATTTCTATCAAGATACCAACTTCACTTTTTTGATGAAATATAAATAAATATTTTAGAAACACATCCACAAAATTCACAAAAAATAGGCATATCATCGATGTTGATTTTATCCCCAACCATTTTCGATAAACAAACCTTTTGAATGGGAATTAATATCCATACGCTAGATGTAATCTCTATAGGAAGTTCATACATATCATCACACTGATAGACAAACATAGGTTGGTTTGAAATATAAAAAATTACTTCCATTACTTGAAAATTGATGTTGGGTTTACATATAGAAATACAATACATGGACTAGATGACATCAATTTAAATAATAGGATGAATTAAAATATTTACAGGAAGTATATTCCCACAAACATCAACTAGAGAGGAATCATAGACTTGAGATGAAATCATCCTACCATTATGGATTTTCAATTCTAATTCCACATGTAATTTTTTGGGTGGAATCAGAATGCCCTTATAATATTATTTAGATATCAAAGGGTGGGTAGAACTAGAATCAAATAAGATATTAGTTTTTCTAGTATGGATGATAAGTGTACATTTCACCCTATCATTATCACAAACCACATCATAAATAATAATCACATGATATTTCCCCTCGTCCCTTAGGTTTAGATGTTACTTACATCAATCAATATCACTTAACCTCGAGTTTGGGAGCTAGTTAGAATAATTTCCATTCTCCATACACATGAAGAAAAGAAGTTCATGAGTTTCATCCTATATATATTTCCCTCAATTCACATCATTATCCAACTTCATCTCATTAGTTTGAAAATCAATTGACCGATGGCCTTTCGTTCCACACATAAAAAATTCATTAGATCCCATGATATAATTTCCACTATGATTCATTCCATACATAGAGGATAAAGACAGACTTATCTTCTTTTCTCCATGGTTTTTAGATTTTCCATTGAAATCCATCTTCCTCTACTTATCAAAACCAAGATATTGTTACATAAATCCAACCTCTATTATAACCCTGATTTCACAACCAAAAATCAATTCATGACAACTAATGTATATTATGGATAATGACCTTATGATTCGTGGATTTAGCCCAATCAATAACCTATCAACTTTATTTTCAGGTTGGATGATAATACCATAATCACACCTCGCAAGTATTATGAAATTATCCTCATATGTACAAAAAAATTAACCATCTATTTATTTTAACTCAAGAAAGTATTTCCCTATTTTTGTATGAATAATAAGTGGAAACTACTTATTGAATAATAAGTTCTTAAACTCATCCCAATCCATGGATTCAATTTCAACTTGATGCCTCATATTTTTTCTTATAGTCCGCCACTGGTCTGATTCTCCTTCTAATCGATACAAATACAGAATGAATTTTTATGTTCTGAACACCATATAAGAGAGAATATATTTTTAATGGTAATAATCCATTTTTCAGAATCAATTTTATCATAATACCTACTAAAATATGGTAGGCATTTCCTCATGATGGATTTAATAGAATGTTGTTCCCTCATTTTCCCATTTTGATGTCTACCATGGTTCATATCTTTATAAATTTAGGTGAGAATTAAAACAATATTTTTCATTATAACTCCAATTGATTTTGGTTTATCAGATGGAATATTGTTTCATTTTCCATAACAATAATTATTAATATGGATTAGCTGGGTTCCAACCATTGAATAAAACAAAAAAGAAGAGATTAAGAAACAATTATCATAGTGAGGAACCACATAATCATAAACAAATACTTATTGGATGTCTAAATTATGATTGATAATTTAATATATGGAACCATAGGATTATCTTAGGATATTCATATGAAAATTATATTTAAATTCTTCATGATGGATTATAAGGATTTGGTGAATTCCCAAAGTATATCATCCGAGAGTGTAAAACTAGGTGTGAAGCATGACTCATTGTCATGCACCAGTTATCGATTGAGTCCATCCCAATATAGTGTTTTCAGGGTTGTTACCCCTATGTACATCTTTTCTAGGCTCACATCCAATTTTTATATCATGGAAAATAAGTATTACTAGGAATCCTCTCACTCAATCCTTTAATAAAAATTCAAGACATTTTCCTACACTTTTAATCATCCTTAGACTTATCCTTGGACATGTCCTAAGGGTTTTAACTATGGTTTTCTCATCCATGTTTCAAAAAGCTAACTATAATTTTTCTCTCATACCAACTATAGAGACTATACCTTAATATACATTAATAGTACATAGTGTTTTTCATAATACATAATATATTACACAAACAGATTACCAAAGGCCATTTTAATTTAGTGCATTTTGAAATATGGAAATATAAACACTATTAAATAAGTGAGCTACATTATATCCCACTAGGTTCTTCATGACTATATCCCTTCTCAGAAAAATTTATCATTATACGTATCTTCATAACATTGGTAAAGGAAACATAAAAATGGGCGAGATCAAATGCCTAGTTAGAGTAACCAACTAATATATATAAGTATAATCATGAGCATAAGGGTAAAAGAATGTGATCATAACATTATGAGATAATAACATCCATATCATTGATCATTAACATGAATAATGGAAAAAATATTGGTAGTTAATTATACATGAATCCTAAGGGAATCGAGATCATAATCCATGGAATCATAATATAGGAATAATACATTGAATTGTAGAAGACATTTAAATATGTAATATCATTCTCTATAAGTCATGGATCATTGGTAAAACTTATTATGGAACTTCATGGGGACTACACCAACTGGATGTGACACATAAACATTCCTAGTTGTAGTCCATTCCTCATAAGGGATTGAGTTTACCCATATTTCCACAGTGAATTGGGTTTCCCCATCTTCCCATAGTTTATCGAGTGTCCCCATCATCCTATAGTGGATTGAGTTTCCCTATTTTCCCATAGTGTTTTAGGTTTTCACATATTCCAATGTGGATCAAACTCATATACCTGATTTCCATAATTATCTTACGAGATATAAATATTTACCTAATTAATTTGAGGGAGATAGAGGTCTCACTCATCAAATAGTAAAATCATACATACATGTGCCATAAGATAATGAAACATTAATCATATCATAACCCATAAAAAGAGATATGTTTTATAAGAATCATAACATTAACAATGAAATGAAATGGTAATCATAAAAAATGTCAACATATGATAACCTATGGAAAATTTATAGGTCTAATTATCATTTCATCAAATCATAACCCATGAAAATAAGTGGACTTCAAAAACATATAACCCATGGAAGAGGAATGTCTGTCATAATTTTTTTTCATATTAAACATAAACTATTCAAATAAAGAATAATAATTGTATCATTATATTATATCGAAAGGAAAGAATAAAATATTTCAAAATATTTCATATTAAATAGAAAATATCATTTGAAAACATATCTTTAGGAAAACATAATTTCTGCTTTGAAAAACTATTTTGAAAACAGAGCACATTTTTGAAAACACATTTCTTTGAAAATATCTATGAAAACTGTAAAACCTTTTAAATTTATATTACCTTGAATATCATTGAAGATTTATTTTTTAAAAAATTTTCTTAAGACATATTTGAAAATATGGTTTTTCAATAAATCATATTTCTATCCAAAGAGAGGATTAAGGTTAGATTGTCTTGAAAACATTTCCTTACTTATATTAAGTAACAAAGTGTTTAAGAATTGTATAAATACATTAATACATTTCAAATAATTGTAGGGTAATAAAATTAATTTTTTTTCTTGAGATATTAATAATAATATTCCATCAATGGAACTACAATCGTAATCAATATCAATAAACGATGAGATTGTAGAAATAAAATCTTTCTATTTGGGTATAATAATTCCCATGAGAGAATAAAATTAAATGGAGAATAAAATATCATGAAAATAATAATATAAATGATATAACATGTCAATGGTATAGTATATATACATCGTAAAAGAATATAGGTTCATAAAAAACATGTCTCAAAGAAGGCATCTTGAGATAAAATTACCTTATTGATATGATATCTTTGGAAACGTAAAAACCATGAAATAGATATCCTAAAATTTAAATGTAAATAAACATAAATTTAATTATAATTATTATATAATACATTCTTAATTGTTATATAAACCACAAAAAGTAAATGAGTGGTTGATATGTTCAAAGACTCGCAGAAATACAAGTGATACTAAATTCCCCTTACCTTATGTTTTGACCCACTTCATACTCTTTCAAATATCTTGTATAATAAATACAATTTTAATATATATATATTATAAAAAATATTAAATAATACCATATATTATTTACATATTATGTTATATTACCCATTTAATAAAAATTTCATCTTAATGTTGCATTTTGGGTAATAACCGCTTTGTCTCTCACATGTGTTTTTATTTGTTATATTTTTCGTCATCTTATATATGTCATGATTTCATAATATACAGAATGATAAAAATGATATAAATTTATTTTATAGTTACTATATATGTATTAATAATAACTTATAAGTGATATATATAGAAAATGAAATACACCATTTGAGGATATGGTTCGTCGTACATATATATGAGTGCTGTTTTCATTTTCTTACTATATTGAATGATAGATAGTAAATGACATATATGTATATATATATTATAATTATATTAGAATTATTATTTATTATATGTCTTATAATTTTACTAAACCCATCCTTAATACATTCTATGTAAACTATGAATGAATCATATCACTTTGAGGAGGCAGTAATCCATATGTCCACAAATGAATCTATCATATTTATAAAAAATGAAAAGTATAATGGTATTTGTTATATAATAATTAAATAAGAATATATATATCATAAATATTATATATATATATATATTAAAAAAAATATAAATCCCAATATTATTCCCAAACTTTAAATGGGTCAATGTAAGAAATAATGAAATCTGTTCGTGAGGCGGTATTCTATTGTACACATGAATGATGGGTGTATATCCCATTTTCTCAATGTGTGTTTGAGTGTAGAAATAACCCTTATTATAATAACATATTTTTATTCTGAGGATACTATTTTTGTTATGCAAGAATAGAATAAGAAGATTATAGGGGGTGGAGAGAGAAATAAAAACAATGTTCTTTTTGAAGGGTGTGATCTCTTCTTTGGGTAACTCCATTTGGTTTTCACAAAAGAGATTCCTTAATTGGATTTATACACAAATTGAGTCTCCTAGGATGATGTCAGGGGAGTTCATATGAGATTTTGTTCAGGTTTTGGATGAGGAAAAAGTTCTTGAGTTGTTTATAGAGTGGGGGAGGAGATGAGACCTTTTATAAGTTGTTAAAATGACAGATGGGGTATTCTTCAAAATATTTGATTTCTACCTATGTTTTTATAACACCCGAGACTTCTATGTTATATATATCATCAATGGAATCTTTTTCTACACACAAAACTGGCTTGGATTGCTTTACACGAAATCACGACCTTCCTCGATAGCTTGCGTCGTACGCAATACCGAGTTTCATTAAACACTGATATGCTAATAAAATATTATTAAAACTAGCCGTTATGAATAGTAATAACCACTTTTTGAAATTTTATAAAATTTATTTTTCAAAATGGACTTCATTTTTGGATTCAGAATATCAAAATTATCCTAGGGTGAAATTTGGTATTTTTCTGAAAACTTTCAATTTTTGATGAATAGTGAAACCACTAAGTTGTAGTTAAAAAACTGAATTTTTCATAAAATTTAACTTTACCGCTTCTGTGAGTGGAATTTCCAAAATCTGAGAGACACAGTTGATGTCAGTAAGTAAAATGTGGTTCAATGAGATTAAAATAATTTTTGGTGAATAGGAAGTTTTTACTTTTTTTTACCACGGTTAAAAGTAAATAGGGTAATTAAGGATAAAAATGATATTATTATTACCCTAACACATGTCCTAATTCTATTGGACATGTGTAATTCGACCAAAAACAACCTTAAGAATAAAATATGACCATTTAGGCCCACTTGGATTAGATTAGGACATTTATTATTAAATTATTTAAAGAAGTGTTAAAATAGTTAAAATCAAAGTTTAATAAGTTAATCATTTTTAATATGGGGTTATACATAAGATAAATTCGTCTATAAATATTCATTAGAAAGAAAAAACCATTTTCAACCTAATGGTATTTTATTTTTAATTTTTAGACCTTATATAATTTAATTTATTTATGAAACAATGATGATGCAGTAATTATATTATTAATGAAATATTGACATAATTGATGTTATAAACACCAAAATAAATGTAATTTGACACTTTTTATGAATTCCACTAATTTTATAGATTAATATGACATATTAGTATTTATTTAATTAAATTTTTTCTAACTAATAATTCTGTTATGAGCTTCACAAAAAGTAATTACTAAATACTGTCAAAATTGATATAAAATAGTTTTTAAAACAAATATAATATTAGTAAGTGTTATTTTATACTTAAAAATCTAATGTTCTTCCAAATGACTTATATAAGGTTATATATATTAATAATAAACAACTTGGGGTTCGTTTGGCAGCTTATTGTATGTTTATGAACCTTATAGTATAAGAACACAAGAAGACACAGTAAAATTAAATTATTTAACTTAATGTTAAATCTAAATGATAAGGTTAATATATGAACCTAAACTTGTCTAAA
Organism: Viscum album; assembly: GCA_963277665.1. Lineage (NCBI taxonomy): Eukaryota > Viridiplantae > Streptophyta > Magnoliopsida > Santalales > Viscaceae > Viscum > Viscum album. Next base: position 1,511,271,904 of record OY728131.1, read on the forward strand.
TTGTATTGTATGAGAGGATTGGGACCCATCCCCACCTTATCTTCGAAATAACTCAATTTGGAGCTATTTAAAACCGAACGTGAATTTATAATAAAATAATATTTTTAGTTTTTCCAAAGGAGCCCTTCTCCTCCCTTATAAAAGGGAACCTCCTCCCCCTCTTCCTCAGACCACTTTGAGCATTAAAGCTCGGCCAAACACTACCAATTTCTTCTCTACACTTCCCTAGAAACATACTAGAGGTTATCGTCTTCTTCAAACACCTATTTTAGTTCCCTAAAAGGAGGTCTCAAAGAAGCATTTCAAAGAAGAGGTAATGTCCGTTACCTATTCCTTCATCTTTATTTGTTCTTCAACATCTTATTTAGTTGTTTAATTATGAAGTAATAACATCAGTATCACTCATATACTGATATTTTATTATAAGTATGAAACAACCCTATTTCACCATCTATCCATCCTACAGAAAAAGAAATCACCGCGCGTGCGTACGTACGGAATACCGTCTCCACGCCGTGGTGTAATCTTTTTTCCACCACCACCTTACTTGGATGGGTATAATGGTGTAAATAATGACTATATATGACTATTATAAAGTGATACTAATTATTAAATAGTATACATACACTCCAATACAATTCCACGATCATAGGAACGATATCATCACTCGTGCGTACGTACGGAATACCGTCTCCCCGATGTGATGCGACTAGTTCTACATGATCTTTATTTCATAATTATTATATAAATGAATTGAATGAATTAATATGACATATATTACACTAATACCATTCTGGAAATAAGGTATCTATAACCTAATGAGAAGAATAAGAATTTATTCGACAAAACACGCATAAGAACAAAAAGTTTTAAACACCCGAATAACAAGTAGCAATGAAATATTACTACTAAGAAGCTAAGAATATGAAGAAATATGATATTATAAAAATAAGTATGATTCTGGAATAAGTAAATAATATTATTTAAATCATTATACAGGAGGTTCGGACACGTACAAAGCATATTGGACCTAAGGTAAGGGAAATATCACAATCTCATTTTTATCCGAGATTATTTATACTTTAGTATTTATTGGGGAGTTTTTTATCATCCACATACATGTTTCCTCAATATGTAATATTATTTCCAACCACATAAAATTTTTTAAATCCAATTTTACCGTTCGGTGAGTTTTTAGTAAAATATTTGAAAGGAATCTTTTGTTGTTTTTCGTACGAGGTACTTTTTGACTTTTCCGACAAAAGTACGAGAAGAATGATTTTTTAACTTATACGGCATGAATGGATTTTTAAAACAACATTTCCAAGAATATTCCTTTACAAGTTTTCATGTTTATTCTTAATCAACTTAGTTTAGTTTATAATTGTATGACATATTATGAAAGGAAAAGTGTTTTTGACGTAGAAAGGATATTTTCCTCAATAATGGAGTTCAAGTGTTTTATCAAAATTATTTTCCATCTATGATAATAAAGGATTATGTTTTTATCCCTATTATTAAATTGATTTGATTATGTTGTGATGGAATTATTTTTATGAATTCCTTTATATTATATGAATTGTTTTATGATGTCACGATGTTTAAGATTCCCATTTTTATTACATGGGTTATGCTATGATGTATGGTTTATGATTTTGTGGCACATATAAGAATGGTATCATTATGAGATGGGTGGGACCTATATCTCCCTCCAATTCATTGGGTAATGATTTTATATCTAATGAGATAGACATGGATGGAACGGTAGGTTATACCAGTTCAGTGAAGCAGGACTGAAACGAGGGTAACTCAGTTTAGAAATGGACTTTGTCCACTAAGATAGTCATGGAAATGAGTCTTGACTAATGAGAAATGATTCTCTATGATTATGTGTGTATTCCACAAAGTTAATTTTTTAAGTTATGATTATTGGGATTACATTTCACTACTATTATTTATCCCATGTTATGAAATTATGATGACTTTTTCAGGTTAAGATTTCAAAAATTTATGTGCTTCAGTATATGATGTGACTGATATTTCTTTTGATTACCCTTACTGATCAATTGAGCTCAACCTTTGTATGTTTTATTTCCCCGGGAAAGGAAGAAGGTTATTAAGTAGAATATTCCAAAAAGGGACTCTAGATATGATGAAATAAATGGGAGGCAAAGTAGATGCTTTATGAACCAGTTGTTTATGTTTCCCAGTTTCTAAAGACACTATACCTATACGGTCCTTTCTTGGTTTTGTTATATGTTGTAATAAGTGTGCTTCAATTCTGATGTAATAATAATGTATGTAAAGTATGGGTTGTTATAGTTGGTATCAGAGGAAAGTTATAGTCAACCATTGGAATCTTGGATGTGAAAGCCTTAGTAAGAAACCTAAGGATAAGTCTAATCATAGAACACAATCTTAGTTTTTTAGAAATGGCCATGAAAAACCTAGGATAAGACATTAAGTGTGAAATTTTATTCTTGATTATGTGGTTTTCCTATTATAATTATTGTTTCTCATACTATTCTTCTTGGTTTTAGTAAATTGTTGGAACCTGAAGGAACTGTATTAATGCGGAATGTGATGGGAAATGCAATGATTGTCCCCCTGAGTAACCAAACGTTATGGGAGCTGGAATTCAAAATCTTGTAGCCATGCTCACAAAACTTTCACAAGCTATGAATCAAGCAGGACTTCCAAATGAGAAAAGGAGGAAAATTCTATTTAATCCTTCATGAGATAGCGTCCACCTTCATTCAGTGGGTCTACTGATCCATTAGTTGCTGAACAATGGATTAGTACTACTGAAAAGATATTTTCAGTTCTTCAATGTTCTGAGCCTGCTAAAGTCATCTTAGTAGTGTATCGTTTGGAAGGTGATGCTGATCAATGGTGGAATCTTATTAAGAATATGAGGAAAAGGGATTAAATTGAGTCCATGGAATTGGATGAGTTCAAGAATTATTTTTCAATAAGTACTTCCCTCGTATTCTCTGAACAAAGATGGAGAAAGAGTTTCTTGAACTGAAGAAAAAGGATGATGAATCTGTTGGTACCTATGAAGCAAATTTTACAAGACTTGCAAGCTACAGTTCTGGTATTATTATCAAACCTGATAGTAGGATCGATCGATTCTTTAGTGGCTTAAAACCAAGTCTTCGTAGGGCCTTAGCCATAAGGGACTTCAATAGGTATGAGTAAATCGTTCGATGTGCTCTCAATGTTGAGATAGAGATTGGAGTAACCCATCAGTCATATGGGTTTGATAAGAAGAGGAAAATGGAATTCAAAGGAAAATCTAAAGAGCACACTGAAAAGAAGATGAGCTTTCCCTTATGCTCAATGTGTGGAAAGAAACATGGAGGGAGTTGTCATAAAGGGACAAGTAAATGTTTCAAATGTGGAAAGGAAGGTCATCGGGCATTTGAATTCCGCGATAATGGGAAGAAGATGTCTAATGATGCAAATGAAGGAAGGTATACACAGAATGAACCTACTACACATCAATGATTCAAGTGCAAGGATATGTGACATTATGCCAATAAATTCCCTAATCCAATGGTTGATGATGATGGTCGACAGCAACAAACTCCTAAGGATAAAGACAAAGGAAAGTCACATGCAATTTCAATCAGCGATGTGGAGTACGATAATGATGTTGTGAAAGGAACACTTACCATCCACTATAAAGTAGAAAATGTTTTATTTGATTCTATATCCACCCACTACTTTATTTATGAAGAATTTTCTAAGGGTATCACCATATTACCTCAACAATTAGATATTGAGTTAGCTGTGACAACACCTAATGGCACAATGGTCGCATCAAAAGTTTATAATTTTCTCTGATTGATGTTTGTGGGAAAGTGCTTCCTACAAATCTTGTGATTCGTTCTATAGTGGAATTTGATGTGATTCTTGGCATGGATTGGATTTCTCTACATGGAGATTATATCAATTTCCAAAGAATGGAAGTCACATTTCATATTCCAGATCAATCTATGATAGTCTATCGATGCATGGATGATCATCACCTTCCAGTGGAAATTTCTTCCATTGTATGGGTATTGATTCCACTAAATTAAGGTTATTTATCTCAAATGGTTGGTGAGAAACTCATGATTAAGAATATGCCCATTGTAAGGGAGTTTGATGATGTCTTTCTGGAGGAATTACCGGGTCTTCCACCAAATCGTGAAGTTGATTTTTCAATAGAACTCGTACCGGGTGATTTGCCTATTTCAAAGACACCTTATAGAATAGACCCAATTGAGTTGCATGAATTGAAGAAGAAAATCCATTAGAATCTTGATAAGGGGTTCATACGCCCTAGTGTGTCACCATGGGGAGCACATGTTCTATTTGTTAAGAAGAAACATGGATCCATGAGACTCTCATTGATTATTGAGAACTTAACAAGATCACTATCAAGAACAAATATCCTCTCCCGCGCATTGATAACCTATTTGACCAACTACGCAGAGCTCAATACTTTTCCAAGATTGATCTTCATTCAGGGTATCATCAATTAAGTGTCAAAAGGGTGGATATACCAAAGACGGCTTTCCATTAAAGGCATGGACACTATGAATTTATAGTGATGCCATTTGGTCTTACTAATTCCCCTTCTATCTTCATGGATCTAATGAATAGAGTCTTTATAGACTATCTTGATCAGTTTGTGGTAGTCATTATAGATGATATTCTTGTATATTCAATGAGCAAGGAAGAACATGAAGATCACATGAGAATTATATTGAAGACCCTGAGAAAGGAGAAGCTTTATGCCAAATTTACCAAGTGTAAATTTTGGCTTCAAAAAGTTTCATTTTTGTGTCACATAATCTCAAAAGAGGGGATATATATGGATCCAGCAAAAACAGAGGTTATCGAATGATGGTTGAGACCATCAACAGTAACCGAGATCCGAAGTTTTCTTGGTTTGGCTGGATATTATCTACGTTTTGTGAACGATTTTTCACGATTATCTAATCCACTCACCAAGTTGACTCGGAAAGGAGTTAAGTTTCTTTGGATGGAGTAATGTGAAGAGAATTTCAAGGAGTTGAAAAGAAGCTTATCCAGTGCACCTGTGCTCACACTGCCTTATAGTAGATAAAGGTTCGTGATCTACAGTGATGCATCTAAGAAGGGATTGGGGTGTGTTCTTTTTCAAAATGATATGGTGATAGCTTATGCCTCACGACAGATGAAAATACATGAGAAAAATTACCCAACTCATGATTTGGAGTTAGCTGCTGTAATCTTTGCATTAATGATTTGGAGGAATTACCTTTATGGTGAAATGTGTGATATTTATACTGATCATAAAAGTTTAAAGTATATTTTCACCCAAAAGGAGATGAATATGTGCCAAGGAAGATTGTTGGAGCTAATTAAGGATTACGACTTCTCAATGCATTACCACCCTGGGAAAGCAAACAAGGTGGCAAATGCATTAGTTCGACAAGACCATGCTAGTTTATCCATGATGAGGAACACAAAAGATCCAATATTTATTGATTTACAAAGGATTGATCTTGGAATTATAATGAATGGGGAAAATCGTATCTTTCTCAAATGAATGTTCAACCATCTATACATGTGAAGATTAAAGAGGAATATAAAGAAGATGTCTAGTTACAACAGAAGGTGAGAAATGTTCCTAAATTCATCCTTGATTGTGATGGGATAATAAAGTTAAGGAATCGGGTTTGTGTTCCTCCCATCGCCGAATTAAAGAAGGAGCTGCTGGATGAGGCTCATAGTTCGTCATTATCTATTAATCCTGGAAGCACGAAGATGTATAGGGACCTAAAAGAATACTTCTGGGGGATGGCATGAAAAGAGATGTTGCTGAATATGTCTCTCGATGCTTGGTTTGTCAACAAGTTAAAGCTAAGAGACAGAAGTCTAAGTGGATGTTACAACTATTACCCATACCCGAATGGAAATGGGAAAACATCACTATGGACTTTGTCACAGGACTTCCTAAAACATCCAAAGGCAATAATGTTATTTGGGTCATAGTTGATTGTCTTATAAAGTCGGCACACTTCATTGCTATTAGAGAGGATTTCTCTCTGGATCAGCTTGCCAGGATATATGTAAAGGAAGTGGTAAGATTTCATGGAGTACCATTTTCTAATATATCTGATCGGGATCCGAGATTTACCTCAAAGTTCTGGCGAAGTCTTTAGCATTCTCTGGATACAGAGTTGAGTTTCAGCACTGCTTATCATCCTCAGACAGACGGTCAGTCTGAGAGACAAATTCAAACTCTAGAAAGTATGTTGAGAGCTTGCTCTATGGATTTCAATGGTGGTTAGGATCAACACCTACCTTTGGTGGAATTTTCTTTTAATAATATATTTCACTCTAGTATTCAGACGGCTCCTTATGAAGCTCTCTATGGAAAGAAATACATGACTCCAACTTGCTGGAATGAAGTTGGGGAAAGAAAGCTATAAGGACCTGATCTCATTGATGAAATGGAAGAAATGGTCAGATCTATTCAACAACACAAAAGATCATCTCAGAGTCGACAGAAAACTTATGCCGACAACCAAAGAAAAGACATAGTGTTTGAAGTGTGTGATAAAGTGTTCTTACGAATATCTCCCAGGAAGAGGTTAATGAGATTTGGAAAGAAGGGGAAGTTGAGCCCTAGATATATCGGTCCATTCGAAATACTGGATCGTGTTGGGAATGTAGCTTACCGATTGGCGCTTCCACCGAATCTCTCTCAAGTTCACGATGTGTTCCATGTATCTCTCTTGATAAAGTACATACCTGATCCTTCACATGTACTCATCTCAGAAGTTGTACCGCTTGAGCAAGATCTTTCTTATGAAGAACAAACGATAAAGATTCTGGATCATAGTGAAAAAGTCCTACGAAACAAGACCACTCGATTGGTGAAAGTTTTATTGAGGAACCACCAATTAGAAGATGATACATGGGAGCTTGAGGATATGATGAGGGAGAGGTATCCTCATCTGTTTGTTACAAAGTGACGAATTTCGAGGGAGAAATTCATTTTAAGGGGGGTAGAATGTAACACTGGAGACTTCTATGTTATCTAAATCATCAAAGGAATCTTTTTATACACACAACACTTTCTTGACTTGCTTTACACGAAATCTTGACCTTCCTCAATAGCTTGCGTCGTACGCAATATCGAGTTTCACTAAACAATGATATACTAATAAAATATTTTTAAAACTAGCCATTATGAATAGTAATAACCACTTTTTGAAATTTTATAAATTTTATTTTTCAAAATGGACTTCATTTTTGGATTCGGAATATCGAAATTATCCTAGGTTGAAATTTTGGTATTTTTCTGAAAACATTCAATTTTTGATGAATAGTGAAACCACAAAGTGGTAGTTAAAAAACTGAATTTTTCATAAAACTTAATTTTACCACTTCTGTGAGTGGAATTTCGAAAATCCGAGAGACACGGTTGATTTCAGTAAGTAAAATGTTGTTCAATGAGATGAAAATAATTTTTGGTGAATAGTAACTTTTTACTTTTTTTAACCACAGTTAAAAGTAAATAGGGTAATTAAGGGTAAAAATGATATTATTATTATTACCCTAACACATGTTATAATTATATTGGACAAGTTTAATTCGACCAAAAACAACCTTAGGAATAATATATGACCATTTAGGCCCACTTGGATTAGATTAGGACATTTATTATTAATTTATTTAAAGAAGGGTTAAAATAGTTAGAATCATTGTTCAATAAGTAAATCATTTTTAATATGGGGTTATACATAAGATAAATTAGAATAGAAATATTCATTAGAATGATAAAAAGACTTCCTACATAATGGTATTTTATTTGTAAATTTTAGACATTAAATAATTTAATTTATTTATGACAGAAAGTTGATGCAGTAATTATCTTATTAATGAAATATCGACATAATTGATGTTATAAACACCAAAATAAATGTAATTTGACACTTTTTATAAATTCCACTAATTTTCTAGATTAATATGAATTTTATTATTGATTTAATTAACTTTTTTCGAACTAATAATTCTGTTATGATTTTCACAAAAATTAATTACTAAATAGTGTCAAAATTGACAAAAAATAGTTTTTAAAACAAATATTATATTAGTAATTGATATTTTATTCATAAAAATCTACGGTTCAGCCAAATGACTTAGATAAGGTTATATATATTAATAATAAACAACTTGGGGTTCGTTTGGCTGCATATAGTAAGTTTATTATCCTTATAGTATAAGAACACAAGAAGACACAGTTAAAGTAAAATTATTTTACTTAATGTTAAACCTAAATGATAAGGTTAAAATAGGAACCTAAACTTGTCTAAATTATATTGGATGAGAGTATTGAGACCCATACCTACCTTATCTTTGAAATAAATCAATTTGGATCTATTTAAATCTTAACTTGACTTTATAATAAAATAATATTTTTTGTTTTTCCAAAGGAGCCGCTCTCCTCCCTTATAAAAGGGCACCTCCTCCCCCTCTTCCTCACACCACATTGAGCCTTCAATATCGGCCAACCCCTTCCAATTTCTTCTCTCCACTTCCCTAGAAACATCCTATAGGTTCTGGTCTTTTTCAAAGACCTATTTTAGTTCCCTAAAAGGAGGTCTCAAAGAAGCACTTCAAAAAAGAGGTAATATCCGTTACCGATTCTTTCATATTTATTTCTTCTTCAACTTCTTCTTCTTTAGTTGTTTCATTATGAAGTAATAACATCAGTATCACTCATATACGGGTATGTTATTATAAGTATGAAACAACCCAATTTCACCATCTATCCATCCTACGGAAAAATAAATCACTGCGTGTGCGTACGTATGGAATACCGTCTCCACGCCGTGGTGTAACATATTTTCCACCACCACCTTACTTGGATGGGTATAATGGTGTAAATAATGACTATATATGACTATTATAAATTGATACTAATTCTGAAATAGTATACATAAACTCCAATACAATTACACGATCATAGGAACGATATCATCACTCGTGCATATGTACGGAATACCGTCTCCACGATGTGATGCGATTCGTTCTACATGATCTTCATTTCATAACGATTATATAAATGAATTGAATGAATGAATATGATATATATTACACTAATACCATTCTGGAAATGAGGTATCTATAACCTAAGAGAAGAATAAGAATTTATTCGACAAAACACGCATAAGAACAAAAAGTTATAAACACCCGAATAACAAGTAGCAATGAAATATTACTACTAAGAAGCTAAGAATATGACCAAATATGATATCATAAAAATAAGTATGATTATGGAATATGTCAATAACTTTATTTAAATCATAATAAGGAGGTTCGGACACGTACAAATCATATCAGACCTAAGGTAAGGGAAATATCGCAATCTCATTTTTATCCGAGATTGTTTATACTTTAGTATTTACTGGGGTGTATTTTATCATCCACATCCATGTTTCCTCAATATGTAATATTATTTCCATCCACCGAAAATTGTTTAAATCCAATTTTACCCTTCGTTGAGTTTTTAGTAAAAGATATGAAAGGAATCTTTTGATGTTTTTCGTATGAGGTACTTTTTGACTTTTCCGAAAAAAGTACGAGAAGAATGTTTTTTTAACTTATATGGCATGAATGGATTTTTAAAACAATATTTCCAAGAATATTCCTTTACATGTTTTCAAGTTTATTTTTAATCAACTTATTTTACTTTAGAATTGTATGACATATTAACAAAGGAAAAGTGTTTTTGAAGTAGAAATGATATTTTCCTCAAGAATGGAGTTCAAGTGTTTTATCAAAATTATTTTACATCTAAGATAATAAAGGGTTCTGTTTTTATCCCTATTATTAAATTGATTTGATTATGTTGTGATGGAATTATTTTTATGAATTCCTTTATATTATATGAATTGATTTATGATGTCACGATGTTTAAGATTACATTTTTATTACATGGGTTATGCTATGATGTATGGTTTATGATTTTGTGCACACATAAGAATGGTATCATTATGAGATTGGCGGGACCTATATCTCCCTCCAATGCATTGGGTAAAGATTTTATATCTCATGAGATAGACATGGTTGGAACTGTAGGTTATACCGGTTCAGTGAAGCAGGACTGAAACGAGGGTAACTCGGTTCAGAAATGGACTTTGTCCACTAAGATAGTCTTGGCAATGAATCTTGACTAATGGTAAATGATTCTCTATGATTATGTGTGTATGCCACAAAGTTTCATGTTTTAAGTTATTATTATTGGGATTACATTTCACTACTATGATTTATCCCATGTTATGAAATTATGATCACTTTTTCAGGTTAATATTTCCAAAAGTTATGTGCTTATGTATATGATGTGATTGATATTTATTTTGTTCACCCTTATTGAGAATTTGAGCTCACCCTTTTGTATGTTTTATTTCCCCAAGTCAGGAATAAGGTTATTAAGTAGAATATGCCAAAAAGGGACTCTAGATATGATGAAATAAATGGGAGACAAAGTAGATTCTTTATGAACCAGTTGTTTATGTTTCCCAGTTCTTAAAGACACTATACCTATACGGTCCTTTCTTGGTTTTGTTATATGTTGTAATAAGTGTGCTTCAATTCTGATGTAATAACAATGTATGTAAAGTATGGGTTGTTATAGTTTTAATTTTTCAAAACGGTTTAAATAGATCATTATATATAATTAGAGGTTTCATTTCCTATATATGGCTATAAAATAATTTTTATAGATGTTAAGTATCATTTTTATACCTTATTTTCTAAATTTTGTCATTAATTAATCTAGTTTTTATGTTAATCACAATAATTAATTTTAATTAAATTCACTAATATTTTTAGTAAAAACTAATTTGAACATATTATAAGTTATAAATTATTCTTATTCCTAATATGAAATCCATTTTCCATGTTCTAATCATATAATTATCAGAAATTAAATTAAAATTAATCGCACAGATAGGATGAGGCAAATCATTTTTAAAGTGAAAAAGTCTAAAAGATTGAAATTTTTTCACACCAAATTTCATTGCGAAAGTAGTTATAATGACCTAAATTGTATTAATTTATTTATAATTGATCTAATAATACATTAAAACCAAATTAAAATATAAATCAACTACATAAATAAATTACATAGAAAACTAGTTTTGAATTAAAATCCAGTATTTTTCACTAGATTAATACAAAAAATTCACTCTATGCTAATTTTGACATTCTGAAAATAAAATTTAAGTTTATTTTATAAAATTAATTTTTTAAAAGTGTTTATAATTAATTTAATTATTTTTCACATGAGGAAATAAAAAATAGTAGTTTATGGAAATAATATTTTCAAACATATGAGTACTTTATAAAAATTTATAATCATTATTATCAATATGTTTTATTTATACAAAACTATTGTAAATGATATTTAAATATTATTTACTACTATTAATATTATAAGTTTTAAAAGTTATGTTATAACCATATAATTTACATAATTATAATAATAAAAAGTAGTTTCATAGAAACACAGTGTTGTGGGTAACATAAGCTAAACTGGTGTTGCATATTACACAATATAAACTTTGTGGAGAATATAATTAATGTTTTACTAGTTTACTGTGAAACAAAAGAAATAAATTAAAATTAGTATATTTAAAAAAATGATTCATTAAAACATTGGGTGTTACATTGAAAACAAAATATACATGTGGATATTGTTGAGCCCAAGTGTAGAATTTGTGGTAAATGATGTGTCAATATGTGTTTGGTGAGTTTAATATAATGTGGGGAAGCTTGGTGAATTGTTATGGATTTATATAATGGAATTAGATGTCATGATTGAGAAAATATACTTGTAGTTGTGATGATTTTCGAACCAGTATTATGTTAAATGACTTGTGTTTAAAGAGTATGAAAAATAATATTGCAATAGAAGATAAAAAAGTGAAGATTGTGGATATTTTTATTTTCATGAAGTAATAAAGAAGGCCACAAGAAATATTATTTTATTGAGTAATATTTAAAAAGGAATTTATAAGTCTTGAGTTTTTTTGTAATTTTAATTATATTATGGTTGCATGTTTAACTTATAAATTTTGTATGTTATTGAAAAAAATATGATAACTACCACGCTAGTTTAAGGGACACTACAACCACAATTTTTCTGGATAAGGTTATCCTCCAGCTTGCATAGAAATGAATTAGTAGAGTGAAGGGCTGAGCGCTTTCAAGGGTTGGAGGGAAGACACCAGTGAATAGATCCAAAATACCGTTAGATCATTCATGGGTGAGCACATGAACGTTATAGAGCCACCTCATGGGGTGGAACAATGATGGGAGGTTGTGGTGTGTAGTGTGATTCCACAAGTGTAACCTTGGATACATAATGTGCCTATGATGGAATGAAGATATATATATATATATATATATAAGATATATACTACATTGATGTTCAATGTGGGACTTGATGATTGCAATGATGTTCATATGCTTTCAAAAATATTTAAAGAAAATGAATCCTACCGATCTATTGCATCTCAATTATTCAATCCTCATAGAGGAATTATATTTTACCTTGAGTGAATTGAGGGATTATTTATTCTTGGGGTTCATCAATTTGAGATATTATACAATTGGAGCCAAGATTTATACTGTTGAATGATCTAGATCTTGGGGAGAAGAAGATAATTTTTTTTGTGAATGCAATCATCATCTTAAATGCATGTGGTTATTCAAAAAACATTTTGTTTTCAAATGAAAAATTAAATTATAGGAGGATATTTGTTAATTTTATATGCATGAAGAATTTGGACATATTATAAATGGAAATTAAAAGTCTCTATCACATTTTAAGTGAGGATTTCATTGCAATGATTCCATTTTTGGTGTATGTTTGAGAGATGTCCAATGACTCTGATAAATTAAAATATACATGACATGAAATATTTTGTTGTATCCTTGATACAACAAGAAACCTAAAAGATAGGTTATAGATACCTATATATATATTGATAATAACAAGGACCATGAATGGGAAGTATTCTACCATTTGAGAGGTGATCTCATTTTCTAAAGTTGAAACCTAGCTTTTATGAATGATAATGTTTTTCAATAAGAAGACCCTGTGAATCACTTTTCATCCACAAAGACTGAGATACTAGAAATATTTTACTTGAGTTTAACATAATAAAATATATTCACAAATAACAATTACATGGAACATTCTAGGTTTTCATAAATTCATTATGAGAATACCCTTACGGATTCTCACATACCAGTTGCATAAGGGAATATTGGTTTTCATATATATTATTTACACTTTCATGAAGATGAAAGAATAAATAAATGAATCATGTGATAAACATTATGAAAATGGATAATGATCATGAAAAATATGTTTACACGAACTATTTTCATTAAAAGAGTGTAGGTAAGGAGAAGACTGCACTCATGAGTACATGAATGAATGCACATGTTTTTGCATTATAGTTTGTGAAAATAAATATTGATAGATTACCCAGTTTAAGAATATAAAATAATAATAAGATAATATTATGTGTTCTAGGGTTTTGGATGAGAAACCAAAGAAATTCATGCATGAAGTGATATATAAAAATTGTGTGCATAAATTTCCCACAACAAATTTAGGTTCGGACCAAATAAAATTGAAGGAAAAATTGATGCATTATAATTTTCTGCATTAAAGAAATTAATCATATCATAGAGATTATAATTATTGGGAAAGAACGATAGACATTATCAGTGACTATTGAAGGTATTAAAGGTTTACCTAACTAAGTAAGATCCAAAAAGTTCATGGAAAAATATCAAGAAGTCATCATGTAGTCGATCAAACCTATAAAAGGAAAGAAGCATTTTTGATGGAGTTGGAATTATGAGAAAGATATTAATTGGAGTTGGGAGTAAGAAAAAAAATTTAATTAGATTTGAAAGTAGGAACAGTTTCTTAGTTAGAGTTGGGAGCGGATGAATATTTTTAGTTGGTTCTAGAAGTAGTGAATAAGGCTTTTATTTTTGTATTGAAAGTAGTGTAATCGGTAGTTTAATAATGAGGAATATGTAACTGGGGGGAATAAATGGTTGTAATAAGGGGTAGCCTTTTTCCAAAAATATTAATTATTGTATTCTTCTCTATCCAGTACTAAAAATGAACATGAGGTGATGTTGAGTGATAATATTGAGTGGTTTGAGAACCTTAACCATTTCAAGAGGTTCAATTGAAAAAATGAAATCATAAAAAGAAACCACTAATTCCCCCCCTCTCAGTGGTCAATCTATCATAGGACTCTAAAAATATTTATGAAATGATTTATGTTTAACATTAGGAATTAATAATGAGGATTATGATATTACCATATATACTATATACATTTTTAGAAACTCAGTTTCAATTAAGAGTTTTATCAATGAACATTCATAACAAATGTCTTCGTGATTATCTAAAAAATTTAATTAACCTTCATTATAAAATCTATATCCAATTATATTAACATTATATGATATAATAAATTAATAAAATAAGAATAAAAATTTTTAGGAAACAGTCTATGTTATGAGGAGATCTTGTAGTATCTTGATATTATAAATGAACACTATGTTCGAAGCATATACAATGAACAATACTGATCTTAAACGAACCAAAAAAATATTATTATTATTTAAATCTTATAGTTATAATCTAGATATAAAATTTGTGAACATGAATATTATTAACCAAATTAATATATATATATATATATAAATATCCTAATAAATACCAATGTATTGATTAATTCTTAGAAAATAAGCACTGGATTTTTAGTAATTTCATTTTATTCTTGGAAAGGACATTTTATTCAAAATAGATTTTATTTAATACTATGTAAGAATATTAAAGTAAATTTACACTAATCTTTTAAATATTATTTTTAAAAATTAATATCATTTTTAACCATTATTTCAATATATTCTTAGGGTAAATTTTTCAGATTTCTCAAAAAAGATTTATTTTTAAATGAATGTGGAAAAATACTGAATTTTTTAAAACTATCATTTCTCCTCATTAAATAAAGTAATTTAAAAGTACCACTCTATTTGGTATTTTGTTTTAAATGAAAATAATATAAATTTTTTTAAAATAAGTTAAATAGTTCTATAATAATAATAATATTTTATTTTCATATAAGTTTATTTATATGCTTAAAAACACATCTTTCAGAAAAGTATTTTTAGGTACATAATGTTTTATAATTTTAAGTAATTAAAAAAAATATAATGATGATAATTTTAGAATAAATTTACTTATAATACATCTATATTTATTAATTTGAACTTATATATTGGTTATTCCTAGTCATAGAGTCAATGTAACTCTATTCTATGCTTGAAAAATGCATTTTCTTGAAAACCAGATTCTCATCATGTATTTCAAGTTTATTTTTAAATTAACATAAGACACTTATAGGAATGAAATTTGATTAAAAAATTTCTATATTTTTAATTGGGATGCTTAAAATTTGTAAAAACGTCACTTTTATGTTAGGCATTATTAATATTAACCTTGGTAAAATATTGTCACCCTGGTAAAGGAAAAATGTTTAAATCGGGATAAAAAATACGATGAGAGACCATAAAATAACTCAAACAGAATACTATATTTCATTTTACAAATATATTTAATTCATGATTATCTATAATTATAAAATAATACTTTTTTCCATTTAACTATTATTATGACCAATAGAATATTTTATGTAAAAAATATCAAAATTTTACACTATTTATTTCATATAAATATTAGATGTTCACAATAAAAGAAAAATAATTTCTGAATGAATATTAAAGGGTATATTTATAATTATTAAATTAATTTTATTATAGTAATTTATTTTTAATTTTTAGTGAATATATAATTACCTTCAATTATTATGCAATGATAACACGGTGCTTGTACAAGTAGTAGAAAAATAAAGGAAATCATCTTTCAAACATTAAGAGTAAAATAATATGGATTAATAATAGATTTAATTTTTTTATCTTAATAAAACATATTATTAATTTTTTAAATTTTATATTCTAATTACATTGCCTTCTTCATGTATTTATAATCAAATTCTAGTGAATAGTGAAAATACAATTTATATGAGATACTATAGAATTTATGAAATTATAATTACATAAACATGATATATAAAATTATAAAACTTATGGAAATAATAATTGATGAAGGTATACTACAAATATCCTAAAATCATAATTTAGGAAATATTAACTAGATTTTATTTCATGATATATATGAAAATCAATTTTAGTGTTAACACAATGCTTGCACAAAAGTGGGAAAAATAGAATTTGGTGTCCTAATGATAATAATAAAAAAATAAATAGTATTATCAAGACCTTTTATTATGTATTACATATATTTTATGATATATTATGATATTTTCATAAATTAGTGTTATATAATAAGAATCTTATCCAAATTGTTATGAAAGGCGCGAGAAGTCAAAATAACATATCAAATATGTTCTCATGAAATGAATGAGAATATATATACCTTATGAATGAATATAATAATATATATTATGAAAATATATTTTAATAATATATTTTTAATTTTTAAAATTATTATAAAATTATAAAACATTTACACGCGATGGCACGACCAATAATAAAACAGTAAAATAATTAGATATTTGTTTTCAAGAAATATTAAAAAATATAATATTTAGATTATTTATAGATTACCATGATTTTTATAGATATTTAATATGTATTATTAATAATTTTAAATATTATATTTGAAATTTTTAGTTTCGATTATATTTTTAGTGTGATGTTTTTTGAATAGTGGTGGAAAAGACCATAAATATTATTTAATGTTTAAAAATTATTTTCAAGTCACTAGAATATAAAACATATTATATAAGGGCTCATATAAATATTAAATTATCAATAATATCATTTATGGTCCTTATGTGTGCCACTTTTCCTTTTAATAATTTCATTTATGACCCTTAATGATTGAATATTTATGAAAACACTAGTAATTTTGTCCTATAAAAAAGGACTCACTCTGACATTTTTCACACAGCTCAAATAATATTTATATATAAAACCACCCCCTAAATCCCTCTCAAAAAATATATTCCCACATCATCCATACATTGGGGTTATCATTAACCCCTCATTTTAAGTAATTAAGTTCAATTGAAGGGAGGCGACACAAAAGACAATGTAAGTGATTTTTTAGCTCAATTCCCATTCATTGGTTTATATCACATATTCATTGATTATGTTATTCCAATAATATGTGAGAAATAAAATAAAATTTCTATATGTTTTATTTCCTCTTGTATTGTGTGTATTTAAATATTTCACACATAATTAATTCATTTATTAACTCTCACTTCAAGGATATCATCTTTGTAAGGGAATTTCATCTTAATATCACTCTATTTTGAAACAATTTATATTATGAACCTATTTTTATTTATATGGTGTTTATAATAACCCATTTTTAATTAATATTATGAATTCATATTATATCATGGTATAATTTTTTTTCATGTTTATTTTTTTATGGGTTCAAATTCATGAGTTACTTTAACAGTAAAAGTTTACGTAACAATCTCACTATGTACCAGGGATTGTTTATCCATAAACATAAAATGATGAAATTATATAATATCACTCTCAAATACCTAATGTAACACTCTATTATAGTTATTTATATAGGTTTTAAGTATTATTTTAATTTTACCTTCATTTTGACTTAACACGATCAATAAAAATATTTTTACGAAATGTCGACCTGATTCCTTTTTTAGTCGAAAACTATTTTCTTTCATATCCATATTTTCTAATTTATTTTTCCAGGAATGAATTTAATATAAAAAAATATTTTAAAAATTAATTTTCAAATTAATTTTATGTTTATTATAAATGTTTTAAATTAAACTTCTTAGCATTTTCCAAAATAAGGTACTTTTTGAATTTTTACCGATAATGTAAAAGGAATATTTGTTTTAAAATTTATCAAATGAACTCAATTCCCTCCCATCATGACTATAATTTTCATTGAATATCCATTTATAATATACTATTTCATATTTTAAAAGAATACCATGTTACCATTTTTTGACTTTTTAGAAACAAATATTACATTCTTAATGTTCGAAAACAATTTTTGGGAAGTAATTTAAAACTTATTGTTGATAAAAAGTTATAATATTATTAAAGAATGTAATTTAATATTTTTTCCCATTTTATTTTATGATTTCCATAATTAATTACATTAGTAAAAAATAATATATTTTATGAATTTTTTCTCTTCTTTCATCTCTTATTGATTCATGTTTTTGTGGTCACTGACTTTTTTATGATCATCCACTCTCTTGTGATCATGTTCTATAAAATTTTATATCATTATTTGGATATTATCTATTTCTTATGTGTCCATATTTTTTGGTATCATGGATATGTTTATTTTTTAATATTGAATATCATTTATCTATATGGTGTAATTTGAGGAAACTTACTATGAATGTTATTCGATTGATTAGCGAATTACTATTGTTCCATATTTTGGATTTCATATGTAAAAGCTTACTTGATGATGAATATTGATTACATATTGAATTTATCATTCAATATATGAAAAATGTGTTGAAAACATGTAAATAATGGGTGTGTCTTAGTTATATAAAACCCTTGGATGCATTGATAGTCTCATGAGATTAAATATGATGACATTATGTATTGTACAAATATGTAAGATCATGTTACAAAAGTTAGTTTTCTTATATATAACCCCCTATAAATGAATGTAAATTGGCACAATGCATTTATGATTAAATTCATGTTATATTTTCATTAGTCCTTGATGGTAAGATCATTAATGTATATAATTTTTCATTTTCTTCACTAATATTTCAGTTACAAATTTCGATGTGATTACTTTAAATCATGGTTATAATTCATTCTAACGTTATTAATTAAGTGGAAAATGTATTTATTATTAATTATTCCTCACCTTTATACCATATTTACACATAATATCTTCCAATGCATTTAATTCTTAATACTCTTCTGATCTCACCTTTTTTTGTGTTTTAGTTCCCCAGATTATAAAAAATGATGTTAAAATAATTATGTCCTGAAAGGATTTATGTGTAAATAATTTCATGGGATTGGTTGAAGAATTAATGTTTAATAAAAAATATTTTTATATTAGAGAACTTGATCATTTAATGATATGAGTATTGTTATGAATGAGTTGTCCAATTTATCTAAAACTATAAAACTAAATAGTCTTTGGGTTTGTATGTAATTCATATTTCAATTTGATGTTGTAAGTTCTGGATTGTTGAAATTGGGTCACATTTATTTGTATTAAATCCAAAAATGTAAATATGATTTTTTAAGAACCAGATTCGGGGAGTGTGGGTTCAAGGTTGTTATAAAATCTATATTTTAGTATAGTAAAGAGTATATGCAGGATATCATTGATCTGAACAAATATAAAAACTCTTTTTTTCAACACATAATTCATTTAATTTGACTTCTATATATTTATCATATTGGTTGGGGTATATTCTTTATTTTATGGATTGGTCACTTTCTACATTTTTATTTTAAACAATGATTATATTTAAAGAAATATAATTCAATCCCCACATGTCCATTTATATCACCCTTTTTGGGACCTCAAAATTTTTATTAGATATTGGATTTGGTAAGGATATGTTTTTATTTATTTGATTATTTATATTCATTTCCCAAAAACGTTTATCCCAGTCTTCGATACGATAGAGGGAAATATCATTTCCAGTTATAGATCGAATAGGGATTAAATATGGTTTGAATCCAACCATTCCCCCAAAATTAAATTATAGTAAGTATATTTAGTGGAAAATTCATAGAATGAATATATTAAAAGTAATTATATTTTTCATTATGATGTTATTATAATATCATATGAATAAACTAACTTTGATCCATTTGATTTAAGAGGTGTAAATGCTATTAAATGTGAACCTAATTTTTTATATAAGAATATTTTTATAGATATTTTTATAAAAATGTTTTTTTAAATGGTATACATGTGATCCAATTATCATAAAATATGAACACATCTTGAGATAACCACTTTGGTGGAAGGAAGTTCAAAAAATCATGCTTGCTTTAGTTATTGTTGATCTGGGCATGTGAAAATATAATGTACACAAAATAAAAGGTAAAACAAAATATTATCATAATTAATAATAACACAAGGTAATTAAAGTGTGAATATAGATAATTTAAATCATATTTTTTTATGGATGTAGGAATAATAGACACATTAAACAGGATTTCACAAGGTGTAAGAATCAGAGGCAATCCAAGTGGAATTAAAATAATGGAATGACTACATAGAGTGAGTATATATTCTCAAGTTAAAATGGTCAAGATAAATTTTATGAAAAAACTAGTAATATTAAAATAATGGAAAAATATTATAAGATAAAATATTATCCTTTTTATTTATGTTAAATACCTTTTGTTGGATCATATGCTATAAAAGATGGAAATATATATTTTATCGGTAGTGTAGTTTAAATCAGTAATAAATATTTTGATTTAATTTAGTAAGATCCATATTATTATGCTGAACTAAAAATCCTAAATTTTTTTGTTTTATAATTTATTTTTATTCATATGGAAGTACCCATGAAAATGTGTAACATTTCATGAGTGCCTAGGGAATACTCGGAGCTCGAATCCTAAATTTTGGAAAAAAAAATATATGGGCCACATGGTTTATTTAGACCATGCACTCAAGGCTATGTGGGTTGGTCAAATTGTTTGGGGTTCTGAAAAGGCCTATATAGGGGAAGACCTGCTTTTCATGGTTTGGAAAAACCTTTCACATAGAACAAATTCTTAGTACAATTTAGGCTATGGGTATACACATTTTGTGCATTGTTTTTAAAAACCATGCATCCAAACCATGTGATCCTTTAAAGAAGGGTAAAATGATTCTTTTGGACCTCTTCATTTATAAATTCTAACCCATATTTTCTTTCTTATCCACGAATATCACATATTTCCACTTTATAGATACATTGGGAATCATCTTTGACTTCGGATCCTCCCCATTATTGAGACATTGATTCCTTTTCCATTCAATATATTGGATAGATAAAAGTAATAACTTCAATAATCATACATAACCTCCTCAATTATATCACTTACATGAATTCTATTACCATGGTAGCTAATATGCACTATTTTTAGTGAATTTACCTTTTTTTTATTCTTCCAATTTTTCATGTTATACTTCGAATCTAATTCCGATACCAGATAATGATCCATCTATTTCTATAAGTTAGGCAGTTTAGTAACTTTCCCTAAATTCAAGTTGTTTTATATCATGTGTTTTCTTTCCACACATTTTTATTTATAATCATCACCTTAATAATATTAATTTTACTTATTAAAAATTTTCACCTTGTTAGAAGAACTCCCAAAGACCCCTGTTTATTATCGGAGGTCACCCACCTCGACAAGTTCCACTCCCTTTGGATGTGATTATTAACTTCCGTTGATTTATTAAATGATAATTTTCTAAAAAAACCTTCTATATGGTGTTGGTTTTCTACATAATATAATGGATTATTGTAATTAAATGGAAAGTGAGTGCTATGACCATGTCTTATGACTCTTATGTGATTAGAGAACCATGCCCCTAGTTAATTAAATTATAAATGGTTGGAAACCATCTCTAAACATAATTTAATGATTTAATGACACAATTATTAATGGTAACCCCTTAGTAATAGAGTCTCTTATGATTCATAATACTCGAGAATGGTGTCCTTTATTAAAAGTGATACTTGAGCATAGTGTCCCTTATTAAATGTGATACTCGGGAATGGTTTACCTTACGATTCATTGTAACTAGACATGATTTCCATCATGATTTATGATACTCAGGAATTAAGTCCCTTATTACTAACAATACCCGAGTGTGGAATCCGTTACTACCCAATGATGCTCTTGTTACTATTCTCGGATTCTCGAGTTATGCCTCGGGTCCTCACTAACACTATAAACAGACACACACACATATATATAGATATATATGTTACCGTGTTTTTAGTGAAAATTTATACATCAATATCTATAAACACACACACACACACAATATATATATACACACACACATGCAATAATACTCATACAAACACACATATATTAATATATTTTTTTATATATATAGTGACACTAGTTTAGAGATATCATAACTTATTCAAAAATGGAAGTGTAATCCTAGTGACTTTTAGGAACTAGAGCCAACTCATTTATAGTTTACATGTTTTATTAACACTTTCATATATAAAAACTACAATTTCATGCACACTAGATGAATTATACTAGATGATGTTGTTGGTGGTCTATTGATTATATCTCACACCATATTAAAGACATCTATTTTCATAGAATATACATCATGGATTCAAGAAGGTACAAAAGTAATAATTCACCATTGGATGACTGATTTTATATACAAGGATAGTGTGTGGGAGTAGATGATAGAGCTTATGATTTTCATGCTTTTAGAGATGTATTTTGGATTTTTTTTCATTCAGATAGAACTTTTTTTATTCTTGTATCTCTAAATCTATATATTCCTATTTATGTATGACATACAAATATTATATCATTTTATACATGATATTGATTCTAATTCTGCCTATTTATTATACATGGGTGAATTATTCTTCTACTATTAGTTTACTATAGAGTATCTGCTACTTGTAATTATAGTATACCATTATGCTAAACCTTGATCATAGGGGTATTGTATCCCCACTATACCATCATAGACCCTCACTTCTAGTTGAAATCCTCTGGCATGCAGGGAGGCACTCTTAGCCAATGAGTTTTGTTACTTTTGAGTGAACTGTGTCTGGGATGATACAAAGTGGTATCACATCCTTTTCATTTTTTATTACTATTTTGGGTTGTTATATAAGAGACTAGGAACATGTGTTGATTTGGTAATGAGCATGTTCCTGGGAGATGATAACCCACATATAAGGAAATTCCAAATTACCTAGTACAAGACCTTTCTGTTCTTATTTTTTCCTATTATAGTTGTTTTGATTTCACCATTGGGTGACACACATTATCATTGATGTCATTGATTTCATTATTACGTTATATTTCTATCATTTCCCTTTTATTGATGAGGTATGGGGGTAATAATTAGAAACAATAATAGAAACCAAAGGACTCACATATCATATATAGGAAATTATATATTTATATTATGATATGTATTTCTAACTACATATTACCAGTTCCTTATCTATTATATTCATAAATACACTAAAATTTCTTATAGGGATATAATTATTTGATTAATTAATGTTTATACAACAACCTAAATTATTTTATACAATATAACTTGATGAAAAAACATTAATTAACCAAATGTTCCATGTTTGAGCCATGGAACACAAGCCACATGGGGTGAAACATATTTAGATTTCAATTACATGAATTCATATTGATATTTAAAAAGTATGTACTTCTATAAATTTATAATGGTGATTCATTAAATCAAATGATTTCATATGACCTACTGCTTCCTAATACCAAATGTAAGGGATAGGTCAACATTACACAACTTACCATTTAAAAATTATTAATCTTATTAATTTATAAATTGGGATTGGTGACTCATATAACTCGACCATGATGTATATATACATATAAATGAGTAAAAATGAAAATAAAATTTAATCTTTAAATAAGACTGTTACAATTAAATAGGGATGCCAATTGTAATATAAAGGGTACTTTCTTCTATATCATTGAATTGAATCCTTATATATTTGGATCTTTTCTATGTGATGTGAGGCCATGAACCTTACCCAACTAGTGTAGTGGGTAATAAAGAGTGTATATTTTGATACTTTATGATCTTCTATGTCACCTAGACCTAGATTTAGGAGTAGGAAGATCAGTGCAACTCTTATATAGGAAGGCATGTATGATTCTTATTTTTTTATTTATGATTCTATCCATTATTTAATCTTATAGGAGTCTTGATCTGGGATATTATAGGGCTGCACCACCATGAAATCCTTGAGTCATGCTCCAAATGGGTGTTGATGACCATCATCCAAAGGTGGTGCACCCTTGAACACTAATATTATCTTTTATAGTGACTCTTGTGGAAAATCCTTTTATTCATAATCTATGAACTTATTCCAATCTCCTAGAGATATTATTATGATTTCTGAAATTTATATAAGAAGCTTCATGTCCTTTCCCTACTATATAACATTTTTTATGATAATAGTAGTAGTAAAATCCATCCACTTTATCAAGGGATGGTGACCCCAACCTGTTATGTCATAGTTGGAGGCTATGCTATCGATATTTGAGCATCTGGAGATTCCTCTAGAGAGGATGATCAAGCTCACATCCTACATGCTTCATTATTATTCCAAGCGTTGGTGATACATGATCACCTAGGCTGATCGTTATTAGGGTATGATCTTGGTGACTTTGAGATAGTCTTTTATGACTACTTCTTCCCTCATACACCAAGAGAGGACTATTCTAGGGATTTTATTTACAAACAGTAGGGTTCTATGTTCGTGATGGAGTCTTCTGCTCATTTCACCAAGCTTTAGTGATTTTAATAGGCTCCTACTGGTGAGGGGTTGAAAATAAACAGTTATTTTGGGGATGGGATTGTGCATTCCATATAATCTTTAGTGAATGTCTTTTAGATTCCCACTGTTTGAGAAATAACAAACTAGGACCTTATCACCAAGTGGAACCCAAGTTATGATGACAATGAGGGTTTGTGAAGTCTATTACCAAGACATTAATGTGGTTAATTGAGTGTCTAGAATCATCTCTATGAGTTGGGTAATCAATAGTTAGATAAAAACAATAGATAGTTATGTGGTGTGTCAAAAGTATCGAAATATGAGGAATAATAATCCCTAGTGTCCCAAAGACACTATTGAATTCTAAGGATCGGTCATGTTTGGGAATATTCAACATCTTTGTAAGAATTTTACATCTGTGTCTATTATGGGAGGATATACACTAGATCATCCTTCAAAAGTGGGATTAGAAGCCCATCCTTACGCAGGGAGCTGGAATATTATCGACCTATCGGGATAAGGTGGTGGATGTTGTCATGGAAGAAAATATTATGAGATGCAGTTCCAGTTTACCGGGTTTTCTTAGGGAAGTAAAGATGTAGCTAAGGGCTGCAAATCTAGATAAAAAGATGATGCAAAGCCTATACTAGAGGACCAGAGTGCTAGACCTTATACAGTTTAGGATACTATTCTAGTAGCCTCTACATTAGTGTCTAATTTATTTTATGACAATTATTTTTATTATTTTATATTTGTGGAAATTTTGGAAATTTTGGTTCTAGAGGTAAAATACTTTTGTAGCATAATGACTCAGGATACACCATTAACGATCTGATCTGAGAGCATACATCAATTTATGGAATTCATCCTTCATATATGTGTTTATCATTTAGTATGTAACCTATTTATCCTTATGAGGATGGGATTTAACATCACAATTAGGATGAAATGGAAGTTTCCCTATCATAATCAAGTTTATTTCTATTGTTGAAGGGTTCCATTCACATCACTTTCAGGAAATTTATATATTCCTAAGGGTGAATGGGATATCCAAGTGAGTGGAGATGGACCGGATCATCATGGGTTGGAATGAGTGATGCCCATGACTATAAGTCTTTTTATGAGTGATTAGAGAATGTGACTTATATATTTCCCTCTAGTAGTATATTATCTCAGGGACATATTCCCTAAATAATTCTCTAGGCTACATAATATGAGATTGGTGGATTTCACTATTGAGCTAGTTTCAAAAGTAGGAATAGTTCCCATTAATTCATAGAGGATTTAACCTATTGATCTTTAGGAACTAATGAAGAAACCAAAGGACTTGGATGCTAATGATTTTATATGAACCAATACATCATCAAGGGGTTATTATGTCATTTTCACCAAGAATGTGAACAATAACCTTAGTATTTTTATGTATTAAAATTGGTTGAATTGGGTTACAATTCGGTATTGTTATTTACAACCTCTTATAGATGAGATCTTTCACCATCTATGAGGGTCTTGGGTTTTATCTAAGATTTATTTGAGGTGGGATATCGAAATGTGTGTATGAGACCATCAGAAATACCATGTACAAAATTTCATGACATATATACCTTGTACAAGTATTTAGTCTCATGAACACACCTATACTGTTTATGGATTTTATGAATATGGTTTTCCTCCAGTACCGAGATTCATTTGTGGTAGTCTTCATGGACGAAGTCTTGGTGTACTCATATACTCGACACGAACATTCCCAATATCTTGATATAATTTTTATCACACTTAGAGGGAACATAATCAATGATAATATCACCAAATGAAACTTTTGAATTGATAGGGTCCACATACTAGGTGGAATCCTCTCAGATACATGAGTATATGGTGACCTAGAGAAAGTGAGCGCCAACATTTCCTGGGATCTACCTATGAACCTATTTGATAAATAGAGTTTCATGGGTTTGGAAGGTCATTACTGAAACTTAATACATCATTTCTCTTGTATTGTAGCACCACTCACATGACTGAATAGTAACAGTGTCATGTTTACAAGGTTTTAATCATGTGAGGAATATGCATAGGAGCTGATAGGTGGATTTAATTCAGTGCTAATACTGATTTGAACTGAGCCTAATAGAGGATACATAGTTAATTATAATTCCTCAAGCATTATTCTTGGACCGTTTTGATGTAGAGAGATCAATTCTTGGTGTTTGAGTCTCTTTAGTTGACACCCCATGGGATCAACTACTAATCCCTTGATATCTACTTAATAAATGTAGTATATTCCATTATTTGTTGGAGGACTTACTAATTAGGATATCATTTTGTGGTTTTTATAGATAAAAAATAATTAAATACATATTTGAAGAGTGTGAATTGAATCTCAGGTAGTGAAGATGGGATTATTAACTATATTTTTTTTATTTTGAGCTTGCGTGTATTTATTATAAGTGAAATATTGTTGTTGATTCTCTAAGATGAAAAACTTATACACACACAGATCAAGAAAACACCAATGCATGGAAATTGATGGTCCAATTTTTTAATATGCACTTGGAGGTGCGAGGATACAGTGGGAATCCTATATTTGAATCATTATTAATGACATATTCAATTATGAATAAAGTGAGGATGATGAAACATTTAAAACTTGAGTGATTGGTCCGATTATAGATCATTATAGGTGATGACGCACTGTCTGGTTAGGTTGTTGATAGGGATTAGATCTTGTTCATTCCTAGATATATCTGGGTTCCATTAAGTATTCAAGAGTATTTTCTACAAGAGAACCATAAATACATGTGGGAAGTAAATCCAGACCATACTAAGATGTGTCATGACTAATTCCACTAGTATTGGTGTCCTCATATGAAAAGAGAGATAATTGGTTTCATTACTCAGTGTTCCACATGTTAGTAAGTGAATGTTGACCACCAATTACCAGTATAGATTCTACATCCAATCCCCATTACATATTGGAAATGGAATTATTTTTTGTGTATTTTGTGATGGGATTATTGAGGTACCCTCAAGGTGGTTATTTAGTGTGGGTTACTATTGTTAGGATGAAAAAGTTCTCCCAGTTCCTACCTATTCAGGATACATTTTTAATGGACTTTATTGGGAGGCTTTACATCCATGAGGTTATATGCGTTTATGTTTTTAACAATTATTCCATACCAAAATTGGATTTTAAGTTCACATTACATTTTTGGAATGGGTTATAGAAGGATCCTAGTACACAGGTGATTCTAATCATATCCTATCAACCATAGACTGAAGGTAAATCCATGTATATGATTTAGATATTAGAGGGAATAATCTAATCTTGTGTCCTTGATTTTGGAGGATATTAGTAGAAACAAATACCTGTTATATAATTGTATAACAATAATATATTTTAACAAACAATACAGATGGATCCTTAAGAGGCCCCATATTGTAGGTTGTGTTGTTCACCCCTGTGCTAGTTAGAGATATCGGAGGCATCACTACTAGGACATCATCTCATTCAGGGGACATAACATATGGTAAATTTTTTTCAGGAAGTGTATGACTATAGATGAGTCTAAGAATAATTCTTATGCATATCTCTATTAAATACCTCTTTAGTTTGAGGATATAGATATGGTCTTCTTATGTGCTTCACCTAGACCATGGAATCAATGAATTCAGTGACATGGAAAGATATCACACCATTATGTCTAACCTTTCGATATCATAGAGACATTAAGACCGTTAACCTGTTGTATAACTTTTACCCAAAGGTATCATTCCATGAATTATGTCTTCCTTGTATCTCAACTATGACATTATCACTCAGACACATCTCATACCCTTTATCAAGATAAGGTTGAGTTAGATATTGATTCTTATTTTTAGGAGCATGCTATTCATATTATTTACTACATAATTAAGGCTCTATATTGTAGTTCAATTCATCTTGTATGGGTGATATGGAAGAATGAACATGTACAATATGAGACATTTTGGTGGGATGCTGATGTACATGCTTAGTGGCTAGATCTATTCTCAAAATATTTTTTACCACTATTATAAGGAAAACATGAGGATGAGATGTTTTAATATGCGTATATAATAAGATCTCTATTTTTCTATTAAGGTAATAAACCTTTTAATTTCATTTTAATCATCTATTTTTAAACATATTGAAGTTAAAAAGAGTATTAGGAATGATTTAGGATTTTCTAAGGCTTTTTTAGAGCTTAAATCCTGAATTTTAGAAAAAAATAGGTGTGACACACTATTTATTCAATCCATTCACCTAAGGCCACTCAGTTTGGTTGAACCATATGGGGTGATATATAGTTATGTAGATGGATTCTTGGACTGCACATAGTTTGGAAGAACCATGTGACTAGATCGCACACTAAGTGACATTTAGTTTGTTCGTGTGCATGGTTGGAGAAAGTTTTGGTCAAACTATGCAGTAAAACCATGAAAACATTTCAATAAGGGTAAAATAACACTTTTCCACTCTTAAATTATAATTTTTTTCCAATATTTTATTTACCCTCCATGCATAGAACCTCCATCTTCATGATATCGCTTTTAATTCAGAACATAGGCTTCAAAACCTCTCCTCAATTTAGACTATAATTCTTTATTAATTCATTATGTTGGATAAATAATGGTTAAACCATCATTCCTCTTCATTATATTCCTTGTTTATCTTAGGTAACCTCTTAGTATTTTTTTATTATGTAAATTTTATTTAAATAAATATGAAACATCTTGAAAAACACTCGAATCAGAATAGAGTAAATTTTTTCAAGATAACACACAAAATTAGACATTGGTACTAGGAAAACCTACTCTATAGAAGTATGAAAATAGAAATTAAACTTATCATAGTCATTAATAGTATAAGAGGACATGCTCCAAAAAACATAATAATATAATGATTGAAACCCACCTTGCCAGTATCAACCATAAGTAGAAAACACAATCAAGGAAGAGAGAAATATTGTAAATAAAAATGGGAAAGACACGAAATGTTTTCACAAGTGAGAAAATTTCAAATACATAGAACCTATTTTATTGAAAATTACTTTCAAGTAGGAAATATTTACAGAAAATATGTTGGCAGTTAGATTATAGCTGTTGAGTTATTTTAAAATATTTTTGTAAGGACTAAAATAATATAGTCTTTATATTATTTGAAATTTATATGTGTGTATATATATATATATTTATAATATATGATTTATAAAAAAGGGATAAAATATAATTTCAATAAATTTATTTTGATTCAAAAAAAATATTATTAATTTTCAATGATAAGTTAGATATTATTGTAAGTGAACATCAATTTAGTATTGGAACAATAATAAGGG
This sequence comes from Viscum album, assembly GCA_963277665.1. Lineage (NCBI taxonomy): Eukaryota > Viridiplantae > Streptophyta > Magnoliopsida > Santalales > Viscaceae > Viscum > Viscum album. The sequence continues at coordinate 1,511,301,956 of OY728131.1, forward strand.
TATAACATATAATTAAAAATAGTGGTTATGTTATTATGTATAACTAAAATTGAAAATGAAAAGTTTAATAAATAATAATAATAATATCAATAATAGTAGTGAAAATGTTTAATGAAAATAATGATGCTAATTTTTTAATATTAAGGATAATGTTTTATGAAATTTTAAATGTATTCGTATAACAATTTAGAGTATTAATAAGTGGGGAAAAATTTGGCCAGCCTAACAGCCAGCTAGGCCATCCCGACCCATGCATTGTGGGAACCAGAGTTAACCACGTATGTGGATCTAGCCTTGACCATTATTCTTTATGGTAGGGGAATATATGTTTCCTAAAAGGAGGCTGGGTTTTATAGAATTAGAAAAGAGATGCTGTTGGGATGTGTGTATGCCAATGAGTGTGAGTGTGTATTAGTGGGCCTCCACCTGTATGTGTGTGTTATTGTATCTAGATACTGATCATGGTTCCATCTTGAGCAGGAGGAGGTAACAATTTTATTATTAGGCACCAATTGGACCTATAATCTATTGATATGGGATGACAATGCAGGATACTATTCACTCACCCTAAAAATAACACCAGTTTATATCATGGTCAACTGATTGATTTCAGCACTATTGTCCGATCATTCCTCAAGATCCCTACCTCATAGCCTTATAATGTTCACTCATCTTCCTCTATACGCATAGATGAAGATCCACTGATATCATCTTCTTTAGACATCATTATCTCTACCTCTTTATAGTGTAAGAAGTAAACAATGTAGGAGACCTACCTATAGTACACATTGAAACCCAACATCCACTATCAATGTATTGTCGTAACAAAATAATTTTAATGAACTTCCAATGTAGGTTATCATCCTACAACAATCCTCAACCACCATAGTCAAGCCCTGCCTTCCCTAGGAATCTCAGTATGGAAAAAATAATATATGTTGTATATATATATACATGTATAATTGAATTGGGTTAAGAGATAAATATATAATTATTTGTATATATATATTAAAATACCCATAAATAATATCATTCAAATATTTTCCCTTTTTTGAGACTCAATCACCATAAAAATTCATGATTGGACCCACATAAATTTGTAGGTACACTATTTTAAGTTCAATAGTAGTCCCCTTCACGTTTCTTTTACAATATTTAGTTATTGAAAGTTCTCAATACCCAAAACTCCCATAAAAATATATACATGTATGTATGTATAAGATAATTACAAAATAATAATTGGGAACCAATTTACATGCTTCATTTATTTTTCATCTTATAGATTCTAGACTGCCCTTCCTCAGTTGTGGAGAAGGTCTTAAAAATCCATCCATGATTCTATAAAGTGAAGTAAGGGAGTTGCTTTTTAAAATTAATTATTTTCAAACACATATTTAAGTAATTGGATTTATATTACATTAATTACCTCATATCAAACTATATTTTAATTTACTAATAACCCACTTTGATGAAATACCCATTTTAATTAAAGCTGATATATATATATATATTCATATTAAAATTTTATTAATTTGTTTTCTTATAATGTATAGAAATTGTATTACATTGTGTATGAAAAATTATTATTTTTGAAAAAACAATTTTTAGGTGGATTATATTTTTAATGAAAAGAATACATGATTATATTTCAATATATTTTTATTTTATATAAGAAATATAATTTTTAAAGGGTTGTATTTTTGAAAATCTATTATTTTTTAAAAATAAATTTTTTTACATTCAAAATACATTTTTGAAACTATTTTTATAAATGTTTTTATGAGAAAATATTATATCAAAAACTTTAAAGATGTTTTGGAATATTAAATCTAACATTTTATGTAAAAAATTTCATTTAAAAATTATGGATGTTGTTTATATGCATAGGTATGGCCATGAACTACATATAACACAAAAAATCAATGAATATTTTAGTTTTTTTGTATATGGTTCAATTTATTCCTGATCCATTAATGAAAACCATTATATATATATGTTCACTTATATTTATATATATATCTGTAAATATTTATTTTCATGTTTTCAATAGTTAAACCCTCTAGTGAAACTTAAATATGGAGCCATCAAAAAATGTTTTATAAAAATTCCCTCCTTAGTCTTTGTAAATATGATAGGGATCTGGGGAGTGAAACCAACCCTCAAAGATGGGTAGGCACAACAAATCCTTCAATGTTCCAAAGTGGAAATAAGTTATTAGTTTTTTTGATATTTCATAGTATTTTCTGAAAAAAAAATCACTTGAATATTTTATTTAGAGAATTATATCCTAATATTTGTAAAGGTAATTATAGTTTGAATGATTAAAATGAATTTTCCAAATAATAAGTATTTTCAAAGGATTTTAGCATAATTTCTTAATATATATTTGGATAACCCTAAAAAATATATTTTTGGTAAAATATCTATTATACCGACTACTTGATATAAAGGAAATATGTTTTTAAAATAATGTATTCAAAGTAATATATATTTTTAATTATTTTGGAAATGTGTTATCTATGATGCTTTTTAAAAAACCCTAGAATTAAATTTTTAAACGTAATTAACAATTGTATATATTTGACATTTTTTTGAAATAGTTCTAAAATGGTATTTATAAACAGGATTTTTACTTGTTTTTAAAACCCCTTACTGAGAAATTTAATTTTTCCACTACATTTTAATTTATTTTTCACATGATTTTTAGAAATATTAAATGATTTACCATTGTAAAAGAGATAGAAAGAGAGAAGTCAAAATAATTATTTTTTTATTAATTGATTAAATTATGATATGTTTTAAAAGTTTTTCGTTTTACTTGAAAACCTAGACCAAAAAGATCCTCAATATTGTAATTTAATACATATTTTATGTTTCTTTTATAAAATATGTACATATATACAAAATTATTTGGTATTAGATCCAGAATTATGGGTCTCGGTTCGCAAATCTTGGTATTATTGAATCAATTTAGATAATTTGAAGACTAAGATGTCTTGGTTATAATTAGGTTCAATTTATAAAGTTTATATATTTTTAATAAAGCCCATATTTCTTTAATTTTTTTAATTAACGAGTACAATAAAAATAGAAATAGAAAGATCCTAAATAAATATTTTAACTCTTCTAGAGGATCTGATTTCATGAATTATTTTGAGTTCATGCTCATATGACTTCATAACCTATATCAACATCTATAGTACCTATAATAAATTTTATGAGTCATTCTATACATCTACTATTCTCTAATTATTTCATGGATCACGGTTTGTAGGTGAAAAGAATTGTATTATAAACTTTTATACCACACTATGTGTGGAAGGTACTATTAGGATATTTTTTAATTCATCACCCTAAATAAGGCATATGATGCAATCATATATTTTTAAAGAGAAGCAAAAGTGGTGACCTATGTGTAGATTACATTTATCAAATATATTTATGTGAAGTATGAATAGTGTTTTTTAAATCATTACGGAAAAATCAATGAGAATATTTTATAAAAATTAGGTTTAAAATTTTTCCTAAAATTTGATATTAATAATATCACCTTTTTAAATAATTTTTGGTTTCTTCATAAATTTGATTAAAATTATCATATTACATTTGGAAAAAAGAAATAATGGATTTTGAAAATACCTTAGGGTACCATTTCCATTCCTGGACCCTTTCTCTTCACAAGAGATTCCAAAATTAAATTACTTATTAAAGGAATGATTTATTTTAGAAGAATTTTTAAACAAAATTTTCTATGTTATTGACAATAATAATGTTATTTTTAGGTCTATAGATCCTCCAGTTTGAATCATTGGATCAAAAAATTTGATTGTGGACGAATTGCGTGGGTAAAATTTTGTTCAATGTTGGTAGAATGTAAAAACAAAGTAATTTTTTAGTATATATACATTATTTATATAAATAAGAAAAGTTGCGAACAAAATCAAATTAGAATAAAGTACATTTTCTAATAGATAATACACAATCTCACACATTGATAGAGAGACACCCTACTCTACAAAAGTATGAAACTAGTTAATTAAAATATTACAATCATTAGTAGTACAAGGGGACATTCTCCAATAAATATAAGAATATAAATTTTATAACTCACCTCCCTAGGTTAATCCATGCATAGGAAAATACCAACAAAGATGTGTAACGCCCCAACCACAGCTACCCAAAGTCGGTGCATTACTTCGTAACATTGGTATGATCACAAAAGATCAAGTCTTGAAAGAGCGATTAGTTTAGTAGCCTTGGAAACACTAGATATATTCATAAATGTTACATTACAACATAAGGTGAAAAAATACAATAACAAAGTCTCCATAGTCCACACTCATATCCTCTTCTGACTATCCCTGCAGGTCATTCCTAAAATACTTCTTTTACATCCTGGAAAATATTAAAATATTGAAAGGGGTGATCTCAGATTCCCAGTAAGGATAACAATATAGCGGAAGCTTTCATCAATAAACATAAACATTTAAGGCAATTTATAACTAAAACAAAAGCTTTTTAAACATGAACTTCAACATAATATGGAAAAAGTAAAATGAGATAATTCCATTCACCTCTTCACATGGATATTCTACTGGTCGAATAATCACATGCAATATCAATAACCACATTCATAATGATGGAATGCATAATGCCAGACATTCTGAAACATTTTGTCAAGGCCTCGGCCAAGATGTCTAAAATGATTAAGGACTTGGACAAAACCATAAATCAAATTGGGAAAGGGCCTCAGACAATTCCACATCTAGTTGTCTCATGATACCTACCGATGCATCGAGAAGCTATAGCGGGCTCCACCCGTCACATGTTAAGTCCAATGCATTCCTCATATGAATAGGTTTAAACATATCATAAACCATAACAGAATCGTATCACAAAAAACATGCATAAAGGAAACATAACATTTCCACATTTCAATCACAAGATATCAATACAACACATTGATATAATAGAAACTCTTTCAAAAACATTTTCAATACCAAAATAAATGAAAGTTAAAACTTTGTATTTATTTTTCATTAAAAAAATGATGGCTTGTAGAGGAAGCCGATACTCAAATAATGGTCACGGTGGTGGAGAAGTCCTTGTCGCCGCATAATTACGGAATGAAAAACATTCCCTTTTTTTTGTTTAGTAAAACGCTTCGTATAAAAAAGATTCCTTTTGAATATATGTAAAAGTCAAAGGGGTTTATACACCGTATAAAATAAATTTCTGTATAAAAACAAATATGGATCAAGGAAAGGAGATTGAGATGAAGTCCATACAAAGATCATTTTTTTAAAATAAAATAGATATATTATGTGTATTCACTATAGGTACACATAAATAAAGTAAAAATACGAAATAAGACATAATAATATCATGACATAATTTGAAAATAGGAGATTAACCCAAAAAATGGAAGTTGGGTTAAGAAGTTCCCTTACCTTGTGTCCGACTTGATTCGACCGTTCTTTAACCTCCTGAATAATAAACTAGAGTTAATATCTACCATTTTCAATTTCATTATCATTTTTATATCACTTATTACAATGTTATGAACATTATGTAATTATTTAAGTTAATAACTGTCGTTTTGTCGATTTTTGGTACTTGAGTCAACAATAAACTTCATATAATTACAAGTTTTTTATGTGGTAGAATATCCATTATCTCCAGAATTATATTCATGATTTAGATGTCATATATATCTTATATATCCAGTATATACATGCATTTATAATATTCCATAACGTTTAGAGGTAAGAAATGAAATGCACCGTTCATGGAGACGGTAAGCCGTACGTACGCATGAACACTACTTTCATTTCTATTTCGTATTTAATTAAATCATAATGATATAAAGGTATATCATAATTCCAGTATAAAATCATATATAATATCATTTACTCCATCCTTTATACATCCCACATATGGTATTAACGATTCCAATCACTTTGAGGGGGCGGTAGTCTACACTTCCTAAAATGAAAATATCACGTTTACCCATAATGGAAACAATAAGGTATGCCATAAATGAGAAATAAATAAGCATAAGTAAAACATAAACATATTATATATCCTATATAAATATATTGACATCTTAATGGCCACCTTTGAAGGTGTTATATGAGTGTTGAACAATCATCGTTTCGTGAGGCAGAAACTCGCCATCCATAGAAACCGTATGTTCTTTAACCATTAGATGTAGATGTGTGTAATTGTAGCTCGAATACTTCTTATAACAACATCCTAGTATATTTAAGATACTGGTGTTGTTACAAAAGAAATTAATAAAAAGAGTTTAGGGGGTTGGAGAAGAAAAATAAAACAAAACAACATTAGAGAAGACATTACCTCAAAATCGGGTAACCCTTTTTGATTTGAGCCAAAGGCTTCCTTGGGAAGAGCTCTGCCCAATGTGAGGCTTCTAGGAGTAAGAGGGGTAAGTTGGGAGAGTATTTGGGTAGAGTTTGGAAGAGCCAAATGGCTTGAAAGTGTGAATGAGGTGGTAGAGGTGGGGGCCTTTTATAAGAGAAGAGGAGGGGCACTCTTGGAAAGTAAGGAAATTTTACATTATTATGAAATGATTTTCGGATTCTAAAGGTCCCACACTTATATAATTCGTGTCTAAGGTGATAAGGGTTATAAATCTACCCATACAATAGACTTTGGACAATTTTAAGCCTTGAATTGTACATTATCTTTTCATTTTATTAAAATCGTTAAATAATGAGGTCATCGCTGCATCATAATGATGTCATAAATAATTTAATTTATTTAATGTATAAAAATTATAAAAAAAATACTATGATGTAGGAAATATTTTTATCTTTCCAATGACTATATATAGTCAAAAATATGACTTGTATAACCCCATATAAAAATTGTTTTAGTAAAACATTTCATCTTTGTGTCATTTTTTACTTTAACATTAAATAAAATGTATTTATGTCATTTTCCAACTAATGTGGCTCCATGTGGTCCCCAAGTTGACCCATGTATTGTCTTGGTCGGCCATGGCACATCAAATGAGGGTAGGACATGTTTCAAGCTCATCTCATATTATTAAAAAATTATTTTTACCTTAAACTACATTAATTACCTCTAATCGCGATTAAGAACTTAAAAGTTTCTATTCACCAAAAATTATTTTAATCTCATTGAACCACATTTTTCTTCTTAATGAAAACCATGTATGTCGTATTTTTGAAAATCAAATCACAGAAGTGTTAATATTTCATTTAAACGAAAATCAGTTATTTAACTACCACTTAGTGGTTTAACTATTCATCAAAAATTGAAGTTTCTCAGAACAATGCCGAAATTTCACCCTGAGCTATAATTGATATTCCGAATTCAAAAATGATTTCTATTTTACAAAATTACAAACATATAAGTTTCATTAATTAATTTTATTATTAATTCCCACTGTCACAACAAATAGCGTGTTTTTAAGAAATAATTTATATCAAAAGATTGGTAATTGTTTATGTCCAATTTCAATGTTAAATTAATTCTAATGACAACCATTGGATAAAATTGTAAAAATATATTCTAATTATACTTTAAAACAACTAAATATTATAATTTATCACTATAAATTATTTTGATTAAAAAAGTTGTTTTTAAGTATTTTTCATTATTCATAAAAAATTAGAAGTTCTCAGAAAAATACCAAAAATTCAACATAGGCTATTTTCGACATTCCGAATCCAAAAATGAAGCCCATTTTGAAATATAAAATTTCTATATTTTTAAAAAGTGGTTAATACTATTCATAACAGCTACTTCGATTAGTCGCGGTATTTTAGAACTCGAAGTTGCGTACAATGCAAGCTATTGCATTATTGAATGAGAAGCGTATTGTGGAAGCTCGGGGTGTTACATTCTCCCCTCCTTCAATAAATTGCGTCCTCGCAAGTTGAAATTTTTCTTGGAAAATAAAAGGTTGAAAATAGAAAATACCTTTGTGGAAAACCCACATCGGAAATAAGATTAATAAAATTTAGACTTAATAAGAGGGAAAGGGAAATGAAAAAGTCACCACCCAATTATGATCTCGATTAGGAGAACATTGGTGGAAATTAGAGACATATAATTTGAGGAACAACGTAAATATTTGTAGGGAGTGATTGAGGTCATCAATCACAATCAACTGTCAAATTGAGGGCCTCAAATCCTTCAATCTATGTTGATTTAAAATATCATCAGTTTAATAAGACATAAGGTATTAGGATAACACATTTTTTTGTTTTAATATCCCTTTACTAAAGTTTTAGAATTAATTTATTCATTGAATAAGAGATAGGTATATATATATATTTATGTTTGACAATTAGATTTTCAACCTTCAACTCATATTTCACTCAAAAAGATAATAGAACTCAAAAATATTATACTTATCTTAATTGTATATGGTTCCAAATGTTAACACATACCATTTAGATTAGTAAAATTATTTTTTAATAACCAGGGACTTCCTGTAGGCTAGTGGTAGGAAATAATGGCCTGTCGCACTATGGTTGTGGGTTCGATTCTTGCAGCTTTGTCTGACGCGACGGGTTATGCCACACCCTGCAGGTTGTCCTTTTCCTAAAACTATAGTATTATAATATTCCAAAAATAGTCTTCATAAATTTTTTAACCATAAACAATACTATCCAAAGATCAACTTAATCCACTCCAACCTTTATAGTTATCCAAAATACCTCTGTCCAGACTTTCTCTAAAAGTTCTGTTAATTCCAAAATCAATTTATCAGATTCCCCAAACAAAGTAAAGTTTCTCTTACTGTCACATACTAATCATATTAAAGCCTTACTGAAATCAACAAGTACTGTAGTACAATCCTTATATATATATCACATTATTCTAATAACCAGAATATATTCCATGAGTCCAAAATAATCAATACATTAATTATTCCGCTTCAACTATAGTAACAACATAAGATTGTCCTTGATCCCTTGGACTTTTCTGAGGTAAGTTTCCCTGATGCTTAGGATATTCATTTGCATAATTCCCCATTTCCCTACAATTGTAGCATTCAACATTGATAGCCTCTTTCTTTCCCTTGCAATCACGCGCCTGGTGACCTTTTTCTCCACATTTATAACAAACTCCCATTCCTTTTAAGCAAGTACCAGGGTGATTCTTCCCACAATTATCACATAATGGAAAATCCTCCTTTCCCTTTTTCCATTTATCTGTCTCTTGTTCCACCATTCTCTTCTTCTCTTTCTTTACTTTGTTGTCAGAAGACTTAGAGAATTCCTTTTCTGTCTTGATAGCACATGAGACAATATCTTCATATGTTGAAAAAGATTGTGATACTAAAGCTCTACAGAGAAATGGTTTTAACCCATAAAAGAAACGATCAATCTTACTTCTTGGGTTATGTATATAATCTGCAGCATACCTCGCTAACCTTGTAAAGTTGGCCTCATACTTTGCGACATTCTCATCCTCCTTTTGTTTCAGACTCAGAAATTTCCTTTCCATATCTGCTCGATGGTCATGAGGAAAGTATTTTTCTTTGAAAAGCACTTTGAACTCCCTCCATTCCATATTCGATAAGTCATCATCTTCCTTTTTATTTTGAATCAATGACCACCATTGATCGGCATCTCCAGTGAGGCGGTAAACTGCCATGATAACCTTCTCCCTTTCGCTACTCCCCAAGGCGTGGAATATTTTCTCTATGGTTTTTATCCATTGCTCAGCTACTAACGGATTTGTAATCCCATTAAATGTTGGTCGTTGTTTCCTCATGAAGCGGTCAAACATTGATCCTCCACATTGTGGATCAGGGTGATCCATACGAGTAAGGTTAATATTCATAACCTGAGTGAGTTTTCCCAGTATGGTAATAAGTTGATCAGCACCAGTTGTATCTCCAGATCCACAATAATTATCTTGAGAAGGAGGGAAATCCCTACATGGAGTGCGTGTATTGATACGGTTTCCTTTCCTTCCACTAGGCGCCATTTCTAAACAATGGCATAAACTAGATTAGTTTATGAAATAAAATACATAATTCCCTATTTGTAAAACACTTTACATAAATTGAACTATTTATGGATATAATCCATAATCATAAAAAGAAATTTTTTCTTTGAGAAAGTATATACTCATAACCCTTCATAGTGGTTTGTAAATAAAATGAGAATTATCCTTAGCATATCTCCCAGGAGTTTGGTAACCAAGAGTGCAGCAAGGCCCGTTGTCGTGCACCAGTTCCCGTTCGATTCTAGCTCAAAGCGGTGTTTTCGGGTTTTACCCCTAGGTACATCTATGACAGCGCCGTCTCTACATGCTCGTATCCAGACAGGGATGTATTTCTCGGAAAACTCACAAAATATCTATAATAACAAAATTCTAGGAAGTTATCCTATAATAATCCTTAAAATCTATCTTCGGGCTATGTGCTCTAATTAGAGTTTATCTAAATCTAGCTTCCAAGGTTACTACTAAACTTCCTCTGATTACAACTGTAACGCCCTGACCCCAGCTTCCCAGAGTCGGTGCATTACTTCATAACATTGTCATGATTACAAATGATCAAGTCTCAAAATACCGATTATTTTAGTAGCCTTGGAAACAGTAGATACATTCATATACGTTACATTACAACATAAGGTGAAAAACTAAAATAACAAAGTCTCCATAGTCCACACTCATATCCTCTTCTGACTATCCCTGCAGGTCATTCCTAAAATACTTCTTTCACATCCTGGAAAATATTAAAATATTGAAAGGGGTGAGCTCAGATGCTCAGTAAGGATAACAATATAGCGGAATATTTCATCAATAAACCTAAACATTTAAGGCAATGTATAACTAAAACAAAAGCCTTTTAAACATGAACTTCAACATAATATGGAAAAAGTAAAATGAGATAATGCCATTCACTTCATCACATGGATATTCAACTGGTCGAATAATCACATGCAATATCAATAACCACTTTCATAATGATGGAATGCATAATGCGAGACATTCTGAAACATTTTGTCAAGGCCTCGTCCAAGACGTCTAAAATGATTAAGGCCTCAGCCAAAACCATAAATCATATTTGGAAAGGGCCTCGGCCAATTCCATGTCTAGTTGTCTCATGAGACCTACCATTGCATCGAGGAGCTATAGCGGGCTCCACCCGTCACATGTTAAGTCCAATGCATTTCTTATATGAATAGGTTTAAACATATCATAAACCATAACATAATCCTATCACATAAAACATGCATAAATGAAACATAACATTTCCACATTTCAATAAAAAGATATCAATACAACACATTGATATAATAAAAACTCTTTCAAAACCATTTTCAATACCAAAATAAAGGAATGTTAAAACTTTGTATTTATTTTTCATTAAAAAAAATGATGGCTTGTAGAGGAAGCCGAAACTCAAATAATGGTCACGGCGGCGGAGAAGTCGTTGTCTCCCCATAAGTACGGAAATAAAAACATTCCCTTTTTTTCATTTAGTAAAACGCTTCGTATAAAAAATATTCCTTTTGAATATATGTAAAAGTCAAAGGGGTTTATACACTGTATAAAATAAATTTGTGTATAAAACCAAATAAGCCTCAAGGAAAGGAGATTGAAATGAAGTCCTTAAAAAAATAATTTTTTTAAAATAAAATACATATATTATGTGTATTCACTATAGGTACACATAAAGAAAGTAAAAATACAAAATAATACATAATAATATCATGACATAATTTGAAAGTAGGAGATTAACCCAAAAAATGGAAGTTGGGTTAAGAAGTTCCCTTACCTTGTGTCCGACTTGATTTGACCGTTCATTAACCTCCTGAATAATAAACTAGAGTTAATATCTACCAATTTAAATTTCATTATCCTTTTTATATCACTTATTACAATGTTATGAACATTATGTAATTATTTAAGTTAATATCGGTCGTTTTGTCAATTTTTGGTACTTGAGTCAACAATAAACTTCTTATAATTACAAGTTGTTTATGTGGTAGATTTTCCATTATCTCCAGAATTATATTCATGATTCAGATGTCATATATATCATATATATCTATTATATACAAGCATTTATAATATTCCATAACGTTTAGAGGTAAGAAATGAAATGCACCGTTCATGGAGACTGTAAGCCGTACGTACGCATGAACGGTACTTTCATTTCCATTTCGTATTTAATGAAATCATAATGATAAAAAGGTATATCATAATTCCAGTATAAAATCATATATAATATCATTTACTCCATCCTTTATACATCCCACATATGGTATTAACGATTCAAATCACTTTGAGGGGGCGGTAGTCCGCACTTCCAAAAATGAAAATATCGCGTTTACCCATAATTGAAACAATAAATTATGGCATAAATGAGAAATAAAGAAGCATAAGTAAAACATAAACATATTATATATCCTATATAAATATAGTTACATCTTAATGGCCACCTTTGAATGTGTTATATGAGTGTTGAACAATCATCGTTTCGTGAGGCAGAAATTAGCCATCCACAGAAACCGTATGTTCTTTAACCATTAGATGTTGGTGTGTGTAAGTTTAGCTAGAACACTTATTATAAAAACATCCTAGTATATTTAGGATACTGTTTCTGTTACAAAAGAAATTAATAAAAATAGTTTAGGGTGTTGGAGAATAAAAATAAAACAAAACAACATTAGAGAAGACATTACCACAAAATCGGGTAACTCTTTTTAATTTGAGCCAAAGGCTTCCTTGGGAACAGTTATGCCCAAAGTGAGGCTTCTAGGAGTACAAGGGGGAAGTTGGGAGAGTATTTTGGCAGAGTTTGGCCGAGCCAAATGGATTTAAAGTGTTAATGAAGTGGTAGAGCTGGGGGACTTTTATAAGAGGAGAGTAGGGGCACTCTTGGAAAGTAAAGAAATTTTACATTATTATACAATGCTTTTCGGATTCTAAAGGTCCCACACTTATATAATTGGTGGCTAAGGTGATAAGGGTTCTAAATCTACCCATCCAAATATCTTTGGACAAGTTTAATCATTGTATTGTACATTATCTTTTCATTTTATTAAAATCGTTAAATAATGAGGTCATCGCTGCATCATAATGATGTCATAAATAATTTAATTTATTTAATGTATCAAAATTTAAAAAAAAAATACTATGATGTAGGAAATCTTTTTATCTTTCCAATGACTATTTATAGTCAAAAATATGACTTGTATAACCCCATGTAAAAATTGTTTTAGTAAAACATTTCATGTTTGGGTCATTTTTTACTTCAACATTAAATAAAATGTATTTATGTCATTTTCCAACTAAAGTGGCTCCATGGGGTCCCCAAGTTGACCCATGGATTGTCTTGGTCGGCCATGGCACATAAAATGAGGGTAGGACATGTGTCAAGATCATCTCATATTATTGAAACATTATTTTTACCTTAGACTACACTAATTACCTCTAATCGCGATTAAGAACATAAAAGTTACTATTCACCAAAAAATATTTTAATCTCATTGAACCAAATTTTTCTTCTAAATGACAAAAATGTATGTCGTATTTTTGAAAATCAAATCCCAGATGTGGTAATATTTCATTTAAATGAAAATTCAGTTATTTAACTACCACTTAGTGGTTTCACTATTCATCAAAAATTGAAGTTTTTCAGAACAATGCCAAAATTTCACCCTAAGCTATAATTGATATTCCTAATTCAAAAATGTTGTCTATTTTACAAAATTACAAACATATAAGTTTTATTAATTAATTTTATAATTAATTCCCGCTGTCACAACAAATAGCGTGTTTTTAAGAAACAATTTATATCAAAAGATTGGCAATTGTTTATGTCCAATTTCAATGTTAAATTAATTCTAATGACCACAATTGGATAAGATTTTAAAAAAATATTCTAATTATAATTTAAAACCACTAAATAGTATAATTTATCACAATAAATTATTTTGATTAAAAAAGTTGTTTTTAAGTATTTTTAACTATTTATAAAAAATTAGAAGTTCTCAGAAAAATACCAAAAATTCAACATAGGGTAATTTTGATATTCCGAATCCAAAAATGAAGTCCATTTTGAAATATAAAATTTCTATATTTTTAAAAAGTGGTTATTACTATTCATAACGGCTACTTTGATTAGTCGCGGTGTTTTAGAACTCGAAGTTGCGTACAATGCAAGCTATTGCATTATTGAATGAGAAGCGTATTGTGGAAGCTCGGGTGTTACAAGAAGAGAGAAAGATTGCAGAGGCAAACGGGAAAGATAATAACCATCTTTACAAGTGAGAAAATTTCAAATATATAGAATATAGTTTATTTAAAATTCAATTTAGGTAGGCTATTTATAAGGAAAATAAGCTGGCCAATAGATTATAACTGTTTATTTCTTTGAAAATATGTTTGTAATGGTGAAAATAATATATCGATTATGAAATATTGAAACATATAAGTTTGTTTATATAAATAATACATGATTTAGGAAAATAAATCGTTAAGATATAATATGATTAATTTTTTTTAATTTAAAAAATATATATATATTAATTTTCAATTATATGTTAGATATTATTTTAATTAAAAATAAATTTAAATTCAGAATGATAATAATGGTATAACATATAATTAAAAAATGATTATTATTATATTATATATATTTAAAATTTAAATGGTAATGTTTAATGTGTAAAAATAATAATAATTCCAATGATAGTAGTGAAAATGTTTAATGGAATTAATGATGACAATGTTTAAATATTAAGGATAATGTTCTATGAAATGTTCAATTTATTCTAACCATGAATTGTGTGACCCAAGGTTAGCAACACATGTAGATCCATCCTTTTTCAATATGCTTAGTGTAATGGTTTGGTTGGTCACCTCACTAGAGGCTCGGTTACATAACATCAGTATAGAGTGTGCAATGAGGTATGTATAGGCCCATGAGAATGCATGTGTATTGGTGGGCCATGAACCACATGTGTATGTTAGTGTTTTGGTTGCCAACACCAGTGATAGCTAAAGTGGGTTGAGGTAGTGGTTGTATTATTAAGTATCTACTATACAAATATTAATTCGATATGGGATGATAATGTGGGTTACTATTCACCCACCCTGAATAACACCCATATAAAACATGTCAATTTCATTGAATTCATCATTTCTGTATGATAATTCATTATATCACATACCTAAAAACTTCCTAATATCCACTATTCTTCCTCCACATGATAGGCTGAAGCTCCACCACTGTCATATTCATCAATTGTTTAAATCTCTTGATCTATCTGTCATAAGAAATAAACACTGTGTGAGACCTCCCCACAGTACACCTTGAAAATCTCCATCTATTGTCAATGTTCTGAGTGGAAAAATTCATATCCATGAACTTCCACCATAGGTAATCATCCTACAAAAATCCTCAACCACTACTGGAAAGCCATTCCTTCCCAAGGAATCGTGGCAAGGCCAAAAATTAATATAATATTTATATTAATAGACATATATAATCTAATTGGGTTAACATCCTCAACTGTATATATATATATATATGAAAATAAATATAAACAAAGGAATTTCCATTATTTTTTTTGGTTTGAGACTCAATAACTATGATTCTTCAGGCTCAGACCCTCATAGATCGGTAGGTACACTATTTAATGTTCGAAAATTTCTCCTTCATGTTTAATCCTCAAGATTTAGCCAATGTAAGTTATTGTTACCAAAAATTATTATATAAATATACATATATTTGTATATGTATAAGAGAGTTCCCTCTATCCCATTGGTTCCCCCAGTCCAACCTTCTAATATTTTCATTTATCAAGATACCAGACTACCTTTCCTTAGTAGTGGAGAAAGGCTTTCTCTTCTCTCGCTAATTCTTAGATTTAATGTAATAGAGTTGTATTTTTAAATTTATAATTTTAAAACTCATATTTATGTTAAATAAATTATATTAAATTAAATTCCATCTATGAAACTATATTTTTAGTTTATAATGCATCCTTTTTCATAAGAAAACCAATATTATATAACAGGATATATATATTTTCAAATAAAAAGATTATTTAATTTTTTCTGAATTTTTAAGAAAATTGTTTTTAATTATGTATGAAAATATACTATATTCTAAAACATCATTTTTAAGTGAATTATATTTTTTAATAAAATTATATATGATTTTATTTAAATATATTCCTTTATGTAATAATGGTTTTCTAAAAAGGATATATTTTTAATAAATACTATTTAATAAAAAATAATTTTATTATATTCAAAATATTATTTTGGTACAATATGTATAAATGTTTTTATGAAAGAAGAATATTTAAAAAAGTTTAAAGGTTTCTCAAAATATTTAATCTAGTATTTTATGCGAAAATTAACATTTAAAAATTATAGATGTTCCACATATGTATAGGTATGGCCACCACTATGTATTTCACTAAAAATGCATGCATATTTTTTTAAAAAGAATACTCTATTAATATATATTTATAAAATCCTAGATTTTTTTTGAAAATTATTTAAATTTTTTTTATATTTTATGTAAAATAGTTTTTTCGAAAGAGATTAAAAACTGTATTTTTAAAAATAATTTTCAATAGTTTTGAAAACCCCTTATTGGGAATTTTGATTATCACCCAATGTATTACAATTTTTCACAATATCACTATAAGTATTGAGTCTGTTTGGACACATTAAGATGATATTGCAAGAAAGGTACCAATATCTATCTATTTATTAATTAATTAATCTCTAATATGTTGTAATTGTTTTTTCCTTTTTCCTACAAAACTAATACTGGAAAAGATCCTCAGGACTGTAATGAACTATATATCTTCATTTTTTTATAATAAATATACATTTATATACATATACATCAATATTTATTAGGTAATATGGAATTGAGGGTCTATGGTTGCTACATATTTTCCCTATGAATTCTACATCCAAGAGAGCCAATATACCTTATTTTCAAGGAAAGATTATATTTAGAAAATTTCCCACATTATACATCAAATTTAAAACTGACACTAGATGAGGAGTCATCTATTTCCTTATGTTTGGTGGGATAATAATATTCCTTAAATTTTTGTTTTTTATAAGATGTGACATCATACCACATGATAAACATTTTGATTGTTTCCTTAATAATATGAATATTCTTTTTCGAAATTGTTCACATTTTTAGAGGAAGTAACATATACCCAAGATTATTTCTGGAGGATTCCCATGCTGTAAGGTTCCACCCCCTTTATGTCTGATTATTAAATTAAATTGATTTATTAAATTTAAATTTTTCTATAATAACTTCTATGCGTTGTTGGTTTTCCACCAAATTGAATGAATTAAGGTAATTAAATTGAAATTTAGTGGTATGATCACATCACATGACTCATGTGTGATTATAGAATTACTCCCTTGGATAATTTAATGTTATATGGTCAGAAACCATATCCTATCTTATATTAAAGCCTGAAAAAAAATATTATTAATTTTAAACCTTAGGTCATGGAATCCCTTATAGGTCATGATATTCAGGGATGGAATCCCTTATTATATGAGATACATAGGAATGTAGTCTCTTAATAAATGTGATACTCTGTATTGGAATCCATTATTATTTTTGATACTCTATCATGTAGTCCCTAATAATTATTGATGCGTGATAATTTTGTCCTTTATTACTCATGATACTGAGGGATATCGTCCCTTATTACCCAATGAGACTCTTTCGAATATTATTAGATGCATGAAATATGTTTTTTGTCACAGAAAACACTATATATATGTCGATATATATAACAACATATATAATACATATATATACATATATATGTATACATACCAACATATATATACTTATATATATATGGAAACACATGCCCATAGATATAATTTCTTATTCTGAAATAGGTAGTGTATGACTGGTTTCCTTTAGAAACTAGAGCCGAATCGTTTATAGTTGATATATCATATTTACACTATCATATCTACACACTTCCATTTTATATGCACTGGATGAACTATACTAGACGTCGTTGGTTGTGACCTATTGAGTATATATCACACCTTATTCACACGGCTAATTGGAACTTAATCAAAATTCATGGATGTAGGTAGGGATAAAGGGAACATCCTACTTTGGATACTTGATTTTCTATACTTGGATGGAGTATATGAGCGAAGGATTAATATTTTGATTTTTATACTATTAGATATATATTTTTTGTCTTTTTGTTCATTTGTATATATGTTGTATATGTCTGCTACTCGGTTTTCATGTATTTCCATTTATGTATAGAATACAGACATGACATCATTTTATACATGATATTTAGCTTCTTCTAACTATTTATTATTTCATAATGACGTATGATTATACTATTCATTTATTATTATATTTGTATTTATTATTATTATATTAATACTCTGTGATATACTATGATAATGGGGGTATATTCTCCCCACAATAAGATCATAGACCCCCCTATTAGTTTCTAGCCTCTAACATAGGGGAGGCACATTTGAGGCCGTGTGGCCAACATGTTTGATTACTTATGAGTGAACCGATTCTATGATGTTGCAAGATCCAAATTCCTCTCATTCTTATTTTGGTAATTCTAATAATTATATAATAAAATGATCAAGAAATTTTATAATCAAAAGATTGGAAATTAGACTACCATAGTTAAAAATTAAATGGAATTATAAGATAATTATTAAAAAGAGGAAAAATAAATCTATGGAAATTAAAAATAATTTTTAAGTAAATGAAAAATCTATAGATAATAATGATAATCTAAACAAATTTATTTCACATGTATACATGAAAAATTAAAAATGAATTATTGATTTGTTAGAATATATGTATAAAATTGAAAAGGGGTGTTATAAACACAAGGATGAAAATAAAATGTTACGAAATACTACTTCTAGTTAAAATGAAAGTGTATTGGTTTACATAGAGGCCATTCAGATTAAGACTAGAATGTGAAAAGGTGAAATTGAAGGTCTGAAGTAAAATATATATACATTTTTTCATTTAAGATAGAGTTCTGATAAGTTGATTTAGTTAAAATGAAAAAAATAAGTATTGTCTTATGCATGATCCTCTTATTCCATCAATATTAAAAACTAAATTTATAAAAGAGAAATCCAAAGGAATTTCATTAGTAAACAATTTCATGTGTGGAGATTATAGCCATTATGAATCTGATTTTCTGTTCAGGTTTGTCTAATAACTTTTTAATAAGATAGATTAATTGTTTAAATATTCATTCAAGGTTTAAAAATATATACTATATTCATCTTTGGTTACCAAAGGTTCTTATTTGAATCTAATTGAATACAAATTTTATATATTCTAAAGTAAATTAATCTATTGGGTTTATAGAGAGTATACATTTCATTAAATTTTTATCCTTGGTATATTAGCATGAGATTTGGATATTCTATTTAATGTTTCCTTATAACTACCTTTTATATCTACTATCTTTTGGATTTCTAATATGTTCTCGTCAGTTTTCTATTTTATGTGAATTAAATAATTGTAAAACTTTATTTATTTTATGGTTTACAAAAATTAACATAAATATGTATTTATATGGCTATTGAGCACATTATAATCTATATCACTTATAGTTTATTGGAATATATAGTATTATTGGTTACTTTTAATTCATTTATTATCATTTTACAATTCCTCAAACATGTTAACATATTTAATTATTGATTTAGTTATCAAATGTATATATATTGATGAATTTCTCAATGTTTAATATTATTTCAGTATGAAATATCTGTAAAATGTATGGATTCTTTAATGTAAATGATTCATTAATTTTGTTGGAGATTTTTTATCTCTTTGTCTACAAGTTTATCATATGATTAAATCTTCTTAAACATTTAGTAAAATTTTGAAATTAATTCATTAAATATGTATTTCAATGAATGTTTAAATATTATTTTTCTTAAATATTTTTAATCATGTTTTATCAGATCTTATTTTTTGATTATTATACTTATGTTTCATGACTTGGGTATTATTTTAAAACATATATTTTATATTATTTATTTAAAAATTTTAATCCTATTAAAATGTAAAGTTTATTCACTTTTTTAGATTTCAATATTTTTTATCATATTTGAAAATTTTGAGATTATAGTTTATAATTTTTTGGATTGTCTTCATAAATACTTATTATATTTGGTGAAAATAATTGATTTTTTTACATGAATCATAATCAGTTTTTTGAATTTCTTTATCATTTGAGAAGTGAACTAAATTTTAAAATAAAAAGATTAATCTGTTATTCTGATAACATATTCTGGAGTATGATGTGATTTCATAGTTTTATTTTATCTTAAAGCTTGTTAATTTTCTAGATTTCATATTGGTTAATTCTAGGTATGTTTATATATACATATATCCTAAATATATTATTTTCATAAACTATTTATTGTACTTATATCTTAAATCATCATGATCTTAAAATCCATTTTAATATACTTTAATCATTCCATAATAATTTATAACATGTTTTATAGTTTAAAAATGTTTATCATTCTCTCTTAGGAATGGTATTTTGTTTATAAGGAGAGTGTTTTATTATTTTATTTCTTAAATCATGATAAGTATTATCAACTTTTTCTTGGTGTTTTCTATAAGGATAAAATATTTTTAATATATTTAATTGAGCTTTGGGTTTTTATTTCATATATTATTTAAATAATTTTTTTGATGATAAATTTAGAAGACATAGTTTCTTTCCTAGAAATGATTATTTAACATAAGTGGTATAATAGTATTTTCAATGATAATATTAGAAGAGTTAGTTTATTCATATATAAATAGAAAATTTTCTACTGAAATATATTATTTTTGATATTCCAATAAGGTGGAGAATTTTTTGAAATTATATATTTTTTGTAATTATCAAAAAATGAAAATTTTTTAGAGTCTCCTCGATCCACTCTATATATTTATGTTTTTATAAATAAAATACCTCATTATTTCAAACATGGATATTAAATATACTTGTCTTTATTCCCTTTAACATGAGTTATGAAAATCATAAAGGTATTTATTTTTTGAAACATTGAAATAATGATATTGTGTTAATGGAAAATTCTAGGATGAAATGCTATTAAATTTAATATTTGTTAATTATAAGGATTTTTATTTATCATTATTTATTCTTTTTATTTTATAATTATTGTTTTTTAAATAAATAAGTCATATATCTTGGAATACAAGTCATAAAAAATGGATTTTTTAATATGAACATGTCTTGATGTCTTATGAAAGTTTCAGAGTAATATGAATCATTTTAGGAAGTCGTACAAAAATTTAAAAGGGATAAATTTTATTTAGAATTCATATATTTTTTATTTTAATTTATCTTGAATCTTTAAAATTTGTAAGGAAATTATTATGTTAGATGAAGGGGACATTAAATCCATATGAAAAGCAAGATTCCACAAAAAATGGACTTCCAAGTCATAGGAAAAATTTAAATTTATATAAAAATATTAATGTAATATGAAAAGTGACTTGAGAAGTTTTAAAATCAAATTAAGCTACATTTACATGACTGTTTTATACATTTATTACTTGTATATAATAATTGATTTATTTAATCAATTTATATTTTATATATTTATTAATTATTTATGTTGATTCCATGAAGAATATTTTTTAATTTTTTATGAATAATTAAATATAAATCATATAAGTATAAGTATGTTTGACTTTTATTACATATATTTATGGAATAAAATATGGAATGTGATACTAATGTATTTTGAAAGTAAAATGGGGAACAATATTTGGATACATAGCATTGTTCAGAGTTGTGCATTGGGGATAAAATTAATAACACATTATCATGAGTTTTGAAAATCCATGGTGTTTGAGAGAGTGTAGTGACTCATATTTCTTATGTTGGATATTCAAAATGATTAGTAAAATTTGACCACACCATGGAGGATACTGTTTTTAGTTAATATTGTATCTAAGAAAAAATTACATCTTAAAACATGAATTATGATATCTTAACATCTCTTGGTAGTTTGAACATCATATTTCAATCTCTTTGATCTATAATTATTAGATATATTTCACCTTGTTATAGAGCATTTTACCATGAATAATAGTTGAATTTCACATGCACCATGAGGAATAATATAGAATATTTCAAGATGTGGTAGTATCTTTATTCATATGTTTTTAAAGCAGTTGAAAATGGTAACTCATAAGACCAAAATAAGCACATGTATATTATTTTCGATGGAAGTGGCTAAAGAAGCTGAGTTTTTTGAATTTTATGAAATGGGATTGTGGTTAAGAACCAAAACATAATAATAGTTGTGGTCTATTCATGGATAATTAAAATGTATTGAAGCCCAACAACACATTATGGTTGGAATACATGGTCGATATTCGGGATGTACTGTAAATTTAAAAAATGAGAATATTAAAATTGATTTATCTATGGAGATCTATGCTTTCCTACTATAACTCTTTAACTGGTTCAAGATTTAGATTCTGGTATAATTAAATTCTAAAGGATCTATTGTTTATTGGGATCAATGGGGATAATTTATTACATTTTTTTAATTTCTCAATGCTCATTCATTTTTATTTATATTTGAAAAAGATTCAAACAAATTAATGGAAACATCTATTCGGAAAATATAATTTTAATTTATTATAGAAGGATATAGAGTTTAATGCTAGGAATATAACTAATATTTTATTATATAATTATGGTTTCCATGGAAAAAAATGAAAAATTAAAGATAGTGAGTGATACTTATAACAACCCAAATTTTTTGATATGTTTACTTTTAATGTTAATTTTCCAAAAGCTTACATTGAACAAAACACCTAGCTTAATCAAAAAAATGAAATATTATTATAACAAAGACATTAAATTGGTGGAAATGAATAATATTAATAACATTATGAAATTTATATATTATATGTTCAATATAATATTTTTCATTCATATTATGTGTTTTCTAGACATGATATAAAAATAAATCCACTTCTACGCATAAATGGCTCTATTTTTTTCATGGTAGTTTTTCTGCCTTTTGATAGAACACTTGTTTTAAAACTAAATTCTCACACTTTTATAAAATTTATTAGAAAAAATAAACTAATTATTTGAAATAATAATAAAATAATTTCCTTTGGTTGATTTTTTTATATTTTTCTGAGAATTTTCAGGGTTTTATGAATAGTGGAAAATACTGGATCTTAATTGAAAACTTTTCATTTAAATAAATTATTTTATAAAATATTATTTTTTTCTGGTTATAAAATATCATTAGATTAATTTTATTTCCTTTAATATAATTTATATCCCTGTAATCAATTCTATATTGGCTTTGGATATAAAAACATTTCAATATTTTCAATGTTTTCTCTTATAAAACTCATTTTCTCATTCCATCAACATGATTAATTTTTAATTAATTATTTCCATTTATGCATTTTGAATTTTGAAAAATCGATTCAATATTTATAATAAGAAGGTATAAATTTTTTATATATTCACATTCTTTTTTGGACCAATGAATAGTAACTTTAGTATTTTTTATTACCACAGTTAAAGGTAAATCATGTAATTAAGGGTTAGAATAATACTAAAAATATTATAAAATTACCCTAAAACATTTCAATATTTTATTAGATGGGTTATTTTGAAACAAAATAATCCATAAGAATAACTTATGAGCTCTTGGAGTCACTAGGATGACTTGATGACATTTAGAGTATTTTATTTTAAAAAATAGTCAAATATGTCATACTTTTGTTTTTAACAAGTTAAATATTTTAATATGTGTATTCCTAATGTATATATTCAACTATAAATATTATTAAAAAATCATTTTTTATTAATCATGGGAATTTATTTTTAGTTTTTAATAAATGAATAATTAACTTAAAATCTTGCACAACGATGATGTATTAATTGCTTAATTAATAGAAATATCAAATAAATTAAATTTCATATATTAGAATAAATATTATTTTCGGTAATTAGTGTAATACATGAATTTTATATATTATTTCAGAATATTGGGGATATGTTAAAATAGGTATTTCAAATATATATTGGTGTTATTACATTTTTAAAATTTTATGTAATGAATAATGTCAAAATTAGTATTAATGATATTTTTAAATAAATATTATTTTAATAAATTATATAAAATTAATAAAAATATAAATTTTTTTAAAAATAATTGGGATAAGGATTAAAATATCACCAATGATCCATTTATTATTCATTTTTAACTTTCTAGTAACTATATTAACCATTAAAAAGTAAATGCACATGTCATCACAGTAAAAGTTAAAGTGATTAAATAATGGTTAAAGCTAAATGATATGGATAATAATGCAAAATAAGATCGTCTTAAAATTATTTTTAAATAGTATTTAAACCTATAATCATCATATATTATAAATAATTCACTTTTTGTCTATTTAAAATTGAAAATTAATTTAAATAAATTTAATATTTTGTGAGTTCCCAAAATTACCCATCACCTTAATTATAAAAGGGAACCTCCCATCACTTATACACAATAAATTAAAAAATATATCTCAACCATAACTTACCCATTTATCTTCACAACTTCCTTATACATGTTTTTGATGTCTTGGACTTCCAAAAATGCCATACCTAGATCTTTTAATAATAGATATAAAGAAATTCCATTGAAGAAAAGGTTATCATTTTTATTAACTATATCAACATCATTTCTTTTTCTACATCCACTTCATATGTTTATTTCCTGAAAAATTAATATATATAGTATCATATATATTCTATGATTTTATTATGTTCATGGGAATACAATATTTATTATTTTTTCTATCCTATGAAAAATGAAAGCACTACACGTGTGTACGTACAACTTGTTGTCTCCACACTGTGGTGTAATCTGTTATTCATCACCACTTTCCTTGGATGAGTATAATTATATAAATAATAGATATATATTATAATTATGAAATGATATTTATGCTGAAAAAATTAATATACCATCATCTATATCACCCAATCACCATTAAGGTAATGATATCGTCACTCGTGCGTACGTACGACCTTCCGACTCCACGATGCGATGTGATTAAATTTAAATATTCACCATTAAAGAATGATTATAAACATATATTTAATGATTAAACATTATATATAAAATATTAATATATTTCTTTATATGTTTTATCTATACCCTATTCAAAAAAACTGATACATTCATCACAGAACATGCATAAGAAATGAAGCAGTTAACACTCAGAACAAGGGAAATAATTAAATATTATTAACAAATTGTTGATGAAATAATATAATAATATCATATATGATATCATAAATATAAATAAAATTATGATATAAGTTAATAAAATTTGTAAAATCATTGTACATGATGTTAAATCACGTTCGACTAAATGTAGGTTAAGGTAAGGGTCTTCATCTTAATCTCTTTTCACTAATGAATAATTTTATGTTATATACCTAGATTCTTTTATAAGGTGTATATATAGAACCTATGACTTATCATGCCATTAATTTATTTATTATCACGTTATATAATTCTTTTAAATGTTTTTATTTCATGGGGATTATGATTTAAATGTTTAAAGTGGTTTGGGACACCTTAAATATTTAAATATTTAGTTATCAAATATTTTTTTCCATGTCAATATTCATGATATTATTTCACATATTTATATTTATTGATATAAAAGGATTATAAAGGGATGTTATTGTATATTTTTATTTTTATTCAATGGTTTTAAAAAGGAATTTCTACATGTTTTATATGAAACATTTTGAAAGAACTACAAAAGGAATGTTCAATTTTTAACACACATGTCGACAATGACATTCCTTCCACCATTAGTATTATTTATTTTCTCAATTAATTTGAAATAGTTAATATTGTTCTCAAATGAAAAATCATTTTCCATACTTTTTAGTATATTTTTTATTTAAAATGGATGTTTTTAAAAGAAAACTATATTTTTATACAAATTTTTTTGTTATATGGTTTTAACAAGAGTTCTTCCTTAATAAAATTTCTATAAGTTTATTATCGTATTTTATTCTATACCACCAAACTTTTTTGAATGTTATTATTAATTGTGGTTAAAATATTATGATATAATTTTCTACATTTTATTGGATGGTTTATGATCAGTTTGACTGTGGATGTGCAATTTAGATACCATTCTTGGTTTATAGTTAAAATATTCACATTTTATATGCTAGTTTTTAATATGAATGTTTATATTGTTTATGTTTCACCACTTTCATTTGAGTAATGAATTGGAATTAGTATGTCATAGGTGGGGAATATGATATCCCATCAATACATCAGTAATTTTCATGATTCAAACTAGATATGGTTGCGTAAAACGTATTTCATATTTATTAGATTCTGGGAATGAATTCTTATAAATGTTAGATTTTTGGAATGAAGCCATAACAGTAATAGATTAATGGAACAAATCCTCAATGATATATTTTAGACATACAAACTTATTTATTACATAATTATGAATTCATTTATTGATATTTCATGTGATTATATGACTAGTACAATAACAATGGTTATGTTTCCTAGGTTATGTGATTATTTAAATGGTATGTGTTTTAGTTATTTATCATTCCGTATTTTTTTTGACGTATTTACTCATAGATTTCATTATATGTATTCCCTTACCAATAATCTAGTCTCAAACATTTATTATATTCTATTTTTTCCCATGATGCCATGAATTTTATTGTGAATAATATACAGGGTCACACAAAGAGAGAATAATGGCAGAATAAATTAAATTATTTGTGTATTTTATGTTTTAAAATGTAATGTGGATTTGAGTTATGTATCTATTTTAAGAAGATTACTAAACTATTTGTTCCTACAGGGTCTGATCACTTATACATGGTACCAATTAAATAAAGTAATGTACTATCTTTGGTCTACTGGTATTGAGGTATTTAAAGCAGGTCTTAGGGAAATATTAGTAGAAACCTTAGGATCTAGATTTAAGAAATCATGGACTATAAAACTCATCCTTATATCTAAATTTGAGGGTAAGTAAAAGTTTAGGATAAAATCTTAAATATTTGGTAATAGAATGGATAACCTATGTTAAACCTAAGGATTCAAATATTGAGAAAGTGCTACGATTTATACATCTTATAAATGATTTTTAATTAATATATAATTATGGTCAATGCTTCTCACATTGTTCTATGGGCTTTATTAAATTGTTGTAATTATCAAGGTTATATAAGGAATGTTTATACTACTGATGATTAAAATACTACAAAATAAAAATGAAAGGTTGGATGTATTAATAAATACGATGATGAAGTGTGGGTAATTGTTTAAAAAAGAAGTAGAATGATTAAAGTAATTATATATTTGGATCTATGAATTACTTCATAAATGGTGCTCTAGTTATAATAATATTGATATATATAGGTATTTTACTACAGAACTTATTCATTATGTATTTTGAAGCATGAAGGTTTTCATTATGTTTTTAAGGTGATCAAATTTTTGGTATGTGAAAATGAGAGCTAAATTGTGTTTTTTGGGGAATCTAATATTGTATATATTTTTGAAATTTTGTGACATTACATCTAAATTTTTGAACATTGAATCTAAAAAGAAAGAATTTGAATTAGTATTAAGTTAACGAATTATGGAATTGATTAATTTGGTCTTGGATATTATTGAATGAGTTTATATTATGTTTTATAATATTAAACAACATGTTATAACCATTTTGGTTTGGATTAATATTTATAGGGGAGGAAATGACATGGGGACCTTAATTCATTAAAATTAATTCATCTATGGAAAATTCATCATGAAAATTCATTTTATAGTGTTAGGGATGAAGTGAAAATAGATCGAAGAACAAAAAAGGTTGATATTATTCTTATGACATAGAAATAATCTAAGTAAGTTTATTTTCTAAAATGATTATAAAAAATAGAGAAATAATCCCACAACACTAGGAAAATGATTTTGGATGAAAAATATTATACGTTTACTTTTCTTTATAGGAAATTATTGGTATTTTAACAGACCACAAATTTAATATTTCTTTATGGTTAAATTTCTGATGACCATGTTCTCTATCACTCAACATCATAAATCGATAATTATATTTATCTCCCATGTCCATGTTTTCACTTTCATCTAATTGTCTCCTATTATAAATCCAAATTTTGTGGTGACATCCACATTTCATGTTCCCTCTTATGAAGTTGATATTTTATTAACCCTATTTTTTATGTGGGTTTCCCACAAAGGAATTTTCTTCTACGAAAAATTGGTTTTCAAATGGAAATTTCAAACTGTGAAGACTAAATTTATTGAATGATGGGAGAATGTAACACCCCAATATTTTAAGGTTTGTATCTTTTTAATGTTAATCATTTTAGAAAATTGCATTGCACGCGCTATCTATCTTTAATGAAGATTGAAATATTAATATAACATAGTCATTAAATTGGATTTAATAAATAATATTAATCTAATTATTAAATTTATATATTATATGTTCAATATAATTTTTTTAAATTCATATTATGAGTTTTCTAGACATGAGATAAAAATAAATATTTTTTTACACATGGAAAGTTATATTTTTCTAAAGGCAACATTGCCGTCATTTGATGGTGTACTTTTTTTAAAACTAAAATTTTATACTTTAATAAATTATATTTTAAAAAATAAACATATTATTTTAATTACTAATGAAAAAATTTACTTGTATAGAATTTTTAGTTTTCTTAATAAGTTTCATGTTTCAATGAATAGTTATTATTACTAGATTTTAATTGAAAACAAATTTTCCACATAAAAACATTTATACTAATAAATTATATTTTTAGTGGCTTTAAAATATTATTAGAATTATATTATATCATTTAATCCAATGTAGGTCATTGGAATAAATATCACATTGAATTTGGATATAAAAACATTTCAATCTTTTGAACATTCTCATTTTTAAAACATGTTTTATCATTCCTTCAATGAGATTAATTTTATATTATTTTTAGCCATTCATGTGTTTTTAATTTTGAAAAATAGATTATATTTTTATAATAATTAGGTCACAATTTATTAAATAGTCCCCTTTTATTTTTGGACAACATGAATAATACCACTGGTAATTTTTAATACCATGAATATGGGTAAATCGAGAAATTAAGGGTAAAAATATTATTGATGACATTATAAAATTAACCCAAAACTTATCATAATTTGATTTTATAAGTTAATTTTGACAAAAATAATCCTTGATCCATTTTTCTGAGCTCTTGGAGTCACTTGGAAGATTTTATGAAATTTATAGTGTTTTATTTTAATGAAAGGTCAAAGATGTTGTACTTTTCTTTCTAACAAGTTAAATATTTTAATATAGAGATATTTAGGAGATAAATTCAATGATAAATATTATGTGGGAATATAAAATTTTTATCTTAATTGAGGAAATTTATTTTTATTTTTTAGTATATATATATATTTTACTTATAGGCCTGTACGATGATGACACATTAACTAGTTAATTAATGGAATTATCAAATAAATGATATTACAAATTTTATGATAAATATTATATGGTATAAATAGTGTCATAAATTTTTTTATAGATTACATTTACATATTTATGATATTTAAAATGATTTTTTAGAAGATATATTATTGTTATGATATTTTTAAAAAGTCATGTATGAAAAGTGTCAAAATTAACAATAATGATATTTGAAAATAAATAATATTTTATTAAATTATAAAATAAATAAAAAAATATAAAATTAAGCCAAATGATTCAGATAATGTTTTAAATGTCATAAATGATCCTTATATAGTTCTTTTATCATTTTATAGATACAATATTAACCCATAAACTGTAAAAAACACATGGTGTCATAGTAAGAGTTAAAAGAATCAAATAAGGGTTAGATCCAAATGACAAGGGTAATAATGTGACGTAAAATTGTCTTAAAATTATTGGTTTAGAGGATTTAGACCCAGAGTAATATTATATTCTAAATAAATCACTTTAGATCCTTTTTTAATTGAAAATTAATTTATATAAATTTAATATTTGAAGTGTTTCCAAAAAAGCCCCTAACCTCAATAATAAAACGGAACCTCCTCCCTCACTTATTCACAACACCTTGATCCTTCTAGATCAACCAAAAACAAAAAATATTTTCTTACCAACATCCCTATAAGTATTTTTATGTCCTATCATTCCATAAATACCATCACTACATCATTAAATAAGAGACCCGAAATAAGTTTTCCGAAGAAGAGGTAATCATTTTTACTAACTCATTCATGTTCATTTTTTATTATACTTCCTCTTCCTGTGTTTTTTTTAATTTAGAAATAAATAAATCTAGTATAATATATATCTTGAGATGTTATTTTTATTATAGGACAACCATATTTCTTTTTTAATCCATCTTATGAAAAATGAAAGCCCCACACATGCGTACGTACGATTTACCATCTCTTCTTTGTGGTGTAATATTAATTTATCATGTCATTACTTGGATGAGTATAATAATTTAAATAATATATATATATGATAATTATGAAATGATATTAATTCTTGAAAAATTAATATTTCATCCACTTCCATACCCTTTCATCATTAATGGAATGATATCGTCGCTTGTGTGTACGTATACCCTACCATTTCCATGGAACGATGTGATTAATTCTCCATGTTACCAATTAAAAAATTATTATAAAAATTTATTAAATGGATATATATGATATATATGATATTAATATCATTATGGATAATTTTTATCTATATACTATGAAAAATAACTAAGACATTCGTGATAAAACATGAATTGGGAAATGAAGTAGTTAATACGTGAAACAAGGTAAATAATGAAATATTATCAATTAAAGAGTGATAATATAATATAAGAAGACCATATATATATTAAATATTAATAATTTTCCGATATAAGTTAATAAAATTCCTAAAACCATTATACATGATTTTAAAACATGTTCCACTAAAGGAAACATTAGGTAAGGGTCTTCGTCTCAATCTTTTTGCATTGAGGCATAGTTTAACCAATACTAAATGGAACCTAATTTTCCTGGCCTCTCTCTCTCTTGGTGGCTTCTCCCTTAGGGTTTTGAAGCCCCCCTTGGAAATGATGGATCTTCTCCTCTCCTCATTCTTCGGCCTTCCTCCTCCTATATTTCTTCATCCTCTTTATTCTTTGGTGTGTTGTAGAAGACCCTGGCTGCGCTACCCTACACTAGACTCACGATTCGCTACACCTCTCCTTGTCGGCACTAGAACAGAGGTTTCTAATAGGCTTTGGGTTTTTTGATTCGATGGACGATTGGTTTTCAGGTGCTACGAGAGTCTGTTTCCCCTTGCTTTGATAGCTTTTGTTCTTAATCCTATTTGAAATTATAGGTAGTTAGATTCCTATAGCACTAATAGCTCTAATCTAACTACTATTTCTTCTATGACTCTCCCAGTTAGAGCTGGCGTGGGGGTAACTTTGAAATTTTGGGATGTGTAGCTCAGTGGCCTTTGGTGCTCCATGCACTGGATGAGTCATTTTTTTCTAATGAAGATGGTTTTCGGGTTTTTAGATCTTCTTTTTGATTCTTCCTCAATGTTATAAATAATTTTTTGTTGTGTTTTTCTTTGAGTACATGTTCTATTTAATGTTTTATTGGTAGTTAAGTCAATTTGGTATATGGTTTGGTATATGGTTTTGGTGATTTTTTTCCATGGTGTAGGTTATCGGTATGAATGTTGATGTATAAGGTAATGGGACGACGATGTGGATATTGGGTACGAAGCCATGGTCTGATGTGGTGGTTTTGAGGTTTCCTATGATGGTGTCATCGATGTTGGATTTTCTCAATATCGATGGTTACAAGGTTCTAGTCATTGTCTCTTGAAAAAGCCCGCTCTTCTATCTACTCTAGATCTAGTTTCCATCATTCATTTCAAGGTTGAGCTATGTGGTGATCTGCAACGGTCTTTGGAATGTTAGTCATATCGGGCTGCATATGGAGGTGGATGGTGAAGATTATTATACCGTCAACGGAGTGCTTTTTTCGTCTCCGACGAGATGATTATGGTGGTTGGTGATGATGAATGATGTTGGATATGGGATGATGATAGTGAAGAGATCTAGGGTTGGTCTCTCGGGCGGCGCAACGGCACGTGGTCTATATCTATTTGATGGATTTTTTGTATTTGAACTTTGTAAAATCTTCCAAGTGTATTTTTTGAATTCTAATGTGGGAATTTTAGTTTTATATTCTTAATTAGTTGAATATGGTAGGATTTTGTGAGGTTTCACAATTTCCCCTTAAATGTGTCATTAGAAAATAAAAAACTATGGATTGTGTGTGTGTGAGATATAGTTTGATGTTATACACCCCCTTATATTATGAGGTGTATATTAAACCCCTATTACGTATCATTACATTTATTTATTTATTATCATGTTATTGAATGTTTTATTAAATGTTATTATTTTATTAGGATTATGGTTTAAATATTCATATTGGTATGGGACACCTAAAAATTTTAATGATTAAATTATCAAATCTTTTTCACCATACTAATATTCTAGATATTATTTCACACAATTATTTATAAGAATATAAAATAATTTTAAATTAAATTTTATTTCTAATTATAATTTCATTTAATGTTATTCTAGATAAATTTTTTTACATGTTTTATATGGAACTATTTTGACAATATGATAAAAGGAATGTTTTATTTTTAATGTACACAGTGATAACGGCTTTCCCATTTCCATGAATATTATTCAATTTCAATATTACTTTTAATGATTACATATTTTTATAAATAAAAAACTATTTCACTTATTTTTTTTTTGAAAAATTTTTTTTAATGGAAAAGGGAAATTTTTATACATAAGTGTTTTTCATATGAGTTTAAGAATACTTTTTCCTCAATAAAATTTCTATGATTTTATTTGAGTACTTTCATCTATGTAAACACCCTTTATTGAATATTATGATTAATTGATGTTGATCTCTTATAATAACATTTACCATATTTTATTGAATGGTTTAGTATTATTTTTACTATATATGTGCTATTTAGATATAATTTATAGTGTGTGGTTGATGTTTTCACATTTCATATGCTATTTTTTAACACGAATGTTTATGATGTTTATGTTTCACCCCTTTCATATGACGAATGCATTGGACTTTGTAAGTGATGGGGGGGACTGCTATAGTCATTCGATTCATCAATAGGTTTAATGATATAAACTAGATATCTGTTTCGTTGAGTCCTTACCAATTTATTAGATTCTTTTCATAAAGACTTAATAATGGTATATTATCAACATTTAGCCTTGATAGTAACATATTCTATGAAATAAGCCTCAATGATATGTTTTAGATGTCCAATATTATGAATTTCATCATTATGGATTCTATTATTGATATTACATTTGATTATTCGACATGTAGACTATCCAAGGTTAAGTTTCCTAGGTCATATGATTATTTAAATGGCATGTGTTTCAATTATTTACCTTTCCATATTGTTTTTACCATATGTACTCATATATTTCGCTATATGTAGACCCTTACTAAGCATCTCATATCAACCCTTTATTTTGATATAATTTTTCCCAGAATTCCTAGATGTTTTTTGACTGATATGTAGGGTAAAAAAAGGGAGAATAATAAAATATGAAATGAAATTCATGGTATATTTTTTTTAAATATAATCTGGATTCTAAGCATGTATCTAGTGTATCAAGACTACCAAACTATTCAGTCACTTGGGATGCAATTGCTTGTACCTAGTACCAATGTAATAAATTAAGGAACCAACTTTAGGCTATTAGGGTGGGTGTCTTTACAATACCCATCATTCAAATTCTATGTAAAACATCATTATTTGATCATATTGTAGTGTATTATACTTGACATCATAGTTTGATTCACAAGATGAATAATCGTAGTTTCTAGCAGTTTTGTTTTTACCAATCTACATTATTATCATCATGAAGGTTGTGCGAGCTACTTATTCAAATACCCAACACACTTTTAGAACAACACTGATTAGATTCATGGTTTTATTTATTCACTATTCTTAATTTTCTCTAAGATAATGTTTCACTTAGTGCATATTGTACAAAGTGATAATACCTTTACCAAAGGATAGTGTGTACTATCTTTATATATAAAATAAAAGAGTTCTTAAAAACTCACCATGAGAGACTCATGTTTTTTAGACTATAATATATTAGAGGTTATTAATTAGCCTTCGAAATTCTAGGTTGTTTCATCGCTTTAAAATGAATGTTTTTTGTGTGATCTTGAAATATTCAATAGGTTCATGGCCTAGGTGTGAAAATGTCATTCTATAAAGGGTAGTTTCTCACCTTAAAAAGTAATTATTATTATAGTGAGGGATATTACTCGATGTGTTTGGGTGTATTGAAGTATAAATATAGGATTATATTAATCTGAACTACAGTAAATAAACGTTTTTTATCTCTTAATTAACTTCATTTTTCCCATACAATTCATATATCTTTTGTAGATGAATTTTCTATTTCTTAGAACAAAAACTTTCTGAATAATAATTTTAAACTCTATTTAATTATCAGAAATATAGTTCAACCCAATATTTTTTATTTATAAATCCCAATTATATCCAAATACAAGTATCAAATCTTTACTATGTATATTTTTTATCACTTTCGATAGATTTCCCACTTGATTTTTATTGTCAAATATTAATGGGAAGGCCAATGATAATATTTTATCCCTATTATCTAGCCTTTAACTAGCACTTAGATAAAATCATGTTTGTTATAATATGACCAAAATAGAATAACAATAGTCCCTAATTAATTAGTAATTCATTAAAAATAATTGAATATCTCAAACTTGAGCCATCAAGATAGATATATCTGAAAAATTTCACCACTTCAAGAACTTTGACCATGATGAAGTGATAAAAAAATCTAATTGGATAGAATTTTTTTAAACACACACATATATATATTATCACTAATCTAGTTTTCAATATCATTCTTAATCTCTATACATTAAATGTTTGGTTTCTTTGATATTTTCTATTCATCAATAATCTCTAAATTTAGGATCTGTTTTGTTTCAAAATATTGATACAAATTTCTCACAATATTCCCAAATATCCCACACTCTTCTAGTCACGAAATTTGATACAAATTAATAATTACAGAATTAATTCCTAAAATAAATTTCTAAATAAAAAATCTAGAGTATCATTTTTAAGATAATTGTGTAATGGGATACTTAGCTCATTCCCACAATCAATTTTCATATGGGTAAATGAACCCGTTCATCAAATATTATTTTCTATTTTGAATTGATATCTCTAGTGTATTTTGACAAATTCACCTCTCTTTAAATATTCTCATTTCTTATAACTAAAGGAAAAAAACACAAGAAAGTAAACATGCATGATCATCATAAAATTAATTCATGAAAAAATGTATTTGTTTAATCGTTAAATCAATATTTTTATCTTCAATTCCTTTAACAATTTTAGCATTGATTAAACTCAATTTCACTTTTCTTGCTACTTGAAAAAGTACATTGTATCAAAAAAAATTGAAAAAGTATACCACTAAATGATTTATCACTTGATAATACATAATCTAATTTTTTTCTGCAATAATTTTATTTCAATATTTTACTGAATATTATAACTTTAGATCAAAAAAATTCACCCCAAAAACATTCAAGTATAATTTTTTTAGTTTTATCCTTCAATATTTTTAGATTTATTATAATTAATCCACATTGAGTAGTTATATTATATTATCATCTTATTTATGATGTGGAGGTCATAGATTCATTAAAAAAACTAAATCATAATTGATTTTAAACTTTTAAAAATGGAATATCATCTTTAACATCATATGTTTTAATATAATTTAAAACAAATATGTAACCCCCAGAA
Organism: Viscum album; assembly: GCA_963277665.1. Taxonomy (NCBI): domain Eukaryota; kingdom Viridiplantae; phylum Streptophyta; class Magnoliopsida; order Santalales; family Viscaceae; genus Viscum; species Viscum album. Next base: position 1,511,338,038 of record OY728131.1, read on the forward strand.
GATATAATATGAGAACATTGTATTTGATGGCATGTTTGACACACAAAAGAAAGAATAGAAAGTAATATATCATCTGAAGACATTATTATATATTTTATATTTTAAATAAATATATTATATATCTTGTAATAAATGAAACAATGAGTTATCCTGCATTATGCACAAGAATGACTTTGTTTGGCAGTTTTTATTACACTAAAGACTGAGTTTAACTAAGCAATAATATATTATTAAGATATTAATATTTAATATAATAATATAAAACATAGAAATTAAATTTATAGTTATGAATAATATTAAATAAATTATTAAAATATATGGTTTACATTATTGTTTACAAATTAATTAGAAATGAATATAAGATTTAATTGAATATAAAGGGAATGTTTTTACAAAAAACTATTTTTATGCTCACAAAGTTATTTTATCATAAAAAATTAAATTAATTAAAATTAGTGAGTGATATTATATTCATATATATATATATATTATTTCATGAAATATTTTTTTTATTCAGGTAATATATTTGATAAGAATATGACACGAACAAACCTAATATCATGGACAAAAATCAATATTTTTATAAGGACACTTTTGCCTCCTTTTAATGGAGAACCTATTTTAATTATTAATTTTGGATATTTTTTATATTTAATATGTAAAAATAAACTTAATTTTTGAAATAGTAATTCCAAAATTTGATTAGGGTGAATTTTTGGTATTGTTATGTGATGTTTCATTTTTGATCAATAGTGAAAAATGCAGTATTTAAAAAAAACTTATTTTAATTTAATTTATTTATATGGATAAATTATATTTTAAAATTATTTTAAAGTATAAATAGATAAAATTTACATATATTAATATAATTTATGTCATTGGTATCAATTTCTCTTTGAAATTTGATATAAACACATGTCAACCTTTTGAGCATTTTTAATTAAAAAACCCGCTCTCTTTCCCTATGTGTTGGATTAAATTTAATTTATTTTATTCCACATATGTGATTTGAATTTTGTGAAATTGTTTCCATATTTTGAGTAAGGATAATTTAAAACTAATAATAAGAAAATCTTAAATATTTCCAAAAAAATATTAGGAATATAGATAATATTAATATAGAAATTAGGATAAAATTAAGCTTAACAAGAGACTAAACCATGAAATTAAAGCCAAAATGACCTACACATTTTAAAAAAATACATTTTAAGAAAATATTAATACTATATCCTCACATTTATATTATATTGACCATTATTATTGGAATATTATGTAAGAGATACCTCTCAATAATGATTACCTTTTTATTTTTACAAGAATGCCACTCCTCCATTATAAAAAGGCACTCAACCCTACAACTTATTCACACCTATCAAGAAATTTGTATCAAAAAAACCTTCCCAAAAAACAAACCAACTTACCTACCCTAATAATATAATTTTTCATTCTGCCATAAATATAATAAAGTAAGTATTTTGGTATAAACCAAAAAGAGTTACTTGAAATCCTGGTAACATTCTTCAAAATTTACTTTCATTTTATTTCTTTCTCAAAACGTTAAATTATTATTATTAAATGATTATATAATAACCTTATAAAATTAATTATACTAAGATATTTTTATTCTAATATTTCAACATAAAATTTCACACACATCCACAAAAGAGATACACAATCTTTGTTCATGTGTAAGGTAGACTACCGCCTTGTGAACCGATGTTGTTTGTTGTTCCATTACCACCATTAAAGGTTGTAATGATGTTATATTTATAGTTTATATATTATATATATGATATTTTTAATGTATTTATGATTATTTAATTATTATATAACTTATACCTAAATTCGTTCCATTTGTGGCAATACGATAACATCATTTGCGGACGTGTGGACTATTGACTCCTTAAAGTGATGTGATTTGGTTATGCTATAATTGGAATGTATTAAAGATGATTTAAAAACAATATGTATAATAAATTAGATAAATATGATAATATAATTATAATATATATATATTGTATACATTTTGACCTTTTAATATGAAAAAAGTAAATTTGCGTCCATTAGTACGTATAGTCTACTGTCTCCAAAAACAGTTCATTCCATATACTATCTTCAGATTTTATAAATTAATACAAATAAATGATTAATGAATATATATGATATTTAAATCATGTTTTACCGTATGTATATGATGAAATCATGTTATAATGCATACAAACAACAAGTAATATGTCAAAACATACACGAGAAACTTGGAAATTAACACCAAAATGAGTGAAAATGATGAATGATTATTAACAAAATGTAATAAGATATTATAATAAGTTAATATATTATATTATAAGTATAATTTGTTTTAAATATTATTATTAATATTAGAACTATTATATTTTAGGTTAAATAATGTTCACCCAAAAGGAAATGCAAGGTAAAGGATTCTAGTCTCACTTTTCATTCGGTGAGGCATACACCATTTTCACCAAATATTTCTTTTTTGTGGTGTATATACTACCCATATTGTATTTTAAATCATGAATAAATATATATTAATTGTATTTAGTTTTTAATTTTAATTTATTTATTTCATGCGTATTATGATTCAAAATTTACCAAGTAGTGAGGTAATTTCTTCTCACTATTGACATTTGTGAAATAAATTTTATATTCACCACTTAATTCTTTTTATATGTTGTATATAATTCCATTTAAAATGTTATATCATGAATTTCATTATTATCATTATATTATTAGTATTAAATAATGTTATTACTTGATGTGGATTATGATTAAAATGATTCAAAGTTGTATGGGACGCTTTGGAATGTTTAAAGATTATTTTCCTGAAGAATGTTTTTACAAATATTTCAATGGTATTTCCCTTCATTAATATAAAAAAACCTTGTTTTTTTACTTATCCCCTACTATGGAATTATTTAGAAATCATTATTATTAATATAATATGGATATTTTATGATAAGGGACATTATTTATGAATTAAATCATTTATTCAATATATTAGGTAAGATTTGTACTAATACGACGTGGATTGAGGACCATTTAAAGTAAGCCCCCCCGATTCATCAGTTGTATCATGAGACAAAAATAGTTTGAGAAGCATAATAGATGGGTTTCTACACACATATTTATACTGTCTTGTGAATGGTCTTGAGATTAGTATGCTAAACCGTCTTGTGAATGGTCTTGATGAAAAATGTATCATGTGACTGGGAAACATGACATTTGATAATTAAGAATCTTCTTCATTTAGAATTTAGTAATTATTTTTCATGATATTTTTATTTTTACATTATCTATGGATGCTTTAATTATCAGTTAATTTACTAAATGGAATGTTTTTTAGTTATTTTTCTTTCTATATTGATTATTTATTATATAGTTATTTGAATGGAATGTGTTTCCATTTATCACCTTTCTATATTGTTCATGCTCTTCCTTATCATTTTATTGATTATATAGAATGCATGTTTAGTTTTCACCTTTCTATATTTTTTATTCACTTCTTTCTAAGTTAATTGATTATATATATAATGTGTGTTCAGTTATTATCTTTCCATATTTATTATTCTCATTAATTTATTACTTCATCTATTGAACATTTCCCTTAGTAATAATTTGATCTCACACTTATTTTGATTCCTTTCCAAAGGTTTCGAAGAAGTGTAAAAACAAAAATATGAAAGGATATGCTAAGTGGGAATAATGTTGTCATTGAAAAAATGTATTTTATAATTATTATATTAATTTGTAATACAAAAGTCATGAATGTATCTGGTTTACCAAGACTAATAAACTGATAGGTCCATTGGATTACATTTCCTTATAATCATGCCAATGTATTGGTAGTAGAAATCAGCTCTAGGATTCTTGGGTTGTGTCACTATAGTTAGTATTAAAGGAATTTTAGTATAAACCTTGGGAACTAGATGTAGAAAAACATTTATTAAGGGATATAAACCTAATATATAATTTGAGGATAATTATAGAATAACATCATATAATTTTGATAAGGTATATATTATGCGGATCTTCCTATAAATACATACATTTTTGGATACTAGAAGTTAATTTTGTTCAAGTATAGATGTACCTAAGGGAAATAGATCTAAAAAGGTGTTTCATTCAAGACTTATGTGTAACATGTTACATGAAAATAGGCCTTATTGCACACATAGTTTGATACTCATAGGGTAAATTCGTAGGATTATTCACATTTCTTAATAATCTATTATAAAGGATAGAAAGAAATGGTATCTCCAATGAAACCATGCTAATTATTATGAGATTAGTTATGGAAATTTTTTTCAATTTACGATATGTGTTTTATTAGTTTGGGATTATGCCTTATTTTACATGATTGTATGTATAATCATATATACTATATTGTTTAAAAATGAAACATAAAAGGAAGAATGATATCAATTATCATGGAAATTATAGATATTTCCCAATAGAGAATGTCAGTATAGCTGGTATTGGAACTAAGAAAGTTATGTTTATGTTAGGGAATATTAATTATGTTATGACACACAACCTAGCCTATATGGAGAAACCTATTCCAAAACAAGATTCTCTAATGTTGGATCACATTATACAATAGAGGACCCCATAATTTAATGGGATTAATGACCCAATGTCAGTTAAGAAATTGATTATGTATTTGGAGATGACATTCATGGAATTGTGATTGATAAAAAGGAAAACGTTGAAAATGAAGTGTATTATCTTAATGGAGGTTCAGATCAATGGTGGTCTTTGATCTAGAATACTAGTAAAGAAAAAATAGAACTTTTGGAATTGAGAAATTTTAAGGATTTTTTATTTAATAAATACTTCATTCACAATCAATATGTAAGATCCTAAATCTTCTTATGTTATGTTTTATTTTATGTTTTGGTTTGGCCCCTTCTTTTTAGGCTAAATAAGTTTTTTCCCAAAGTTTATGTGAAGACTTGGGGGTGTTCCATGGGGTTGGGACATGAAAGAGGACGAAAAAGGACTTTTTGGGCATATTGCATGGCTTGCGGATGGTGAGTACAAACCGTGCAAGGGTGTACTAAGATACAATAAAAACATGGACGGAGGATTACGCAAGGTTGGCACACAATTTAGAAAACCATGTTGGAATCCTAGAAATCCATGTGAAATGGGTGCGTTTTGGATAGTGGCTCACACAGGGTTTGCGCATGGTTTGGAAACCCATGCGAGTAAACGGTGCCGCATAGAAACTTTCATAAAATTACAAAAATTTCACTATGGGATTTTAAAACCAAACTTGGGTTTCTCCTCAATTTTACCCCCTAAAACCCTTGAGAAAAAGTTGGACAACAAAAGATTTCAAGAGGTGGATCTTCGTCTATTCTTGGTCATTTTTAGTGATATTGGATGCAGATCGAAGCCCCAGGTCAGTCTAATCACCTCTTTACTTCTTCTTTTCTATTAGTGTTTTCATATTTCTCTCATCTCATTTTGAAGCACTAAAACCCTCTCTTTAGGGATAGTTTTAGGTTGAGTCTTCAAGGGATGTTTATATATGGATTGACTGTCATGATTAAGGTTTCGTTCATCAATAGGTTCGAGGTAGGTGGTCTACAAGTATTATCCCATAGTTTTATTTTAGATTTGTGCAGTGGAGTTGTTGTTATGTTTTTCCCATTTTTGTGTTATTGGTTCCATTGATGTGTTTGATAAAAATGGGTGTCTAAGTGACCAATTTAAACATTCAATATCCCTATGGGATGCATTGAGGGGGACTTGGCCATTTTAGGTCCACCCATAGGATGCGACGACAAACCCAAACATAGAAATTTTTGATTAAGTTACCAATGGAAAAATGATAAATATTGTAACCTCTATGATATAATCGTTTTCATAATAAAAAATAATGTCAATCTAAATATTCTATTGTTTTCATTAAAGTTAATATCTCTTTTTAAATCAATTATGCCATAAAGTACAATAAATTTTAATAAGTCAATAAACCATAGTTATGCTTCAATACTTTTACAAGTGTATATTTATATGTATTTATGTATTTCACTTAATCTAGAAGTTTTTTGTGTAAGATAGACACTTCATAAGTTTGTTAGAGTCCCTGAAACTGTTAGTTCAATCGCCACACTGATGGAAGACACACTGATGGTCGACACACAGATGGTTCACACACCAATGGATGAAACACTTATGGACGACAAATATTTGGAAGACACACCGATAGAGGCCACAAAATCGTAAACACACAAATGGAAGACACACTGATGGTTAACACACCTATTGATGATAGACTGATGGTTGACTCACTGATAAATGAGTCACTGATGAACGACTCACTGATAGGTGATATACCATTAGCACAAAGGACTCACTAATACACTAAGCCAACAATACTGATGGAAATAACTCACCGATACTCAGAGTCACTGATGATTACATACTGATGCTTATAGAGTGATTCTTATAGACCGATGCTTACAAACTGATGCTGACAGAACAATGCATATGAGACACGGATAATTGTGACTCACCCATAGTCATAATTAGTATTTCAAATTTATTATATTATATTTATTTATAATGGTCATTTTTAGACAAATTAATATTTATGACATTAATTATTGTTTTCTATAATACTATTTGTAGATAGTATGAGGTACATAAACATGTCGAGATCTTCATTCCTGCAGGACCTTTAAGTATAAAAGGATTTCAAGCTAAACCATGTATAGCATGTGTGAGAGACAGACCGAGTAAATGTGATAAAAATTTAAAATAGAAGAACTCAAAAATTTGCGCAAGAACTCAAAGATGAGTATATAAGGAGCTCAATAATACAAGAAAGAACATGCTGAACTTCTATGAACATGCAAACATCGTAGACTTTATACACCATGAAGCTAGAGTACAGAGGCTGCGATACTCTATTCTAAAGCTAACTTCTAGTAGAGGACTCAAATATAATTTCCACTACATCCATTGGGTCCATAGTTTCACTACATAACACATAGTGTTTTCTAAACTATATTCTTCATTTATAGCTCTATTATGATCTTGTGTTTACTTTTTTGAGAAGTGTGTTCAAATTTTTGTTTCACACACACTGTCTCCTATTCATAACTAGAGGATACTAAATATTCTCACACTCTATCCCCTTTTACTCTTGTATCTCACACAGAATTTTGGAAGGGATCAAGTGTGATCTGTTTGTCATTTTTTCCATCAATAATTGTTGTATAGGTCAAGTGTGAATTGGATAGACTTGTGTGCTTTTCTGATCCCATATTTAGGTTGTTGATCAAAAGGTATATTAATATAAACTACTTGGTGGTAGGTGATCACCAAGTGGATAGGACTAAGTCTCAGTTTGATACTGGACATCTTGTTTTTATCCGCTGTGTATTTTTATTTTAGTTTAATCTGATCCGTGTTAAATTAATTTCAAAGAAAACTAAATTAAACATTGATAGTTAGTTTAAAAAGTGTTTACATCTATTTTGATTCAGTATATTAGTTTCAAAAGTTTGACTAATCTTTACATTGGTAAAGTTGAGAACTAATAAATCTGATGAGAAATTAATTGAATCATTGAAGAATTTTTTTAAATTCACTTCAAACAGATTTTGATTATATTTTCATTGGGGGTTATTGTTTTCAAAGAAAAATTTTTTAACAATTTTTTTTATAGATACTCAATTCACCCCCCTCTTGAGTCATATACTCTTACCAACATTTAGTATCAGATGAATTAAAAATTAATTTCAGTTTTGAAATCATATCAACTGTGATTAGAGTTGTTTTTCAATGATATTAAATTTTTTCTTGTTTCTAAATTTTTATCTATTTGAATTTTTTTAACACTTTATATCATGGATAATAGATTAGATGGGACTGCTAAAAATAGATATCCTTTCATCAATGGAACTAAATATTCTCATTGGAAGCTTAAAATAAAAATACATCTAGAAAGTATGAAATTTAAAATCTATACTGCTATTGAAAGTAAATATGGAATCCATGAAACATCTAGAAACACTTTGGATGAACATACCAAGACTGACTATAACAATAATTGTAATGCAATGAATTCTTTATACAATGCACTAGGAGATGAAGAGTTTAATCGTATTTCTTATTGTAAAACTACACATGATATTTGGGATACTCTCTCTATTTCTCATGATGGAACATAAAATGTTAATTAAATGAGATTAAATACTCATACTATTAAATAAGACAACTTCATAATGAGGCTTGATGAATATATTTTTGATATATAACTCAGGTTCAATGAAATTGTGAATATCATTATTTCTTTAAGAAGAGTAGTTACAACCAGAGATTAGATTATGAGTATTCTGTGATGATTACCAAAGAGATGGACAGGAACATCTGTATCCATTAGATAATTGTTCGACATTGTTCAGATTCTATTGAAGGAATTTATTGGAAAATTAATGATGTATGAAGAGGAATTGTAGGTAAACCAAAAAGGGGATGAACCAAAAGAAAATAATGTAGCCTTCATGACTGTTGCCTCTAAAAGTAATGACAAGAAGACAGTTCAAGCTGCTATTGAAAGCTCCAACAGTGAATAATCAACATCAGATATTGATGAAGAAATGTCCTAGCAGGCTAGAAGATTCATGAAATTTTATAGGAAAATGAATTTTTTCAGAAAGCCCAATTACAAAGGAAAGTATGATAACAAGGGCAATTGGAAAAAGGAATGGAAGAGAAATGATATATAAGAAGATATAATATTCTTGGAATGTAAAAGGAAATTACATGTCGTGGATGACTATCCAAATATTAAATTACATAAGAAGTATGAAAATAAGGATATAAAGTATAAGAAAGAAATGAAGGCCACTTGGAGTGCCTCTGAGGACAGATCATGTGAATTTTATTCTTCTCAAAATGAGAAGGATGGTATGGCTAATATGGTTTTTATGAAAAACACAACTGAGGTAACCATATAACCTCCTTTACGTAATTCTTATGATTCTGAAAAATAATGTGAGTATGAGAATATGAAAATTGATGAATTATTTGAATATTCAAACATGTTATAAGAAACATCTAATGAGTTGAAAGGTAAGTATAAATCTATGAAGAAATATCATGCTCTTATTGTGACTGTTAAATCTAAACATACAACTGAAAAAGAGAAAAATGCTCAGCTACTCAAGGTGAACAATGTTGTAAAAATGTCTAATGAGCAATAGAAGAAGGACTTATAAATGTTCATCAATGATAAAAATACCCTTACTAAAATTCATGGAAAACAAATAGCTCCTATGTATACTTCTCAGATAGGATATCAACCAGGTCAATAGAATTGATCTAAACCACATTTTGTAACCAAATCTAGAAAAGCTGCTACTTTTTTCAAAAACCATAATTTCACTAAAATATCTAGTTCCATGAATTCTTTTACTGCATCCAAGTCTTTAGGGAAAAAATGATTATAGTTTTCAAAAACTCTATATTCTTCATATAAGAATCCCATAAGAAAATTGTGGGTTCTTAAAGCTTATATCACCAATGTATGAGGACCAAAACAAATATGGGTACCAAAATTGTTTATTGGATGAACTGTTTTATTGGTAAACTTCCTAAATACCTCTTACATAAATCTATAGTACTTGGACATTGGGTTTTCAAGAAATACAACAATAGACTATTCATGATTTAAACGTCTTATCAAGACTGATGGAGGAAGTGTCACAATTGGTGACAATGGTAAATGAAAAATCATCGGCCTAGGCTAGATTGGTAACCCTAACTCCATTTCAATTTCCAAAGTACATTATGTTGATAGATTAAAGTATAAACTGCTTAACATATCTCAATTGTGTGATGATAGATTGAATGTAAAATTCAAAAACGACTCATGCCAGGTTTTTGATGTCAATAATAATATAGAACATACTGCTATTAGAAATGATAATGTATATGCAATAAATTTAGACACACTAGCCTCACCGAATATTTCCTCTCTAAATGCCATTCACAATGAGTAATAGATCTGGCATAGAAGACTAGGAAATGGAAACATAAACTCTATTAAGAAGTTAAATATAAAAGTCTTAGTTGAAGACCTACCCAAATTAGAGTTTCCAGACAATAAGGTGTGAAATCCTTGTCCAAAAGGAGAGAAATATAAACTCTCCTTAAAACCAAATAAATAAGTTACTACTTTTCAACCTCTTGAGTCCTTTCACATGGATTTTTTTGGACCATCTATTGTTTCAAGTCTCAATGGGAAGCACTATATTTATTTTATTGTAGATGATTTATATAGGTATACCAAGACCTTTTTATTGGATCACAAGAGTGATGCTTGTTCTCACTTTACCATGTATTCCAGGACTATAGAAAATATGAGTAGACTTAAGATTAAATCCTTAATAAGTAATCATGTACGTGACTTTTAGAATCAATATATTGAATCTTTTTTCTAAAAAATGGCTATAACCATAAATTCTATACTCCTAGGACACCTCAATAAAATGGTGTGGTAGAAAAAAGAAATAGAACCCTATAGAAAATTTCATGAACTATGCTTAATGAATATGACCTACCAATTTATTTATAGGCTAAAGCTTTTAATACAGCTTCTTACAAAATAAATAGAGTCTAAATCAAGACTCATCCTTATGAAATCAAGTTATGAGTTGTGGAATAATAGGAAACAAAAATTAAGTTATTTTAATGTGTTTGGATATAACGTTTATATCCTGAACACTAAAGATAATTTAGATAAATTTTCCTCCATAAGTGATGATGGAATATTTATTGGATATTCTACATCAAGGAAAGCATATAGAGTCTTTAACAAGAAAACAAAATGTGTGGAGGAATATGTACATGTTATGTTTGACATGAAAGATCCACATGATCCCAAGACCTCACTAGAAAATATTGATGAGGTTATGTCCAATCTGGACATTAATGATAATTTCTAAAACCATCATGTGAAGGAATCTGTGAAAACTCCCAGTTCTGTAAATTCTCCAGATTCTAGCCACAATAAACCAGATCAAAACAACCAACCTGTAATAACTTGTACTAACTTTTCTAGACCAACTAAGACCCTTAAAAATCAACCAATATATGTTGTTGTTGGATATTTAGATAGAGGAACACAAACTAGAGCTTCCTTGAGAAACCAAGATGAACATAAATCATTATTTTCACAAATTGAACCTAAAAATATCAATGATGCAATCAATGATGAATTTTGGGTAATGGCCATGCAAGAAAAACATAACTAGTGTGAATGAAATAATGTTTAGAAACTTGTAGGTATGCCAAAGGATACTTTGACCGTAGGAACCAAATGGATGTATAGAAATAAAGTGAATGTTGATGGAAATATAGTTAGAAACAATGATAGGTTGGTTGCATAAGGATATAATCAAGAAGAGGGAATGGATTTGGAAGAGACCTTTTCACAATTAGTTAGGCTTTAAGAAATTAGAATCTTACATTCGTATGCATCACACATGGATTTTAAACATAAAAAAATGGATGTCCAAAGTTCATTCATTAATGGCTATATAATTGAAGAAATTTTTTAAACAACCCTTGTGTTTTAAAAATACACATTTTCCAAATCAAGTGTTCAAATTATCTAACTCTTTATAAAATTTTTTAACAATCCCCAAAAGCTTGGTATGAAAGATTAAATAATAATATTTTTTAAAAATAATTTATAAAAGAACATTCATATCCTAATTTTTTTATAAAAATAATTTTCAATGAAGTTTTAACAGATAAAATATATGTAAATGATATTATATTTGGATCTTCCAAAAATTCATTATGTAATTATTTTTCAAAAATAATGAAAAGTGAGTTTGAAATGAGTTTGATGGGTGAACGTAAATATTTTCATGGATTTTAAATATTTTAAAATAAATAAGGTATTATTATAAATCAAAGTAAGTAAACTAAAGATCATTTGAAAATATATGGCCTTGATAGCATTAACCTTAGTGAAACACCTATGAGTTGTACATGTAGGTTATATCGTTATGAAAATAGAATTTTCATTGATCATACTACATACAGAGGAATGATTGGGTGTTTGTTGTAATTAACTACTAGTAGGTTGTTTATTATGTTTAGCGTGTGTTTGTGTGAAAGATTTCATGAAAAACCAATAGAGTTACAATTAAATGATGTTAAAAGAGTTTTCAAATACCTCTATAACTCAACTAATTTAGGAATATTTTATCCTAAAGGGAAACTTTTGATTTAGTTAATTATTCATATGATGACTTTGGTGGAAGTAAGTTAAATAGAATGATTACCTCTAAAACATTTCACTTTTTGGGAAAGTCTCTAATATCATGGTGTAGTAAAAAAAATTCATTTTCATTATCAACTACTAAAACATAATACATTGTTGCTAGTAGTTGATGTGAAAAAAAAATTTCGATGAAAAACACCTTATTATACTATAAATTTAATTTCAGACATATTCCCATAAAATGTGAAAACAAAAGTGATATTAAAATTTATATGAATCCAGTTTCTCATTCTAGAACAAATCATATTGATGTAAGACTTCACTTTTTGAGATATCATTATAAAAAAGGTGATATAACTCTTGAATTTATCCGGACTGAGCATCAACATGATGACATATTCACTAAACCCTTAAACTCTGAGATAATGAACTACATCAGTCATGAACTTGGAATGGTAAATCTCTAATGTTTTGTCAAGAATCTTTTATCAGGGAAACCGATTTGTGAAACTAATCTTTGGAACCGATCAGTGAAACCCATCAGTGAAACAAATTAGTGAAACTGATCAGTGAAACTGATCTATGAAACTAATATATTCAAACTGATATGTGATACTGATCTCTTGAAACCAAGTTGTGAAATTGATCTCTTGAAAACGATCGTATAAAAACTATTATATGAAATCGATGCCTTTGAGGAAACTTTTGTAATTCTGTCTATTTTAAATAAATTTTTGCAATTTTATATTTTTTTAACACTTTTCAATTTTTTTGCTTTATGATTTACAATCCCAAAATGATATAATAAATTCAATCCATCCCGACCTTTCACCTTTCACTCTACCTTTGAAACTTTTTCTCTTTGAAACTATATCTCTTGACCCTTTAAAATTAGAATAGTTTCGAATATGAACCCTTAAAATGGAATACATTAAGTTCATGATTGAAGAAATGAGAAAATATTCATGAGAAAAATGTCAGAAGGGAGTGTCCAGTGGTTCTACAATACCATGTTTTGAAATCCGAGTGGTTATAGGTAAGAAGGAAGTGTCTAGTGAATGGGTTCTATCAAGTATGTCATTTTTATTGACATTAATAGAATCTCATGGGTGGATGAGTTGGTTCTTGAATAGTGAAAGACTATATTATCTCTAGCTTGTACATGAGTTTTATCTAGACATGAAGATATCCCTAGATGGAGCTGAGGAAGAAAGGATGAAGTAAGTGGGGAAGGGAAAAAATATTTATTTTTCATCTAAGGAATGGGATTAATGTTTGGAAATTCCATAGGATGGTTTCTATGCTGATTATCAGTGAATCATTCCAAATTCCGATGATTTGATTTCTAATGAAGATATTATAAATGAACTAATTGGATCTAAAGAATTGAGGAGATCTACTGCCAGTTAGTAGAGAGGAAAGATTAGTTTTTATGTGTATTCAAAATCATATCTATCCAAGGAAGATATATTTCTCTAATGTTAAGTATCAAGATGTATTCCTGATTTATATCTTAAAAAATGGGATAAAGGTGAATCTTTGTAGGTATCTAATGGTGAATATTTCTGATATGATAAAACCCTATAGGAATGAAAAATCCTTTTACAATCCCAGGATGATCTCTACCATGATAATGAGATTGGGCTGTGTGGAATATGGAGATGAAATGATATGTTCTTATAGTGGTTTCTTCGTTCAAGAAAGATATTTGAAAGAGAATGAAGATATTTTGTAACCCATGGGAGAAATATTGGGTAGGAGATGAGGAAATACTATATGACATGTTCAATCTGATTGACCATCCTACCAAACCAATGTATCAAGATGATCGAGGCCTAAAACCAGGCGATGAACCTGTCTATTCAGATGAGGAAATTGAGGATGAGTTTCCAAGGGAAGAAGGATCTCCTATTGACAAAAGGAGTTATCCAGATATTGTTGAAAGACCAAGATACATGTCTTATGGACCAGCTATTCCACCTTTGGACTTACCCTCAAGGGAACCTTTTTAGGTGGTGGGATGAGGAAGAGACATAAGTCACTGGTGTGGAAGGATATGTGAGTTTGTCAGATGAAAAATTTGATGATGATGATGGTGGTGGTGGTGATAAAGAGGGAGATGATGAACATGTCAGTGATTCCATAAAAGTGGGACAACAAGTAGTTGAAAGATCCAGTGAAGAATATGTACATGGAGCTGCATATGGTGTTGATTATATTGGACAAGAGGCTATTAATCATAGAGATTCTGGTAATGAGGAAATACCTCATCATCCTGTTATTTAAAATCAAGAACTCATTCAGGATTTGAATTAAATTATGACTTCTGGCCATAAGGAAGCGGCTGAGGATAAGGTGCCTCAAATTGAGTAAGTTCCTATAGAAGTTGATGTGGACAGAGTCCATGCCGAAAAACAATATCAGTAGGTACTTATGCCCATAAATGTTATTATGGCTAGAGGACATGATTAAAAATAATTTGAAGATGAAGTTTTAATTGAGACATAGGGAAGAAGAGTCTGGATTAACACTGTTGATCGAAGATATTTTACTTGTACTTGTGAATGGAATAAAGATCTAAGATACTTTATATTTGGTTTTGAATATTAATCGGATGAGGTGATCACACTACCTCCCCCTATCCCACATGTTCAAGCTAAAACTAAACCAATTGCACTTGCTTCACCATTTTCACCTCACTCATTTGATCCAATAGAACATCTCGTGCCAAGTGACAATCTCACTAATGATGATTTAGAGCTCTTCAAAAATGATATCTGTTAGTCAGTAAAATCCTTAGTAGGATCCAGAAGTGGAGTATAGCATCTCACCTTTTATAACATAACTTTTCATTACACTTTACACAACATAGGATCTTTAAGTATTAGTGTCTTGGAAACCAGGAACTTATTACATGAGAAAAAAAACATTTTTCTTAATCACTTGAAAGGATTCTTCATTTTTCATCCTACGTTCATTACAGCATCTCATTACCTGGGAGCATACATCAAAGGAAAGGTTGAGAAAAATTCCCAGTAAGGGAAACAAGGGAAACATTTAACATGTGAACATGAGATATATCAATAATGTCATCAAAAAAACATTATGGCATGTGAAAGAAATCATGAGGCATATCATAATAAAAATAACATATTTCATTACTTGAAGATGAGGATACAACAGTTTACAAAGACAATCATTTCCATTTGACCATGGTCCATCCCTAAGGTGTCAATAAAAATTACCAATGTTATTCACCAAGGTATCAGTCTAAATGGTCATATCTAGAGATTGAGTCCTTACCCAATGAATTGGAGTGCTATCAGGGTGCACCATTAAATTTGTCTTTATTATCATGTGATCCAATTATATCATCATCAAACATTTCCTAAAAAACCCATATATCATAAAAAATGGGTTTCATTTCATACTCATCACATTAAAAAAACATCTTTAATGTCGTGATCCTTGTGTGACGTTAAACCCACAGAAAGTAAAGCGGGTCTCATGTATATAAATCCCAGAATTTAATATAGAAATTTTTTGTATATATGTAAATACCCCTTTGGAATAAAGAGATTTGAGTATTCACTTAATAAAATAAATGAATTTGAGAATAAGAGAGAGACATTTTCAGATGGAAATTCTGCAGCATAACGGCTATGTTACGAGGTTATAGAAATCATTGAAAAGAGCGGGGACATGGGTCACCCACTCATTTATGTTCAATAAAAATGTAGGGGGACAGAATATAAGATATTTAAGGACATGGTAATGAAATTTTAAATATATACCATATGAAATGAAGAACATGAAAGGAAGACAAAAATAAGATTTCTCTTATGAAAATTCGGTAGGCTTACGGCGTCACTTAAACTTCATAAAAATGAATTTATGAGTTCAAAAAAGGATCTCTAATCATATGAACATAAAAGATAAGTATGATAGATATTGATATCATACCCCAACATAATAAAATAACTTTATGGAATTGACATAAATGTAGAACATTGAAAAATGAGAAAGGTGAATGAATCCCTTAAAAATTCGGCAGCCTAACGACGCCACTTAAACTTCAACAAAAAATGAGTTGATGAGATAAAATAGGGTCTCTCATCATATAAAAATAAAATATCCGTATGATATATTTAGATATTATACCCCAACATAATAAATTAGAACATGAAATACTTGACATGAAAGTAGAACATTGAAAAATGAGAAAGGTGAAAGAATCCCTTAAAAATTTGGCAGCCTATCGACGCCACTTAAACTTCAACAAAAATTAAATGAAGATATCAGATAGGGTATCTAATCATATGAACATAAAAGATATGTTTGATAGATTTATATATCATACCCCAACATAATAAAAAGGAACATGAAAGACTTGACCTGAAAATAGATCCTGAAAACGAGAAGGGTGAAAGAATCCCTTAAAAATTCGACAGCCTAACAACGCCGCTTTAACATTCTTAAAATGAAATGATGAGAGAAGGAGGAGGTATCTCATCATATAAACATTAAATGGGAATTAAGATGAATATAATAGATTATCCTTCAACATAAGACCAGGGAGCATAAAAGAAATGACATAAAAAAGATTACTTGAAAAGAAAGAGAGAGGTCGGATCCCTTACCTTAAAACATAACTCTTAAAACTCAATGGTTTGGACCTTGAGGGCTTGGGGGAACCTTGGGAGGACTCTTTGGGAGGTAATGAGACCAAATCTTCGTTGGGGGAGAGTTGGGAGTCGAATGGATGAGAGGAAGGCTTGGTATTTATAGGGAATGTGAGGGGACAAGGAATTAATGGCCAAGGGACACCTCACAAGTGGTTTTCACAAAACCATGGGTTCTACCATGGTATTTACCTTGGTATTAGGCTACATGGGTCCCCCAATACAATAATTCATCACCTTTGGTTGAACAACCATTAAAATATCTCATGACATCATCATGACACAGTTATGATGTCATTAAACATACTGAAACCCTAAAACTGCATATTTATTATTCATTGAAAATTCATCTTTCTCAGAAAAATCCCAAAATTTCACGTTAACTAAATATCGATTCTCTGATTACAAATTTGAACTCAATTTTATAAAAAAAATTTCTATGTAATTTTTTTAATTTTTAAATAAATAAACTATTCATCGAAAATTCATTTTTTCAGAAAAAACCTCAAAAATTACCATAACATAATATCGATGCTCTGAGTTCAAAAATAAAGTCCATTTCATAAAAATAATTATCTAAATATTTTTAATTTAATTTTTAATTAAAAAACACTATTCACCCAAAATACTAATACTTGACTATATATTTATGAAATTGTTATTTACCCATATTATTGAATCACATTACTTAATCAAGGTGTCTAAATTATATTAAAACTTTTTTTAAGTGAGATTACTAATCCATTTTGTCACATTACTAATCCTAACCGTAAAATAACTATTCATAATTTACGATTCATCAAAATTTAAGTTGATCTTATTAAACTCCAAATTTTGTACTGAACATAATTGTAGAAGACCATTTTTCGAAAATCATTACACATTTTTTTTATTATTTATGGTTTTCATAAATATTTTTAAAATATCCATTTTCTAAAATTCATCAAAAATATGCATACTATATTTATCTGGTCATTTGAAAATTCATAAACAGTATCATAAGAAGAAATCGAAATTTTTATTTAAAATAAAGGATTACACAATGCAGTTACGGTCTCCTTACATAGCCTCTTATCACACCAGCAGAAGATATAAGTGTAAGGTGTGCTAAGGTGAGAGAATCCGAGGGAGGCTCGGCCAACATCGCAGGAGTAGTAATTTCTATCAGTATGAACTTCTCACAAAAGAAATTACATTCTAGCTTCACACGATGAAGTTCAGCTTGGGTTTGGTCCAGAACAAAGCCCAGTGGTGCTACCTCCTTCCCATGTTCTGTTATATGGGCTTCGATCGGTCCAAGACTACTGGGTGAGGCCATCAATTCTTCATTCTTTATTAATTAACCATGATCACTTGTATTTAGAGACAATAATCAAAACGTATAATTTCTACTGGTCATATTGAACAACGATCATATAATAGTCAAAAACCAATAGCCTCATTATAATTATACTCATGTTATCAAATGAAATCGTTTTTTTGAGTATTCAAAATTAAGAAACAAGATTTGTTCAAAATTTCAAGTCGTTGAATTCTTCCCCCTTTAAGAAATTTCATCCCCGAAATTTTTAAAATTGGGATTGTAAATTTCATTGAAATTCCCACATCGGAAAAAGAGTCAGTAACACTATTAATTTGAAAGAATTAAAGGGAAGTAAAAAAGAGCACTTGTGCTAACCCATACTATGATTCCTTATAGGGAAACATGACATGGAGGAGAAAACAAAGGGTCACATTCTGATGGAGAGTGATAGAAAACATTATTAGGAGAAAGTTAACAACAAGAAAATCACAATCTTATGAGGGGTTAAATGGTATTTGATTTCCCATTAGGAAACATTAACAGATAACATTTTTGAATTCATTTACTACCTAGAATAAAACAGAAGGATATATACCTACATTCAAGTAGAGTTTCATCACTTAATAAGTTTCAACCAAAACTAATCTTTTCTCCAAACTATGAGCATTCAAATACACTTGGTCTCATCAAAACACAAGAATAATCTTCTTGAGAGTCATGTAATCGACAAAAGATTAACTATCAAATTCTTTTATCTTTAAACATTATCCCAAAAACAGAAAGTGTAATATAAAACAACTCTTCAAAAAGAAATAATCCCATAGGAAGGGAAACTACTTTTAAATCTTCAATGTTCCATGGTACTACCCAAAGTTCATCATATACCATTCCATAAATAATTTTCCTTAAAATTCTTCAAAATAAACCAAACTAAAATTGAAACCCAAATACAAGAAGGATTTGATAACATATTATTCCAAAATAAACATCATCTTTCATCTCCAAACAATATCAACCACCCCTAACATCTTATAACAAAAGTATCTGACATAAACATATTTTACCAAGATAGGTTAATCATTTCCATATATAACCTAAATTACTATAAGTCCACCTTAAATTCATCGATTCTTAAAAATATAATTCAACCTTTACACCTCATGGAAAATACAGTAGTAATCTATTTACCTCAATCAAATAGGGTTCCCAAAATAGTGAACGTCATACAAAATAATAATCATCTTTTAATACCCTAATAACCTTTTTTAAGAAGTACAGCTTCACTACATCAACATTTGGTACATACCAATAGATGTTTTCTTTAATGATATAAAACCTTCTTATGTAGTGACTCGATGTTCTTAGAAGACATTAAAGATATTCTCATGGAGCATGAACTAAAATACAACATGAAATAGACAATTATTGATAAGAAGTTACATGTACTTCAGTCATCATGATCTATCTCATCATAGGACCTGCATTGTTCCCTTTTCCTCGAAGATTGTTGATGCTCATCAATCTTCTCACCCATTCCAAGAGAGGTTTTCCTTGGATAATGTCTAACTTCTCCACAATTACGAAATCGAAATGTATAAGGCACATTAGATCGAACCTTATCTTCATTCATCACATTATAAATTTTTTTAAATCAATTGGATACTTTATGCCCTATCTTCCCACACATAAAACATCTCCTAGTTCCTTTGTGACATTCTCCTTGGTGCACCTTTCCACACTTTTTTCACAAAGGAAATTGGGTCTTCGTTCCCTTATCATCTTTATCAGATGAACCTCCCTAAGACTTCATCTTCTTCTTTATTGATGAATATGGGCATTGAATTAGGTACCAATTATTAATTTTGATTTTTGATAGATGGTTTGGCATAATCAAAATATTTTCAACTTGATCTCTCATCATCTCTGTCATATCCATAGGGAAATCATCACATTTCCTATCACATTGGTTGTTGAGGCATGTTCTTCCATTTCCCGCCATTAACTAGGAAAATAAAGTATAATTAGGGGCATGGATACTTACCAATAATCATTAAAAAGAAAACTTTAAGCATAGAAGGATAAACTTGTAGAAGGAATGTATACCCTAACTTGTGATCCCCTAGGTTCCAATCTAGGTTATCCATGATCATATATTCTTATGTGAATATGTATTTTATTTTATCTTTCTTCCTCTAATAATGGTTCATACTAAGCTTATGAATTTACCAAATCATATCCCCTGGGAGTGTCATAACCAAGAGTGCAGCAAGGCCCATTGTCGTGTACTCGTTCCCGTTTAAGTCTAGCTCAAAGTGGTGTTTTCAGGTTTTACCCTTATGTACATCTATACCAGAGCCACCTCTACCTACTCGTATCTAGACAGAGATGTATTTGCTTGGAAACCCCTTTCTCAATACTCACCAAAATAAAAGGAAGATTTCCTATATATAAAATTTTCTATAGGCTTATTCCTACAGTTTTCATATCCTAATTTCCAAAAATAACTAAACCATTCTTTGATACCGACTATAGAATCCCGCCTTTTATAACATAACTTTTCATTACATTTTACAAAACCGAGGATCTTTAAGGTCAGTGTCTTGGAAACCAGGAAATTATTACATTAGAAAAAAGTTTCTTATTAAACACTTGAAAGGATTCTTAATTTTATCATCCTATGTTCATTACAGAATCTCATAACCAGGGAGCATAAATAAAAGGAAAGGGTGAGAAAAAGGCCCAGTAAGGGAAACAATGGAAACATTTAATATGTGAACACGAGATACATCAATGAATTCATTAAAAAAAATTTATGGAATGAGAAAGAAATCATGAAGAATATCATAATAAAAATAACGTATTTCATAACTTGAAGATGTGAATACAACATTTTACAAAGAAAATCATTTTCGTTTCACCAAGGTCCACCCCCATGGTGTCAATAAAAATTACCAAGGTTATTCACCAAGGTATCAGTCTAAATGGTTATGTCTAGAGATTATGTCGTTACCCAATGCATTAGAGAGATATCAGGGAACGGCCTTAAATTTGTCCTTATTATCATGTGAGCCACATATATCATCATCAAACATTTCTTAACCAACCCATATAGCATAAAAAGAATGGGTTTCATTTCATAGTCATCGCATTTTAAAAATTGGTTTAAAGACGTGTTCCTTATGTCACTTTAAACCCACAAAATGGAAAGCTGGTATCATGTTTGTAAATCCCAGAATTTAATATAGAACATTTTGGTATATATGTGAAAACCCCTTTAGAAGAAATTTCTTTTAGTATTCACTTAATAAACTAAATTAATTTGAGAATAAGAGAGAGACATTTTGATACGGAAATTCTGCAGCATAATGGCTATGTTACGAGGTTTTAGAAAACATTGAAAAGAGAGGGGAAATGGGTCACCCACTCATAAATGTTCTATAAAAATGTAGGGGGACAGAATATAAGGGATTTAAGAACATGGTAATGAAATTTTAAATATATACCATATGAAATGAAGAACATGAAAGGAAGACAAAAATAAGATTTCTCTTATGAAAATTCGGCAGCCTAACGGCGTCACATAAACTTCAAAAAAATGATTAGATTAGATAAAAAATGGTCTCTCATCATATGAACATAAAATATCAGTATGTTAGATATAGATATCATACCCCAACATAATAAAATAACTTGAAGGACTGGACATGAAAGTAGAACTTTGAAAAATGAGAAAGGTGAATGAATCCCTTAGAAATTCAGCAGCCTAACGGCGCCACTTCAACTTCTAAAAAAATGAATTGAAGAGATCAAATATGGTCTCTCATAATATGAACATAAATGATCAGTTTGATAGATTTATAGATCATACCCCCACATAATAAAAAGGAACTTGAAATTCTTTACATGAAAGTAGAACTTTGAAAAATGAAAAGGTGAATGAATCCCTTAAAAATTCGATAGCCTAACGATGCCACTTAAACTTCAACAAAAATGAATTTACGAGATCAAATAGGGTCTCTAATAATATGAAAATAAATTATCAGTATGATAGATTTAGAAATCATACCCAAACATAATAAAAAGGAACATGAAATACGTGACATGAAAATATATCTCGAAAACATGAAGGGTGAAAGAATCCCTTAAAAATTTGGCAGCCTAACGTTGCCACTTTAACAATATTAAAATGAAATAATGAGAGCAAGAGGGGGTATGTCATCATATGAACATGAAAAGGTAAGTAAGATGAATATAAAAGAACATACTTCTACATAATATCATGGATCATAAAAGAAATGACATAAAAGAGATTACTTGAAAAGAAAAAGAGAGGTCTGATCCCTTACTTAAAAACGTAACTCTTAAAACTCAATGTTTTGGACCTTGAGGGCTTGGGGGCACCATGAGAGGACTCTATGGGAGGTAATTAGACCAGAGCATCATTGGGGGAGAGTTGGGAGTCGAATGGATGATAGGATGGCTTGGTATTTATAAGGAAATTGAGGGGACAAGGAATTAATGGCTAAGGGACACCTCACAAGTGGTTTTCTCAAAACCATGGGCTCTCCCATGGTGTTTCCAATGGTGTTAGTCCACATAGGTCCCCCAATAAATTATTCATCACCTTTGGTCATCCAAAAATTAAAATATCTCATGAAATCATCATTACATATTTATGATGTCATTAAACATGCCGAAACCCTAAAACTTCATTTTTACTATTCATTGAAAATTCATCTTTCTCAGAAAAATCCCAAAATTTCACATTAACCAAATATCGATGCTCTGATTACAAATATGAAATCTATTTTATAAAAATAATCTTATAATTATTTTTAATTTAATTATTATATAAATACACTATTCACTGAAAATTCATTTTTTTAGAAAAAAACCCTAAAATTACCATAACATAAGATCGATGCTCTGAGTTCACAAATAAAGTCCATTTTATAAAACAAATTTTCTAAAAACTTTTAATTTAAAATTTAATTAAAAAACACTATTCACATGAAAAAAATACTTTAGAAAATATTTATGAAACCATTATTTACCCGTTTTATTGAATCACATTACTTAATCAAGGTGTCTAAATTATATTAAAATTTTCATTAAGTGAGATTACAAATCCATTTGGCCACATTACTAATCCTAAGCATAAAATCACAATTCATAATTTATTATTCATCAAAATTTATATTGATCTAATTAGACCCAAAATTTCGTACTGAACATAATTGTTGAAGACCAATTTTTGAAAATCATTACACATTTTTAATTATTTAATGTTTACATAAACATTTTTTAAATTTCTGTTTCCTAAAATTCATCAAAAATATGCATACTATATTTATCCGGTCTTTTGAAAATTCATAAACTTCATCATAAGAAGAAATCGAAATTTTTATTTAAAACAAAGGATTACACAAGGCAGTTATGGTCTCCTTAAATCGCCCCTTATCAGACCAGTATAAGACCTATGTTTACGGTGTGGTAAAGTGAGAGAATTCGAGGGAGGATTGACCAACATCGCACGAGTAGTAATTTCTATCAGTTTGAACGTCTCACAAAGGAGATTCTGTTATAGCTTGACATGATGATGTTCAGCTTGGGTTTGGTCCAGAGCAAAGCCCAATGGGGCTACCTCCTTCCCAAGTTCTATTAGATGGGCTTTGATCGGTCCAAGACTATTGGGTGAGGCCATCGAATATTTATTCTATATTAATTAACCAAGATCACTTGTATTTAGAGACAGTAATCAAAACATTTATTTTCCAGTGGTCATATTGACCAACAATCATATAACAGTAAAAACCCAACAATCTCATTTTAATTATACTCATGTTATTAAATGAAATAGTTTTGTTGAGTATAAAAAATAATGAAACATGATATATTTAAAATTTGAGGTCATTACAAGGAGACTCTACTTCAATGAGTATTTCATATACTGATTCTACCAAGATTTCATGAATGGTGATCCATGAGATTCAACCAAATCACGTTACCAAAGCCAAATAAAATTAATTATACATAATACATTTCTAAGAGAATAAGTGAATAGGATGAGTAATAAGTTTAACTATCTGACCATTTACTTCAAGACCATCTTTAGTTGTGTGCTGTAAGTTATTAGGAACATAGTTACACATTTACTGAGTTTATATTTGAAGAAATTGAAAGAGGATATTGGAAAAATGATTTTTGGTCCTTCTAGTTCTAGAGTTGTGAAAGGTGTTGTTTCTGATTTAGAATTCCTTAAGGCTATAGTATTAGAAGAACATAAGAATCTTCAGAATGATTCAAACAAATAAACTCTTGAATAGGTGCATATAAATACAAATATTATGTAAAACATGGTAAGAAAATTCACAAATTAAGCCTCTACTACTCATAATGATATTAGAGAGAATGTGGATAATTTTTTTTTATAACGATCTATACCAAGAATGATCTCATCAACAGCTTCAATTATTTATCCAAATATCTCATAATTCCTCCAGTAACAGAATCCTTCAAGAAACAAATGACATAATTGAAAGAGTTTACCCCTCTACTAAATAAATTCAATGAGAATAAGGATGATTTCTAGAAGGCCATACAACATGGTGGTGAAATAATTAATGATTTCATCAAGATCATCAAGTCGTGTCTGTATGTTCAAGCTGAAGTAATTATGGTTCCTCCTACTGCTTCCATTAGCACTACCTCTCATCCTCTTGATCTGATGACTATTTCTTAGGACCTTTCCCAGATTTGACAAGTCATTAACGAGAAACCTTAGAGTTGTGTGTTCTCAGACAGGAGGCATAGCCATACCACAAATGTCCCTACATGTGTTGTCTTTCCTGGTGTAGTCTTCAATCCATGTCTACCGAATGCCACACTAAAACCTTTTGATCATACATCAGATACTTCGTATAAAGTAAAAGCACCTCATAAGTCATATCCTTAGTGGTGACTTGTCTATTTGATAGGTATTTGTCTCTCTATTTTTCTGATTGTACTCTTTTGAACCTTAATAGAAATATTTTTTTTCTCTTCTCCATTTTTCTCATTTTCTTTATGAATTTTACCATTTTTTTCTTTCTACT
Source organism: Viscum album (assembly GCA_963277665.1). NCBI lineage: Eukaryota > Viridiplantae > Streptophyta > Magnoliopsida > Santalales > Viscaceae > Viscum > Viscum album. Next base: position 1,511,363,391 of record OY728131.1, read on the forward strand.
TCTCTTAACCCTTTTTTTCTAATCTCAAAAGGCAGAGGATCTTTTTGGCATAAATTATTAATTTCATGGGGATAAACTCTGGTATAGGCCCCATGGAATGTATTCAATATACTCTATATACATATATTTTCTCTGATTCAATAATTGATGGGGATCATTGATTTAAACACACAATCCAGGGAAATTTTTAGATTTATTAAACAATCACATTTAGTGAGGTATGCTTAGTCAGGTAATTGCTATTCCATAACATCACATGTATTCCACAATTTGAGATAATCCAAAAGGGTAATATTGTTGGACCATATATGATATAGTGTTTTTCATAATCACAAATAATTTCAATATGTAGATTCTATTGTTTTCATGCCATTTAATATCTCTAAGTAAATCAATTATGTCATAGAGTACAATACATTTCAATAAGTCAATAAACTATATTTATGCTTCAATACATTTACAAGTGTATATTTACATGTAATTTTTTATTTCACTTAATCTAGTAGTATTCTATGTAATACATACACTTCATAAGTTTCATAGAGTCCCTAAAACCATTAGTTCAATTGACACACAGATGGACGACACACCGATGGTCGACACATCGATGGTCGACCCACCGATGGAGGAAACAACGATGGGTGACACACCGATTGATGGCACACGGATGGATGACACACCGATGGTTAAAACACTAATGGATGACACACCAATGGACGACACAATGCTGGATGGAAAACTGGTGGTCGACTCACTGATGGATGAGTCACCCATGAACGACTCACTAACGGGCGACTGACCGATAGCATAAATGACTCACCGATACACTAATTCACTGATACCGATGGAAATAACTCACTGATAATCAAAGTCACCTATTATTTTATATTGATTCATACAAACCGAGGCTTATAGACTGATGCTTACAGACTGATGCTGACAGACTAATGCCTATGAGTCATTGATACTTATGACTCACCGATAGTCATAAATACTATTTTAAATTTATTGTTTTAAATTTATTTCTAACAGTTATATTTAGACAAATTAATGTTTCTGACATTAATTAATTATGTATATAGGACTATTCATATACAGTACAAGGTACATGCACGTGGGGAGATCTTCATGCCTTCTGGACCTTGAAGTATAAAAGGATTTCATGCTAAACCGTGGATAGCATGTGTGAGAGAGAGACCGGGAGAATATGATGAATAGTAACGATAGAATAACTCGAAAAGCTATGAAGTAACTCAAAGCAGAGTATACAAGGAGTTCAATAAGACAAGAAATAATGTTTTGAACTTATCTGAACATCCAAACATCGAAGAGTTTTATACACCTGGACGCTAGATTACAGAAGCTGTGATACTCTGTTCTGAATCCAACTTCTAGTAGAGGACTGAAATATCATTTCCACCACATCCATTGAGTCCATAGCTTCACTGCATAACACACAGAGTTTTCTATACTATATACTTAATTTATAACTATGTTGTGATATTGTGTTTACTTTTTCGAACAGTGTGTGCATCTTCATGATTTTTAGACACTATCTTCTATGCATAACTATAAGATACTAAATATCCCGACACTCGTTCTTTTTTTACTCTTGTATCCTATATAGAATATTGGAATGGATCAAGTGTGATCTGTTTATTGTTTTCCCCATGAATAATTGTGGTAGAGGTCAAGTATAACCTAGATATCCATGTGTGATTTTGTGAACCCCGATCTAGGGTGTGGATCAAAAGGATTATTAATATATACTACTTGGTGGTAGGTGATCACCAAGTAGAGAGGAGTAAGACTCCGCATGAGACTAAACCTCTTGTTTTTATCTGTTATGTATTTTCCTATTATTTTAATCAGATTTTTGTTTAATTCATTTCAAATAAAACTAAATTGAACTCTAATTGTTAGTTTATCAATTGTTTAAATCTATTTTGAATTAGTATATTAGTTTCAAAAGTTTGAATAATCATTATGCTGGTAAAGATAAGATCTAATCCATTTTTAAGAAATTAATTGAACATTCAGGAATTTTATATATTTACTAAAAAATTATTTTGAATATATTTTAATTGTGGGATATTATTTTCAAAGAACCATTTTTATCAAAAAAAATTTATAGATACTCAATTCACCACCTCTTGAGTCATCTACTCCGACCAACAATAAATATTTTTGGGGTGGTAAAGGAATAAGGTGTTGTTGGAATGAAATTAAAATGGGTAATTGGGTTGAAGAAGAGATTTTGTCAAATTTTTCAGGAATTTTGGATAAAAATTAGTAAGGGGATTAGGTCATATTAAATGGTGAGCTAGCAATTGGGTAATGGAATGTGAAATGGAGATTGTGCTAACATGATGTATTAATGGAATGAATGAAATTGTAAAATAGGTTAATATATGAGAATTAGGTGGTACACCAAAATTATTGAACGTAAAAAAGTGATTATGTTATGTGATATGAGAAATGTACTAGAAATTCATAAGTGGGTGAATTCTTATGAAATGATTAATGGGATAAATGGGTAAATGTATGGTCATTGATGAATTTGTCTAACACATAGGGATTGTTAAATACACTTAAAGGGTTTAATCATGAGAATGAGAATTTGGCTAAATAGAAATGAATTGTAAAGGGTAATTGTGTTAATGCATTATGGTGTAGTATTAATTCTAATGTTGTTGTTATGTGATTTGATATCTAGTGGAATTGAATATGCATGGTTGGGTTATGGTGACTTGATAAATAAGCATTTGAAAATTTCATGGTAGAGTGGGTTATTGACTTGAGGATCTATTCCCACAGGTCGAGTTAGACTGAGGCTTTAAACTCCACCCCAAAATTAACAAGTTTGCGAAGGGGAGGAAGCATCTATTCCCCTAATGGTTTAATTCCACCCGGACTGAGGTTTAGAGGTGAGGATAATGTAATGATGTGATATGTGTATCCCAAGTGAGATAGGGACTTGATTTATTTTCCCCAACGATTTGTGATTGATTGACTTAGACCCTTGTGTAGATGATATTTATGCCTAACCCATGGAACATGGAATCAATACGGATTATATAATTAATATGGCATAGGAAAGGGAATTGGGATAAATGCTAGTCATGAATTAAATGAACGTTGTTAACTAATGGCACCTGAACTATCTCTTGATTACGTACCTTTCATTTTGTAATTGCATTAACTATCTTTTAGACTGCATTTTTTAAACACCGTTGGTGGTGGCCTACTGATTTTTTTTACTCACACCGTACTTGGGATGCCATTGAGTACCTGAGTAGATCTCTTGGTTGTAGGTCAGGACAAGGGCAGAGGCCCTACTGTGAGATGTTGAGTTGGCATCAGGTGGTACATGGAGAAGGATCCAGACCTAGAGTTAGGACCCGTTTGGAGTTGTTTCCATTTTTTTCATTTTTGGGTTCCTTACTTTGCACTAATAGCATGATATGACATTGTTATATTTGATTTGTGGTTTTACCTATTTGGGAAATGTTTGTATATGCATGTTTATTAATTTTTCGTATTTCTTATTCTATTTATATTGGGTTCTGGTATGGTTTTCACTGATAAAGAGTCTATAGTATCCTCACATGACTTATTATACCATCTCCACTTGTCAGAATCCTCTGGCGTACAGTTAGGTGTGGTTGAGGTCTTGGGATGACTCATCTCAGAGAAACAGTTATGTGTCTTCCTGGTCTGGAATTCTACAAAGTGGTATTAGATGTTTTTTTCTATTTATTACTATTTGGGGGTGGTAGAAAAGATATTAGGATAGTTTTGGGTTTTGGTAATGAGTTTGTCCTTGGGGTTAGCTAACCCATGTACAAGGGAAAACCCAAGTCACCCTGGGTGGGAATTGTTGTTCTTGATGTGTGTTGTTACAGTTGAATGACATTTCACAATTGGTTGATGCACATGTTGTGTGATTTGATTGATTTATGATATTTTTCTCATGGAAGGAATGGCATGAGGTTGTGCATTCAAGCATCATTTTTGGAACCAAAGGATATAGGTGGAATTCAATGTTATGGGCACACACACAGAATGGGTGTGTGTGGCATAGAAAGTAGAATGCAATTTACATCCTTGATAAATATAAAGAAAATGATGCTTAATAATTGTAATGAATGTGGGTGAATGAAAAGAATGAAAACAAATATTTATGGAATATTGAGTATAATGAAATTTTGTGACCAAAGTTAAAATTTTGGTTTGTTATAAATTGTAATGGATGATTCGGTGTCTAAAAGAAAAAGTATTTCATAATGATGGTAAAATTGTTAGTGATTTTTTACATAAAGAAAGGAGTAAATGTATTAAAATGATGACTGTAACCAGTTATGAAATGGGAAAATGTTCCTAAGAGGATGGTAATCGTTTTGTAAATGAAGAATTGGGTCATAGAAGTGTTGATGAAAGAATTGTGATTAAGTGAATTGGTTACCCCATGTTGACCATGAACTTGGTAGTTATGGTAGGGGGAAGTGTTCTATGTGTGATGGTGACCATTGGGATAGAGTATGTAGAATTGTTTGTTTATGGATGATAGCGTGGGATCATTCTATATGTGGTTATATTCTGTCATCCATTATTTGATGTGTTAGGTGAATGATATGTTAAAAAATGAAAATGATTTTAGTTCAATAGTGGGTATCCCTTTATTTGACAGTTGTTCCGTTGTATGTGTTGTTTAGGGAAGTGAGAGTGCTCTAGATTGAGACCTTGGATTTGAATTATGAGGCTTTGCCGGTTGTCATATATCCAAGCTGGTGTGTTTAGGGAACCCATCATAGGATTGTGGCCTTTGGGTTGCGAGGACTGGTTCGGTAATGTATGTGAGAGAAATCTTGTGGTTCATAATTGTATGGTGTACATGATGGATCCTAAGAATGGTTCCTGGGTCTTGAAGACCATGTGAGTAGAGACCTTGCGAGTTCTGTCTTTAATCCCAAAGAGGATATTTTTCTCATAGTGTCTATGAAGGATTACTCCCATGGCGGGGAACCTAGAGTTGAGGGTTGTTGGTGTGATAGGCATAGTGTTCATCAGAATGAGAGTGAGAGTTTCATTCACAAGCATTGCATGGTCGTGTCCTGATAAGTATGGTTTAGAGAGAGAGGATCAATGGCTTCTCTTAGTTGTGACTCCAATCTAGGGAGTTGGAATCATTCAACCATCAAGGTGAACTATGAGAGAGGTCAGACATGGATTCTAGTGATTTTGGTTGTGTGATGTGCATGTTGAAATTTTGGACCTTGATAGTGGTACTCAGGGTGTTGTATGTTGCGGATTTGGCCTAGAGGTTAAGTGGTAAGGATGCGGGTTTGAAGTACAACACAAGTTATGGATATGCACTGATTGTTCTGACAAAAAAATGGTTACCATGTGAGAGGTCATCCCTGTGGTTCATGTACCTCAGAATATGAAGCATTGGAGGTGCTTTAGAGGCGGTGTTAATGCGTACAGTGTACCACCATGTTTTAGTAAATGGTATAGTTATAACAGGTTCATTCGTAATAGCACCTTAGTGCTCGTGATTGGATGTAAGGTTTTTTTGAAGGGTTGTATCATATGGATTCCCGAATCACCTATTTGGATGATGATTAATATATTCTTGAGGTAGTTTTTTATTGGAAGAGGCGAAGGTGGATGGAGTGTGGTTATATGCGTTCACTCGGTGGTGACACCCAAGGTAAGGGTGGTCATGTGGATGAACTTGATTGTATGAATTTTTTTGTTGTGGAGTGATGGTTGAATCTAGTTTGCAATCACACCTAACTGGTGATGGTTAAATGTTGATGAGACACATTCGGCATAGAATCCCGAGATCCTTGACTAGTTATAATGTCTCATAGTTTGACATTAGAAATGTAGAAGTTGGTGGTGGTGTTCATGGACAAATTCATTGCCTACCCCATATAGTAACGAGTATGCCCAACATTCTGACATTGTCCCAAGTATGTTGAGAAGATCTGGATCACACCAAGAGTCATGAAGGTGTTTGGTTGGATGAGGGGAATCTAGGTGTTTACGTGTATGAGAACAGTATATGTGGCTCTTGATTGTGGAATACACACCCTCTATGGTTTGGGTGAGGTCCCCAAGATTTACTAAATGTCGATAAAATTCCTGGGTACCATTCATGGATGTCAGGAACAGGTACTGGGTGATGTTCATTTTCCTATTTTGGGAAAATCTAGATGGCCATGTTTGTGTTTGGGGATTTTCTTATGACTGAGTAAAAGATCAGTGGTTGAAATACCTCATGAGAGTAGTGGTAACAACACTCCTAAGGTGGGGAGTGATAAATTAGTCACGAAGTTAGAGAAGAGGACATCAAGTAGATGTAGTGACACTTGGGTGCCAATGAGGAAACTGTGAGGTGCATGTTAGGTTCCTCAGAGAGGCATGTGGACCATGGATGTGGTGTCTGATGAGACAAGTGTTTGATCGAGCATAGGGTGGTACCAAGTGAATCTTGTGATGTCTGTGCAGAGTCTTAGGAAAGAATGGTTGGATATGAAAACAGGCTGTGCAAGGAGAGGTTGGGTGTCCTATAACTCCAATGAAGATTTGGGTTAGACTTGGGGAAATTTTCCCATGTGTGGTTTTGGAATGCTGGGAAGTTGAATAAACTTGTCCATGTGATGTGGTGGCATACCAAGGGTGAAACCAATGATGGTATGAAGGGAAGTAGTTTCGTAATGATGGACTTATACTGGAATTCAATAAATGACTTTAGTGGGTGCATGAGATGATAATGATAGACTTTAAGTCAGCACTTTGGGAGTTGAGAAAATGGTTAACATACCATCTGGGGAAGCTGGATGTTCTGGAACATGCCAGTCGAGTGTGAAACAACATGATATGATAAACATGAAAGTGTTTGGTGGGGGTGACCTACCTCTTGGTTCATGTTGTGGCGAAAAATGACTTTTGTAAACAAATTTATACCTAAGTGAGGTCAGGATGATCTTATTCCTTGAATGGATAGTGTAGGGATGTCTTCCCAATGGTTGTGACGATGCGACTAAATCCCAAGGCAGGGTAATGCTCCTATAGAAGCTTGGGTGCAATGAGTTGGGACATGATAAGTGATGGGAGAGTTGAGTTGAGTTTTGGTGGTATTCCTAGAAATTGGAGGTGAAAAGTAACCAAATATGGTGGAAGGAACTATATCAGATAAGTGGCTGGTTGGTGATCTGATCAGAGCTTCAGGTTGAAAGGACTCGAGTAGTCACCGTTCAGGTGAGTTATCCCTGATAGTGATACTTAGAACAAGTTTATTGGTCAATTACCATATATTTTTGGGTGGTGTTCGGTTGTACAATTGTGGAGTGAAGTCTTTAAGAAATTTGGTTGGAAGGGTTGTATTTTTTCCTCTGGGTTATACCAGGTTTGGTCACTGCTGGAGTTGGGTGAACAGAAAAATGATGCCAAGTGATTTGGGTCATGAGTTTTGTATAGGATCGGGACGATTAGGTGTCAAGTGGTTTCCCCATGAATATGGAATATTTTGTTTTCAGTTTCCATGTGTTGTGAGTTAAGTTATTCCAAAAAAGTTTTCCCCATGAGGTTCTATAGGTGAGAATGGTTGAAGTTGATGATTTTTTGATAATTTTTCATCTCATGTTGTGGTTGTGGTGAGGAAGGCCTGTGGGGAAAATCTGTGCCCTTGATTTGTGTTTAGTGGGAATCATGATGTGAAACTAGAAACCTGGAATGTGGGAATGGATAGGCAGGCCTTGTGGCATTACCCCCTATTACAGAAATTAGTGATGCTCAGAAGAGCGGCTCGAGGACAATCCGTTATAAGGTGGGGAGGTTGTAAGATCCCAGATCATATTAATGTATATTTTAGTTTATGTTTTAGTTTGGCCTCTTATTTATGGGATAAATAAAAATTTTCCGAAATTTAATGGGAATACTTGGTGGTGTTTCAGGGGTTCAGGACACATAATAGAAAGAAAATGGAATTTTAGGGCATGTTACACTTTTTATGCATAGTTAGTGCATACCGAGCAGGGTATCCCAAGAAACCATGTACCCATGGATATATGATTACACACGGTTGGTGCACAGTTATGAGAAACATGCGGGAATACTAGGAAACTAGGTGAAATGGGTGTTTTTTAGATAGTGAGTCACACACGGTTTTCCCATGGTTTGGAAAACAGTGCGGGTAAACTGTGTGCCCCAGAAACATTGAGAAAATTAAAAAACATTCCACCCCGGTATATTAAATCCCAACTCGGGTTTCTCCTCTATTTTTTTCCTAAAAACCAAGTAAAGAACTTGGACGACCAAAGCTTCCAATAAACGGTTATCCTTTGATTCTTGGATATTTGAAGTGCCATTTGTTGCAGATTGAATCCCCGGGTAAGTCAAATTGCCTCCTTGCTTCCTCTTTTCAATTAGGGTTTTAATCTTTCTCCCATATCTTTTTGAATCTCTAATACCCTATATTTTGGGTGAGTTTTAGGTTGAGTATTCAAGGGATGTTTGAATATAGATCTATGTCCATGATATAGAGTGTGTTCATCAACGGATTTGAGGTAGGTCGTCTATAAGTATTATCCCATAGATTTATTATGGATTTGTGCCTGGAAGACGGTGTTCTTGTTTTCCCCTTTTTGTGTTCTTCGTTCCATTGAAGTGTTTAATAAAAATGGGTGTCTATGTGAACAATTGAAATCCTCACGATCCTTGTGGTATGCATTGAGGAGGACTTGACAATTTTAGGGCCACCCACGGGGTTCGCCGACAATCCCAAACCTAGAGTGGGGTAGGGTTAAGTGATGGGATTCCAAATAATATTGTGGAATCTATCTAGATTATGATGTAATGGTTGGTTATGTTACAAATGGAATAATAATAAATATTTATAGGGTGGTTAATGCATAAGGTGTAGTTGGAATGACATGAAAATTGGTAATTGGGTTAAAGAAGAGATTATGTTTATTGTTTCATGAATTTTTGTTTGGAATGCATAAGGGGATTAGGGAATATTAAATCGTGAACTTGAAAATGGGTAATGGAATGGGAAATGTGCAGTGTGTTAACATGTTGTATTATTTAAGGAATGGTTGAAATTTTGGAATAGGTTAATGCATGAGAATTAGGTGGTAGACCTAAATGATCGAATGTAATAATGTGATTATGTTATATAATATGAGAAATTTACATAAAATGCATAAGTGGGCGACTGCTTGAGAAATGATAAATGGGCTAAATGGATAAATGTATTTTCATTGATGAACATGTCTAAGGTAGAGGGGTTTTTGAAATCACATCAAGGGTTAAGGCATGAGAATGAGAATTTGGATAAATGGATATGAATGGTAAATGGTAAATTTGTTAAAGGGTTATTACATAGTATTAATTCTCATGTTGTTTTTATGTGTTGTGATATCTAATGGAATTGAATATGCTTGGTTGTGTTATGGTATGGTTGTGGTTACTTGATAAATAAGCGTGTGCACTTGGCTTGGTAGAGTTGGGAATTGACTTGAGGTTCTACACCAACATGCCAGGTTAGACTGAGGCTCTATACTCCACCCCATAATGCATGGGTTATGGAAGGGGATGTATGATCTATTCCCCTAGTAGTTGAATTCCACCCGAACTGAGGATTCAAGGTGATGATAATTTGGTGATGTTATATGTGTATCAATAGTGAGATAGAGAATTGATTTATTTTCCCCTATCCTTTGTGATTGATTTCCTTATACCCCTATATAGATGATATATATGCCTAAGCCAGGGAACATGTTTTCAATACAGCCTACGTAATGAAGATGATATAAGAAATAGAATTTGGATAAATGCTAGTCATGAATTAAATGAACATTGTTAAATAATGGAACTGGAATTGTCTCTTGCTTACTTACCTATAATTTTTACATACATTCACTATCTATTAGAATAGATATTTTGTAGACACTGTTGGTGGTGGCCTATAGAGTTTTGTACTCACACCATGCTTGGGCCGCCGTTGGGTACCTGATCAGATCTCTTGGTTGCAGGTCAGGACAAGGCAAGATTCCCTACTGTGATATATTGATTTGATCTTGGGTTGTATATAGAGAAGGACCTGGGCTTAGATTCGGGACCCATTTGGATTTTTGGGTTTGTTTAATTTTGGTTGTCTTCACTTTTCACTACTAATATGGCATGACATTATTGTATTTTATTTGTGGTTATACCATTTTGGAAAATGTTTGGTTATGCATGTTTATTGGTAGTGTGTATTGTTTCCACTATTTATATTGGGTTTTCTGTGGCTTGATATGATAAATAGGGTATAATATCCTCTCTTGAATTATTATACCCTTGCCTCTAGTCAGAACCCTCTGGAATATGGGGAGGTGCGCTTGAGGTCATTTGACAACTCAACTCAGAGCACCAGTTTAGTGGTTTCTGGGCTTGGGACGTTACAAAACTGTTGATATGAAGAGAATATTACTTATATTAAAGGAAAAAGAATAAGGTATTGTTGATGATTATGAAAATTACTTTACAAGATTATCCAGGTATACTATAGATTAAATAAAAATCATGGAGTGAAATATTGACCACTTCATGATTGTCTTAATAAAAATCTCCAAAGGGATATGGTTTTTCAGAGTCTTTCATCATATGAAGAGAAACTTTTATGTTTCATCAAAATAGAGAAGTAATTCTCAAGGTCTTAAATATTCAAAGGAATATAAGAGAATAAGAGTTCTTATGAACCCCATGTTAATTGGAATGAGTCAAAGAAGAAGACGGTAGATATTGATTTTACAATATGTGATAATTGTGGAAATAATTCCCTGGTAAATGCTTAAAATGATTTAGTTTTTATTACAAGTGCAGAGAAAAGGGTCACTAGGTAAAAGGATGAAAATGGAATAAGGAAAATGATTCCATTCAATTATAAAACTGTAAAAAGATGAGGCTCTCTTTAAAAAAATTTCCCACACTTCAAGAGAATATATCTCAAAAGAATCTAAGAAATGAAGGCCAAGATTATGTTATTGAAATTATCAAAGTTGAATGATTGATATACTTCTATATTTTGATCTATTAAATATATTGTAAAATTATTTTAATAATGTTGTTCTCATCATATGATTTGTGAAATATGTAAGGATTTTACTACAATACTATTCCATTAATGATTTTAGATCACATGTTGAATGAAATAATGAAAAGTGAATCAGTAGCAAGTTAAACATTTTGGAAAATACATGGTTAAGAAAAGATAAGACTTAATATGTTCTTGATGATAAGATTATGATGTTGGATAAAGTGCTGATTGATATAGAAAAAGTAAATTAGATACTAATGAATACAATTAAAATTATTTTAATGATTTTGATCCTAATATTTTGGAAGTGGAATCAATTTATGATACGGTTTAAGTAGATGTTTGGATGTTGTTTTAGATATTAATGTATTAATTCAACATATGAAGCAACTTGTTCTATGAAACTAAGTAAAAATATTTCATGAATGACCAAAGGGTAATATTTTGCTTATAGAAATGTATCATCTAAGTGTATTTACATATATTCTTAGAGAGTGAAACAATTCCTAAACACTAAGAAAAGGGTCTTGAAACAAAACTTTTGTCCTATTATTATAAATTTTGATGATATCATTCAAATTTTCTCACAACTATAGTTTCTGGTTTTGTGGTAAAAAAATTCTCATGAAAATGTTATCTATCACTCTTTAGCATAACATGAATGATATATTTTTCATCATTTTCAAAGTTTTAACTAATAGTATCCTATTCATAAGACTAGTTTTGTGGTATCCTTTTCATTTTATTTTACTCATTATTAAAAAGATGTGTTATTAACCTTATTTATGATATTGGGTTTTTAAGAATAGTATTTATCAAACCATATACTTCCATCATCATGTTAAAATGGATAGGACAGAATTTAATTATGGTAGTTAGGATGTAACAACATAAAATTCAAATATGAGAACATTGGATTCGATAGCATGTGTGACACACAACACCAGGCATAGAAAGAAATATAAAATACTAAGGCATTAATATATATTTAATATTTTTTAAAAATATATTATATAGCTTTTAATGCACACAAAAATGAGTTATATTTTATTACACGTAATAATGACTTTGTTTGGAAGTTTACGTTAAACACAAGACTAAGTTTTAAAGAACATCAATATATTATTAAAATATAATAATTTAATATAAAAAGATAAAACCCTGCTATTAAATTTATGGATATTAATATGATTAACTAACTTATGAAAATATATGGTTGATCTCACTGGTTACAAATTAATTAGAAATCAGAATAAGAACTAATTAAATACAAAGGGAATGTTTTAATATAAAACTATTTATTTCTCTCAGAGTAATTTTATCCTAATAAATAAAATTAATAAAAATTAGTGATTAATATTAACATAATATATATATCATTTATTCAATAATTTTTTTTATTCATCCAATAGATTTGATAATAATAAAATAAGAACAATCTCAATATCACACAGAAAACTTAATATTTTTATAAAAAAACTTTTATCGCATTTTAATTGATATCCTATTTTAAATATAAAATTTGGATCCTTTTAAAAATTAATATGTTTTAATTTATTTTTTTTAAATAATAGCTCCAAAATTTTCTTAGGATGAATTTTGGAAATTGTTCTGTGAAGTTTCATTTTTTATGAATAGGGAAAAATACTGAATTTTAATTGGAAATTATATTTTTGTGTAATTATTTAATGACAATATATTATATTTAAATTTATTTTAACATAAAAATTAGATATATTTTACATATATTAATACAATTTAGTTCATTCTAATTAATTTCAATCTGAAATTGGATATAAAAACTCAGCAATCATTTGAAAAGTTTTACATCAAAAACCTACCTTGTCATCCCATCTATAGGATAAAATTTAAATTAATTTATAACACTTATGTGATTGTAATTTTGTGAAATATATTAAATATTATAAATTATAATATTTTATAATTTATAAAAAGGTCATCTTGGTTTTTTTATGTAAAACATTACTGAATGCATATAAAATTAATTACAAAAAATAAGGCAAAATAAAGCTTAACAAGGGACGAAACCATGAATTTAAGAGCCAAAATGTCATAATACGTTGTCCAAAATCCATTTTATGGAAATACATAGACCATATAATCAATTACATAGAATATATACTATTATTGGATGATAATTATGCAGGATGTACCGCTCAATAGAGCTTAGTTGTTTATATTTAGAAGAACGTTACTCCTCATCCTCTATAAAAAGAAACTCACTCCTCCCACTTTTTCACACTTATCGAGACCTTTGGATCATCAAAAAAATACCATAATAAGATAAAAAATTACCCAACCTCATCTTAAAAATATAACTTTCAACATAAATCTATCCATGTAAGTCCTTTGGTATAAATCAAAAGGAGTTACTCGAAAATGAGGAAACATTCCTCAACGATCAATTTCGTTTTATTTCTTTCTCAAACCATCTAATGATTCTCATTCCATGTTTATATAAATAACTAAGTATATTAAATTATGTTTTTATTAAAAAAATTTACCTAAAATTGTACACACATTAATAAAATGAGATACACAATCATCATTATTGTGTACAGTAGACTCGCTCCTGATGAACCAATGTCATTTTTTCACCCATTACAACATTTCAAGGTTGAAATAATGATCTATTTATCGTATATATATTAAATATATGATATTTATATGTAATTTATGCTTCTATAATTCTTAAAAAAATCATACCTTAATGCTTTACATTTATGAGAACATGATAACATCGTTTGCAGACATGTGGGCCACCACCTCGTGAACGCGATGTGATTCATTTATCATATATATGAAATTTATTAATGAATACTTTAATAAAAATATGTGACATATATGAAATAAATTTTATAATTCAATTATAATATACTTATATATCATTTACATTTCATTCTTTTAATACGAGAATGAGATGAAAGCAGCGTTCATGTGTACGTACGACCTTCCATCTCCCTAATTGATGCATTTCATTTCCAATCTCCAAATTATATAGATTAATATAAGTACATATATAATTAAAATACATGACATTTAAACCATGTTTCAAATTATTTATGTGATGAAAAAATTATCTAATCAATAGGAACAACAAGTAACAAGTCAAAACATACTCACAAAACAAGGCAACTAACAACCAAAATAGTGAAAATAATTAAAGATTTTTGACAAAAAAGTAATATGTCATTATAAAAAGTTAATATATGATAGTATAAATATATAAATGATTCTATTATAAGTTAATAACTTTCATAAAACCATTATACATTATGTTAAAGGATGTTCACCCAAAACTAAATGCAAGGTAAGGGATTCTTGTCTCACTTTTATTTCTGTGGGGAATACACCATTTTCACCACTTATTTATTTTGTGTGGTGTATATAATGAAACTATTGTATTTTATATCCTGAATAAATTTATCTTCCTGGTATTGAGAGTTTCATTTGAATTTACTTTTTTTATGACAGTTATTATTCAAATGTTACCAAGTAGTATGATATTCTTATCTCACTTTATATATCTCAGAGATAAAAGTCATATTTAATAATTAATTATTTTATATGGTCTATAAAATTTACTTCGACTTTTTATATAATTAATTTACTTATTATCATGATATATTACATTTAATTTAATGTTATTCCCTCATGGTGATTATAATTCAAATGTTCAAATATGGTATGAGACACATTATAATGTTTAAATATTATTTTTCAGAAGAATGTTTTTAATGATATTTCAATTTCATTTTTATTAATAAACATAAAAACCCGTAATTTTTTACTTTCAATCTAGTGGGGAATAATTGATAAATATATATTATTTTTTCAATATGGATATTTGATTATCAGGAATAATTTTTATGAATTAAATCAATTATATAATATATATGGAATGCTTTGGACTGTTAAGACATGGGTTGGAGACCATTTAAAGTAACCCCCTCGATGCATCCATAGTATCAATAGACAAAATATGTTAGTGAAGAAACCGTAGATTATTTTTCAAGAAGAATAAATTCGGTATCTACCCCCAAATTTAAAATTTCTTGTGAAAGGTCATTATTGAAGTATGTTAAACCGTCTTATGGAAGGTCTTGACAGTAAGGGTATGATGTTCTTGGGAAACTAACATCTGATAATTAATCATTTCCTTCATTAAATATTTAGTTATTATTATCCGAGAAAGTTTTTCATTGACATTATCTATAGATGAATTTCATTCTTAGTACATTAATTAAATGAAACGTGATTCTGTTATTCTTGTTTCAATATTCATTATTCCTTAACCAGTTATTTTAATAGAATGTGTTTCTAGTAATTAACTTAAATATTTTTCATGCACATACTTCTCAGTTTATTAATTATATATAATGTTTGTTCAATTATTATATTTTCATATTTTTTATAAAAAGTAATCTCACTTTATTTATTATTTGGAATGCATGTTTAGTTATTACCTTTCCATATTGATTATGGTCATTGATTCTTTATTTATGCTGATATAATTTACCTTTACAATGTATTTGAACAAACATTTATTTTTTTCCTTTTATCAGGAATCCAAGAAGTGTAAAAAATAACGATATGAAAATATATTCTATGTGGGAATGATGTTTTACTAAAAAAATATGTTTTAATTTGTGTATAAATTTTTAATACTAGACACTTGTATGTGTATAGTTTACCAAGTCTACTAAATTGATCAGTACTTAGGGATTCATTTCCTTTTGATCATGAAAATGTAATGGTATTAGACAACAACTCTATGATTTTAGAGTTGAGTTGATAAAAAATATTTCTATAAATCTCTCATTTTCATGCTATCTGATTCATATAAATTTAACAAAGGTGTGTCACAAAGAAAAAATAATAATGGATCATAAGTAGCTCCTAAAATATTTTTACATAGCTCATATTGACTCATACACTAGATTGAATGACTCATAAAGTACACCATATTTAGCCATATTTCTAGTTGAATCCATGGTATTAAAAATTTATTACATGAAAAATTATAATTACTCATGCACACAATAAAATGATTATTAGTTAAATTAAATTGTTTAAAAGGTAGATTATAAAGATACTTATGTAGACTCATTACATTTTCCAACACCTCAATTTGAGCCACAAAGTGACTCTTACACAAATTTTCCATGAGTGACAATTATGGTGAAATGAGTCACACATAGGCACATGATGAACAATTAATAGAGTTACTTTTTCATATTCCAGCTTCATCCTAGATATCTATATTTATAAAAATGATCAAAGAATCAATTTAAATTGTAACACCCTAATATGTTGTAAAATATATAGATATATTTATTCTAAATTAATACAATGTTTGATAACTTTTTACATATGTAAAACCAAATTAAAATAATCCATGAAATTTTTATTATTACAATCATTTATGAATTATAATACCCATAGTAAATATAAATATTTTAACAAATTACAAATTCCGAAAAAAATTATTTATAATTCTTGGGGTTTAAAATAAATAAATTTTTCTAAAAAAGATTAGCTTCATATATTGTATTTTCATTTAATAATAGAATTTTTAAATGATAGAATTTTAATTTTCTTATTAAACTATATTTATGAATTTATCATTTCAAAATTATCTTATGATTAATTCTAAAATAATTAATATTTAAATTAATAATGAAAAAATACAGTTTTTACTGAAATCTTACCATTTATAATTATATAAAAAATGAATTATAAGATAAAAACATGTAAAAAAATTTTCAAAGTGAAAGATGTTTTTATTTTGTAAATATATTAAATTCTAAATACTATTATTATTTTATAAAACCTATATTCATCATTTTATTAACTTAAGTAATATTTTACAATAAAATAAATTGTTCTTCTTATTTTTTTAAATTAAATATTTTTTTTGTAAAATTATATTTTATATATATTTAAAAGAAACACAATGTTTAATATATTTATAATAAACTAATTTATATCATTAAAATCAATATCAAGGAAAAATTTATCACAAAAATTAATTTTAAGCTGATAAACAATCTTCTTAAAAATGAATTCTTTACATGTTACACCTGATCATGTTAAAATTAATAATTATTACACATATATATTTTATTTGATAAAATTTATTTCAAAAGGTAAAATTTAATCATATTTATAATAATTTTGCCCAAATTATGTAATATGAAATTTTTTATACATAAAAATTAAATACTTAGGTAAAATCTAGTTACTGTGTTAAAAGGTAAAAAGATAAAAATGGTAAACAAAAGGGGTAGATAGTTTAAAATGGTAAAGGAAATTTTTATAATTTAGTGTCTAAGGTTCCCATCAACCATATAATAAATACAATAAATTCTTTTTAATTTTTGAGTCTTCTTGACATAGGAAATATGCACTCTCTCTATAATAAGTTGACATATTTATAAAAAAGAAATTATCACCACTTATAAATGGTTCATCTCATAACCAATTATATACAACACTAAATTTCTATTTCCTATGGAAAATATTATATATTTACATCACTTATAATACTTTACAACTCCATTTTACTTTTGTTTTCATTATTTTATCCCATGCTATCCATTTCCTTGGATTCCTCTAAGTGAACACACATGTTCTCAATGTGAGTACTAATCATTCCCTAGTTGTTTTCTTTTCTATATTACTTTTTGAAATTTATTTTTCTCTTTACTATATAATGAAAATTTTATTTTTAATATTAAATATTTTTATGATAATATAAGAAACATCAGTCACTTTTCTCAACATCCTTTAAGAAAAATAAAAATGGAAGTCATGTGTGATTTTTTTCTACCACTTCCATTAAGTAACGTATCTCATTTTTCATCTAGTTTGTTGATTTATTTTTAGATTTCCTAAAATATAATTAAAACCTTAAAGATATATAAATAAAATAATTATTCTTCTATAATGATGATATTATTCTAAAATAATCCACTTTTATAACCATCCTCGTCCATTAATTATGGTATGTTCTTGTTTGGGTCAGTCTAACGATCTTCTTGTAAAATAACGAAAAATAATATAATGGATAAAAATGATAATGTAATTAATCATAATATATGATATAAATAATTAAGTAATTACTTTATTTTTGTTTTATAATGTCAAAATTAATATTAAATTCATTATTTGAGATACCAACATTCATTTGTCAAATATCACTAAGACATAATCAGTAGTGATTTCAAATATAGGTATCATAACAAAAAAATCATTGAATTAAATAGTAAAATTTCAAATAATTATAAATAATAAATTTTAGTAATAATTATGATCTTATTATGATGGAATTTGAGAGAATAATAAATAAAAACAAAACTATTACAAAACTAGTTCAGAAAGATCGATATTATTCACTCCATATTTGGAGAATTAATAAAAAATAAAAAATATACCTATATAGATTAAATATAAATGATGTTTATAAATAGTTATTATTTGAATGAGGTTTTGAAATAGGTCATTAAGATAATTATTTTTGTTATAAAGAAGATTCATGTGATTTAGTGGATGATGGAAATTTAGTTATGTATTTCCTTACATCATTTTCAAATCCATGAGACGTGTTTGATATTACACAACCTCATCTATGTTATAAAGTGTATTATCTTCCAAATTGGATTCATGTATAATGAATATATCTAATTTAATGATATTTTAATATCAATTTGACGGTATCCCTCTTATGTTCATTTTATTCTCATTTTAACATTATTATAAGTTGTTCTTTATCTCAAATTTAATTTCTTGGGAAAATTTTAATATTTTTCACCCTCATACAAATAATATGTTGTGATTATTTCATAATAAATATGTTTTATCATATTCATGAAATTCATATGGTATAATGTTCAATATCATGTACTTTCTTAAAATTTATTTGATTCAGTGGACACCAATGTGATAATGGTATTTTTTAATTCAAATTTCATTGTTGATTTATATTGCTTCTTGTTGAACAACCTTGTCCCAAGAATTGTTTCTTCCACCCTTAGATTTTATTTTAGGGAAATTTCTCTTCTAATATTATGATAATGATATTTTAATTCAATGATTTTAATAGGATTAATTTTT
Source organism: Viscum album (assembly GCA_963277665.1). Classification (NCBI taxonomy): domain Eukaryota; kingdom Viridiplantae; phylum Streptophyta; class Magnoliopsida; order Santalales; family Viscaceae; genus Viscum; species Viscum album. The sequence continues at coordinate 1,511,382,619 of OY728131.1, forward strand.
TACACAAAAATTTTATCATCATATAGAATAATTTCTATCCTATTTAATTACGGTTTCCCCCCTTTATTCATATTTTCATTTCCTTTTCATGTTCTTTATATATTAAAATAAATTCTTTTTCCTCAACTGATCTTCATATTTACCTTCTACTCTTGTCAAAATTTTGTTTTGTTACTATTTTTATGATTTTAATTTTTGATATATATTTTTCAAAATGTAAAAAATGATTTATATCATTTCGTAATAAAATGTTTTATCTTACTCTCAACATTAAATTCTTTATCCATTATATATTTTCAAAGATCTATTTTAATGGATTATTTTTAAGAGTAAACATTTTCAAAATGTTTTCACTCCAATTTTTTGTATCCTTTATATTTTATACCAAGATCCAATTTTTAAGAATATTTTAAAATTTTTCACATCACTTTTTTGTTCCCTTTCAATCATTTTAAATTATTAATTACAAATAATATTTTTGAACATTCCTTCCTTTTAATTTTTAGATAGTGATCATTTCAAATGTTTCTTATAACCTCTTATATTTGATAATGTTCAAAAATTATTTACATAGACTATTTTGTGGTTTCTCATTATTAGTCATCATCATCTAAAAAGGAACTATTTAACTGGGTTGTTATTTTTCATAAATGAACCTTTAAATGACTCATTAAATTTTATCTTGGGATACTGAGATTTATGGCATCAATCGATCTATTTCATGAAGTCATTTTAATGTGATACCATTTAGAAATTTATGAAACCCATAATATTTACATGGGTTCTTTATGAGATGATAAACAATTAGTTTCAAATGGAATACATATGTATGGATAATAATAGTTAGGGTTCGATATCATACTATAATGAATTAGTTTAGGATTTATATCTTATCAGATGATTGTGGGAATTGAGTAATGATTCTCAATCCACTATGAGAGTCAGGAAGTGATGCATGATTAACTGATTTTATGGGAATTATGTTGTGATTCTGACCCATAATTTATATGCAAACTATGTAGCGAAATGCAATCCATTTTGGGAATAATGTAGCGAATCTTACTCTACCATGTTCTAGCAAATAAACATTGATTACCTCCCTATTATTTTATTATTTTTATAACTATTTTAGTGTTGTAGTTTAGTGATATTATTCATTTACATGTCATAAAATATATTTGTGCCTATAATTATTCTCTTTGGATCTTGTTCATTATGTCAAACTCTTATACCATGGTATATGTTTATTCATTTAAGATTATATTTACATATATTAAGACTTCTGGGAAACTATTGTTTTTCTAGGTTCTTTTTAATATGATATTTCTTCCCTGGTCATGTCTTCTTATATTATCATTATCTTAACCTTGATTTAATGTTGATGAGTTATTTTACCTCATTAATAATTTGATATCACCAATTTTATATGTATCCATTCCCAAGGTTATTAATATGAGTGTAACTTATGAGAAGTTTATAATAGATTCTAGTGTTGTATGATTTTGGAAGAATGTTCATATGTTTTGTAAAATAAGTTTTCAACATAACTTTTCATTAAAGAAACAAAACATTATTTTTTTGAGATTGCGTGTTTTTTGTGCCATGTATTTTCCATATTATGGAAATTATGTAAAATAAAGATAGTTTTAACTCACCTAATATCAAACCTAGTGATTAATGAGTGTTTTTCTGCACCATATTTAGGAGTACGGGTCTGGGTTACTATCAAAACTATTTATGAACATTTTACAAAATCTAAAAAATGTCAAACTAGATACAAGAACATATCAACAACCTCCATTGATACTTTATTCAATGTTTATAGTAAATAATACCATTAATAATCCCTTGAGGTGCTTTTATTTTTTTTTAAAATATATATACTTCAATTTTTAATAATTTTTTTAATTTATATATTTAACTGTAACATCATGGTTCCAGATGCTGCTGAGAGACTCCCTGTACCCTGTTGGTCACATGGCCTCAAGCACATTTCCTGAATGCCAGAGGCTGCTGACTAGAAGCGAGGGCCTTATGTGTGATAGTGGGGAAAATATGTTCTCATTAGCAGAGTAACATAATAGATGTAAAACAAATATACAATAGCGGATGCAGTAAATACAACAAAAATAGTAAACAATGAAATATTGATGAAGAAAAAACTGAAGCAAAGATATATAAATGATGCATGATACATATGTCTAGGAAATCAGCTAAACATGTCGCAATGCTCAAATATAGAACTAAACCAATGTGCAAGAAAAACAAGTAAACAGATCCTCAAAATCCCAAGCCTCAGCTTGGTCTCATTCTCTCCATCACCAAAGTAGCCAAGTACCTGAAGTAGAAGGTTTCATTCCCTTATCTATACCTACAAAAATATAATCAGTTTGGGCTCAAAATCATGACCCAAACAGGGTGTGAGAAAAAATTTCACTAGGAAACCACCAAGAGATCTGTGCCTAACTGTCAGAGAATATATATGGTAGTTAATAAGAAAAAGAAGCAGGAAACAATTAATTATTCAACATTAAACATTCCTAAAGTTCAATTTCACTCAATTAAACATATCAAGTAAGCAGCTAAATAATGTAGGTACCCCTTTGGGAAGTTTACTTATCCTAACCCCTATGGTTCAACCAAAAAAACACAAGAAATAGATAATTCAATAGGTAACCCTATGGGAATTACTCACAACATATCCTCACGGGTCCTACCTAGCAACACAAGTAACCCTCTGGGCTGTAAACTCAGTCTAAACCCTCTGGTTCAGCTTAAGTATAGACTCTTTAAGAAATCAATCACCATCAATTCCACCTATAGTCTCATATCGGTAGCTAAAGGCGATTCTGGGATGCACTTATGTCACATCCCCCCTGTGGCCCATGTCGAGGAACTACATAATCCTTGAGGAAATACGTATGTAGATTCCAACTGTGGTCTCGCATCGTAAGTAAAAAAGGACACTCTGGAGAATCCCTTACATCCATTCTACCTATAGTCTATACCCCAGGGTCTCACAGACCTGTGTAAATCAAGAAATTATAGAGAAGTATATCAGCCAATTTAAACCTCAATAACTACTTGGATAACAGTCTATAGCATAACATCATGTCAAATAAACAAACACTCCATCTGAACAATAATAGTCATGATATGTAAATAGTCTAGTAGGAAAACAAGTCCAAACAGTCAAAACAGACAATCATGCATGGGAAAACACTTTCAAATAATAGCAATTAACTATATTCTCATTGAATTATCTTCTATTCAAGAATACATGCATAACATGCAATCAACATGGCTAAAATAGTAAACACGCAATACCCAGTTCATGAGTATTGGGAACTTTAGCACAAATAACTCAATGAATTTCAACGAAAAGGCACAAAACACCTACCACTGTGTTGTAGGATCATTATATGTGAACCTCATGCCTTGAATCTCCCATGAAACCATAGATCTAAAAAATCATCTAAAACGTTCAACTGACGACAACTTGAGAAAGAGGAGGAATTAGGAAATGAATATCTAGTAGAAGGAAGTGCTTACCGAGGTGATACCAACGCAATCGACAAAGGTCGATTCAGAGAACAGATGCTCAATCAGGGGCTCGGACGAATATCATGGCTGTATGAGTTCTCTCAGATGAACTAGGCCGAGAAGTAAACGGTTTTGTTCAACATAATCAACCCCAGTTTGTTGAATGAAAAAAAATAAAAATACACGGCGTGTAATTTATATGTACACGGTGTGTTCTTGCCTTCACCGACACCTGCATTAGGCAGTCTCTAAGTAACCAAAAATGGTCGTTTGCAGGGATGCTATAAGACCGACATCCAGCTACCCATGGTAAAAGAGTACACAGTGTGTACTCATATAGTACATGGTGTGTACTTAGGAAATTTTAAAAAAATCATCTTTTTCCTCAAAAATATCAGAAAAAAGGAAAACAAACTTGAAAAAAAGATCTAGGTTCTTACATTAATATTATTTATTAATTTTTAGCATTTTTTTGTAATTTCTATATTTATTAATTATCTTTTTATTAAAGTGAAAAAATAACATACTATCGGAAAGCATTACATATTGATTAAAAATCACACATATTAGGTGTTTATGAGTGATAACTTTATCGATGATAATGTATGCTAAAAAAATAACGGATAAAAGAATTATAAAATATTTTATAACAGATAAATAATGATAAAGGTTATATTTTTAGTGCTTTTTATGACTGACATAGAAATTATTTTATATGTTCTAATAATGTTGTGATGAAAATTTTCTTTATAATTTCTTATCATTTTAGTATTGATAATGGTAATTTTCATTAGTGTGTTTGATTATCAATGATAAAATTGTATTCCAATTTTTAAAAGAACCCTAGAAATCGCACTACATCTACTCAATATTAAAGTTATCATTAACCTTGAATTTTATTTCCCTATTTTTTGGTGATTTAGGAATAATTTACCCTCAAAATAAGATGTATTCTATTTGATTGTTGTTTTTATTGATTTCTTAATCGTGTATTCATGGGATTTAGGGATTTATGTTGGTTTCAATTCCATTACTCATCTATAAATCTATTTTTTCAGGGGTTTTTGATATTCTGTGGGGTTTTCATCATGTTTTTATGAATTATATAATTTTTGGCTATTCATTTCTCTGTTTTATATATATTTATGAACACGCACACATAAATGTGTCTATTTTATATATATATTTTTTGTTTTGTATATTTTTAACAAGTTTTTTTAAATTAATAGTTTTATATGAGAATTATTATTGATGTTCAATTATATTTGATGATAGGATGTATATATTGGTTGTAAAAGGCTTCATTTGAATTTAATTTTAATTATAAAGTTAGTTATCTTCACAATTAATTGATTTTATTTTAAAATAATGATTTTGTGATAAATTTTAATTTTATTTCAATGAATTAATACTCTTTAGGTTATTAAGTATTTTTTTCAACATATGTTTTTAATGGTTGTTTTTATTATAAACATATTTTATAATGTATAATGTTTATATGTAGGCTTGAGTTACGCTTGTATTCAAAACATAAAATTGAATTTTGAACACTATGTAATTTGCCTTAATAGAAATATTGAGATTTTTTTGAGGATGTTTTCATTCTAATAGTAAACCAAGTAATGTATTTAGTATGTAATTTATCATAACCAAGGAATACTCTTAAAATTTAAAAAAAAACTATATTTAGAATAATAATCTTTTAGGTAATATATGTATAAGTGAGAATATTTCTTATCTAAATATGTTTTCTACATTTGAATAATAATTTTCCAAAGGAAAAAATGTTTAAAAATGAAAATTATCTATTTGATGTTATATTTAACCCATGTTTCTAATATTTAAATATAGGAAAGATTTAAACTTTATATATGCACATTATAAATGAAATATATTTTATTTGGGGTGGAAAATGATTCTTAAATAAAACATTTTAAAGAAATAAATTGCCCAAGGTTATTGATGAATTTCGAAAAAAAATAAATTTACAGTTCTTTATTTTAAACCAATTCTATACTCAACTTTTTCCAAAAATGAACTCCATTAGTGTTTTTAAGGTGAAAATATTAGTTTATAAATAAAACCTTTTTAATGAAACTCAATTTTTTAAAGAACCAAATCATTCTTCTTAGCATGGTAAACCCAACCATTATCTCATCATTGATATAGTTCTTAACCAATATTAATAACTGTTTTTTTGACTTATAATTCATTTAGGTTTCAGTGGAATGAAATGGTTTACTATATAATGAATAACAAAGTATAAAAAGAATTCATAACTAAGTTATATTAATAAAATTTCAATTTTATATTGGACAACATAGTTTATGATTTCTAAAAGGAGTCAAGGTATCATAAAATAAATACGAGTCAAATATTAATCACCTTTCCTGAAATAAAGACTTATACATGTAAACAATTTTTTTTATTTAATCGAAATAAATTCAAGCGAGATAACCTAAATGTATTAAAAAACATGCCTTTATGGATTTTAAAACCAATATTATATACTAGAATTTATATATTCAAATTTAAAATACCATGTACTGTAGAAAATTTTAAAAAAAAATTCTTTTCACAAGGAGTCAAATCGAGGTTTTTCAAAAATATGTATAAAAAATTTAAAATACCCATGTACAATTTCATTTGAAACATTAATGTCACACCCGATTTTTCTTTTCATATCTTCAGATCTGATTCATTAGAAATCCCAGTATTTTTTTTCAATTTTCAGGTGTGGTGGGGGTTAAAATATGATGTTTTTTCTTGGATTTATTTTCCTAGTTTTTACTTATGGTTGATCTTTGGTTTGTTTAGGTGTTTCTAGAGAAAATATGGGAGTTTTAGCTTAGTAGTGTCCTATGCACGGTAGGCACATAGTTCGATAAACCATGTTGATAAACACAAGTAACTATGCAAATGGTATAAAACCTATCACACAATTGATGTATAACCATGTTGTTGATCAAGGGTGATCGTGTAGTTAGTCCTTGTGGTTGAAACATAGGTTAATAAATCATACATCCTAATCATATTAGTTTCTAAGAACATAAAAATTATGGTCTTACAAGTTTTTCACCTCAAGATTATTGGCCCCAAATCTGCCTAAACCTTCTTCCCAAGGTGTGTATAGACTGAGAGAGCCATCTAACATTCCATAAAATCTATTCCTTTTTCTACTTTGGTGTATATCTAAGAGATATTGATGTTGGGGATAGATTTTTCAAGTTAGTTCATATCCTTTATCTTCCATCTTCCTTTTTCTTTCAATTTTTATTGGATATATCTTCTCCCATTATCATGTTCGACCCATGGTTATATTTTACAATGGTTTATGATAGGGGTTTTGTTTGTTTAGGGTTTTTAAGATTAGATCTAGGGTTTTAGAACCCTCATGGAGTGATTTCGGGTTCGCCTTGTCGTTCCACCATGGATTCAAGGTTGGTTTCCCTTTCACTTGCCTTTTAATTTAGGAGTCATATATTTCATGATTTTCACACCTGTATTGATTAATAAATATTGATCTATGTTTCTTGGATTAATTTTTTAGTGATCAGGAATTCCCTTAGGGACATCCCACATATCAGATTGGGTGATCGGTTCAGGGTCGACCTGGGTTGGATCGTGACAAAATGGCATCAATAGAAGTTTGATCTTATCAGACCTTTCTTTTTAGATCACCCTTTGTTAATTATATATTTTGTGGTAGATGGATTATGAATATTGGGAATCAAGGAGTAGGTGTGGAAAGAGCATAAAAAAACTCTTGGTTGTTATAATCCTTGGGTCTTCATGGGATGTTTGGTTTTGTTAGTTACTTGATCATCAGGGTTTTTTAGGGATTGGGATGAGGAATGGGAGTCAGGCTAGTGGTATTTGTGAGATTTTAGGGCTTGGAAATACATGTGGGGCAAGGGTCATGGTCCTAAATGGCTGTCTGTGTTTATGGTGTGTTTGTAATATGGCCACAATCCATATGGCCAAGTCACCCACCGATGATAGTTCCCCGTGTGAGGCTCTTTGGGTCTCCTTTGCATTCTGAAAATTGTTTTGAAAACCCATTGTGTTAGAATTGTGAAAATGGGATTTTAAGAAATAACCTTGTGGGAGGCCTAAGAAAAATGACATATTAGGGGTAAAAATTGAATTGGTTTAACGGAGTTGATCTTCATTAATCAAAACAGTTGGTTTCTGGAATGAAAATGTGTTCTAGGGAATCTATTTTAAATAAAAATAATTGAGTTTTTAATCAAACAGTTTTAATGAAATATGTTTTTTTGAGATTCTAGAAAATGTTTTTAATTGAATAAAAATAATTTTGATAGAAATTATTTAATTTTATTTTCATGTACGGTGAAATGGTTTGATGTGTGAATTTGAAAATCATTTTGACTCGGTGGTTAGTGAGCCTTTAGAACGCTCATGGCTTTTGAATTGGGTTGAATTATTTTTTTTAGAGAATGATAATGTTTTCATTTATCCTTTGGTTCCCTCATGGGTACTCACATGCATGGAGGTATATGGGAATGGTGATGGATGCCCGAGATTGCTTGGTGGATGGGTGCCTAGGGTGTCACAAAAACATGAATGTGAGTGAGACTCCAAGGAATACCAATGAAAAGTTCACAAACCGCCAAGATTGTTTTAAATTAAAGTTGTTTTCAAAATGAATGTTTTGATGTTACAATGGCTTGATTTTCTATTTTACAATATTTTCAACTATGTAGTGTTTTTTCATGAGGAATTTTTTTTTAGTCTACCATGATTTAGTTCTTGGATTTTTTTTTTTGTCTAGTAGTTGTCTCCATGGAGCTTTGATTGTTGATCATAGTGCAACTATGGTTGATTCCCCAATTGTGGGATTCTGTTTGATCATCCTAAAGATTTTGTTCTTGATATTTGAAAGCTAGATCCACCACTATTTTATAAACATGTGTATCCTCTTAGGAAAGAAATTTTTATATGAATGATCGAAATGAACTTTATCCCTGCTGAGTTCCCCATGTTTTTGAAGTTTATGTTTGAAATTTCATGCTTGAAGGTTCACTGTGGAAGTAGTGGATGTCAGTGTCCTAGTACAATCCCCTTGATGATGTTACATCAAAGTTCTTCAAGGATTTGTTCATTCTTCATTATTTATCTAAGATATAAATGGTGAAAATATTTTGGAAATTTGTGGTTTGAAACAGGTTCATGGATCAGTGTTAGAGTATTTTTATCATTTTGGGTACTTATTTTCTTATCATTCGGAGTATACAACATATGATTCCATGAAGGGTCGATGATTTGAGGTCGGGATGCATAACAATCTGTAGTCACAGGTGTTAGAGTCGAATCTAAACACTTTTTTCGATGTGGTGAGGAAGTATTTTCATGATGAATCCTTAATTGTATATGTTCTTGAGGTGGTCCTCCCCACTTCAATCACAGTATGTAGTGCAGAAAATTCTGGTAAGGAGATGAGAAAGCTACTAAATGTGGATGGAGCAGGTTGTGGAATCAAAAGGCCATAGGATATTCCCTCAAACTCTTCTGCGAAAGATATTTTAGTGTGTTACCAGTGTAGATAGTCGGGTCACAATATGATGTAATGTCTAAATGTTTCTAAGACATTTAATTCTTGTGGATGGTTGGGTAACCTACAATGATTTTTTAGGGCATTGCTAGAAAACATCATGGAGGAAATCCTCATAAGTGATGTGATGTTGGGTAATTGTTTAAAAATAATTTATGTAAGTGTCCACCCAATTATAAGGGGTACATTTGATCTGGAGGTTGTGTCTTTGGTTTATTGGGTTTTGACATGTAAGGGATGATATAGTCATTTTAATAAGCTCCTAGTTTCAATGAAAGATTGGTTTCTATTCTAGAAATTCTAGTCTTTATTTTTATCTAATCGGGTTATGCGAGTTTGTTTTGGGATTATCAAAACCATATTGTGATAAAAGAGAGGATTTGTCCACCATATCTCCAACCATAGGCCTCAGAGTGAAGGTGTCATGTATTCAAGAATCCCAAGAGTGTGGTAATATTGGAAAAGCTCATGCCTCTACCATTACAGTGAGATAGTTTCTATGTTTCTATTGTGGTTTCTCTTTCAATTAAAGTTTTTGATTAGTGTCCTTGCATGGACTACCTATATAAGATGGACATGGTGTGGTTTGTTGTCATCTAGGAGGTGAGTTGTGTGATTGTCAATTTTTATTTAAATTTTCCAATTGTTGGGCCCCTTCCCTTCCATCCCTGTGTGGCAGGGGATTTTGGGTTTGTTTTGGGAGTTTTTGATCAGTTCATTTTCCTCCGTTCGGTAGTGGGTATTTAAAATGTTCCTATTTCATTATTTTGGGCCTGAGTCAATAGGTCATTATAAGGGAGTTTTGGGTTGGCCTCTCTGGGAAAGGCCTAATTTTGGTTCTTATTGAACTAGTCATTTCAAGATGTTTCTGAATATTGAGGAGATCCATTGCGGGTCTCATTGATATTTATTTTATCAATTTTTCGAGTGTTAGTTGTTCTCTAATGGGGGGAGTATATTTTGAACTCCCTTGATTTTTTTTCATTTTTGAGTGCTCTTCATTTTGGTTGACCATTAAGATTATTTGGGGATGGACCAATAATATAGTTCTTGGAATGGCTGTGGATGTGGTGGCTTGACCGTTCCCCTTGGGGAAGTAGTTTCGTTTTTTGGATTAATTTTGCATAAGAGATATATGTTTTGATGGAAGTGGGTCATATATTTCTGGTTTTTCATGTTGGATGGTATCGATGTGGAATCATTAGGTTTTTATACATCAACTAGAATGTTTTATGTCTCTATGAGTTAGAAATGTGTTAATTGTGAGGAGAATTGTCACTCTGTTTTTCTTTTGTTATATTATATTCTGGTTCATTTAAAATATATTTATTTTTATAATGTTATGGGTGTGATGGGGGATAGAATTTGAAGTGTTTAATTGTCTTTCTTTTCTCATTTTCCCCCATGGTTGATCTTTAGTTCATTTGGGATTTTTTGGAGAAAACATGTGAGTTATGGCTTGGCAGTGCACTGCGCACAGTTGGCACACAGTTTGATTAACCATGTGACCAAACCCAGGTAACCATGTAGCATGTATAAAACCAATTTCATGATTGGTGGATGGACATGCAGTCGATCAGGGGAAAATGAGTGGTTAGTCCCTATGGTTCTTACATGGTTTAATAAACCACACACTATAATCATGCGAGATGCCTAGAACAAATTTTTTTTTGTTTTTCCATGATTTAACCCTTGGGATTTTTGAACCCAAATCTACACAAACCTTCTTCCCTTGGAGATTCCATACCTAGGGAGACCTCTCTCAGTCCCTCCAATCCATTCTTCTTCATCATTTTGTGTAGATATAAGAGATCTTCAAGTTGTGGCTAGATTCTTCAAAGTAATTCCTCTCCTTTCTCCTCCATCTTCCTTCTTATTTCATTTTTTCTTGAATATTTAATCGCCCTAGTCATTTTAAACATATGTTAATATTTTTCGATTATTTATTGTGGGTTTTATTTTTTTTAGAGATTTTCATTATAGAACAATGGTTTTAGAACCCTCATGGAGTGATTTCAGGCCTACATTGTCATTCAACCATAGTTTCATGGTAGTTTTCCCCTTGAACATGCATTTCAATTTTCGATTAATCTATTTAATTGTTTTTTCACCTATATTTATTAATTAATATTTATTTATAATCCTTGTATTAATTTTTTTGTGTGAAAAGTTGCAGTTTATGCCTTGTTTTATGATAAATAGTGTTATTTTGTTGAAAATGTGCACACCAAATGTTTGATAAAATGTTCTGTTAGCTTAATCACATGGTTTTTATATTTAAAACATGTTTTAATAATTTAAATGAATTTATGGCATGAAAATTTGTGTTTTATACCTTTATGAGTTTAAATATATTTTTTATGTTAAATATTTCAGGCCAAGTGCCTGATTAATTGATCGATTGGATTTTATGGGATAATTGTGTTATAAAATGATTGGATTGGATTTATAAATATATTGGAAGCATGAGAAATGATTTTGGGGTTAATTATATGGTTTCTAATGTTTTATTGGGTTTGATAAATAAAAGAGTATTGGATTTTGAAGTGTTTTGGAAAGTGTTACAAGTAAATTGTCTGTTTCTTATTTCTATAAAAATGGTTTGTGCCATGAATGTGTAACCTGAATGTGTTATGAAGATTTGTAAATGATCATGAAATGGAATATGGTGTTTCATAACCTTATTATGAATGGTGCATTTGATTTTTAGATAAATTTTGTTTTTTTAAAATGCTTAAAGGACTGTTTGGAAACATTGTGAAATTAATAAAAGTAATAATTATGAAAACCTAATTTGGATGTTTCTCATGTCTTTTCTACATATAATGGATGGTATTTCCTCACTGTATAATCCTTGTGATCCATTATCAAAGTTACTTGGTCTAGACTCTTTATGTTCTATTTATTCTGTGGAATGACATCAACCATAGGGGTGGCTTGGGGTGATGCATGTTGTTTATTTATTATTATATATATTCATGTGATTAGATTCTGGGATGGTATTGGTTGGATCAAGCCCTTTATACATGAGACATGTGAACCTAACATATTGATAGAATTTTATGTGAACCATTGCTGCACTGTATAGTTCACGCACTAGGCGGTGTCCCATTGCAGGTGAATATATTTGGGTTTATTGGTATTGGATTTTCTCCTTGGCCTATCCAGAATTAGGGTGGCTGAGAGTGTTAGGTAATTTTTTATTGTATCATGTGTGTAAAGGTAATGGGGATGGGGTCTCGTGTATTAGTATTTTATGGATTATTCTTGATTTACCAGGTTCATCTATGTCGATTGGATCTTATTTTCTTATAGTGATGAGTGTTGCACTTATATGCTTATTTACATTTCCCCTTTTATATGCTCATCATGGAGCCATTTTTTGTAGTGTTTTCTTGGGAGTGATTTTTTGGATTTAAAAATTAATACAAAAAGTATTTTAAAAGAAAAGTTTTTTAACCTCCTTTGTCAAAATTGAAAATGGATGCATCACTTCCCATTTTTAAAATTTTAACGTCTCACTAAAGGAAAAAGATTGGTTTTTAGAAATGAATAAGTGAAATTTGTTTTATGTTGTCTTTAATTAAAATTTGTAGTAAATAATACATTTATATATTACAGTTAAAACATGAAATTTATGTTTATTTTATTTTAAATTATGTTCCTTGGGAATAGATAATTGGGTTAGCATAATGAGTGTTAATATTCATGCCTGTAGTTCATTTCTTTTTTTATCCATTGTAGTGGTTTTAGCATGAGTATAGTCTCCTTTGGAGATGGTTGATCATGTGTTAGAGAATGAAATGTGGGGTCACCTGGAGTTGGTTTAGTCTTCTTTTCTGATTGGTAGTATTCTTGGTTCATTTTATTTTCAAAATACTGTATGAATGATTTTTAGTTTGGTTTCATTTTTATATTGACCTGCTTCTGCAACTTGCTGTTGTTTAGTTCCTTTATTTATTTATTAGGTGAAATCATTCCCTTGTTGTATTATATTGATCCTTGACACTCGTTTCCTTTTCATGGGGATTGGGAACACCTTCTGGACATGCCACAGATCAGCTCAGGTGACAATTTCAGAGTCGACCCAGGTTGGTTCGTGATATTAACATTTGGTATAAAAATTTAATTGGAAAAATAACCCATTAAAATTTTGTTATTTTTTAATGTAATGTTGGATATACTATATCTCTCTCATGTATATCTATTATAATTTATATTTATATTTTCTGATGTTATGATTTACATTATTTACCTCTGTAAAAAATGATACATTATATGCATACATTCTATGTATTTTTTTTATATATGAATATTATTGATGAAAACATGTTGAATATAAATAAAAAATTGATATATAGAAGTTGTTTTATAAAAGAGTTTGATGATGTTGTTAAAGAGTTCATCATTTTTTAAATAAAGTATGAAAATGAACCTTCTCAAATAATTTATACATGTTTACATTATTTTTATTCAATAATAATTTGTCCATAATGTTTGGAAGAACACTTTAACGATCATAGCTATATATAGGTTATTAATGTTGGAATAAACATGAGTAGGAACTGAATGTGGATAGTTATTGAGATAACACTGCAGTTTATATATTCTATGATATGATTATAACAATAAAAAATAATGGTGATCATATCAAGGAAAATACAATGGAAGTTAAAGATGAACATAAATATTTTCCAAATCTATCGAAGAAGTTAAATGGATATAAAAATACTCTATTGTATACTGGTTATACTAAATTTGGAACATTGATAGAAATATTGAAATTTTATAATTTGAAATATAGAAATAGATAGAGTGACAATAGCTTTATCAAAATAATTACTCTCTTAAATGATTTTTTACTATAATATAATGTGTTTACTTTTCAAATATATTATTCTAAATGATTTTTATGTTCAATTGATATTATTTCTAAAATAATACATTCCTGTAGAAATGAGTTAATATTGTATATAAAATATTATGAATCACTTAAATAATTCTCTATGTGATTTTTGTATCGTTATAAGAAAGATTTATTATATCCATAAAAATATGTATGGAACATTATAATCATTCCAGGATTTAGAAACCTATTTATAATTGATGACGCAACATGAAAATTGATATAGAACAATGATACATGAATTCTTGAGGTATAAATTTATTGCGCATTAGACACTCCTCAATGAATGAAAATTGATGAGGAATATCCGGAATTTGGAAACCATCCAAGAAACCTCTATGTTTCAAAATTTATATATGGATTGAATCATTTATCGTATAATTTTTCCATCATATTACAGTTTTATTTATGTTGAAAAATTATAATATTCCATTTTTTATGCATATAAGAAAAGTAAATTTTGTGGTCTCTTATTATATCTTGATCAAAATAACCTAGTATTGATTTGATGATTATTTATCTCTATTGATTGAGGAACTAAAATTTATTTTGGATCCATGTATATTTTTTGATTATTATAGAAATGAATATTTCACATTGAGAGACATGTTGTTTAGGATGATAAATTAATTTACAATATATGGAAGTTTTTTAGGATATAACATTAAAGGAATAAAAGGGAATCCTAATTGTGAAGAAGGTACACTAAATTAGGTTTAAATATTACTTGAAGACAAATTTTCAAGGAGATCATAAAATTATAACCAGATAATATAATTATAATTTTGAAAACATTATTCAATGGATATTCAGAAGATGGTACAACACTGTTAACATTAATTAGTGATGGAAATTTTTAGAAAACAATTGATACTATAATCAATTTTTAAAACCATTCTAAAGAATCCTTTTGAAAAGAGGTTATAAAAGGGTTTAGTTTGGTTTGATATAAAATATTTTATATTTTTTATATGTTAAAAACGTTTTCAATTTTATGAACATTGAAAAACATTTATGTGATGGTTTCATTAGAATGTTACTAAATTCCCTAAAAAAATTAAGGTGTTATTAAAACTAGATTGTTCATGATTCATAATGTGATAAGGGAAGAGTTGTTACCAATAAATGATGAATGATTAATTTTTCATCCTCCATCATATTACACTCCTTCTATTAAATAGAGATTTTATTTTTATTAATTCATGGATTGTGTCGAGAATATAAAGGTCTATTCATAAACGACATATAATATCATTTAAATGAATGATTTAACATTAAAATGATAATATAAAATTACTTTCATGTTTTTATGTATGATTTAGTTCATATGGATTTAAATTAAAGTCTAAATAAAATATTATGAATCATATTAACCATGATTTGTTTTTTTCAATTGTCTATGTAGTTAAGGTATATACCTAGAGGATTTTAAACTATTGAAAAGGAAATTGTTTTCATAATTATAGAATTAGAAATATTCTTCCCACCATAATTGTATAATATAATGGCTCACTCGATTGATCACATTATTAGATAGATATGACTTCGAGGTCTTGTATTTTATAGATAGATTTACCCTATTGAATGGTTTTTAACGATTTTGAAAGAGAATGTTAAAAATGAAAGTTAGACAGAAGGGAATTCATATTCCCTATAGGCCCAAAGGGAATTATCAATCCCCATGGGATAACGACTAGCACATGAAAATAAAAAAATGGGTGGGAGTGATTTGACAATAAGAAAAACTAATTTTGAAAAATAACTGTGAATAGGATGATAATTAGTCAGTATTATAAACTCTCATAAAGAGAAAATGTTCCAGAAGTAGACATATACAAGTCTTGAAAAAAGTATGAAAACAAAATTTCTTACAAAAAATCATCAATACATCATTACCATATCACTGTGTAATAAGTGGATCACATGTTTCATAGGTCACCAGTAAATCTTAAATACCTCATCAACAATAACATCAACTAGATTCTGAAAGTCCCTTCCTTTCCCTGAACATCTAAAAAAACCTATAAACCCCCAAATGGAAATTTATGGTGTGAGAAACAAAGACTAGTACGATCTCACTAATAATTTCAAAAGAAATCTATAATAAGGAATCCAAACCTCCCACCATTTAAAAAATCCCCAATGAATCCAAATTCATCATCATGCTACTATTCATATACAATCATCCTGGGAAAAGAGGATGATATCACACTCCGACCTCAAATACTCTTTCATTTTACATATTTCACAATGTTGGATATTTTGGTTGAGGTTCGGGTTGGGTGTCCAACAAAATTACTTTTGTTTTTTTATTAGTTATCTTATAGACCTATTCGTGATTTTTGTGATTGTTTTGGGAATATAGTGGCATGTTAGAGAGTTTGTGATTCCCTCAGTGTCTTTATATTTTGTTTAAAGAATTGAATAATTATTGGGTGGAGTTCTATAGTGTTTGGGGAGTAATTTTGGGGGTATTGGACAATATTTTCGATCTCATGGTTTGATAAAGGCCTTCCCAAACTGTTCAAACTAACCATGTGAAGATGAATGAGTTTTCAAGTATCCCTAACATAGTTTATGCACGGTTTGGAACAACGTGCATTTAAACCGTGTAGCCCCTTGTGGGCTTTATAACTTTTGATATGGAGCTCCTATTTTGGTGATTCCACCTCTAAAATGAATCCCTATTTATTTTTAATCAACCATAAGAGCCTACCCATCCTTATAAAATCTATTAGGATAGATTTTGGGGGAAATGTTTCAATTAATATTGGTGATTCTTCATATTCCATTCATTAAATCTTCTCTCCTTCTCTTCCACAATTTTTTCTACGGTTTTATTTTGGGGTATTCTTCCCTGGATGAACCCTAATGTCAGGTTTTTTTGTTTGGATCATTTTTATTCGTATATAGGGTGTGAAAATGGTTCGTGGGGCATAGATCTCTCCTCCCTTTAAGTTTCATCGCATTCACACAATGTTGAGGTAGGTGTTTCCATGATTTTACATTCCATTGCAAACCTGTGATGCTTTAGTTCTTTGGATTATTTTTTTAATGTGATTTCCACCTCCATGAGTATCATTGTTAACACATTGGGGTGTTTTTATATTGGTTAAAATTGTTATATATATATTTTTAAATGATTCCTTGATATTTTCTACGTGTAGGTTACTTGGAAGTGTTTGATAAAATGTATAATTTTAAAACATGGAATTGAGACCTTGTTGTATTTTTTGTCCTTGTTTTCAAATATTTTCTTGGTTTAAAAATGAATTGTATCATTGAATGTTATTTGGTTTCCTATATGGATTGATTATTTATGGGGAAATGTTTTGGAAAATTCATTCTAGTTTTTGAAATGATTATGATAGATGTTACAATTGTGATGGTTTAAAGTGAAATTCTATTCCTAGAAAACTATTTCTCGTTATTTTTATTGACATTTTAAGGGTTTCATTAGATTTTCACAAATCCATGGGTGCACTAGGTGCACGCATGGATAGACATACAAGTGAAAATGAAACTTAAAAAGGATGTTACACATGATCCATGATTTCTCAAATGATTTATATTATATCTCCCATTATATTCCCTCTAAAATTGATATTATATTTCTAAAATGTGTGTTGGTATCTATGGTTTCTTTAAAAAAATTCTTTAAAATTTGAAATCATGGGGCATTTTAGGACACATTTAGTTTCAAATGGTTTAATGGATGATTTGGATTTGTATAATTCGAAAAAAAAATTTGAATTTATTTGAAACTACTTCGGTTAATGTTTTTGGGTGTGTAATATTAAATTCTTGTCTAGCATTGTACTTTTAATGTTGATGTTTTGTGTTGATTTTAGAAAAGAATGTGTTTCAGAAAATTGAAATGCCCGGTTGGAAACATAAGGTGTTTTAAAAGATGGATTGAATGTTTATGTGATGTGACAATACAATTGTTACTTTGATGATGTGATATATATATATATATTTATATATATGTATGTGTGCACCTCTATAGGGGGATACCCATTTATGGGTTTTCGTATAGGGTGTCTGTGTTTGGGTTAGGCAAGTGTGGTGAGATGAGTCACGCGTGTGAGGGAATCTTACATACATAGTGTTACTATTACCATAATGGGTTCCTAGGTTCCTTATATATGATCGAGTGATGGTTCCTCACTAGCCCCAATTAGATTTGTTTGTACCCCCTGGTAGATTGAGATGCTAGGTGGGAATTGCCACTGGTTTTTTCAAGAGGGTGATCAGTGGGTTATAGATTATGGGGCTTCACCATATGCTGACAGGTGGTTTTGAATTGAGTATGTCCTGGGGTCATCTAAGGATGTTTAGGATCACCCATGGTTGTTATTTTTATTTCTTTTTTACCTTCAGTTTCATTGAATGTTCATTTATTCAGTTTATTTATTTTTCGCATAGCCCTAGTATTGTTAATTTGAGTTTTTTTAAAAGAAAAATCTATTTTAAATGAGGAATAATGGTGTCTATAGTTTTGAAAAAGGGAATGGTATGTTTTTATTTTTCAAAAGGAAGAAAATATATTTTTATAGCCTTATTTTCAAACTAGTGTTAATGGATAATTTCGAAAAAGGAAACACATGGAATATTTGGTGATTTTCTACTAAGTTGTCTTGCTGAAACCCTACTTGCACCATTCAGTGGTGGTAGAAATGAACTATTTTGTAGGTAAAAATTTGGTTTAGGTATTTCTGGTTTGAGATATCTCTTGGAGGAGGGTAGTCTTGTGGTTGGAGGTGACCAAAAGGTAACATGAAGATCATGTTAGTTGTTGTTTGTTTTATTTTGTTGAAGCTTATAGTTCTTTTTGTGTTAGTTTTACTCAGTTGAATTGTTCTAGACTAGATTGTTCATTTATTGAGATTCTGTTATTTAAGATTTTCTGTATATTCAGTTTTCCATATTTTGTTCTTATTTATTATTTAGATAAATCATTCCCACTTGGTTAATCTGGATGTCTGACACAATTTTCCAGTCCGTTTAGATCTGGAACGCATTTCAAGCCATGTCGTAGATCATGTCAGGTGTCGGCTCAGATGTCATCCTAGCATAGTTCTTGAAAAAATGGTATCAGAGGAGGTTCTTGTTATTTTTGGTGTCTTGTAGATAGATATTAGAGATCTCAGAACTTGAAGGGTAGGTGCGGTAAGGGATTCATGAACACTTTCTCATTCAGAACCTCGAGTCATGAGGGACAATCCAGGATATGAGCCTTTTGTGGTAATTGTATAATCAACTAGATATCTTGTAACCTAATATGTTGTGTCTATCAGAATGTGTCCATTAAAAATTTTCATTCTCCTTTGAGTGTGTCTTGCCTTTGTGGAGGCCAGTTTCGATTTTAACTTTTAGTTGTGTTAGTTTAGAGAGTCTTTAGTTTTTTGGAGTTGGTATATTATGGGTTTTATTTTTTTTAAGGTTCCCTATTTTAGTGGTTCTATTTTCCATCTTGTATATATAAGTTATAGTTTGACCTCGATCAGGATTTTTTTTGGAGTTTTCAGAATTTTTTTTCCAGGTGAAGCATAGTTACCACATAGTTAGTCAAACCGTGCAACCCTGGCCATTCAGATAAAACCAACTAAACATCTTGCGCACAAATGTGTATAAGGTCTCACATCCATTAGGATTTGTTACACTTTCAGGTAGAGGCATTGGCACTATTGGTGAACAATTTTTAAACCGTACAGCCAAGCCTTGTGGGGTGCCCCTTGTATATAATAGTTCATACACAGTTTGCGTATGGTTTGGTAAACCTTGCGGCCAAACCATGAAAGCTATCTTAAAATTTTAAATGTTAAAATTCCTTATTCATGGTTGAAGTGTGGGTGTATTTTGGGGTTTAAATGTTGTTCATATTAGGTGAGTTTTTTTGGTATGGAGACCCCTCCAGTGTTCTCCCCAAATCCTCATTCATGAATTGTGGTTTTTTCTTGATCAGCCATATCTGACATGTGGAATGAATAGTTATTTCGGGGTTCATGTATTCCCCTTGGGGTTTTTCGAGAATGATCTTGAGATTTTGTTGTGTTTCGACTGGGTGAATTTCTTAGGGCAGAAAGTGTCACTGGTTGGGAGAATTGTCACACCCAGACCATAGATACTACTTTATTTTACTTATTTATAAATGTTGGATATTTTGGTTGAGGTTTGGGTTTCGTATCCAACAAAATACCTTGTGTTTTGGTGGTATTATTATTCTACAAGACCTATTCATAGTTATTTTTATTTTTTTGGGAAGAAAGTGTCATGTTAGAGTGTTTCCGATGCCCTCGGTGTCTTTATATTGTGTTTAAAACAGTCAAGAATCATTGGGTGAACTTCCCAAGTGTTTGGGGTGTAATTTGATTGGTTTTGGACATCTTATTGGGTCTCATGGTGCAATCATGGCCTCTCAAAACCATGAATCCTAAACATGCTATGTTTTAGGTTTTTTCCAGTAGCCCTCGCACGGTTTGCGCATGGTTTGACAAATCATGCATCATACCCTATAGCCACTTGCAGGCTTTATTAATTTAATTTCGGAGCTCTAATTTGGGTGATTCCTCCTCCAAAATAAACACCTCTTTGTTGGGAATCTACCATATGAGCCTTCCCCTTCATTCATGCTTCGATTTGTGGTAATTTAGGGGAAATTTCTCAAGAATGGTTGGTGATTCTTCATGATTCCTTCATAAAATCTTTTCTCCTTCTATTCCTCTATTTTTTATAGAGTTTTACGTGGGGGTTTCCTTCCATGGATGAACCCTTATGTATAGTATATATGTTTGGTTCATTTTTATTTAGATCTAGAGTGTGTGAACTTTCTTCGGGGCTTAGATCTCCCCTACCTTGAAGTCTCATTGCATTCTCACACCGTTGATGTATGTGTTTCCCTGATTATCCTTTCCATTGTAATCCCTTGAAACTTGAGTACATTGTATTATTTTTTTAATGTTATTAAAACCTTCATGAGTATCATATTTAAATTACTGTGGTGTTTTGACATTGTTTAAAAATTTTAAAAATAGATTTTGAAATGATTCATTGATTTTGTCTATGCGTTGGTGCCTTGGAAGTGTTTGATAAAATGCCTTTTTTATAAACATGTAAATGAGACGTTGTTGTAATTTTGGGGCATGGTTTCATATATATTTTTGTCTGAAACATGAATTGGTGCAGCAAATATGATTTGGGTGCCTATTTATGGTTTAATTATTTATGGTGAACTGTTTTGGAAAAGTCCATCAGGTTTTTGAAATGTTTAAGATAGATGTTACAATTGTGTTGGTTTAAAGGGAAGTGGTATTTCTGGAAAAATGTTTTTGGGTATTATTATGGATCTTATAAGGGTATCATTATAGGTTCACACATCCATGGGTGCAATAGGTGCACACATGGATGAACATTCAAGTGAAAATGACGCTTAAAAAGGATTTTACACATGAACATTCATTTCTCAAATGTTTTCGCTTCTCTATCCCATTATCTTCCTTCTAATATAGATATTTTATTTATAAAAATATTTGGTATTTAATATGGATTTAAATTGATTTTTGTTTCTTTAAAATTTAGATTGTATGGGAATTTTGGGATACAGTTAGTTTCAAATGGTTTAATGGCTCCTTTGGCTTTGTATACTTGGAAATGGTTATAGTAATGATTTGGAACTACTTTGGTAAATGTATTTGGGTGTGTAATCTTAAATGCCCATTTGACATTAAACATTAAAAGGACGTGTTTTGGGTTGAATTTAAAATAGAATTTGATTTCTAAAATGTGAATGACCAGTTGGAAACATAAGCTATTTTAAAAGATGGTTTGAATTGTTATGTGATGTGACGGTCTGGTTGGTACATTGATGGCGTGATATATATATGTATATATGTGGGAACCTCTACTGAGGGATTTCCCTTCATGTTTTATCATTTAGGCTATCCATGATTGGGGTATTAAAGTGCAGTGAGATGAGTCACATGTGCGAGAGCCTCCTATATACAAAGTGTTAATATTACCACCATGGGTTCATAGGCATCTAGTAGATGATAAAGTGGTGGTTTCTCACTAGCCTCGATTAGATGGGTTGGTTCGCCCTAGTAGATTGAGAGGCCAAGTGGGTATTTCCGCTGGTTTGGTCGCGAGGGCGATCAGTGGGTTATAAACTATGGGGCTTCACCATATGCTGAAATGTGGTTTCGAACCAAGTACATCCAGGGGTCTTCTAAGGATGTTTAGGATCACCCATGGTTATTATTTTTATTTATTGTTTACCTTCAGCTGCATTTAATGTTCATTTATTCAGTTTATTTATTTCCAACATAGCCCTAGTATTACTGATTCAGGGTTTTATTTAAAATTAAAAATCTATTTTGAATGTGGAAACACGGGGTGCATAGTTTGGGAAAAAGGAATTGAATGGGTTTATTTTTAAAAAGGAATAAAAAATATTTTTATAGCCTTATTTTCATACTAGTGATAATGAATTGATTTGGAAAATGAAAAACTTGGAATCATTGGTGATTTCCTACTGAGCTATCTAGCTCACACCCTACTTGTACCATTTAGTGTTTGTAGACCTAAACTATGTTACAGGTTCAGATTTGGTTAAGGGATTTCTGATTTGATATATCTATTGGAGTAGGGTGGTCTTGTGGTTTGAATGGGTTTAATTATTTTGTTTTTTTGTGTCTACAGTCTTGAATATTATGATCCTATTAATTATTTGATTAAATTGTTCCCACTTGTTTTATCTTGATTCCCAACACTAGATTCCACCCCATGGAGATCATGAACAGCTTTCCGACCATGTCGCAGAACGGGTCGGGTGTCGAGTCAGATGTCATCCCGACATTTTTTTGACTGATGCCAACTAAAAACGCATCCAAACAACCTTGTTATCATCATTCAAGACCCCCAAATGAATACATGAAAAGATATCCATTAAATTATTTTCTTCAAAATATTATTTCATGATCGAGGATAGAATTTTCGTACTCAAATTATCAATGATGAAATTATCGTTATCTAGGGTGTATGACAATTCAAATTCAAAATAATTTAGGTACTCAAACCATTGGCTCTATTAAAGAACAAAATATTTTTTAGAGAAGATATAACTCGATATTTTCTAATCAGAGTACATGGTAAACCATTCATCGAAAAGGTAATTTTGCTTAATTTTAAAGAATGTGTCATAAATATGAGTTTAAAATATCGTGTGGAATATTTCCTCTCATGAGGCTGAAGTTGACCAGAACCAGAAGCCACAGCATGATCCCTTACATCAGAACATAGACCAAAACCTAACTTGATGCATCATATATGAAATCATAGACTTCATAGATTCTATAATAGAAAAAAAGATATGAATTAAAATGACTATCAAATCCTCATAGAAAGAATAAAATATTGAATTCTAGACATAATATGAAAAATTATGATTGATAGTGGACAATAGGGAAACGAACTTTGAGAAATCCCTTAAACCGATGGTAATAATTTACCAAACCCAGGAATATCTAAATATTAGAGAAATTTTGCAGTTCCTCCCAGGTCAGTATAGATTTTACTCTCTTAGGATCAACTGAATATTCATATTTGGAATATATATATTCTATGAAATTTTCTTCTTGAATCACGAAGTTTAATTTTAGAATAATAGGCATAAAATCTATGATCTATCAATATTGATTTACATAATCCCATTAGTACTAGAGTATACTAATTTTTCATCCATGAAAACCACTACAATTGAATCAAGGTTCTGGTAAAAGATCTTATAGATCAAATCTATAAACATGGAAATATATTTGTTCATAAAAAACCGTATAAAAAAGTACTCATAGTGGTTATACCATATATATACAATGATATTAGATATATCAAACTCCATAATTCTAATATTTTGGTAACCATAACAAGGATAAATATTTGATAACCACTTCACCCAATATATATGCTAAAAAATAATCTCTAAAAAGATAAAGAATTCATTTTCATGACAATGACCTATTTGAGCCTTTTGTAGTCAACACATAGGTGCACAGTTTTTAAAATATTTTGTTTTGAAAAAAAGTATTGTTGCTGCCCAAGGAGAAATCCTATGTCTAATGGAGACCTTGAAAATAAATTATCTACCTATGTCTTAACACCTTCTGTTCAGATAGTTCTATATGTTTTGAGGAAATACAAATATTCTAGGTTCTTAGTAATGATTCAATAGAAAATTGTACCTCATTCACCAGTTGAAGACCAAATAAGTAGAATGGAAACACATTAAGAAAATCCTTTTCTTTTGGTAGAATATAACAAATTTAAGTTTCCTACACATGTTTAATGGGAATAACATACATAATTCCACCCAACTTTACAAGTGGAGGCTCAGGTCAGCTCAACCTCATGTCCCATTCTCATTAAAAGAAAAGACACACCCCATCTGTGGTAGTAAGTGAGTCCCACCCAAGATAATAATTGATATGAGATTTATGATAAATAATCTAATCATTCCCATGAATTACATATATATTTTTATATCTGAAATAAAATAGTTCAAAAAGAGATCAATTTCCCATAATGTGAAATTATAACAAGGGAATTAGTGAACCATCTCTCACATAAACCAGAGAGGCATAATAATATCCATTTCATAAGGAATGATATCCATAAGAAGGATTAGAAGTTACAAAATTATGTTAGATATGATGGAATGGGAGGTACCAATATCTGATAAATAAGTTACTAATGATGATGAAATGGTAATGGTACCTCTCACTTTTTCAAGTCTAATATAATATTACTTTGGAGACTCAACCATTGCGTAATGTAGATTCATTACAAATTCCGCATGTTAGAAACTCTTTATTCTCAAATCATTTGATGATGATTTAGATCTTACCCGGAATGTTGAGCGCGTACAACTACTTTGAATGGAAATGATGTGAAAAAATATCGACAAGTAAATTGAGTGTCCCTAGGAGATATAAATCTTTAGTGCCTCTGTGGAATCTCTATTTGAGTGACTAAATATGACACACTTGGAATAAGTTAATGGTAATTTTCTAGATACTACAGAATTTTTAAAAGAATCTTATTTATAGGATACACTACAATGATTTCCACCATGAGAATCATCCCTCCTCCTCCTCCTCCCTTTAAAGAGACCACCAATTATTACACTGTGAGTAGTAGGAACTCCTATCAACCTTGATTTACAAACCAAGTCAAGTTATTCCTGAAATATCAATCCATAGAATCCATATATGAGATTGAATTCAAAAATAAATCATGAGATTATATATCTACTAAATTTCCCATCTCAAACCTCTTTTCTTTAAGATTCCCATTTGATACATCCTCAGTTGAGGAATGAATAATATAGAAAAAGCGGTTAGTAGTAAAATTCACTACCCATTCTCCTTGAGGAATTTTAGGGAACTCCGTTGACATAGAATACAAAATTTATATAGGATATAACTAATCTATGAAATAAGTCCTAAAGTCCTTCCAATCCAAGAAAAAAATTTTCCCTCTCGAATATAAAGATTCCCTCACCTTAAACTAGGATCCCCACATTTGAAGATAGTACATTTCACTTTAATATAGTATAATATCTCTAATAAATCAAATAGGTTGTAAAACCCCAATATTTCATTGTACATTATCTCTTTAAAGTAATTAAATATCTTGTGCCACACACAACAATGAGTTCGAGCACACGACGGCTTGACAAACTAGCTTTTCAAAAAATTAGTTATGAATAATATTAACTCTATTTTTAATTTTATATACTCCATATAATTTTAACATCCACATTATGTGTTTCTCAGAAATATTATAAGAACAAATTCAATTTTTCAGACAGAAGTTTTTTTTTCAAAAAATGAAATTTTATCATCTTTTAATGGAGAACCATTTTTTAAAATACAGTACATGACACCTTTATATATTAAATTTGAAAAAATAAACTTATTATTTAGAATAAAGGCATAAAAATTTAGTTTGGATAATTTTTTGGCATTTTTCTGATTACTTTCATATTTTGATGAATAGTGAATAATACTAAATTTTGACTAAAAAACATTTTTAATAAAAAAAATAATAGTTCTAAAATATAAATTTTAATGGTTTAGATGTATAATTAGATTATAGTTATATCAATTAATCAAATTTAGGTCATCAGAAGTAATTTTACATTTAAATTGTACATAAACACATATCAATCTTTTAATTGTTTTTTACTTCTCAAAAAACTATTTTTTGGTTTAGACAAAGAGAATTAATTTTATATTAATTAATAAAATTTATATGTTTTTAATTTTGTAAAATAGAATTCAGTTTTGAATTTTTAATATCAAAATTAGTTTTGGGTGAATTTTTGGTAATTTTCTAAAAACATTCAGTTTTTAATGCATAGTGAAAAACACTGTGTTATTGTTTAAAACAGAATTTTATTTAAATAATTATTATTTTTAAAAAACATATTTTAAAGTCAAAATAGATACATAATACCTATATTAGTGTAATTTAATTCATTGGAGTCATTTTATAATGATATTAGATATATAAAATTTAATTTAACCTTTCACCCTCTTTTACCCACCTTCTATGAAAATTATCACATTTGAACAAAACGTATGTTTACTGCTTCTGTAAATTGAATTTCAAAACACCAAGAGACATGGTTGATATAATCAAGTAAAATGTGGATTAATGGGACGAAAATAATTTGTTTTGAACAATAACTTTTTTATTTTATTTACAACGATTAAAAGTAAATAAGGTAATTAATGTTAAAAATAATATTATAATTACCCTAACACATTTCCTAATTATATTGGATAAGTGTATTTATACCAAAATCAACCTTTTAAATAAAATATTTTCTTCTTTGATTCACTTGTTTTATATGAAGACATTGGTTATTATTTTATTTAATGAAGAGTTAAAAGTGCAAAATTCAGATTTTCATAAAAAAGTCATTTTCAATATAGAGTTATACATAAGATAAAATAAACTATAAATATTAATTAAAATAATATAAATATTTCCTACATAATAGTATTTTATTTAAAAAATTTAGATATTGAATAATTAAATTTATTTATGACATAATGATTATGCAGTAATTACCTTATTAATGAAGGATTAAAATAATTGATATTATAAATATTTAAATTAATATAAATTGAGACTTTTTATGGATTCTACTAATTTTATAGGTTAATATGTCATGTTAGTGTCGACTAAAAAAAATTCTATGTGATAATGTTTTTATGAGTTTAACAAAAACCAAATACCAAATATTGTCAAAATCGACATAAATGAGTTTTTAAAACAAACACTATTTTATTAAATGATATAATATTCCTAAAAATTGAGGGATCCGTAAAATGACTTAGATAAGGATAGATATTTTATTAATTATCCCCTTGAGTTTATATTGGAATTTTATAATATGTTTATTAACCATTTATTATAATAATACAAGAATACATGGTAAAAGTTAAACTATTTAACTAAGAGTTAAATTTATAAGATAAGGTTAATAGGGTGAACTAAACCTATCTAAAACCTGTTGGGTGAGTAGTTTTCAACCCATACATAACTTATACTAAATAATAATATATTTGGAGCCATTAAAAACCAATAATTATTTTATTATAAAATAATATTTCAAGCTTTTCCTAAAATTACCCTCACCTCTCGTATAAAAGGGTTCTTCCCTTTCTCTAAAAGTCACACCTACAAAGCCATTTGGCTCAGTCAAAACCTACTCAAATATCCTCCCGAATACCCTCAATTATACCTATAGGGATTAATATTATCATAAAGCTAACCTAAATATCCCTTTTGGCCAAATCAAAAGGAAGAACCTGAAGAAGAGGTTATAATTTCATCACCTCTTTCAATGTTTTTTTCTTCTTGCACTTTCTATTTCATTGTTGTTTCCAAATAAAAAAACAAATCTGGTACCTTATATATACCATGATGTTATAATAAAAATGGTAAAACCATATTCATTATTCAATCCATTCAATGAATGACAATGTAACCATACGTGCGTACGTACGACTTACCGTCTCCACGTAGTGGTGTTGTTTGTTATTCAACACTTCATTATTTGGATGAGTATATTAATGATTATAATTGTTTTTAATAACAAATATAACATGTTAATGATTCTATTTATATGATATAACATCCAATTACATACTATTTCTCCATCAATAGATTGATATTATCGGTCGTGTATATGTACGAATTACCATCTCCATGAACGCGATAGGATTCCATCCCCACCATACAAATTCAAGAATAATTTTCATTTTGTGGTTAAAAATAATGTTAAAGAACATAATATCATTATAGATAATAATAAAATACATCCTATCAAAAACAAACATGGCTTACCTAACAAAACATATAAAGGAAAATGAATCAATTAACACCCGAAACAATGATCCCAATAAAATATTATTAACAAAACAATATTAAGAGATCATATATGATATCATATTTATGTATATGGTTCTTGTATAATTTAATAACAATTATTTAACCATTATAAATGAGTTTATCATACCCTCTACTAAGGAATAGTACTAGGTAATGTGTTTTAATCTCATTTTTTATTCCCATGAGATTCATGCTATATTTTCCACTATTTATTTTTGTGTGGTGCATGTAATGCCCATGATTATATTATTTGTGTAATATAATTTATTTTATGGGTATTTAAATCTTCATTTTATAACCCTTATTTCATGGGGTGTATGTTTCTCAAGTTACCAAATCGGTAAGGGAATTCCAAATTGCAATTTCCACCCATTGGGTTTTACGCAATATTTATTGATCATTTTACCCCAAGATTATGTGTGAAAAAACTATTTATTTATTTATGCAGTAATATACACTCCACATTGTGTAGATATACTTTTAATACACATAATAACTCCATTTATAAATTCTCAATTCATCGATATGAACATGATATGAGTAATATTGTTAGAATTTCCATTCATTGAGTTAAACATCCAAGTCATTGGTTTGGCTATTACAAGAATATGTGTGAATTTATTATGACTAATTTAAACTAAATACATAATCATATTGAGTGTATTTAAAAATATTTAATCATATTGAGTGTATTTATATTTTCACACATAATTATGTCATTGATTTATCCTTAATCTAAGGATATAGTCTTTATAAGGGATTTCATTTCAATTTACATTCCATTGAAGCTTATATGTTGTTATGAGCGAATTCACTTTTATATCATGTATATACTGTATTTTGAAATATTATATAATGAATAAACTTATTCTCATGATATTATGAATGGTTTTTAATAATTTTATTCCTTCATTATTTCTATTCAAGTGTCTCTCATTTGGTTAGGAACTCTTTAACTAAAATATAGTTTTAATGATTGGTTCTTGTAAATCTATCTCATTAATGTCCACGTTTTAAAAATGGGTTTAAGGATTTATTTATTTGGACATGAACGTTTTGAAATTAAAATTACATTCAAAAGTTTCTTTGAGGTATGGGACACTTTGAATCAAAAATATATTTTGAAGGAATTCTTTGATAAATAGTGAGACTTTTAAATGTTTCCATGAAAAAGGGGATATTTTTCTCAAATAGTTTTATTGATTATTTTCATCTATATTGATATCCTTCATTGTATTTTATTCTTGATTGGGGTTGATTTATTATAATACATTATTCTAAACTATATTGAATGAGTTCTTCTTGAGTATGGGTGTGCTATTTTTATACCATTCATGGTCTGTAGTTAAAGTATTGACATTTTGAATACTAGTTTTAATACGAATGTTTAGATTAGGTTTCACCTTTTTCATATGAGGAATGAATTGGACTTAGTAAGTGACAGGCGGAGCCTGCTATGACTCCTCGATGCATCAGTGGGTCTCCTGAGACAAACTAGTGTCTTGGCACAAGTCCTTGACAAAATTTTCTTTTTTAGTCTTGGCATGAGGCCTTGATTATGTGGTTATGATGTCTGGAATTATGCATTCTATCATTATAAAATTAGCTATTGATATTAAATTTGATTATTCAACTAGTTTAATATCAATGTGACTATATAAATAGAATTATTTGATTTATCTTTTCCATATAATGATGAAGCTTAATTTTAAAAGTATTGTGTTTTAATCCTAGACATTACCCAAGAATTTTATCCTTATTAATTTTATTTTCTTCTATAATGTTATCCTTACTGAGAATCTAAACTCACCACTTTATTATGATTAATATTTCTTAGGATACGAAAACGTATATTACGATTGATCTATAACAATATGATAAGGGATATGAGTGTGTTCAGAGGGGACACAATGTTGACGATCTTTCAATTTCATACTGTAATGTAAAACTTATGTAAGTATCTAGTGCTTCAATGACTAATAAACTGATCGGTCCTTCAGGATTGATCTCTTGTGATCATGCCAATGTTATGTAATAATGCACTGAATCTGGGTTACTAGGGTTAGTGTCATACTGTTTGTATCAGAATAATATTTGTACACTCTTTGGAAGCTAGATTTAGAAAAACTCTGATTAGAGAACATTACCCTATTATAGGCTTTAAGGATTAATATAGAAGAACCTTCTAGAATTTTAATAATGTAGAGATTTTTTTTATTTTAAGAGCAAGACATCCATGTCTGGATATGATCAGGTAGATGTGGCTCTAGAACACATGTACCTAGGAGTGAAAACTCTGACAAGGAGTTTTAGTATTGAACCAGGGTATTTTGGTACATGACAATGGGCCTTTCTGCACTCTTGGTTAAGAAACTCCCATGGGATATTTATAGGATAATTCACATATTCTTTACAATCCAATTTGAAGGATTTTAATATAAGATGAGAATAATTTACCTTTGATAATATTAAGGTGTATTATATTGAAAATAATGTTTCATGATATTCTCTAAATTATTTTATGACTATTATTACTCACACTCTACATTCTAGTTTTAGTCAATGTCTAGATTACAAGGAGGTCATAGTAACATTGAACATGATGTACAAGGTGGACACAATTGTGAAAATGAGATACAAAACAGAATGTTGATAGGTGTAAAAGACATTTTGTTCATGCCGACTCAATTTTCCAAAAGTATGATCAACGACATATAAATTTACCAACTCCCAAAATCAATAAAGAAAATAACGACGAAGAATGATAAGAGCTCCAGTAGTGGAGACCATGGAAGAAATAATGCTCAATTCCAATCATATAGTAAATGTTGAAGGAGACACTTAGAAAAGTGTCTCAATGGATCAAAGAAATTCATTATCGGTGGGAAAGAAGGATAAAAAGTAAATAGTTTCTAGGAAAAAATGAATCGTATTATGGATGAAAATAAAAATGATCCTAAGAATCCATTTACAGTCATTTTCCGAAAATATAGGGGACTTAAGAATTACCCAAGTCAATGTCTTATTTTATAGGATAACATCTAAGTCATGGAAGAACATATGTAGAAATAAATGTATGGAGAAATCTTAAAAAGTAGTAATGCTCTTTTTTGTGGGATTACATTGGATAGCTTTTTTCTTGTATGTGTAACCCTGCAGTTTGTTATGCGGAAATTCTATTTGACGAAGAGGTATATTTTTTTGTAGATATAGTTATAATGAACTATTTGGGTTTATGTGATCCATGAATTTGAGTCAGGTATATGTTATGACTTTTTAGGATGAAAATACAAGGTATGAGATAACATTTGTGGTTAAAATATGTTATATTTATTTTTGAGGAATTTATATCTTTTTATATAATGTTAGAAAATTATATAGTTTCTGAAAAAGGAAAACATGCAGACCGTGTGACAACCCATCACGTCAGAAAAAGTTGTGGGAATCGAACCCACAACCAAATTACGACTGAGATTTACTGCTTACCACTGGAATACGTGAAGTTTGTGGTTATTATGAATAATTAATTTTAGTTAAATGATTTTATGGATCAAGAATATGTTCATTTTGGGAACTTATCAAATGTATATCCTTGTTATAGAGAAATTATTTGGTGATTAAGAGATAAATGTTATTTTGGAATATGTTTGATTTTTTTGGAACACTATATGACTGTGAAAAATAGAATACTATGAGATTCCATTTGAGGAGTGATGATGGATTTTTATTTTGGAAGAATATATGTTTTTATTATGTACATATAGAAATTTTGGTTATTTATGGGAATAATTAACCTATAATAGAGAATATATGATTAGGTTAATTACTTTTGTGTATGTGACTTTAAGAGTTGTCAATGTTATTTAGGAATTAATGTTTCAATTTATCATGGAAGACTATGTGATAAAATTCTTCTAAATTTTATTTTTCAAACATAGATTGAATTATTTTTAATAATTTCAAGGAAAATTGTTTATTGGAGGGTCATTGTTGAACTTTGGGTATTGCTTGTTTAATTTTGGAGATTAAGAGTAGCATTTCTCTCTAAAATTGATTATCCTTTTTAAGGATCATCTGATCTTGTACTAACCATTTTGGTTTTGGTTAATGTCTAAAGGAAAGGGAAATATATAGTTTTTCTTTTATGGATTATATGATTCTATATTAGTTGAATCGAGCACATCATGTGTGACCAAGTCATCTTGAATACTCATCGTTTGGAGAAAAGAATAGTTTATGGTTGAAATTTATTATAGTGTGAAACTATACTTTTAAAATAAGTATATCTCTTTATTATTTTAGTCAATCTCATAAATAAATTTTTCAAAATTACGAAAATTAACTTAAAACAAAAATGTTGTCTATTTACTCTTCCTACTGGGTAATCAAATACCTTTCAAACCATCACATGTTTATGGCTTTCAGATCATTATCTTTCTCCTAATAATATTATATATCACCCTCCATCAGAACATGATGGTTATTTTTCACTTCCATATCCATTTTTTCCTTCATGGAACCCTATTATGTGTTATTTTCAGAAACATTCATACCTACATTTAATTATAAAAATAGAGGTCTCATTAATCCATTTTTAGATTTGGAATATCAACTAAGATATTTTGAAATTTCAAACCCATAGTATTAAATCACAAGTTTAAATTGTGAGGATGCAATTTATTAAAGGAGGTGATAATGTACCACCCATGATTTTATAGTGTGTTATCTTTTTAAAGTAATTCAATAGCTTGCGCCACACGTAACACTAAGTTCGAGCACACGACGTGTTATGAAACTAGCCATTCAAAAAGCAGTTGTGAATATTATTAACATAATTTTTAATTTTATATACTCCATATAATTTTATCAACCATATTATGTATTTCTTAGACATATTATAAGAACAAATTCAGTTTTTCATATAAATGAATTATTTTTTAAAAAAGGCAATTTTACCACCTTTTAATGGAAAACCTTTTTTTTAAATTCAAATACATAACACTTTTATATATTAAATTTTACAAAATAAAATTCTCCTTTTGAAGCGGTACATAAAAATTTATTTTGGATAAAATTTTGGCATTTTTATGATATTATTCATATTTTGATGAATTTTGAAAAATACTAAAGATTAACTGAAAACAATTTTTTAATTAAAATAATTAATAGTGTTAAATTATACATTTTAATGGTTTTGATGTATAATTAGATTATATTTTTATCAAGTAATTCAATATTAGTCATTGGATGTAATTTTACATTTAAATTGGATATAAATACATATTAATCTTTTGATAGTTTTTACTTCTCAAAAACCCTTTTTATGGTTTTGACAATGTGAATTAATTTTAAATTAATTAATGAAGCTTATAAGTTTTGAGTTTGGTAAAATAGAAATTATTTTTGAATTTGGAACATAAAAATTATCTTTAGATTAATTTTTGGTATTTTTCTAAAATCTTTCAAATTTTAATGAATAGTGAAAAAACACTATGTTATTATTTAAAACTGACTTTTGTTTAAATAATTATTATTTATTATTAAATTAATTTTAAAGTAAAAATAGATAAATAATACCTATATTATTCTAATTTAATTCATAGGAGTCATTTTATAATGATATTAGATATATAAAACTTTATTGAACTAATTACCGTCTTTTACCCACCTTCTACGCACATTTGAAAATTTGCACAAAACATAATTTTATCGCTTTTGTGAATTGAATTTCAAAAATATAAGAGACAAGGTTGATATCAATAAGAAAAATATGGTTCAATGAATGAAAATAATTTTTTGTTAATATTAACATTCAAATTTTATTCACCACAGTTAAAGGTAAATAGGGTAATTAAAGGTAAAAATGATATTATAATTAGCATAACAGATATACTAATTCTTTTAGATAAGTGTATTTCGACCAAAATTAACCTTAGGATTAACATATGATCTTCTTTGGTCCACATGGATTAGATTAAGAAATTTATTATTATTTTATTTATAGAGGATTTAAAAGTGTTAAATTCATATTTTCATAACTAAAACATTTTTAATATAGATACAATAATGAAAAAGTCACAATACTAGCGTACGTACAGCTTACAGTCTACACATCGTGGTGTCGTTTGTTATTCAACACGTAATTATTTATATGGGAACAATAATGAGTATAATTGATTTAAATAATATATATATATAATTTTAATGATTCGGTGTATATGATATACCGTCCAATTATATACGATTTCACAATCAATAGAATGATATTGTCGCTCGTGCATGCGTATGGATTATCATCTCTACGAACGCGATAAGATTCATTCTCAATCATATTAATTTAATAATAATTTTAGTTTTAATTTTAAAAATAATGTTTATGAACTTAATATCATTCTGTATAATAATTAAATACATCGTATCCAAAACAAATATGGCATACATTACAAAACATTTAACGGAAAATGAATCAATTAACAGCCGAAAAAATGAAACCACTAAAATATTGTTAACAATGATATACTAGAAGATCGTATATGATATCATATTTATGTATATGGTTTTTATGATTTAATAACAATTATTTAACCATTATAAAGGATGTTAACTTACCCTCAATTAAAGAAGAGTAAAAGGTAAGGGGTTTTCATCTCATTTGTTATTCCTGTGATATTCATGCTATATTTTCCTTTATTTACTTTTGTGTGGTTTTTTAAATTCCCCTTATTATACTATTTGTGTAATTTTATTTATTTTATGGGTATTTAAATCTCTACTGTATGGCGCTTCTTTCCTATGGTGTATGTTTCATAAGTTACCAAATCGGTAAGGGAATTCCAAATTTCAATTTCCACTCATTCGGTTTTACCCAAACTTCATTTATTATTTTACTCCAATGATTATGTATTAAATCACTATTTATTTATTTATGTAGTAATTTACACTCCCTTTTTTGTTGATATAATTTTGATACACATAATCACTCCATTGATAAATTCCCAACTCATCGATATGAGCATGATAAGAGTATTCTTAAATCAATTTCTATTAATTGAGTTAAATAACCAAGTCATTGGTTTTGTTTTTACAAGAATATATGTGAATGTTCTATGATTTATTTACACTAAATATCCTATCATATTGAGTGTATTAATATTTTTCAAAAATAATTATGTCATCGATTTATCCTTAATCTAAGTATATAGTCTTTATATGGAATTTTGTATCATTTAACATTCTACTAAGTCTTCTTTGTTGTTATGAGAGAATTCACTTTTATATGGTGTATATACTTTCCTCTGACATGTCATATCATTAATACCTTTATTTTCATGATATTATAATGTTTTTTATGTTTTATTCTTCAATTATTTTTATACAAGTGTCTCACATTTGGTTAGGAACTCTTTATATAAAATATAGTTTTAATGATTTATTCTTCTAAATATTTCTTATTAATGTCCATGTGTTAAAAATGGGATTAAGGATTTATTTATTTGGACATGAATGTTTTGAAATAAAAAAACCTTTCAAATTTTTCAAAGTGGTATGGGACACATTGAATAAAAAATATCGCTTGAATGACTTCTTTGATAAATAGTGAGAATTTTTTTTTTCCAAGAGAAAAGGGATATTTCACTCAAATAGTTTTACTGATTATTTTCAACTGTTTCAATATCATTCATTGTGTTTTATTCTTGATTGAGGTTGATTTATTATAATACAATCTTCAATATTGTATTGAATGACTTCTATTTGACTATGCATGTGCTATTTTTATACCATTCATGGTTTGTGGTTAATGTATTGTCATTTAGTATAATAGTATTAATATGAATGTTTAGATTATGTTTCACCATTTTCATATGAGGAATGCATTATACATAGTATGCGTTGGGTGGTGCCCGCTATAACTCCTCGATGCATCGGTAGGTCTCATGAGGCAAACTAGTGTCTTGAACATGGCCTTGACAAAATCATAGTTTTTTAGTCTTGGCACTAGTTCTTGACTATGATGTTATGATGTCTGGTATTATGCATTCCATCATTATGAAATTAACTATTGATATTACATGTGATTATTCGAATTGTAGAATATTCATGTGAATATGTAAATGGCATTTTTTTATTTATATTTTCCATATTTTTCTGACGTTTAATTTTAAAAGGCTTTTGTTTTAATCTTATACATTGCCTTAAATGTTTTTACTTATTTATGATAGTTTATGCAAAAATGTTATCCTTACTGATAATTTAAGATCACCCATTTCTAATGTTTTAAATTTCTCAGAATAAGAAGTAGTATGTTATGATTAACCTATAGGAATAGGTTAAGGGATATGAGCGTGTTCGAAAGGGGAAACAATGTTGAAGTTTTTTCAGTTTCATAATTTAATGTAAAACCTATGTATGTATCTAGTACTTCCAAGGCTACTAAACTAGTCATCCTTTTGGAATTTATCTCTTGTGATCATGCCAATGTTATGTAACAATGCACCGACTTAGGGTAACTTGGTTCGGGGAATTATAGTAGGTATTAGAGAACATTTAGTAAAAACCTTGGAAGCTATATTTTGAAAAACTCTGATTTGAGAACATTACCCTAAGATAGACATTGAGAGTTAGTATAGAAGAACATTCTATAATTTTTGAAATTTTGATATTTACTGTATTTTCAATGAAATACATCCCTATATGGATACGAATAGGTGGATTTGGATCTGCATCATTTGTACCTAGTATTTAAATCTCTAACAATGAGTTTTGTGCTTGATTCGACGTATCCTGGTACACGATATTGAGCCTTGCTTCTCACATTGTTATGACACTCTCGGGGGATATGATTAGGATAATTCACATTTTCATTACAAACCTATTTGATGGATTTTAATATATGATGAGAATAAATAACCTTAGTTAATCCTATGGTTTTTTGATTTGAAACAATGTGTCATGATATTATCTAAATGATTTTATGACTATTTTTACTCACACTATGCTTTCTGGTTTTAGCCAATGGATGGATTCCATTGAAGTCATAGTAACATTGATCATGATGTAAAAGGTGGACACAATGGTGAAAATGAGAAATGAAATGGAATGTTTATAGGTGTAAAAGAAATCTTGTTCATGCCGAATCAATTTTCCAAAAATATGGTCAACAAAATATACATTAACCAACTCCCAAACTCAAAAAAGAAGAGAAAGGGGAAGAATCATAAGAGCTCCATTAGTGTAGACCATGGAGAAAAGAAAGATCAATTCCAATATTTCAGGAAATATGGAAGGAGACACTTATGAATGTGTCTCAATGGAACAAAGAAATGATTTATATTTGTGAAAGAATGACCAAAAGTAAATAATTACAAAGGAAAAATAAAGAGTACTATAGAAGAATATGAAAATGTTCATAAGCGTCCATTTATAGTCATTTTCTATAATGTAGGGGACCTAGGCATTACCCGAGTCAGTGTAATATTTTATAAGATAACCCCTAAGTCAAGGAAGAACCTATGTGGAAATAAATGTATTGAGAAAAGTTAAAAATTATTAATGCTCTTTATTGTTGGGATTACATTGGAAGACTTTTCACTTGTATGTGTAACCCTATAGTTTGTTATGTGAAAATGCTATTTGAGGAAGACATATTTTTTTTGGATATAGTTATAATGAACTATTTGGTTTTATATGATCCTTGAATTTGAGTCTATTACATGTTATTACTTTTTGGGATGAAAATGCGAGGTATGAGATAACATTTGTGGTTTAAAAAAGATATGGTTATTTTTGAGGAATTTATCTCTTTTTGGAGATTGTTATAAAATTATATAGTTTTTAAAAAGGACAACATGAAGACAATGTGACAACCCATCACGTCGGACAATGTTGTGGGAATCAAAACCACAACCAATGTGGAACTGAGATTAGTCTCTTACCACTAGACTACGTGAATTCCATGGTTACTATGACAAAATTATCTTATCTAAACTATTTTATGGATACAGAGTATGTTGATTTTGGGAACATATCAAAGGAATATCCTTAGTATAGAGAAATGATTTGGTGATTTAGCGATATATTTTATTTTGGAATATCTTAACTCTTTTGGTAACACTATAAGCCTAAAAAAATAATACTATGAGATTACATTTGATGAGTATTGATGCAAATTTATTTAGGAATAATCTAGGTTTTTATTGTGGACTTATAGAAATTTCAGTTGTTTATGGAAATAATTAACCTGTCATAGAGAATATGTGATTAAGATAATTACATTTATGTATATGACTTCAAGAGTAGTCGATTTTATTTTTGAAATAAATGTTAAGATTTATCGTGGAAGTCTATGTGATCAAATTCTTCTGAATTTTGGGTTTTAAACATAGTTTGAATTATATTGAAGAATTATAAAGACAATTGTTTATTGAATATTATTATTTGAACATTATGTATTGTTTGTTTAATTTTGTAGATTAAGAGTAGTATTTATTTCTAAAAAGGATATTCCTTTTTGGGTATCATCTGATCATGTACTAACCATTTTTGTATTTGTTAATATCTAAAGGAAAGGGAAATATATAGTTAATATTTTTTGGATTATGTGATTCTCTATTAGTTGATTCTAGTGCATCAATTGTGACCAAGTCATCTTGAATACTCATATTTTTGAGAAAAGATGAGTTTATGGTAGAAATTTATTAAAGGGAGAAACACTACTTGTAATGTAAGTATATCTTCTTATGATTTTAGTCAATCTCATAAATACATTCCCCATCCTTATGAAAAGTAACTTAAAACAAAAATGTTGTCTGTTTACTCTTCCTACTGGGTAATCAAATACCATTCTACCCATCACATGTTTATGGATTTTAGATCATTAACTTTCTCTTAGTAACATTCTATATCACTCTCTATCAAAACATGATGCTTATTTTTCTCTTCCATATCCATGTTTTCCTACCTGGAACCCATGTATATGTTATTTTTGGTATCCTTCATACTTATCTTTCTTTATTTATAAATAGAGGCCTCTTTAATATATTTTTCGATGTGGGATTTCCACAAAG
The DNA here is from genome assembly GCA_963277665.1 of Viscum album. NCBI lineage: Eukaryota > Viridiplantae > Streptophyta > Magnoliopsida > Santalales > Viscaceae > Viscum > Viscum album. Next base: position 1,511,422,166 of record OY728131.1, read on the forward strand.
AGATTATGAAATATCAAACCCCTAGTTTTAAATCACAAGGTTAAATTGAGAGGACATAATTTATTGAATGAGGGGAGAATGTAACACCCCAAGATTTCATAGTACGTTATCTCTTTAAAGTAATTTAATAGCTTGCACCACACACAACACCGAGCTCAAGCGCACAACGACTTAATAAACTAGCCATTCAAAAAGAAGTTATGAAAAATATTAACTCTATTTTGAATTTTATATACTATGTATAATTTTAAAATCCATATTATGGGTTTCTTAGTCATATTATAAGAAAAAATTCAATTACTCAGATAAAAGAATTAGATTTCGAAAAATGCAATTTTTCCACCTTTTAATAGCAATCCCTTTTTTTAAAATCCAATATGTAACACTTTTATATATTCAATTTTTCAAAACAAAAATCTTCTTTAGAAGTAGTACATAAAAATTTAGTTTGGATAAATGTTTGATGTTTTTCTGATAACATTCATATTTTGATGAATAGTGATAAATATTAAATTTTAACTAAAAACTATTTTTTAAATCAAAATAATTAATAATGTAAAAAATATAAATTTTAATGGTTATGATTTATAATTAGGTTATATTTTTATCAATTAATCCAATTTTGTTCATTGGAAGTAATTTTACATTTATATTGGATATAAACATATATCAATCTTTATATAGTTTTTACTTCTCAAAACACCGTTTTCTAGTTTTGACAATAGGAATTAATTTTAAATTAATTAATTCAACTTATATGTTTTTAATTTATAAAAATAGACATCATTTGTGAATTTAGAACATAAAAATTATTGTTGGGTGATATTTTGTATTTTTCTGAGAACATTCAATTTTTATTGAATAGTGAAAAACACTACGTTATTGTTTAAAATAGACTTTTATTTAACTAATTATTATTTTTATTTAAATTTGTTTTAAATTCTAAATATATACATAATAACTATATTAGTCCAATTTAATTCATTGGAGTAATTTTATAATGAGATTAGATATATAAAATTTCATTGAACTTTTTACCGTTTTTTACCCACATACTTGGCACATTTTCAAATTCGCACTAAACAAAATTTTACCACTTCTATGAATTTAAATTCAAAAATCTAAGAGATATGGTTGATATCAGTATGTAAAATGTGGTTCAATGGGATGATTTTTTTTTGTGAAGAGTACCTTTTGACTTTTATTTACCACAGTTGAAAGTAAATAGAGTAATTAAAGGTAAAAATGAATTTATAATTACCCTACCACATGTCTTAATTCTATTTGATATGTGTATTTAAAAAAATATATACATTAGGAATAATATATGATCTTATTTGATCCATGTGGATTAGATTAGGATATTTATGATTATTTTATTTAAAGAAGTGGTAAAAGTGTTAAATTCATATTTTTAGAACTAAATCCTTTTTAATATAAGGTTATGCATATGATAAATTTGTCTCTAAATATTCATTATAATGTTAAAAATAGTTCTGACATAATTATATTTTATTTATAAATTTTATACCTTAAATAATTAAATTTACTTGTCTCACTATGATGATGAAATAATTATCTTATTTATGAAATATTAAACTAATTGATATTATAAATATCCAAATAAATATAAATTGAGACATTTTATGCATTAAAATAATTTTATAGGTTAATATGACATGTTAGGGTTGATAAAATAAATTTTTTATAATTGATAAAGTTGTTTCGACTTTAACAAAAACAGAATACAAAATAGTGTCAAAATTGACATAACTGCATTTTTAAAACAAATACTATATTTTTCAGTGATATAATATTCCTAAAAACTTTAGGTTTAGCAAATGTACTTATACAAGGATATATATTTCATTAATTAAACTCTTGAGGTTCTCTTGTCATTTTATATTATGTTTATTAACCATTAATTATAATAATACAAGAATATGTGGTAAAAGTTAAACTCTTTAACAAAGAGTTCAATTTAAAATATAATGTTAACATATTTATCTAAACCTATATAAAACCTATTTTTTGGGAGTTTTGATATACAAACCAAACTTATAAATAATATAAATCTACTTAGAGCCATTAAAAAATGAAAATTACTTTATTATAAAATAATATTTCTATCTTTTCCCAAAGTGACCCTCACCGCTCTTATAAAAGGGTACTTCCCATTCTCTCAAAATCACAATTCCAGAGCCATTTCGCTCAGCCAAATCCTACTCAAATATCTTCCCAACTACCCTCAATTAAACTTATATGCCTCTGATCAAAAATATACCATAAGGAGCCCTTTTGATCAAATCAAAAGGAAGAACCTGAAGAAGAGGTAATAATTTCATCGCCTCTTTCAATGTTCCTTCCTTCTTCTACTTCCTATTTATATGTTTTTCCATACCAAAATAATAACTCCAATACCTTATATATACATTGATATTATTATAATCATTGTATAGCCATATTCAATATTATATCTATCCAATTAATAAAACATTCACCATATGTGCGTATGTACGGCTTATCGTCTCCAAGTCGTGGTGTGGTTTGTTATTCAACACATCATTATTTATATGGGTATAATAATGAGTATAATTTATGTATATAATAAATATAACATTCTAATTATTCTCTTTATATGATATAAAATCAAATTATATATGATTTGACCATCAATAGAATGATATCGTCGCTTGTTCATACGTATGGATTACCGTCTCCATACTGGCGATAATATTCATTCCCCATTGTATAAATTGAAGAATAATTTTCATTTTATGGTTAAAAATAATGTTTAAGAACATAATATAATTATATTTATTAATTATATAAATCTTATCCATAAAAAACATGGCTTATGTAACAAAACATATAAAATAAAACGAATCAATTAACACCTGAAATAATGATACCACTAAAATATTATTAACAAATCAATATTATAAGATCATATATGATAACATATTCATGTATATGGTTCTTTTATAATTTAATAACAATTATTTATACATTATAAATTAGTTTAACATACCCTCTACTAAGTAAGAGTACAAGGTAAGGGGTTTTTATCTCACTTGTAATTTCCGTGAGATTCTTGCTATATTTGCCACTATATTTTTCAATGGTGTATGTACTTCAAATTATTATATTATTTGTGTAATATAATTTAATTTTTTTGAATTTAAATCATCATTTTATGACCCATATTTCAAGGGTTTTATGTTTTGTAAGTTACCAAGTCAGTAAGGGAATTCCAATTTCCAATTTCCACTCATTAGATTTTATGAAAACGTCATTGATTATTTTAGTCAATGATTATGTGTGAAATCACTATTTAATTTTTTACATTGTAATTTACACTCCCCTTTGTGTGGATATAGTTTTGATATACATAATAAATCCATTTATAAATTCAAAAGTCATTGATATGAACTTGATAATAGTAATCTTAACTAAATTTCAATTCAATTAGATAAACATCCATGTCATTGGTTTTGTTTTTACAAAAACATGTGTGAATGTCCTATGATTTATTTACCCTAAATATCCACTAATATTGTCAGTATTTATATTTTTAACACATAATTATGTTATTGATTCATCCTTAATCTAAGGATACAGTATTTATAAGGGATTTAGTTACAAATTACATTCCCCTGAGACTTCTTTGTTGTTATGATCCAAATAACTTTTATATGGGGTATATACTATCCTTTGAAATATTATATCATAAATCCCTTTATTATCATGATATTATAATGTTTTAATTAATTTTATTCCTTAATTATTTGTAATCAAGTGTCTCTCATTGTGTTAGGAACTCTTTAACTAAAATATAGTTTTATATATTTATTCTTCTAAATCATTCCATTAATGTCCATGTTTTAATAATGGGTTTAATGATTTATTTATATGGAACTAAACGTTTTGAAATTAAAATTCCATTCATATTATTCAAATTGGTATGGGACACATTGAATAATAAATCTCTCTTTAATTTCTTCTTTGATTAATAGTGTGACTTTTAAATGTTTTCAAGAAAAAGACGATATTTATCTCATATAGTTTTGCTGATTATTTTCATCAATGTCAATATAATTCATTGTATTTTATTCTTTATTAAGGTTGATTTATTGTAATACAATCTTCCATATTGTATTTAATGAGTTATGTTTGACAGTGGATGTGCTATTTTTATACCATTCATGGTTTGTGGTTAAAGTATTGACATTTCATACACTAGTTTTAATATGAAGGTTTAGATTATGTTTCACCATTTTCATATATGCAATGTTTTGGACTTAGTAAGTGACAAGTGGAGCCTGCTATAGCTCCTCGATGCATCAGTAGGTCTCATGTGACAAACTAGTGTCTTGGCACAAGATTTGATAAAATATCATTTTTTAGTCTTGCCATGAGTTCTTGACAATGATCTTATGATGTCCGGAATTATGAATTCCATCATTATGAATTTAGCTATTGATATTACATGTGATTATTCGACTATTAGAATATCCATGTGATTATGTAAATGGAATTATTTGATTTATCTTTTCCATATTTTAATGATGTTTTATTTTAAAAGTCTTGTGTTTTAATCTTATACATTGCCTTAAATGATTATGCTTATTTATGATAGTTTCAGCTATAATTGTATCCTTACATAGAATCTTATATCACCCCTTTCTTATGTTTATGTTTTTTCAGGATACGAAGAAGTATATTACGATTAAGATACATGAATTGGATAAGGGATATGAGTATACTCAAAGGGGACACAATGTTGAGGTTTTTTCAATTTCATAATGTAATGTCAAACTTATGTGTGTATCTACTACTTCCAAGACTACTAAACTGATCGGTCATTCAGACTTGATCTATTATGATCATGAAAATGTATGTAATAATGTACTGACTCTGGGTAACTATGGTCGGGATGTTAAAGAGTTTCTTAACCTTACTCAACCAATCCTCTGCCACATAAGGATAATTTGAACCCTATAAGGAAGTTGTATTTAGATGAATAAACTTCTTGGAATGATCTTTTATATCTTCCATTAGAGGTACACCCTCTATCCCAAATGAGAATAGGTGCAACCACATATCATATAGCTCTGAACACATACACAATAAGCTTTATAATTTTCTGATCAACCACATCTTTCACATTCTATAGTTCATTAGCATCTCCCTCATAATTTGTTTTTAATCCTCTTCTTTGGCGTTTGGTAACAAAAACACTAATTGATATGAAGAGAAATATAAGTTAAGATACATTATATCAACAACTCTATCCCTACGAATTCAATTATTAAAAAAACCTATGATCATATATTAAGAAAAAGTATAAATTAGATTAAAAAACAGATTAAAGTCAATTTTTCCCAATATCTCATGTTAATATAATGCTTGATACGATGAGGGTTAACTAGAGAGTCACTCATAACCTACCCCTTATATCGAAATTATCATGTCTCCTATCTATAACGACATACAATACTGTATATCAAAATTAATAAATTATACAACCACCATTGATACGAATTTGTGAAAAACATACATTGAAAACACACTTAAAGGGTACCTGATTAGTTCTGAAATGGTCTGATAGGAATTCCCAATCCTAATGGACTAGAAAATAGAGATTAGGCATCAACATAAAACAAGAGGGAATAATTTCACCATAAGAACAACAAGTCAAGACAAATCAAAGGATATAAGATGATAAATTGTTGGTATGCCAAAAACTCCTTTGGAGATAAAGTTCCATAAATAGAAATATACATGTCTTGAAAAAATTATTCCTACAAAATTAATCAAATAATACCATTAATACATCATCAATAGATCCCCAGGTAACAAGTAGTACACACATTCCTTAGGCCACTACTAACTCCCATGATACCTATCATCAAGAATATCCACCAGCTCCATGTGGTGGACATCCTTTCCCAAGACCAGATATAAGAAAATATATTAAATTCTAAAGGAAAACGTAGGTGCTGATAAAAATGACCATAATTATGTCTCCAATAATTTCATAATCATTCTATATAAAATAAAATGACATTCTAAATTACAAATAAAACATGGAATTTAAATATTTTCAGATTATATCAAAAAAATATTTTAAAAAATTTTATATGATATAACTAAAATAGGTATAAAAGTAAATTACCATCAAAATAAGAATTAATAATCATTTATAAACATAGACATATATATTAACTTTTCTATCATAGTACCATGGTTAAGAGGCTTGATGAATATGTTTATATAGGGATTCTAAAACATCCCAATGAATTAATAATATCGATGTGCACATATTTCTATATATGTACAAATCCTTAAGGTAATATAAGAAAATCCTATATTACTGTAATCATACATAATTTAGTCAATGAAATTTCCCTTCTTATAATTATATCATGTAGTATAAGCAACATACATCACATAGAGAAACCAACATAAAAATTATTCTCATAAATGAAGAAGGATAAATTAGTAAAAAAAATAATAATGTCAAAAATTATAGCACGACAATAAATAGAAAATAAAATGATAAAAAGATGAAAATTTGGATTGGTTCAGTCAATTATACTTACCACACTCATGAAAAAAGCAATATAAATAAAACACAATTTTAATAATAAAATATTCAATAGAAAGATGAAAGTATATATAACATTGGGAGAAAATATAAGTCAATTATGAATGGAATAAGTGTTATTTATAATAATTATTAAACCCATATTAAAATTATTAATCCAACCATTGAAACAACAATATGATCATTTGAATAGTAATCTAACCTTTGGAATAGTAACATGACCGTTGGAATAGTAATGTGACCATTAAAAATAATAATTTTAGTTTTACAATATTAACCTCATATATGGATGTGTAAAATAATATTTAGGTATCTTATAAATGAAAATATGATACAACATGGTATATGCAATATTTTTTTAAAAAAAGATAAATTATGTTTTGGTTTTTTTGAAAAAAATATATTATTGGAAATTATATAATGAATATAATGATTTAAAAGAAAATTTATTTCAATAATATGATTTAGTAAATTAATTTAATACTGTGTTATAATGATTTTAAATTTTATGAGCACATAATTAATTTCCCAAAGGGTTATAAAATCGACTTTAATATTAAAATCGGTATTTTTCGAATAAATGCTGATTTTATTTAAAAATTAAAATTTATCATATTATGAAAATAATCTAAAAGAATGAATTACATTTTTCAAATCAATATGTTGAAAAAAAATTTAGGTTTAATATTTGGTATTTTTCTAACATATTTGAATTTTTTGTGAATTGTGAAATACTGTAATTTAGGGTATTGAAAATTATAAAAAAAAATACATGAATTTCTAATTCGTTGATGATGTAATCAAAACTGATCTAAAATAATAGGAAGTGGTTACTATAAATATAAATAAGAATAAGTACTATTGATAATCTCGATCTAGAATAATAAACCAATGAACATAATAATCAAAGCACCGCTCTCCTCCCTTTATAAATGCCACCCCACCCCTTCTCCACACACCATCTAAGATTTGGAGATTGAACATATTCTTCCCAGTTCCATTACCAAGCTCATTCTCTATTCCCTGGTGGATATGGTCTCACTATAATAAAAATTAAAAGTGACTTAAAGAGTTCCTCAAAGAGATGATATTCAAGATGAAAAATCCTCTTTGTTTCCCTTTTAAAATATTTGTTTCTTCTACCGAATCCTAATACACCAATACAAAAATACTTGATAAATAAAGTAAAATATAAAAAATATAATTTTAGATTTTAATTGAATATCTATCACAACATCTCTTCTCTTCTCCTTTTATCCAAAAAATGAAAACATATTTCGTGATATATTGATTTAATGTCTTCGTGGATGATGATTTTTATTATTCCATTATCTCCTTCAAGGCATATCATAAAATCATTATTAGGGTTAAAGAATATTTTAATACAAATAGTTTAACTTATTTAATTATCGAGAACCAATATATAAACATATAATTAAATAAACCCATACGAGTTTGTGATGGCTGTAGAAACCACAAAAATAAATTAAATACTTATCATCAATGTTTTATCAAAATAATAATTCTAATACTAGAATTAAAAATCATATATAGGATCATTTATGATTATGAAATTTCAATAATACCATATAATTTTACTTCTTTTATAATATTACCATTTTTCAACAACAACCATAAATATACATAAGTTAACCAACCATGAATCTATGAAATGTATACTCCAAGGATAACGAAATTGAACTTTATAACTCATGAAAAGGCCCATAAATAAACATAATAAAATTTTAAATAATAAAATATAGATTAACAAGGTTATGTATTATTTAATTAGTGAATATAATTTGATCATCCATGATATTAAGTGGATTTTCATAACACATTTGAACATAGGATTAGAGATCTCTTCGAACCTCTATTTTTACATTTGGTAATTTATCTCTCATTACCCAAATTAAATCATTAATTATTGTTATTTAATTCTGCTAAATTATATGTGTATGTTCTAAAAGTATGTATATATGTCAATTCATCATTATTTTATGGGAAAACACATGGTTTGAAAGATTCAATTCTCAATTCCACTAGATAAGAAAACCCGACTAAAGGTAACTTCATAATTTCATACCTATTTTCAAGTACATTCCAGAAAATATTTTAAACCAAAAACATTTTTATAAAATATCACCATTGGAACTTGGTGTTTTCCCAATGGTACTATTGAAATGGTTTGAGGAAACTGTTGCTATAGTGTAAAAGATGCAACATTTTCCAACGATTTGCATAAACCGTTGGAAATGTTTATATATTCCTAATATTTCCCAATGGTTTTATAAAACAATTGAAAAAAATCTATTTTCTCTAAGTTATACCAACGGTTTTTATAAACAGTTGGAAAATGGAAACATTCCCAATAGTTTTTAAAAACCATTGAGAAAATTTTCCCCCAAATAACGAGTACCCTAGCTCCCAGTCGGTCTGATTAGAGACCTAATCCATACCTCCTCCTGACGTATTATCGGCTATGAAGAACCTTCTAGCTGAAGATCCTTCTTCAATCATAAAATTTTTACCTCTACACTTCAAATTAGTAAATGTTACCTTAGTTTCAGTGTTTTTTATCTTTTTATTTTATGATTGATGTTTTGATTTCGGATAAATTAGAGTTATTGATGTTGGAGTACCGAACCCTTTGTTTGTTTTATGTTTTTCTGTTCTACACGTCATACATTGTAAATGGTCTGCTTAGTGGGGTTTGTTTAGTGCAGGTGGTAAAGTGTTTGTTTTATGATTTTTGTTTAGTGGGGTAATGGGTTTGTTTTATGTTTATTTTATAGTTTTTTAGTGGGGTTTTATGTATTATGTTTAGTGGGAGATAGGTTTTTTGTTTAGTGAAATGGATAATGCATGATAGTTTGAATTTTTTAATGAATAAAATTATTTTAAATAAAAATACCCTAAGGGGGGTTGTAGGAGGGGTAGGGTGGCTTTCCAGGTGTGGGGGTTGTCCAGGGGGGGTGGTTTGTCCAGGGGGTAGGGGATGCAGGGGGTAGGGGCCTGCAGAGGGTAAGGGGCTATAGGGGTGTGGGGAGGGGGTATGGGCTACCCCAAGGAGGGGTGTGGGCTGTCCAGGGGTTCTGGGTGGGGTTTCTAGGTGGGGGAGGGTGTGTGGGGTGTCCAGGGAGGGGGTGGGCTATCCACGTGTGGGGGGGAGGGTGGCTGTCTAGGTGGGGGGGGGCTGTCCAGGTGGGGGGGGGGGTGTCTAGGTGGGGGTGGACGTCTAGGTGGGGGGTGTCCAGGTGTGGAGGGGGGCGTCAGGGGAGGGGGTGTGGGATGTCTAGGTGGGGGGGGGGGGGTCTCTGTGTGTGTGTGTGGGGGGGGGGGGGGTTCATGGGAGGGGTGGGATGTCCAGGGAGGGGGTAGGCTGTCCTGGGGGGGGGGGGGCTATCTAGATGGGGGAGGGGGCATGGGCTATCCAAGGAGGGGGGTGTCCAATGGGGGGGCTGTCCTGGTGGGGGGGGGGGGGGCTATCCAGGGGGGCTATTAGGAGTGAAGGGGGATGGAGGGGAGGGGGGTGTGGGATGTCCAAGGAGGGGGTGGGTTGTCCAGGGGTGATGGTGGGTGGGCTATCCTGGTGGGGGAGTGTGGTGTGGGCTGTCAAGGAGGGGGGTTGTCCAAGGGGGTGGGGGATGGCTGTACAGGTGGGTGATGGGGGGGGGGTGTTGGTTGCCTTGGGAGGTGGGGGTGTGGGATATCAAGGGGATTGTGGGTTGTCAATGGGGGGTGGGTTTTCCAAGGGGGGTGGGGGATATCAAGGTTAGGGAGGGGTGTTGGTGGTCCAAGGGGTGTGGGCTATCCGGGGGGTGTGGGATGTCCAAAGGGGCTGAGGGTTGGGATGTCCTGGACACCTCGTACCCCCTGGACAACCCCTTGAAAGCCCCCAGAGCTCCCTAGATACCCCATACACCCCCATGGATAGCCCACCCACCCCCTGGACACCCTGTACCCCCTGGACAGCCACACCTCCCCCATGGATAGCCCACCCACCCACAACGTACCCCCTGGACAGCCCCACCCACCCCCTGGACACCCTCTCCCCCATCGACAGCCCCCCACCCCCATGGATAGCCCACCCAACCCTGGACACCTTGTTCCCCCCTGGACAGCCCCGCCACCCCTGGATAGCCTGCCCACACTCGGACAACTCATACCCCCTAGAAAACCCCCCGACCATTGGAAATCCCCCCAGTACCCAGGATACCCCCGACCCCCTGGACAGCCCTGCATCCCCTGTGGGCGGCCCATCCACCACCTTGGATAGCCCGTACCCCTTGGACTGCCCCCACCCTCGTGGATATCCCACCCACACCTCCGGACACCGGCCCACCACCCCCAGACATCACCATCCCCTCGGACCCCCCACCCCTGTAATTCCACCCACCCCCCATGACACCCCGACCCCACTGGACAACCCCCTCCACCCACGTGTACAGCCTGACCACTCCCCTTGGATAGCTTTCCCACCACCCTGGACAGCTCGCCCACCCCCCCTAGACACCCCGTACCCCCCTGGACAGCCCCTCAACACCCATGGGCATCCTACCCATCCCCCTGGGAACCCCGTACCCCCCAGGACAGCCCCACCAACCTCCTGGACACCCCGCTCACCCCCTTGGACAGCCCGCCCAACCCCCTGGACAGTCCGACCACCCCAATGGATAGCCCACCCACCTGGACAGCCCGACCCCCCTAGATAGCCTCCCACCCACTTGACACCTTCGACCTCCTAGATATCCCCGCCACCCCCTAGACACACCGCACCCACTGGACACTCCCTCCCCCTTGGGAAATGTATGTTATCACTCAAATTATCTACTAAAATATAAAATTTCATTGATGTAAAATTTATCCAACTCCTGAATGATTCACCTCCACGAGTGTACATGATCTTGTACACTCATGTATAGTTCTTCAAAGATATTTTGTTATAAATAGAGTATTTTTTTCATTTATATAATGATTCTCATATAGAGTAGTGTGTCAGTTATGGTTTTATATAAAGTGAAAAATTCTCATTTGTTTTAATATATTTTGGATTAAATTTCAATATTATTGAATTTATTTTGAGGAAAAGACTTGTAACAAATTTTTTTAAAGAATAGATAGAAGTTGGATGTATGAAACCGATCATATATCAAGTAATTTTCAAAATAATTTGGTAATATTTTTAGATTTTTCATTTCAAAATTATTCAGATAGTGGTCACATACACATCCTATGTTCAAATTGTGTTAGTTGACCTTGGTTGAGCCATGCAGAAGTTAGCTACCACATAACCAAATATGGTTTTAAAGAAAACTATTATGTGTGGTATAGTAATTGGAAGATAATGAAATCTCAAATTTTTGATGATCCAAATGAGAGGACTAGAGAGGAGAATTGTTTATATGACTTATTTCCATTTATTTTTAATCAATAAAAAGAAAGGATTTCATACCAAAAAGTCTTTGATATGAGAACACATGATGTGTCTAATGAAAATGATGATGTTTTCAGGGTGAGAAAATTGAATGATGCTTCAACGATTCCAGTATATCGATAATTTGATAAAATGAAAAGGCCAGAATTTTTAGTCTGATTGTTTCATTGGAAAACTATGTATGGGATTTCTAATACACTAATCAATTACATTCAGACCCTCTTGAAGGATTTAATTTCAAATGATGTAGATATTCCCTCAAACTACAAAATGGAATGTAAGTTATTTTTGGAACTTGGATTTTCAAGAAACAAAATTCATGCTTGACCGAAATATTGCAGTTTATTCTAGGAGGAAACCACTAAATGAAATGATTTTATAAAAAGTGGCACATCCAGCTGGAAGTGAAAATTTTATTGAACACCACCCTGTGTGCCATAGAAAGTAATCTGGCACGTTCCATTGATCCCCAGAATCCAAAATATTTTTATGTATCATGTAATTTAAATAAAAATGATATGGCATGATACCGAGAGAAATAAGACTAATAATGAGTTGGTTTACCCTGCAAATGGATTTTTATGGTAGATATTTGATGCTCGATTTCCTGATTTTGCAGTTGAAATGTGTAATGTGATGCTGGGACTTTCGTGTGACAGTTTTAATCCATTTGGTAAGATGCATACTTCGCACAACACATGGCCAATTTTTATAAACATTTATAATCTTCCCCCATGGTTTTGTATGAAAAATCCTTTCACATTATTGAGTATACTCATATCTGGAACTTCTGATCCTGGGATTGATATTGATATATAAATGAAACCTTTAATAAAAGATTTGAATCTTCTTTGGTATGTGGGTGTGTTCACATACAATGCATATTCGAAAGTCATATTTCATATGTGTGTTCCAATTATGTGGATGATCAATGATTTTTCGGCTTATGAAATGATGTCTTGATGGATCACGAAGGGAAAACTGTCATGTGTTGTTTTTATGAAGAATACACAATCCAGAAGACAGAAACATCTCTGTATTTTTAGTTTTATGGGACATCGATGATTCATTCCAATAGACCATCCATATAGAAATAATCGTCAAAGATTTGATAATACCATAGTGATCAATTATCCACCTCAGCATATGTATTGAACTGATGTGCTTAATGAATTGAAAGATTTCAGTTTTTCATTCAAGAAGGGTCAAATGAAATATGGAAAGAGAAAGAATGTTTCCAGTGAAAATTATTACAATTGGAGGAAGAAGAGTAACTTTATTGACTTTCCTTATTGGTCAACCAATTTGTTATGTTATTTCTTAGACGTAATGCACATTGAAAAGAATATATGTGAAATGTTGATTTCGATACTTCTAAATGTTAATTGAAAGACAAAATATGATTTATGGTCTGGACAAGACTTGGTGGATTGGGGCATCAGACCAGAATTGCGTCTTGTGTGTATCAGTGAAAATAAATAGAATGATCCATGTGTTTCTTATGTGATGACACATACAGAAAAAAAACAATTTCTGGAAGTATTAGAGACTATTATAGTTCCTGATGGTTATCCAAGAAAAAAATCTAAACGTTTTCATATAAGAGAGTTGAAGCTAAAATCATTGAAGACTCATGATTATCACATTCATCAGCATGAGTTGATTCCAATACCAATCCATCGTATTTTTTCCAATAATGTCAGGGTGACTATTATTCAATTGTCTAATTTGTTTATATATCTTTTTGTTAAGAATTTGTCTAAGTCTTTCTTGCAACAAATTTTGAAAGATGTCCCATTAATTTTGTGTGAGTTGGATAAGATATTTCTTCCATCATTTTTCACTCACATGTTGTATATGACTGTCCATATTCCCACTGAAATACTTCTCGGAGGACCAGTTTTTTTCATCGGATGTATCCAAATGAAAGAAATATGTACACCTTAAAGTCTTATGTCCGAAATAGAAATCATCCCAAAGGTTCTATCATGAATGGTTACTTGACACAAGAATGTATTGATTTATGCTAAATATATTTGTCTGATCTTACTACAAGAATGAACAGACCAATGAGAAATTAAAAAGAACAATATGATAAAATTGAACCCATTTTTCCATCACTTTTTCATATAGGAGGAATTCTTGGATCATATACATTGACGACATTAAGCCTTGAAGAGCAGGAGATGGTACGTCACATAGTTTTGTTCTACAATGATTTGTTCGATGAATAAATCAGGTAACTAAATTGAACATGTATATCTTAAATATATATATGTTAATCTATTCATATTTTTATCTACAAGTAACATAAAATAATGGTTAATAGAATTCATTGTTCTTTATCTTTGAGAAGGATGGAGTTTTTTCATAGAAAAGAGTTTTGTGCTTAGTTAAAAATGAAGGTAAATATATTTCTATTTAAAATAATTAATTCGATAATTAATTAAGTCAATATTAATTTATGTTATAGGTTTTGATATTTCTTTATGACTCTATCTATGAGGAAATAAGAGCTTTGAGTTTTGGTCCTAATATCGTGGTTCATGACTATAAATCAATTTTTATCAATGGGTAAAAATTTACTATCAATGAAGGAAGAAAGAACATGAGAACACAACATGATAGTGTTATGTCTACTGCCACAATAGATTTTTATGCCAGTGCATTAGATAGTAGACTGTGATTTGAAAATGTGGGTTTTTATGTAGTCGTTGAAAAAATAGTAATATTGGATTATTACTCTCATGGATGTGTCCTGATGATAAAATTCCATTGGATTGATTTGATGACTAGACAAGGAACATTTATTGAGGATTTTATATTTCATGTAATTAATAGGACTCACGCTCTTACTATCAAGAACAATATGTAATAGCATCAGTGGATAAACATGTTTTTTATGTCAAAGACCAACTTCAACCTGAATTTGGTGTCATATTTGAAGTAATTCCAAGACATATTTTTGATGATGGTGATGATGGAATTGACACTATCCCTACTACCATTTGAACCAATCTATTTATTTCTATTGATGACTCTAATAGCTCAATTTTCAGAGTTGATTGTGAACCTGAAGTTGTGGTGGAAAATATATAGAATCATCCATACATGATCTTAATTATTTTGGTTTACCTCGAGTTGGGTTGTTAAGGTTGGTTCTATTCAAATTGATTTAATATTGATTACAAATATGTTGTATCTGATTTGACCGTTATGTGCATTTTCAATGTATATTGGTTGGAATTTTTATTTGAATTTCATTTTGTAATTTGGAATTGAACTGTATTTAATCCTACAAAAATAACAGTTCTAACTTTGTGAACATTTCAAGGCATCAACTATGATTTTTATAAAACTTGTATGACTCTAAGACCTATCTTTAACATTTTACCAGTTAATGAACATGATTGATTGTATTCTTATGAAAAACATGACTTGAAACCTGCATCATCTACCTGGGCTAAAGAAATTAATGGTTTCCTTAATTTTGACTACTACTTCCCCACTTCAGAATCTTGAATAATCAATGTTCCATGATTTTAATAGACTGATGAAACTTAGTAAATAATCATCCTTACAAAACATAAATTTAATTATTACATCTTGTACGATTTATTGACTTCATTATATATTTGTTCAAGCTCACCTAAAAC
Organism: Viscum album; assembly: GCA_963277665.1. Classification (NCBI taxonomy): domain Eukaryota; kingdom Viridiplantae; phylum Streptophyta; class Magnoliopsida; order Santalales; family Viscaceae; genus Viscum; species Viscum album. The sequence continues at coordinate 1,511,437,869 of OY728131.1, forward strand.
AATGCTTAGTTAAATTATCCATGAATACCTTTATTCCCTATCATTAATTTTGTTTTATAGGTTACACATTAGTTATCCTTTTATATTTACTTCGATATTTGTTTTAAAATATAGGAAAATGATAAAATTGGAGAGAGGTGGTGAAAAAAGATTATAGAAAATAGTCGTCGCATGGCTGATTTATGCATTCCACCACTAGTGCATGAAGTGAGTATTTTATTTCAAATATATTTATTTAAATAATATATAATGTGATGTGATTATTTTTTTAAACATTTTTTCAGGATACATATATTATTTGACAGTTATTTGATGAGCAGCCTAGTAGTGGTCACAGTACGTAGGGTGTTTATATGAGGGGGAGTGGTACGAAAGCTAGAAGATCTGGTCGGTGTACCAGATTAGACCCTGCCCCTCCCACTGACATACCATCCATCCCACATTCTAATCTTGGTATGCCATTAGGGACACACAAGATATTTAGACCTCTCATGTTTTCATCACCCTTTATATCTGAGCCTCCTCACTATCTGTACCATATCATTTGATGATTCCCACTCCCCATCGAGCACTTGTCCAGCCATCCATGTCATCTTCTTTTACTTCTGCTTCCTTCTATCCAGGATTTTATATTCCATCTTCTTCGACTACTGCTCCACCATAGACTGTCAATGTGGAGCATGCATTGGGACCCACTCCATATTTATTGGGTGTTCTTTCAGTTTCTATGGATCGAGCGACACCCATTGATCTGACTACCATTGGTATCCTTATAAAACCCTAAAAAATTGGTATACCATTAATTATTTTCATTATAACATGTATTGATAAAATATTTGTTTTTCATTCATAACTGATACATTTACTGATAAAATGTGGGGTTGGGGGCGTACATACTTGAATTCATTGTGGAACTGCTGCACACAGTTGATGGTGTACTACAATGAAGATATCTAGATGATTGAAAAAAAGGGCAGCAATGTTGGTGTTTTTTGGCGATGCTTTCCAAATAATCTGACCTCATTACTTTCAGCCCGCTCTCATGGAGATAACAGCCAAATGAAGTCAAGGATAATGCCTGGGTTGAGATATGAGTAAAAAATTCTCCTATATATAATGAAATATTTTAAGTTTTCTATTTATATGAATTAATATTTTCGTCTCACCTGCAGTTTAATTTCCCCGATGGTGAGGGTGCATGGCCATTACTTCTGAAGGATTTAGGTGATCATGGAGAGATTATAGGCAAGATTTGTACATTGGATGGAACGATAGAGTGGGAACATAGTTATAGGCGATCCCTATCATGGGTGATTTTCCATTAGAACAGTACCGTAAGATGATTACTCATTATGCAACTCGCCAATTTACAGTATTAATCAAATTAGAGGTATTTAAATGAATATTTACATGTTTTTCGTTAATACTAATTATTGAAATTTATTTATGATGCATATATAGGAAATAAAAAAACATTAATGCTAAGAAATACGTCCACACATGGGGATGTACTAGGATTCTAGATCATGAGAGATTGCAGGTATGACAATTTATAGTATTTCATTTTGACTTTCACTTTCTATTGCTTCCTCCGAAATTTATTTGATTGCTAAAGTTTATATATAATTTTAGTTATAAAAGTACTATGTTATTTTGGTATCCAATTTTTAATCATGGTGCTTCTTCAGTCAATGTCATTGTAGAGGAATAAATTGAATATTGAAGGATTTGTGCCCCAAGAAAAATTGTTTTGCTTGAGTTGAATGAAGATAGATAGAAGTGACGTTAATGAACCAAGTCAGTAGACGATTTTAATATTTTCATTGTAGAATTAAAATTTTAGTCTCTATATTTTATCTTATTAATATTTTTATATTTGTAATAGTGTGCTTTAGGGTCCCTTGAGGCCAAGGAACCTGTCAATTTTTGGCCAAACGATCACTTACATCAGGTGTTGGGAGATGAACACACTGGTTGAGTATGTTGTTGACCTGGGAAGAGTATATTTCCTATGAGGTATTTTCCCTCCACAGGTGCGATTTGTAGTGCTACCGAGTTATAGTAGGTTAATGTATAGGTAGAAAAGGCTGAACAAAGGGCCACAGTGATGGCAGAATAGTTTGCTAGGGCAAGCCCTACATTTATGAAACTGATGAATGTTTCACATCTAACACTTAGACCAGAGTACAACAATGGCTGTGATGAATATATTTCATCGATGCATTATATATATAGTGCAATAGATGGTAGTTCTAGTGGTGGTCGAGATGATGGAGAGGAGGAGGCCAAGGTGGAGGAGGAGGAGGGTGAGGTAGTGGAGAAGGGAGAGGAGGAGGGTGATGAGGAGGCCGAGGTTGAGTACGAGGGTGATGATGAGGGAGAGGACGATGATAGGGATGACAATGAGGAATGGGGTGAGGGTGAGGGTGATGATGATGGTGATGATAGTGATGGTGATAAAGGACAGATTAATATATTACATTTTTGACTGATAATACTGACTTTTAAAGTTTATTGATTTATTGTTCCTCAATATATGTGTGATTATGTAGGTCACATTATCTTTATTTTTTATCTATTTTAGTGAAATTGTAATTTATTAGTGGAATTCGGAAAATTGATGGCCTGATTAGAAGTTGATATTCTGAAATTATTTTTTTATCATTGAAAAAATTGCTTATAAAATATGTAAATTCCATCCCATGTGTCTGGGAAAGCCCCACAGATATCCCCCCACCCTCCTCCCTAGACCCTAGATAGCCCCCATACATCCCCCAAGACAGCCCCCCAGACAACCACCCACCCCACCCTCCTCCCTGGACCCCGAACCGCCCCCCAGATAGCCCCCCACCCTCCTACCTAGACCCTGGATAGCCCCCACCTCCATGTACACTCGATAGCCCTCAAACCTCCTCCCTAGACCCCGAACAGCCGCCAGACAGCACACCCCCCCCCCAGACAGCCCCGTGGACAACCCCCGGAAAGCCCCCTAGACTGCCCCCCACCCTCCTCCCTAGACCTCGGATAATCCCCCAAACAGATCCAACCTCCTCCCTGGACCCTGTATACCCCTCCCTCATCCCAGAATCCCAGACATCCCCACCACATGCCTCTCTATAGCATAGACAGCCCCTAGAAATCCCCTAGACAGCCCCCGAATATCCCCCCACCCTCCTCCCTGGACCCCGAACATCCTCCCAGACATCCCACACCCTCCTCCCTAGACCCCGTACAGCCCCCCAGATATCCCCCCAGAAAGACTCACCACCCTCCTCCCTAATCACCGGACCTCCCCCAGATAGCCCCCACCCTCCTCTCTAGACCCTGGATAGCCCCCCCCCCCCCTCAATCTTGGACCGTGGAAAGGCCCCCACCCTCCTCCCTAGACCCTGGACAACCCCATGATAGCCCATGGATAGCCCCCCACCCTCCTCCCAAGACACCGGAAATCCCCTAGTTAGTCCCCAGATAGCCCCTCGGACAACTCCCACCCTCCCACCAGACCCCAGACAACCCCCTCCACCCTGGACCCTAGAGAACACCCCACCCTCGTCCCTGGACCCTGGACAACCCCCCCCCCCACCCTCCTTCCAGCACCCTAGATCGCCCCCTCCTCCATGGACCCGGGACAACACCCACCCTCCTCCTTGGACCTTGGATAGCCCCCAGATAGCCCCCTGGACATCCCCCTGAACATCACCTTGGAAACCCCCCACCCTCCTCCCTGGACCCCGGACATCCCCCCGACCCAACATCCCAACATTGGTTGAGCGGTGATTCGGCATATATAAAACATCATGATAGATCACGACAGGCTATGGACCACCTACCTTGATCTTGGTGACAATCACACTCTTTATTCGTTGTCTTGGATCCCAATCTAAGCTCTATTTAAAATGGACACCCTTTTATGTAAAAATAACTAGCATACCAAAAACTTACCAAACATATTTGTATTGTGTTGATACCTTAGCACAATTATTTATGGGTCATTTGTGACGTGTACGAGTCATCCCCGCCTTAATCTGACACACGGTGTGGCCGATACCACTCAATGTGCCTCACATTTAATTTAATTGGACAACATTTTAAGTGAAAACTACAAATGAAATACGGAAAGCCAACCAAATGCATTCTGATTCTGTTGATACTTTAGGACAATAATCCATTGGGCATTTGTGACATTTATGAGTTAACCCCACCTCAATTCGAAATGAACAAGATTTTAGGTGAAAAAAATAGCATGCATGTGGAAAACTGACCAAACACATTTTTATTTCGTTGAAACATTAGTAAAATGATCCATGGGTCATTTGTGACTTGTAAGAGTAAACCCCACCTCAATCTGAGGCATGGTGTGGCCGGTACCACTCAAATTGTCTCACTTTTATTTGAAATGGACATGATTTTAAGTGAAAACGGCAAAATTCAAATAGAAAAATGAACAAACACTTTATGATTTTATTTATACATTAGAAAAAGATCCATGGATCATTTTCGTCATGTATGAGTCAACCTCGCCTCAATCTGAGTCATGGTGTGGCCGGTATCACTCTATGTGTCTATCTTTTGTTTAAAATTGGATTGTTTTAAGTAACAACAACAGACATATGATAATAGAACAAAAATATTTTGATTGTGTTGATACCTTATCACAAGGATCCATGGGACATTTATGACACGTACGAGCCAACCCCAACACAATCCGAGGAACAGTGTGGCAGGTACCACTCAAAGTGTCTCACCTTTATTTGAAATCAACAACATTTTAATTGAAAACAACAACTAGCATACGTGAAAATGTACAAACTCCTTATTATTGTGTTGATACTATAGGAAAACGATCAATGGGTCATATGTGGCATGTATGAGTCAACCCCACTTCAATCTGAGGCATGGTGTGACCAATATCACTCTAAATGTCTTTCTTTTGTTTAAAATGGACACCTTTTTAATGAAAAACAACTATCATACAAAAAAATGACCAATAAAAATTGAATTGTGTTGATAATTTTTCAAAAGGATTCATGGATCATTTGTGACGTGTATGAGTCAACCCCGCCTCAATCAGAGGCACGGTGTGGCTGGTACAACTCAAAGTGTCTCACATTTATTTGAATTGGACAACATTTTAATTGAAAACAACAACTGGCATATAGAAAACAATGCAAATGAATTCGGATTTTGTTTATACTATAGGAAAAAGATCAATGGGTCATTTGGGTCGTGAAAAAATCATCATCTCCTCAATCTAAGGCATAGTGTGGTCGGTACCACTCAAACTGTTTCACTTTTATTTGAAATGGACATGATTTATAGTGAAAAAAACAACATGCATATGGAAAAATAACCAAATGAATTTGTATTATATTGATACATTAGTAAAATGATCCATGAATCATTTTTAACGTGTAAGAGTCAACCCCACCTCAATCCGATGCATGGTGTGGCTGGTACCACTCATATTGTCTCACATTTATTAGAAATGGATAGGATATTAAGTGAAAACAACAACATGTATAAGGAAAAGCATCCAAATGCATTCATATTCTATTGATACATTAGGAAAATGATCCATGGGTCATTTTTTACATTTACGAGTCAACCTCGCCTCAATCTGAGGCACGGTGTGGCCAGTACCACTCAAACTGTCTAACTTTTATTTGAGATGGCCATGATTTTAAGTGAAAACAACAACTTGCTTATAAAAAACTGACCAAATGATTTCTGACTGTATTGATACTTTATTAAAATTCTCCATGGCTCATTTTTGTGGTGTACGAGTCAACCCCACCTCAATACAAGGTATAGTGTGGTCGGTATCACACATAGTGTCTCTCTTTTGTTTAAAATGGACACTGTTTTATGTAAAAACAACAGACATTCATAGAACTGACAAACATATTCTGATTGTGTTGATAATTTATCACAACAATCCATGGGTCATTTGTGATGTTTACAAGTCAACCACGTCTTTATCTGAGGCACGGTGTGTCCGGTACCACTCAATGTGCCTCACATTTAATTGAAATGGACAACATTTTATGTGAGAACAAAAACTGGCATACAGAAAACTAAACAAACACATTCGGATTATATTGATACATTATGACAACGATCCTGGGTTATTTGTGACATGTATGAGTCAACCCACCTGCAATCTGAGGCATGGTGTGGCTGGTACCACTCAAAATGTATCACTATTATTTGAAATGGATAGGATTTTAAGTGAAAACAACAAATTGCATATAGAAAATCCACCAAACATATTCTGGTTGTGTTGATACTTTTGCAAAAGTATCCATTATCAAGCTTTACTCAATCCACTTCTCATCTGATGAATTCCAACCCTTATTCTAAAACACCTGACATTTAATACGCCAATCCCATCCTCAAACAGTGGGTTCTAGGACCAAACAAAATTCCCGTTGGGAACTGAATACCAAATACATAATTGAATATTAATACCCACTACCCAAAATGGGGATTCATCTCACATAACACCCAGGAGACCAAATTATAATTAGCCACATACCGCCTTATTCCAATTGAAATGTCTATGAAAAACATGTAGGCTATTATGGTAACCCATCTCAAAAGTAGAGATTGAACAATTTTTCCCACTAACACATCATGAACCATTTATACATGGATACATAGTCATTAAGGGAATATAATCATCCCATGTGATTCCTATAACTCATCATATGTTTAAGAATATTACCACTATCATTTTCTATCTTATGGGTATCATGATCCTTGTCCACTCTACCCAAGTTATTCTGTTGTTTTTAAGATAGTCAACCCAATACCCTGAGTAAACATCCCATGTTCATCCTATAACATGTAGGATTGGTCTATTGTGTGTATTGGTGTTGTGGTTTGAGTGAGAATTGAATTCTAAATATTGAATACTATTATCGGTGTTATTTATTTTCAATTCAAAATTCCTAAATTCTAGATAGATTAGATTTTCGATGTATTGGTAATGAATTATAAATTTTGAATATTGTTATGGGGATTGGATTCTGGATATATTGGATTTTAATATAGTATCGGAGTTATGGGTGTTATTGTAATTTAATTTTTGATGTATTGGATTGTGGGTATATTGGATTCTGAATTTTTCTCTTGTGTTGAGTTTTGATTGAGGAATGAATGTTAAATTTATAATTTTCTAAATTCTGGATGAATTTTAAACATCCCATATAGGATTTTGGAATCTAGTGGTATGTGTTCTTGTAGGTCGTGGAGAGTTGCAAGTTGGAGGTGGCTGCAGGCTACTATTGGCTCTTACTGTTGTGGAGCTGCAGCATATGTATACCAACGGTTTTGAAAACCACTGGTATAGCCTTTTGATGTATATTATACCAACGATTTTGTTATAACCGTTGATATCAAATTTTACCAATGGTTTTCAAAACTGTTGGAATATCCTTTGGATGTATATTGTACACTATACACCAACGGTTTGAAACTGTTGGTATATGGGTAACATATACCAACGGTTTGTGAAACTGTTGGTATATCTCTTACATTAACACATATAACAATAGTTTACACAGAACCATTGGTATAAGCCTATACAAATGACTTACTTGGCCACAATTTGGGAAATCGTTGGTATATAATATACCAATGGTTTCCCAGCCTTTACCAACTATTTTGAACCATTGGTAAAGGGTAAAATTCCAATAGTGTATCTATTCTTATAATGAAAATTTATTTTTGGATACTTCTAGTTGTATGGAAATAATTATTCCTTAATGACTCTTTATTCCTTTCTCAAAACTCGTACTTGTGAAACAGTTATAAAGAAACCTAACCAATACTTTTCATGTTTTCACTTAATATAGACACTATTTTTCTTGATATATTATTATTTTTCCCTTATTAATGTACAATAATTATTTAAATTCATTATTTCATGTATACCATTATGATACACCCTTTAGTTATGCCTTATTAAATGATTATGAAACCCATTTATTTCCATGGGTGAACATTATATTTATTCCTTATGTTTGATTCTTTATATGGAAGAAATATTCATGTACATGTTATGATGGGTGAACCCAAATAATAATCCAATTAATTGGGTAATGTTTTATCTCATGAGATTTTATGTATGTTATTAGGAAGTAAACCTAATCCATTATCAGTCATTGTCCTCCATGTGTTATAGTCTTGTAAGTTATCCCTAACTCATTTTTCTATAATGTTATGTTTTATATCCACATTTCACTATTTCCATAATAATATGATTCCATTTTCATTATTATGTGACTTTAAATGTTCATGAATGATCCATTCCTTATATGTTATCATGTTATTCGATCAGACTCATGTGCTATGATTTCATTCCATGCTTATTACCTTACTGAGATTTTTAGCTCATCTCTTTTGTCTATGTGTTCTCTAGGTTATCCAATTCAGATATAGGAACTCAAAGTAGCTTAGGATGATAATGATTATATTAATAAAAATATTTTTTTATTCTAGATTCATGTGTTCAAATTATGTACCTAGTATTCAATGGAACTAGAATTTTTGATCAATGGTTTGTATTTGATGTGTAGTAATGATTAAAATCATATGATAATATTTTTAATAGGTTAGGGACTCTACGTTTTCTATCAGAGAGCATCCTTGTTGTTTTTTGGGATCAGGACTAGAAAACTTTAGTATGAACCCTAGTGACAATTATATCACTATGGATAACCTAGATTGGAATTTAGAGAATCATAAGTTAGAATATTCATTTTATTTATATGCTTATCCTTATTTGTTCATAGTTGAATTTTTATATCCTCATTAGCAATGTATTTAATATGCCTAATATTTTTATATTTTTTTTCTAGTTGTTGGAGGAAATAGGATAACTCATGCCAATAACCAATTTGATCGGTAATATGATTATTTCCCTGATTATATGCCACAATTGATGGGAATATGAGATCAAAACACCATGAAAGTATTGGGTTTACTGTAATATTCAATGAAAAAGTTCTTGAAAAATGTGGAACACCCATTTTATCTTAATAAAGATGAAGTTAAATTTGAATATTTTTTGTAAAAAATGATTTCTATATTTACTAGACAATCTAGTCCCCTCATTGAAGACCCATAGACTAACTCCATTGATAAGATATTCGCTATCATCCAATTCTCAGAAAAAGATAAATTCAGGGAGGTGGTCTATCATTTTTATTTGGAAGCTGATTTGAGGTGGAAACTGGTAAATAACATGAATTCCAAAGAAGAAATTGATTGCATGTATTGGGATTTTAAATTAACATTTTCCCTAAACTATCCATATTAATATGTAGACAGAGTTCTTTAAACAAGAAAAAAATGTAGATGAGTCTATCAAGGCAAAAGAATTAAACATTACAAGGATTACACAATGTAAATTTAGCATGGTTATGAACACTAAATGAAAGGAGTTTAGTATACAAAGTTTAGTAAATATGATTCTATAAAAAATTGTTGATTAGGGACTTTGTAAGTAATTAGGATATTGTTTGTTATTCTATTAAGGTTGAGATGAAGAATGGAGACTCTCAGTGGTCTCATGGCATCATATGTAAAAAGAGCAAAACTGAGTTTAATATGGGAGGATGAATAGATAAATCCCATTGAGGAATGAAAATTCATCATCCCATATGTAAAAAGTGTGGGAAGAAGCATCATAGGAACTATCTAAATGAAACCAACATATAATTAAAATGTGAAAAAGGGGTTCATCAGGGTAATAATTTCCAATGAGATATGAAGAATCCCAAAAATGTGGATGAAGAAAGGAAGTATCAGATTAATAGACATCTTGTAGTACATTGTTTCTCTTAAAAGGAAAAATTGAAGTATATGAGCCAATTCCCTAATACAAAGGTTGTTGGTGATAATCAATTACACCAAAATCTATGAAATACAGGATGTTCCTATGCTATCAATACTACTAAGGTGAATCCTGACAATGATTTGATGATATGTATGCTGGTTATTTCTTCAAGAATAGTGAATATAATATTTGATTCTAGACTTACACATTATTTTATATCATTCAAGTTTAGTAGTATTATTCAATATCCACCTCAATGTATGGTAGTGATTGAACGACCTAAGCCCAGTTACCCAGAGTCAGTGAATTATTACATAACATTAGTATGATTATAGGGAATCAAGTCCCGAAGGATCGATCAGTTTAGCAGTCTTGGAAAATAAATTGCATACATGAACGTTATATTACACAATAGAAAATAAAACACAACATAAATGATCCTTTGGGAATGCCATTAATCCCCCAACATAAACATTCTTAATAGTTACAATAAACTTATTGGAATCCTACTAAGATTAAATCATAGAATGTGGTGAGCTCATATGCTCAATAAGGATAACAATATAGCAGAAACATTCATAAATAAGAATAATAATTTAAGTCAATTTATAACACTAAAACAAAATCATTTTAAACATAATCTTCAGAATAATATGGAAAAAATTCAATAAAATAATTCCATTTAATCTTTCAAATGGATATTCTACTAGTCGAATAATCACATGAAATATCAATAGCCACTTTCTTAATGATGAAATGCATAATGATAGACATTCATAACAACATAGTCAAGGTCTTGGGCCAGTACTAAAATAATTTTATTGGCTGAGGCATTATGCCAAGACACTAGTTTGTCTTATGAGACCTAGCGATGCATTGAGGAGATATACCATGCCGCACTCATCAATTACTAGGTCCAATGCATTCTACATATGAAAAGGTTGAAACATAACATAAACATTCATATTAAAACTAACATAGAAAATGTAAATAATTTATCCCTAAACCATGAATTGTATAAAAATAATACATTCACATTCAAACATATCACAAAACCTTCAATACAATATGGAAGATTTTTATCATAATAAATCAACTTCAAACAAGTTTAAAGTCCATTAAAAGATTTTTACATAGATGAAAATTATTTGTAAAAATATTTGAGAGAAATATACCTTTTTAATGATAACATTTGAAATTCACAGAATCTATAAAAGAATATATTTAATTCCATTTTTTAATCAAAGTTTCCCATACGAATTTGAAACTTTTTAATGTAATTAACATTTTGAGACATTAATGTCCATTTAAATAAATCCTTAAAACCATTTTGAAAACATGGACATTAATGAGAATGGTTTAGAATAATAAATCATTAAAACATTTAAAATGATGTTTTAGTAAAAATTCCATTAAAAATAATCCATTTGAAAACTATTTTATGAAACATGGACATGGATAATAAATATGTCCCAGCAGATACTTACGTAAAAACAACCACGGATAATAAAGAGATTTTGAAATTAACCCTTATCTTGCACTTGTCTTTGGTCGAGGGTACATTTAACCTCCTGTATAATGAACATTGTATGTTATTAAATTATACCAGAACCATATTCATATTTATTATATCATACATGATTCATTAATGAATTTATACTACCCATTTAATAATGATTTACATGTTTAATTAATGTTTTAAGTAATAATCACTTTCTTTATCGAGCGTGTTTTAACTTGTTATTCATGTTCGTATCATTTAGATCTGGAATTAAATAATTCCATAATTTAAAACCTGATTAATATATCATATATCTTTATTATATAAATATTTATAATAGATATATATATTAAATGGAAAACACCGTTTATGGATACAGTAGGTCGTACGTATGCATAAACGATGTTTCTGTTTTCATATCGTATAGAATGGATGTAAGTGAATAAGATATATGGAAGTACATGCATAAATACATGAATACATATATATATATATAGTATAATTATTATTTCATATATTACATACTCATTGGTGATATATATTTTTATAATTGTCGATGAATGGTGAACGTGGAAATGAATCTCATCGCGTCATGGAGATGGTAATCCGTATATATGCACGAGGGACAATATCATTTCTATAAAGGTGTAGAATTGGATGGTATATCATATATACAGATTAATTATCAGGATATATTTGTTATTTACATAAATTACACATCATTATTATACCCATCCAAATAATAATGTATTGAATAAAAATTACACCATGATGTGGAGACTAAAAGTTGTATGTACGCATGTATGGTGACATGTCATTCAAAGGATGATTAAAATAATGAATATGGTTGTACCATATTAATAAAAAGATTAGAGTATATATAATATTCTGGAGTTATTATTTTATAATGGAAACAAAAATGAAAGAGGAAGTGGAAGAACAAATGAACTTGAAAGAGTTGATGAAATATTTACCTCTTATACGGGTTCTTCTTTTTTATTTGATCTAAAGGGATCTTTTTGTTTGCTTTATGACCAATGGATGGCCTCTAGTATGATTTAATTAATGTTGGGAGATTATTTTGGTAGGGTTTTTCTGATCCGAATGGCATTTATGGTCTGAATTAGAGAGAATGGTGAGTTCACTTTTATAAGGGGAGTGAGGGGTACCTTAGGAAAAGCAAAAAATATTATTTTATAATAAAATTATTTTGGGATTATAATGGATCCAAATTGGATTATTTAAATAATAAGTTGGGGATGGGTATAAAACCACTCAACCAATAGGTTTTAGACAGGTTTGGGTTACAATATTAACCCTATCTTTTAGATTTAACCCTTGGTTAAATAGTTTGACATTTACAATGTCTCTTTGTATTTTTATATTATATGGTTAATAAGAAACTATAAAATTCCTAGAGAACCTCAAGTGGTTCATTAATAATACACCTATAATTATTTAAGTCTTTTGGATTATCCTTGTATTTTTAGGAATAGATGATCAATTAAAAATATAATATTAGATTTAAAAACTATTTTATGTCAATTTTGACACAATTTGGTATTTTGTTTTTGATAAATTTATAACAACATTATTACTTCAAAAATAATTCATATAACCAACCCTAAAATGTCATATTAAATTATAAAATTAATTTAATTTATAAAAAGTCTCAAATTACATTAATTTTCATATTTATATTATCAGTTATTTTAATATTTTATTAATTAGGTAGTTAATACATCATCATTGTGTCATAAATAAATTTAATTATTTAATTACTAATAATTATAAAAAAAATACCATGATGTAGGAAAATGTTATATATTTCTAAAAAATATTTATAGTCTAATTGATAACTTATATCACCCCATGTAAGAATTGATTTACTAAAAATATATTTGTTTATGTCATTTTTGCCTTTACTTTATGTTAATTAAAATAAAGTGTCATTATCATTCATAAGTGGCTCCATGGGGACCCAAAATCATCCCAAATATGCCCATGGTCGGACATGACTCATCCAATAAGGTTAGAACAAGTTTTAAGGTAATATTTATTATAATGATTTTCATTTTACATTGAATTAACCTATTTACCTTTAACTGTGGTAAATAAAAGTAAAAAATACTATTCACCAAAAATTATTTTTATCTTATTGAACAAAATTTTAGTCTTTGATATTAACTTTGTCTCTTGGATTATTTATATTTAGCGCACAGAAGCGGTAAAATTATTTTTTATGTAAATTTGCAAATACTCCTAGGAGGTTGGTAAATGACCGTAAAAAGTTAAATAAAATTTTTATATATCTAAAATTATTATAAACTGACACCAATGAAATAAATTCATCATATATAGGTATTATGATTCTATTTTGAACTAAATAAATTTAAATAAAATAAATAATTATTTAAATAAAAAGTCGGTTTTAAACAATAACATAGTGTTTTTCACTATTCATCAAAAGATAAAAGTTTTCAGAAAAATACCAAAATTTCACCCAAAAATAATATTTTTATTCTAAATTAAATATTTAATTCTATCTAACCAAATTCAAAACATAGAAGTTTCATTTATTAATTTAAAATTAATTCCCGTTGAAAAAACCAAAAAGCATGTTTTTAAGAAATAATAACTAATAAAAGATTGATACTTTTTTATGTTCAATTTCAAAGTGAAATTATTTCCAATGAATAACATTTGATTAAATGGTAAAAATATAATCTATTTATACTTAAAACCCATTAATAATTATAATTTAACACTACAAATTATTTTGATTAAAAAATTTGTTTTCATTTAAAAAACAGTATTTTTCACTATTCACCAAAATATAATAGTTATCAGAAAAACACCAAAAATTTATTGAAATTAAATTATTATGTTATGATTCTAAAGAATATTTTTATTTTGTCAAATCGAATATATAAAATTTCAAAATATTGGAATTAAAAATTGTTCACCATTAAAAGGCGGTAAAATTGCATTTTTTTAAAAATACATCTTTTATCTGAAAAAAAATGAATTTGTTTTTACATTAAGTCTAAGAAACCCATAATATGGATTCAAAAATTATAAGTATTATATAAAGTTCAAAATTCAATTAATACTTTTCATAACCTCTTTTTAACGACTAGTTTGGTAAGTCGTGTTGCGCTTGAACGCAATGTTGTGTGTACTGTAAGTTATTGAATTACTTTGAAGAAATAACGTACTACGAAATCTTAGGGTGTTAACTTCTACCATCCTTCAATAAATTGCATCCTCACAATTTGAAATTGTTCTTTGAAAATAAATTGTTGAAAATATAAAATACCTTTTTGGGAAAACTCACATCGGAAATTGGGTTATTAAAATTTAGTCTTAATAAGAGGAAAATGGGAATGAAACATTCACCACCAAATTATGATCTCGATTAGGAGAAAATTTATGAAAATTATAGCAACATAATTGGATGAAAAACCTAAATATTTGTATGGAGTTATTGATGTCATCAGTCATAAACAATTATATATTTTAGTGCCTCAAAGCCATCAATCTTTGATGATTTAAAATATCATCACATCAATAAATCATAAGGTATTAGGATAACACATTTTTAGTTTTAAGATCCCTTACCTAATGTTTAAGAATCAATTTCTTAATAGATTAATAGAAGAAGGAAAAATATATATACTTGACAAGTAGTGCTCCATACTTTAACTAATTTCTACAACAAACTCATCTTTCATTCTAATAGATAATAGAACTGAAATGAATATTTTATTTATCCTATTTTTATAGTGTTCCAAAAAAATTAATTTATAATTCATCTACCATACCTTTAAAAATTCTACATTATTCAATCAAGGACACCACGTTGGCCAGTGGTAAGTGATACACCCTTGTCGCCCTTTGGTTTCATGTTCATGTCTCGCGACCTTGTCGGAGGCGACAGGTTACCACCCGACCTCCGGGTTGTCCTTTTTATGGAAATAAAAAAATAATATCAAACTAGAATTATCCAAAATACTTCTTTCCAAACTCATAGTCCAAAATATATAATAATGTTAAACACAATGAATATTCTTTTTCCCATGTAATAAAATGTGAAAACCTTCATCATGCATTCTTTTAAAACACTACTACATCTTGATTTTCCATAAAACCGTATTGATTACATTCATTTTCTCTTATTCCATATAAAAAATAGATATACTCCTTCTATAAAAAAATGTTTTAAATTCCAAAAATGATGGAATATACAAATCATTAATCAGTTTCATGGTATTCATGAATATCCAATATAATTTATCCAAATAAATCATATATTATTCCAAAAATCACTTCCTCGGTATCAGAACCATATTATGGTTTATCTTTCTCTCAACCATATATTTTCCAAAAATTTAACCTGTTATTGCGTCACTTTTCTTGGTTCCACACAATCTCATGTCCTTAATGAAATAATACTGCAGTACAATCCTTATATACTATATAATTATTATAACATGTACATCATTAATACAATACTCAAATGACATAATACTTTAACAACAATTTAAGAAATATAATAATTAATCTTCATCTTCAGTAGCATCATTACATTATTATTATCCAATAGTAGAAATTGGGGTATTCTATGATGATTTTGAATTGGTTCATGTAGTGTCCCAACTCCATGGAGATAAAGCACTGTACATTTGAAACCATTTTCTTACACTTGTAGTAACATACTTGGTGTCCTTTTTCTCCACACATATAACAAAAACCCATTCCCTTCTGGAAACATCCAGGGTGTTTCTTCCCACAGTTATCACATATGAAAAAATGTTTCTTTTCCCTCTTCCCTTTATCTATCTTTATCTCTTCCATCCTTTTCTTCTCTTGCTTTCCTTCAAAGCCATATGACTTAGATAATTATTCACTTATCTTATTAACACATGACATTATTTCTTCATATGTTGAGAATATATGGAAGACTATTTCTCTTCTAAATTTTGGATTAATATCATGAAAGATATGATCCTTCTTACTCATTGGATCATACATATTTGCGGAGTTCAAATTCCTTCTACTGGATGCCATTTCAATACAATGGCATACACTAGGTCAGTTTATGAATTATAATGAATAATTCCAAACTAGTAAAATACCTAACATAAATTGAAACATTTATTGATATAATCCATATTCACAAAAATATTTCTTTGAGGAAGTATATTCTCATAAAACCTTCATAATGGTTTGAAATGAAAATGAGAGTTATCCTAAGCATATCCTCCGAGAATGTCATAACAATGAGTGCTGCGAGGCCTGTTGTCATGCACCAGTTTCCATTCGAGTTTAATTCAAAGCGGTGTTTTAGGGTTTTAACCTATGTACATCTCTGCCAGAGCCACCTCTACCTAATCGTATCCAGAATTCGATGTATTACATATAAAACTAACAAAATCTCTAAAACACCAACATTCTAGGAAGTTATTCTATACAAATACAAAAAGCCTATCTTAGGGTAATGTGCTCTAATCAGAGTTTATCTAAATCTAGATTCCAATGTTCTTGTTAAACTTCCTCTAATACCAACTGTAACACCCTGAAACCTATTTCCTAGAGTCTTTGCATTATTATATATCATTGGCATGACATCAAGGAATCATGTCCTAAAGGACTGATCAGTTTAGTTATTTTGGAAAATATATTACATACATGAAGGTTACATTAAACATTATAAAATAAAACACAACAAAAATGATCCTTTTAGAATGCCATTAATCTTCTAGCATAACCATTCTTATAAATCATAATACCCTTCCTGTAATCTTGAGAAAATTAAAACATAGAAACGGGTTAGATCAGATGCTCAGTAAGGATAACAATATAGCGGAAACATTCATAAATATATACAGTCATTTAAGGCACTATATAAGACTAAAACAAAATCCCTATAAACTTAAACATCAGTATAATGTAGAAAAGATAAAATAAAATAATTCCATTTACTTATTCACATGGATATTATACTAGTTGAATAATCACATGCAATATCAATAGCCACATTCTTAATGATGTAATTCATAATGCCAGACATTCATAACCACATTGTCAAGGCCTTGTTCCAAGACTACAAATAAACGTTTTTTCCAAGGGCTTGTGCCTAGAAAATAGTCTGTCTCATTAGACCTACATATGCATCGAGAAGCTATAGCGGGCTCCACCCATCACATTCTATGTCCAATAACTTCCTCATATAAAAAGGTTGAAATATAATCTAACCATTTGTATTAAAAATAGCATACAAAATGTCAATAATTTCTCCATAAACCATTAATGTTATAGAAATAACACATTCATAGTCAAACATATCACAAAACCTTAAATACGATATGGAATATTTGTATCATAATTAATCAACTTCAGACAAGATTAAAATCCATTAAAGGATTTTGACATATATGAAAATTATTTGTAAAACTCTTTGAGAGAAATATCAATTTTTTATGAAAACATTTAAAAGTAACATAATTTTTAAAGGAATAAATTTAATGAAATTTTTGAATCAAAGTGTCTTAAAAAACTTTGAAACTTTTTAAGGTAATTAACATTTTAAAACATCAATGTCCATTTAAATAAATACTTAAAACCATTTTTAAAACATGGACATTAATGAGAATGGTTTAGAAGAATAAGTCATTAAAACATTTAAAATTATGTTTTAGTAAAACGTCCCTTAAAAATAATCCCTTATAAAAATATTTTATGAAAATTTGACATGGATAATAAATATGTTCCAGTAGATGCTTACCTAAAAACAACCTCAGATAATAAATATATTGACAAATTAATCCTTACCTTGCACTTTCTTTTGATCAAGGGTACTTTTAACATAATGTATAATGTCCATTGTATGTTATTAAATTATTCCGGAACCATATTCATATTTATTATATCATACATGATTAATTTATGAAATTTTATTACCCATTTAATAATGATTTTAATGTTAAACTAAAATTTCATGTAATAATCGCTTTCTTTATAATACGTGTTTTAACTTGTTATTTTTGATCGTATCATATAGATCATGATTTAAGTAATTTTAGAATATAAACATTGATTTATATATCATATATATTTAGAATATAAATATTTATAATAGATATATATATGAAATGGAATACACCGTTTATGGAGACGGTAGGCCGTACATACGCATAAATACTGTTTCTATTTTCATATCATATTAAACGTAAGTAAGTGAATAAGATATATGTAAGTATATAAATACACACAAACACAAAAAAAACACACACACACACATATATATCCATTATAATTATAGTTTCATATATTACATACTTATTAGTATTATATATTTTTATAATCATCGATGAATGGTGAACTTGGAAATGAATCTCATCGCGTCGTGGAGACGGTAATCCATACATATGCACGAGCGACAATATAATTTACATAAAGGTATAAAATTGGATGGTATATAATATACACAGAATCATTATCATGTTATATTTATTATTTACATAAATTACAAATAATTATTATAACCATCCAAATAATAATGTATTGAATAACAATTACACCACAATGTGAAGACGGTAAGCCCTACGTACTCACGTATGGTGAAATGTCATTCAAAGGATGGATAAAATAATGAATATGCTTGTACCATATGTTTAATAACATCACAGTATATAGAAGATACTGGAGTTATTATTTTAAAATGGAAACAACTATGAAAAAAAGTTGAATAAGAACGAAACGTGAAAGAGGTGATGAAATATTTACATCTTCCTCAGGTTCTTCCTTTTCATTTTTTCAAAAGGGATCAATCAGATGGATTTATAACCAAAGTATGTCCTCTAGTATGAAGGGAGGAATGTTTGGAGGATATTTGGGTAGAGGTTGGACGAGCCAAATGGCTTTTAATGTGTGAATTAGAGTGAAGGGGGAGTTCCCTTTTATAAAAGGAGTGAGGTGCACCTTAGGAAAGGTTAGAATTATTATTTTATAATAAAACCATTTTCGGTTTATGGGGGCTCAAAAGTAGATTATTTAATGGATAAGTTGTGATGGGTCTAAAAACACTCAACCAATAGGTTTTAGATAGGTTTGGGTCACTATATTTAACTTATCTTTTAGATTTAACCCTTAGTTAAATAGTTTGACATTTACCATGCCTCGTTGTATTTTTATATTATATTGTTAATAATCTTACTATAAACATCCAAGAGAAACCCAAGTGGTTCTTTAATTATACACCTATAATTATATAATAATTTTTTCCAATCCTTAATTTTTTAGAAATATAATATCAATTAATAATATAATATTTTATTTAAAAACTATTTTATGTCATTTTTGAAATTATTTGGTATTTTCTTTTTGCTAAATTTATAACACCATTATTACTTCAAAAAAATTCATATAACCAACCATAAAATGTCATATTAACGTATAAAATTATTGTAATTGATAAAAAGCCTCAAATTACATTTATTTGGATATTTATAATATCAATTATTTTTATAGTTCATAAATTAGCTAATTACTGCATCATCATTGTGTCATTAAAAAATGTAATTATTTATGGTATAAAAATTATAGAAAAATACCATGAGTTACAAAATATTTTTATCATTCTAAAAAATATTTATAGTTTAAAATATAACTTATATCACCTCATGTAGGAATTGATATACTAAAAGATATTTGTTTATGTAATTTTTGCCTTTACTTTAAGTTAACCAAAATAAAGTGTCATTTGCAATAATAAGTGGATACATGGGGACCCAAATTCGACCCAAATATTCCAATGGTCGGACATGTCTCATCCAATAAGGATATGACAAGTGTTAAGTTATTTTTTTATTATTGTGATATTTTTTCCTTGAACTATCCTATTTACCTTTAACCGTGGTAAATAAAAGTAAAAAGTTACTACTCCCCAAAGATTGTTTATATCTTATTTAATCACATTTTACTCCTTTATATTAACCGTGTCTCTTGGATTTTCAAAATTCAACTCACAGAAGTGGTAAAATTAAGTTTTATGTAAATTTTCAAATACTCATAGGAGGTAGGTAAAAGACGGTAACAAGTTCAATAAAATTTTAATATATTTAAATTTATTATAAAATGACTCCAATGAATTGAATCTAACATATATAGGTATAATTTATCTATTTATACATAAATTAAATTTAAATAAAATAAATAATTATTTAAATAAAAAGTCGGTTTTAAAAAATAACTCATTGTTTTTCACTATTCATAAAAATGATAGTTTTCATAAAAATACCAAACTTTCACCCTAAGATAATATTAGAGTTATGAATTAAAAAATTAGGTCTTTTTTACCAAATTCAAAACATAGAAATTTTATTTATTAATTTAAAATTAATTCTCGTTGTAAAAACCAAAAAGCGTGTTTTTATGAAATATTAACTAATAACAGATTAATACTTGTTTATGTTCAATTTCAAAGTGAAATTATTTCCAATAAATAACATTGAATTAAATGGTAAAAATATAATCTACTCATACTTAAAAACCATTAAAATGTATAATTTAACACTACAAATTATTTTGATTAAAAAGGTTGTTTTGAGTTAAAATATAGTATTTTTCACTATTCACCTAAATAAGAAAGTTATCCGAAAAACACCAAAAATTTATTAAAACTAAATTCTTATGTCCCGATTCTAAAGAATATATTTATTTTTCCAAATTGAATATATAATGGTTTCAAATATTGGATTTAAAAAGGGTTCTCTATTAAAAGGCGGTAAAATTTCTTTTTTTGAAAAATACTTCTTTTACCTGAAAAATTGAATTTGTTATTACATTATATATAATAAAGTCATAATACAGATTATAAAATTATAATGATTATATTAAGTTCAAAATTTAATTAATACTATTTATAACTGCTTTTGAACGGTTAGTTTGGTAAGTCGTGGTGCGCTTGAACTCAGTGTTGTGTGTAGTGCATGTTATTCAATTATTTGAAGAAATAATGTACTATGAAATCATATTTTGTTTCAAGTGAAGTTATCCTTGGGGAAAAAATATGGTTATTATTTAATCTAATGTATATAAATCCACCATAGCCAATGTTTGCAGACTGAAATTTTATAAGGGGGGAAGAATGTAACAACCCATAATTTTAAAAAGGAAATTTTAGTTCTTACAATTATGTTATGAAATATAAAGGGAATAAATGACATAGATAAACTAACAAAAATATTATTTACATCAATTAATATTGATACATTAGTCAAGAAACAAACAAATAAGAATTAAAAATATTATAGTTGGAAAATAAATATAAAATAATATGATAAGAATAAGAAAATATGGACCTTCTCGATCAAGACGAATGACCACACTCACGAACAAAGATGTACAAATAAACGATAATGTTAATAATAAAATAATAATTTTTAATATAAATGTGTTTATAACATTGTGAGTCAAAATAAGTGAATTATTAATAGTTTTATTGGTATTTATAGGAATTCGTAAACCCATATGACTGTTATAAATCTGATCTTAGGAATAGTAATCAGACCGTTGGAAGAGTAATATGATTGTTGGAATTGTAACATCACCATTAGAATAGTAATACGACCATTAAGAATAGTAATATAACCATTAGAATAGTATCCTAACCAATGAATGTGTAATATAATAATTTGGTATCTTATAAATGAAATATTATATATCATTGTATCTGTAATTAATAGTTTTTAAAAGGATAAATTATGTTTTGATATTATTGAAAAACATGAATATTTCGTTTGTTATTTTGTAATGAATATAATGATTTAAAAGAAAATTTATTTTCATAAATTTAATTAATTAATTAATATTATTTTTTAGTATTATAATTATAAAATTTTTTGATACAGTAATTTTTTTTTTAAATGTTATATAATCGATTTTAA
The DNA here is from genome assembly GCA_963277665.1 of Viscum album. NCBI lineage: Eukaryota > Viridiplantae > Streptophyta > Magnoliopsida > Santalales > Viscaceae > Viscum > Viscum album. The sequence continues at coordinate 1,511,460,160 of OY728131.1, forward strand.
TATTAAAAGTTCTATTTTTTGAATAAATGATTATTTTATTCAAAAATTAAATTTCTCATATATAAAAAATTATTTTTATAAAATGGTTTCTTTTTTTGAAATCTAAACATCAAAAAATGTTTTGGTTAAAGTTTTGGGATTTTTCTAAAATATTTGAATTTTTGGTGAACAGTGAAATACAGAAATTTACAGTATTAAACAGCATAAGCCAAAATATATGCATTTTTTAATCATAGATATTGTAATCACCCATTATCTTGAACTCACATTAACTAGTTACTTTATATATTCACATTAATTAATACTATTGATATTCTTGAGCCAATAATAATAATGTAATTGATATTATAATAAAAAAACACCCCTCCCCCCTTATAAATACCACCCTTTTCAACCCCTTATCCTCAAACCTTATATTCTTTGGATATTTCCAATATTATTATAAATTACCTTCCCAAGCCTCATCCACATTTCTTAGTGTTTCTGTTCTCACCGAATTACTTATTAAATATTCCCTAAAGAGAATATAAATGAGACGAAATTCAAGAGGAAAAATCCTCTATCGTTCTCTTTTAAATTCTGTATTTCTTCCACCTCATATTGAACCCCCAATTCAAAGAGACATGATAAATAAAGTATAATATATATAATTTAATTTTATTGTGTTAATATAATATCGATCATCAAATCTTTTATATTCTTCTTATATTCTAAAAATGAAAACATCATCAGTGATATATCAGTTCACCAACTTTATGGATGAAAATTTTTCATTTTCAATTACTTATTTCGATGCTGGTTATGAAATAATTAAAATGGTTAAATAGTTTTATTATATATATATTATTACATATTTTATTTTATGAAACTCATAGATAAACATAATATTATATAAAGTGGTATAAGTTCATGACAATCGTAAAAACCACCAAAATAAACTAAACATTTGTCATTAATGTTTATCAAATAATTCATCATCATACTAGAAGAGAAATGAAGTATGAGAACATTTAAAAATTAAAGTGATTTAATGCCATATAATTTTACTTCTGGAGTGTTATTCCAATTTGACAAGAACATTCATAAATATATACAAGTTAACCGACTATGAAACCATAAAACAAATACTTTTGGAATGTCAAAAGTAAACTTTATAACTCATGGAAATGAAAATAAATGAACAAAATAAAATTATAATAAATCAAATATATATTAAAAATGTAATTAATTATTTAATTAATTTATATAATTATATTATACATGAAAATAAGTGCATGTCAAGAACACATTCAAATATAAGATAAGGGATCTCTCTAAACCTCAATTTTTCATTTTGGTTACACTTTCTCTCTCTTTACCCCAATGAATATATTCATTATTAATATTTAATTCTCTTAAATAATATTTACATGTTCCAAATGTATTTATATATCTCAATTCATGTTTTTAGGTGGAAATACATTTTTTAAAGGTTCCCTTCCCAATTACAATCGATAAGAAAGTTAGATTAAAGGGAAATTCTCAATTTCTTATCCATTATCAAGTACAATCTATAAAATATTTAAATCACCCAATTTTTTTCTAAAATATAAATTTTAATCATGAAAATATATTTTAGTTCATTTATGGTTTTATGTAAATTATTATTCCTTGAAGTCTCTTTTATCTTTTCTAAAAAACTGGGATTAAGTGGATCATTTCTAAGGAAACTTAACCACTATATTTCATGTTTCCAATTTAGATGAACAACATTTTTCATGATATATTATTATTTTCACCTTATTAATGTTCATTAATGATATAAATTCTTTATTTTATGTATACAATTATGATACATCCTTTGGCTAGGACTTATGACATGATTATAAAAACCATTTCATTCATTGGGTAACACATATTTTTATTCCTTATGTTTGATTCTTTATGTGGACCACATATTCAATGACATGTTATAATTGTTTCACCCATATAGAGATCCAATTAATTCGGTAATTACATTTCTCATGAGACATTATGTATGGGATTAGGGAGTCAACCATATCCAATATTTGACTCTGACAGCTATGTGATACTATCTTGGTAGTTAGTTTTGAATCATGATTATATTATATTATATGTTGTTTAAAAATTCCAATATTTCCAAGATCATATGATTCCATATTTTATATTCTATTCTGATGAATGTTCATTCATGATCCATGCCTTATATGTTATCATGTCATTCCTTATGACTCATGTATTATGTCTCTTTTCCATGCTTATTTCCTTACTGGGATTTTTTTCTCATCCCTTTTTTCTATATATTCTCCATGTTTTCCTATGAATATGTTAGAGCTAAAATAAATGTGGGATCTCATTATGGTGATTAATAAAAATATTCCTTATTCTGGTTTCATGTTTTCATATTATGTACATTGTCATAAAAGATAGTATAATTTTTATCTTTGGTTTCTATTTAATGAATAATAATGCCTAAAATCCTATGATAATATATGTAAAATTATAGTGTCACTATAAATATAAAATACCTTTTTTGAAGTAGTTTTAGTATCATTGACATCATAAAATCATTTCTAGTTAGAGATAATTCATTCATAGCATGTTTCCTTCACACCTAACTACCGAGGTTCCCAAGTTCTTAACCAAAAAAAACATGTAAGGGGATATCATTCATTTCCAAGATTATCAAACCATAAATTATTTTATTAGCCCAATGTAAATGTTTTCAAAACATTCCACCTCATTTAAAAACCATCATAAAGTTCTTTTTGATCAAAAATCATGTCATCCAAAACAAATCATTTCATTTTAATTTTATAAATCATTTTATTCCTTCATTTTAGAATGTATTTCATAAAATAATTCTTTTGCCTCAAATACATTTTCTAGAAATCAATACATTTTTTAAAATATGATACCGAAAATGATCAACACACACAATCCATGAAATTTAAAAAATATAATTCATAATCTCATATCATGTAGTCTTAATCAATTATAAATTCATTTCAAAACCTAAAAGTATTATGGGTTTAAATTTATAGATATTTTCTTGTCAAAACAATCTACCACACAAATTTAAAACTCATAAAAACAACAAGGGTTCCAAAACCAATGAGGATGATGAAACCAAAATAATAAGTGGTGGGATCTATAATTATTACATCACAAAAATGAAAGGAAACCAACCTTTAATCTCCTTTTGGTTACCTCTAGAGATAATGAAAAAAAATGAGTTGATATAAAAGAGATCACCATGTACTAAAGATGGAATTCACAAAACCTCTTTAGTAATGATCCCCTTTAGAGATTCGAGTGAAAGGAAAGATATAAAATAGTATAAATGAATGATATATATATATATATCTATACTGTATTAAATGAAGGAACCTGGGGTACTGTGGAATTATGAAAATTAATCAATTTTAAATTGTTGGTTGAAATTTATATTAAAATACAAAACCCAGAAAAAAACATTTTCTCAAATTTCTCAAAGGATCATATGAAATTTAATTTTTACATGCAAAATAATATCAAACAAAAACATACATTGTACCTTTTTCATTTGAAATTATCGATTTTATTCACTCACTATCAGTGCGTTGAGCCTCAAATGTTCCAGAACTAGCACCATATATACCATTATCATGTGATACATAGCTCATGGAATATTGTTCTTTTATTCTCCGATGATAACACAATAAATTGAAGAGGGTTATGACTTCCTTTTGATTGGGTGAAGAAAAAATATATGATTGAGAAGAAGAGATCAATATAACATTTTTCCTTATTCAAATTCCCTTTATAAGAGTTTAATAGGAGATGCGATTAGAGATTATATATTTAAAATTCATCCAAATGTTGCATCTTACTATTCAAGAGGCTAAAAGGAGAGTTTGTAACAAGTTTTTACCTTTCAAAATAGTATAGTGGTCCCTAGAAAATAATAACCATCATTTTTGACACTTGAGCACACTTGTGACCCAATTAAACTTTTCATAAATGTTATAAATATTTTATCACTCACATGTAACGCTTTTATATGTTACGTGATAAAATATAAACCATTAACACAGCCTTTAATCTTTCAAAAATAGTTTAATAAACCATAAATGTGTTATGTTTGTTCAGAAAATTATATTTTCTTCTATTTAATTTTATAATCAAACTACATGTGAATAATTTGAGAATTAAATTCCATCATTATTATTTTAAACATGAATAATATAACTGACATGAACCTTATATAGGAAAATATGATATTGTTCTCTCATAACACTCTCAAGGTGCGTTCCTTTTACGGTTTTACCCTCATGTTTATCAGTGTCTTTTTTCTTCCACTACATTGTTTTTTAAAATCCTCCTCACTGGTAGTTGTGTATCTCAGTTCACATAAACATGATTCATCCTTCCTATTTGGTTCTAGTTTAAGAGGACACACTTAGTGGTGGCTTCAGATCTGGTTCTTATCTGATGTCATCAGGGGTGATCTCTTTAGGTCTTGGCGGAGGTCCTTACAACCCAAAGAGGATGTAGCATATTTCCTTTGACCGGTCTATGACCTGGTGATTCGTCGGGATCAATTATCTGGTATTGGAGTGGGTGATTGATCTTATGGGGTTCATTCATTCTTCAACTAGTCCACACGAATGATATATTTGGGTATTCCCTTGGTGATGTCTGGACCACCATTTTTCACTGTTAGTCTGCTCTTTATACGTAAACCATCATTCCAAACCCCATCTTCGTCAAGAGAAATAGTTCCAATAGTGGTTCCTGATGGTAACAACATTATAATTTGATATAGGCTCCTCAAAATCAGTGTTTTCATTTAATATTCATGATTATTTATAAAAAATTCCTTAAATTTGGTGACGAATTTCGTTTGTTCTCAGTGATGTCCCGTGACCTACATTTATTCCTCAGCTTTTGGTTTGGTTTTTTTGGTGTTTTTTGTGTTCAATATTTATGAAACTAGTGGTAATGTTTTTGGTGGTTGTATGACTAAATATTCAATATTGGATAAATAGTTTTATCAGCATATCTTTCCCCACATCGATGGTGATTTTGGTGTGCTCATTCTGGAGCAGTGGTGTTTGTCCATTGTGGTGTTAATTCCGACAATGATGGAGTTATCAGTGATGGGAAATGACTAATGGTGATGTGGAGATACTTAGGAAATGTAAACTCAATTTTCATGTGAGATAATGTCTAGTGACATGAATTTCAGGCTTAACTGCTTCCATCTAGATGGTTTTGAATTTTGAAATCTGTAATTTTAATTTCGTGTATTGGTTTTCCAAATTTTTTTTGTTTTGGGTGTTGTTTGGTTTGAACTGGTTCCCAATGAACTTAAAAGTGGGTTAATTCTAAAATAAAAACATATTGATTTAGTAGGGTACAAATTATATAATTGAATTATTTTAATTGTGATCGATCATACCTAGACATTCATCAGAACTGAAATGTGTGTCCCATATGATCATAGACTCATATTAAACTAAATTTATAGACCATAGGTAAATAATTATTGTGTTCACCTTTAGGCCATTGTCTCAATAAAATTTATTCTAAGTCACAAACTAAGATAACAATCTAGAAACCCATTATGATCCCTAAGGAGTTATGAGATGTTATAGCTATGACTACATCCTTATACCATGATCTCTGTAATATAATCTCATTTCCTCATGATATCTCATAAATCTGAATGCACACTTATTTTGTCATCCTTTGGATTCTTTATATATTTCATGACCTTACTTGAATAAATTAACATTTTTTAGAATGTAAATGGAATTAAATATTGTACAACCATACTACCCAACCTAGGCCCACAAGATATCACTTCATCAGCTTTAAAGAGACATAGCCTATCTTAATAATTCAACCGATTCCATACCACAAATGAAACACGAAAAAAATACCTCACCATGAATTCTATTTCATTGTTTTTACTAACATTAAATTATGTGATCAAATGGTAAACTTTAATAAAAATCTCTAGTCAATAAACCAACACACCCAATAATAGATAAGAACAATCAATGACACATAAAACATGTGTTGGTCATATTGGTAGGTTAGTCCTCATGTTCTCATGTAATTAAAATCACCAACTGTGAACTTCAAGAGAAGAAGTATCAATAAATATGACCCCTCACCAAAAAATAGTCCTACATAATCTAGGTCTCATTAGTATTATTTATCATAACTATAAGACCTATGTTTAAGATTTATTTCATTATATTAGAAAGTTTTCATTATAACTAGGAATAGCTATATCCATTTGATACGACATGTAATATAAGGATTTTAACATGTTACCAATGGATGAAAAAGTATCAAAAATATTATTCTATTAATAAAAAATATTATATATCAAACAATATAGATGTAATGGTAATCAATGTTCATAAAGGAGTTGGGTCTCCAAAACGCACTAACAACACTCTAATTTGAACTATAGTGAACATATAATAACTCTCAAACCACAATATATCACATAATTATCATGATGTGTCAATGATACAGATTTAGTCATGGGTTACCATGTTATCCAATATATAAATTCTTCTAACCATGAATTTACCTCTCTGATTAAAATCTATTAAAGATAAAACATATAATGTATATGATTTTCCCTCTAGTCTTACCTTGGATCCTTGGAAAGATCCACCACCATTTTAACATCAAAATATAATTTAACAGGTGTTTAACTACTAGGTATAACACCAATATCAGAAACTATGTTTCATTTCCTAACTACATTCTCATTTGTATAAAAAGATGCTATATAATTTGATTCATCTATAGAATCAGAAGCCATATACTTTTTAATTATTTTCCATCTCACTAAACAACGATTTTAAAAAATTACCAAGCCTTACTATGATTTTAGATGTACTTGATCATTTTGGAAGCTAGAATTACTGTATCCATTCATGATTATCTCCCCATGTTCTCTATACAGTAAGAACATTGCCTTTGTATGTTTCAAGTACTCTACAATAATTTTTTGATCTTCCCATTGAAGTTATCTTGGTTTATCATGATATTTTATCACCATCATTAAATAAAAAGAAAAAAACCATCTACCTATAAAAACATACATGATTGATACCACTTCTAAAGCATATGTTATTCTACTCATTCATCCAATCTTCTTTTATGTCATTAGAAAAATTTTCTTATAGAGATTAATTCTAGGGGACACTTGAAACAATCCTCTCTTGTATTGTTCTATATTATACCTTTCGAGTACCTTTCCAATATATTTACTTTGACTAATCCCAAATAGCATATTATATCAATCCAAAAAAATCCTAATCCCTTGAATATAGGATGTTTCCCTTATGTATTCCATGGAGAAACATTCATTTAACAAATCCATCATTGACTATAAAACATGTACTTTATTTACCCTTAACAATATGTTATCAACATATAAAACCTGAAAAAAAATTCACTCCCACTAACCTACTAAAGGACACATGGCTGAAATTTATTTTTAATGGAACTAAATTCTCTTATAGAATCATCAAAATCAATGAAAAAATTGTTTTCATAATGGGAACTTAGTTGTAGACATATATATGAATTAAAAAAATCACCTACTACCTATAGTGTAAATACACAACATACATCATCATGAACTAATTGTAATTTTATGTTTTATCTTTCTTCTTTCGCACTAAAAGGTGATTTAGTCATTTTACCATACAAAAAAGCATGACATATATCCATGGGTTTTAACTCAATGGAGTATAAATATGGAGTTCTATGTAGTTTTCTTCAAAACCTTTAACATACAATACCTCACCTTATGTTCGATATGTAGGTAGGGTATGATTCATTCTTGTAGGATTTATCATTAATTTACAAAACTAGATTGTTTGGTTCATGTATAGATAACCCATTATTAATATTTTTTTAATGGTAACATATGTTATCCTTGAACATGATGAATGATTTACTTCCAAACATGATATAAAATCACAAAGTATCTAAAATTGACACTATGATTACGGTTCTACTAATATATAGTAAATAATAATAAATATTTAATTCATAATCAATTCTACTGGGTAATTTTAGATGACAATCTTTAAGTGATAATGTTTCATGACTCACAGTAATTAAAACTCTGAGATATACATCACCTTTTTAAATTATCTCAATTCTACTTGGTTATTGAATTTGAATACAAATGTGTGATCCACATTCCATATACAACATCCAACATAGATAATTAATAAAATTGAATTCAATGAAAAATATAACTAATGTAGATACATCAACTTGATTATTCAATATATCTATGAAATTATACTTCATGTTGTATTTATTTCCATATCCAAAGAAGTCTTCCTCCTACTCATTATAGAAATTATATATTTTTTCCTTCTTGTAAGGGTAGGTCATTAGTGTATTTTACTTATACTTATACCATGACACTTTATCATTGCCTTTCCACCTATTGTTCTCTATAAGGGGTTAAGAGTTAAAATTCTTTATATCCTAATATTATTGGTGAAAATGTCACAATAAATATGGGAGAGATTTATTATTTTTAATCAAATTATAATTAACAATGAATTTAGAAAAGATATGGGGTAAAAATGAAAGAATGATATAAGTTTATAGTTCTTAGTTTAGTTAGAAACAAGGGACTCTAGTATCGTAATGTACTTGATTGTCTTGGGTATATGAGACCCATTTTTATTCACTTCTTATGGAATTCATCTCTATATAACACTTTATATATCATATCATTCTTTTTGAGCTATCTTCTAGTACAAACCACATAGATTAGAAGATATTTGGGAAGGGTCTTTATCGTCATGCATTTCTTATAGCCTACTAAACATATATAATAACATGAGGCAATAAACACCTTGTGAATCTTCTATATGATACATATATTTATGTCTATGTTACTTACTTTCTCCTTGAGGTGGCTCAAGAGTATGTGGGGACACTAATATATAATGATTCATCATTTGGAATAATACTATGCACAAGCACCTGTACCACTCCTAGAAGTTATAGAAGGTCAATATATTCTCAACATTAATTATTGATAACAATGAAATTGAATTTTTGGTGGTTTCCTTTTTATTTACAGCCAATAATGATAGATTAATATTACTTCATCTTGAGTTCCAATAGCTTATTTAAAATTAGATATTATAAATATCTCCCACTATTTTATCAAATCATACCAGCAGTCAACTATAATATTTGGAATGACCAATCACTTGAGTATTATAGTGGAAAGGATCCTTAAACATATCATCACAATTTGAGCTATGGAATAACCACCATTCCTACAGTCTATAGTGGTCTTTTGATGGCCAACCACATTAATTTGTGGATCAAAGATATATTGAGGGCATTACCATATTTAGAAATGGATTTCCATGAAATTCATAATGGATTAACTCTAATGTTGAATCAAGATAGCATGTATACACATTTTTTACAACATTAGTTAATTCAAACCACCACTATCATAATAACTCACCACAAGTAAGAGGCACCCTAAACTGGGGAAGATGAGAACCTCAAAAATTAGTTCTATACGAATACGAATGATAGAAAGAACTTAATGAAATAACATTTCCTAGATTTTTTAATTTAATATAAGTGAATGAAATAATATTCTGTTTAATATGTTTTTTTATATGAACGAATTTGTAACAAAACCATGGTTAAAATAGAAAACAGTCACCTCACAAGTTCATTTTATCTTTGAATTGATTATACTATGTTATCCCACATAATAAATTACATTAAAAAATATTAAACCACACATATGATAAAATAAATTAATAATGATATTATCATGAAATATTGTGTTCATGTTAATCCATCAAGTGAATAATACATTAACAATTACTCTAATGGAATTCTTAAGTCAATACCTAACATGAGTTAAAATTCCCGTAACTCCCACACACTACACTTTTTTTTATTCTAACTCTTGAATAAAAACTACATTCCCACAAACTCCTCTGATCATTATAATGTACACCCACATGTAGGTATAGGGAACCCAAAGTGAAAAGTTATATTTTATAACTTAAAAGTGGTTATGTAGACCTATATACAAATCAAAGACAGAGAGATGCTACCTAGATCATCAATGTAAAATATTTTTTACATTTTAAAAAATAAATGTAAAAATTAAATTACATTAATAATAATCCAAATGTAAATGGGCGAGGCTTAACATCTGATCAATTAATATGTAATTATGTTGGATAAGAAAAATTATTATTTATTAATTCAACTTGAAGAAATTTTAATTATTTAACTTGTATTAAAATTATTATAATTAACTATTGATACATACCACAACACTCAAAATAATTTAATTAAATTCCATAAAATAAAATTTAATTTCTGAATTTTTTAGAATTTTATATGTCTATTTGGGTCTAAATAAGATCCCTAGAATGTACTTTAGGGCTTATGATTTTTTAATTAGTCTGGTAGGTAAGATCGGGAATAACCCGGACTGACTCAGGTATAAGAGGACATCCATTTAAGGGTATATATATATACATAGATATATAAAATTAAAATATAAATATTTTAAAAGATATAAGTCAAAAAATCATCCATCCTTGAATTATTTGGGATGTAACATAATTACACACCCAAAAATGAGTTTGGATGCTTTTATAGATTTTTTTAATAAATGTTATACTTCTATTTGTAATGATATGATTTTTTTTAAATTTTTAGTCTAACAAATTTGGATTTCATATAAAAACTCATTAATAATATTTTATAACAAGTAGTTGTAACCATGTCTATTAAACTCACAATGATATCACATCACACTCTCGATAAAAGATCACTGCATCGGTAGCTATTAAATAAAAAAAACAATTTTAATTTTGGTCAAAATTTATATGCAAAATCCATATATGTTCATCAATAATATCATTGTGATATGTAATTGGATTGATTCTACATAGTTTCATTAAGAATATATCAAAACCCAATTTTGGAATCATATAAAATTTAATTGAAATTTAAACGTTTTAGACTTAAATAATTACATGTTTTCTCTGATACTAATTGAAGGAACATGGGGTGAAAGAAAATTATGAAAAATAAAAAGTATAAAATTGTGGGTTTAGATTTATTTTATAAACACTAAATCCAAAAAAATACATGATTTAATTTCTCAATGTACTGCATGAAATAAAATTATAGACTAAAATATTAAATCAAAAGATACTATAAGTGATACCTTGTTCATTTGATTTTGATAGATTGATTCGCTCACCATCGGTGTGTCGTGATTAAAATGTACCAAGATAGGCTTCTTATAAACCATCCTAACATGAACCATATATCATATATATTTGAAAATTGATTCCATGGTTCTATCATGGAAACTTAAATATATTTAAGATGTCAAATCAATAATCTGAAGGACATGGACTCGATCAAGAAGATGAGATCCATCCAAACATATACATCCTTAAAATTATATTTTTAAGAGCTATATATGATTTGAGATATGATATTATATCCCTATGTTTTTATATATTAAGGAAAATACTATTAAAGAGGCTAAAATAATATTTTCAATGAATTATATACTATATAAGGTTCACTTTTGTACATATATATCAAAATATTTTAATTTAAAAAATTACGAAAAAATATGAATTAATTAAACTTTTCTTAAATGTTGCAAATATATTTTTCCTCACATGTAAAATTTTAACAAGTTACATGATAAAATTCAATCCATTAACTTATCCCCTAATCATCCATGATAATTTAAAAAACCTTGAACATGTTATGTAAATTCTGAAAATATATTTTATCATATTGACATTTTTGATAAGAAACATGTAAATAAATTGAGAAATAAATTCAATAATAATTACTATAAACATGAATAATATAAACTAATTATTTTTCTTATGATCAATTATATGTGGAAATTCACCAGCCCCTTCAGATGGGGACCACTTTACCCTAAACATCTATTGATAAAAATAGGTGGATCATGTGGGAACATTTAGTGTGAGATCATCTTGGTTCATATATTGATAACAATGAGTCCAATTAAAAAACCAAGAGAAGTGTCTACATCCCATTATAAAGCCTATGAAGATAATGAATATCATAACAATGACTAGATACTACTAACACGATCTATAAAATATAATCTTTATGTATGCTGAGATCTCATAATGTGGGATACAAACTTAGGTCATAATCCTTTTGATGCTTTATATATTTTATGACCTTATTAGATTGATTGACCATCGTGTTCCATGGACATGGATTTAATAATGGCGACACAATCATGGTCATCCAAGGACCATGAGATATCTCTTCCATCTACTCAAATTTGACAAATTCTATTTTGATCATTTATCCAATACAATACCACTAATGAAACGCCCAACACAATCCAACTCTCCATGACTTCAAATTCATGTTTTTTACATGAATTAAAGTATATGATCAATACTATACAGTGATAATGATCTCAATTTAAGAGACCAATACACATATTTACTGATAGAAATAACCAATGAAACTTAAACATGTAGAGTTTCTATTAGGGAGTTGTTCCTTATGAGCTCATATACTTGAGATAACCAAGCACGAACATCTGGAAAAGAAGACTTAATAATTATGATCCCCCAAAACCTTGTAGTCGACATCATCTGTGTCCTATCGGTATATTGTATATATAATATAGGAAATATGACTAAAATGTCTGATATAAAACCAACAGGTTCTCATTATAGAATCTTACTGCTATAAAATTTTGATAGGACATGTAATATAAGGACATTACCAATTAATTAGTGGATGTAGAAGCATCAACACTATTTAGGTAAGAATGAACACATGAAAATATCAAACTGTATTATTGTAATGGTAATCAATTTATATATAGGAATTGGGATTATGGAACCCACTTACAAAATGAAAAACATCAATTAATAAGGCATGTAGCTAGACTACTTTTTTAGGATATTGAATGATTACAGATTAGTTCCAAAATTTCCGCGCACAATAATCCCATGACCACACTTTGGTAAAATTTTATAGGATGTTTTAGCCTAACCACGACCTCCACTATCCCCTGGTTGAGCCTATGTAAGGTGAGGTAGATAGGGAAGATACCAAGAGGCCACAACTGTGATGCCCTGTTTCAGATTCCCCAGATGTTTTGGCCTGAAATTTTTACACATAAGACAAATCACAGCCGTCCCTTGGCTATTGTCTTGGCCATTTTCACTAAAAATACCAAAAATGATTTTTAATCTTCTAAACCTCTCCAATGATTCCAAAAAAATAAATGTTTAAAATTAAAAAAATATAACTAAAAAAATTTACAAATGAAAAGGTTGGGATGTTATGGATGTATTTCTAAGGAATTCATTTATTTATGTATTAGTTCTCTATCTAATGTGGATATAATTGGTCAATAAATTTATCATCATCGTGGTAACTTTATGAATAAAGGAATTTCAAAATTTGGTGTTCTTGTATCCACCATTATAGAGTGAGGGCAATATCATCTTCAAGTTTTAAATAATAGTATAATTATTTCACTATATGTGAATATTGACAATGTAATTATTTTTTATTTAAATACCTCAAATGGTGAAATTTAGATATTGAAAAAACATAATCAATAGTTTGTAAGTTTGTTTAAAAGAATAATTTTTAAGGTGTTATCTATAAATTCAAATTCACTTGAAGATCTAATTTTATGGCTAGAAAGAGTAACAACTATACAGGTATTATATTATAATAATTATATAAGTAATAGCTATATTTTCTAGACAAGGGTGTAGGATAAACATAGTAAATACAAAATGGTGGAGTTTTTATAATAGTATAAGTTATGATGCATACAATACTAAGGGGAAAATACAATTTAAATGAATATCTAAAAAATATTCACTAAAAAAATAAGATTTTAATTATAAAATATAAGGAGTACTGGTTTTTTGATTCAAATTGGATGACAATAGATGTGCATTTAAAAATAGTGAATCAGAATATATGAAATTTAATTTATGTGAGGAAGATTATAATGATCAAATATTACTAATGGAATAATTGGTAGTAAAATTGTTTTATGTCTTAGATAAGGAAAACACAAAATATTCAATAATCTTATATTTTTAAAAAAATCATAATTTTAAATGTAAATTATATTATGGATGAGCCTTTCATTGGGGTGAAATAATTATTTCATAGTGGGCCCAATGTGGACTGTGTATTTTATTTCAGTCGGGAATATAAGTGAGGGATTTGGGAACTAGATGGAAAGGCTAAATACCTTTAAAATTTTAAAAAAATTCAATGAATATTTGAAATGTCACTGATTTTTTACATAGAATATGTTTTCCATTAATATTATGTTAATTCTATTGTATTTATATAATATAAATTCATTGTTTAACTACTTGTGAAAAAATAACTTCTCCACATTATAATGATTTAAATTTTATTTAAAAATATATTAGTGATATTAATATTAGTTAAATGTTAGAGGGTTGAAACAAAAATAGTTGACAAAATATTAGAGCGACATACGTAGACTATCATAGTAAATATTTTGAAGGTTAAAAGAAAAGGTATAAAAAATGAGATTAGATAAAATACACATTGAAAACCATGTATGGTATTTATTATCTTGGAAACCTAATTTATGTTTCTAATGGAATTAGAATTGTTTTAGAGGATAATAATAGATTTTTGAATCTATTGAGTCTAAAAATATCATGGTATAGGTAGTGATAGTGGTTGTTTTGGACCCATGGCTATAAAAGTTAGCTGATTTCGTCATTATTGAATCTATGGTGTGAAAAATATATTTCATAGGATTTTTGTGTGTATTATTTACCTATTTAACATATGGAGGGTAAAAAACATATTTTAATTGTTTTAATATCACAAGAAGTTCACAATACTACAATATTTGGCAATAGACAAAATTTGGAACCCTAACTATAGCTAAAAAACATGACTATGAGGTATAGTCCATGTTTTTTATACCATGTACGTCAGAGTTGTTCCAATATCTCTATATCCAGATTTTTACCAAAACTATCCCTATTGGTACTCTATTATAATTGTTTGAAATCATGGTTATAGACTTCAACATTGTGGCTATATACTTCAAAAAATAAAACAACATTGTGTTCTGAGACCCATACCCCCACATTACTATACCGAGCAGTTAAACATTATCATAATGAATGTGTTGAGAATATATATATATATATATAATATTTACTATGGGATAATAAAACATGAACACATGGTTCACCTGTATCCTTTTAGTGGGGATTTATTTCTCACGCTTACGCACGATACCTAAATCCATGGTTTTGTAAAACCGTCACTATTGGTATTATATAAGAATTAAATAGTGTTAGTTTTAGGAAAAAAATTGAAATGGTATTTATCCAAGACATATAGACATGATTTTCATAAATAATGGCTATTGGTCAAACCTATAAGAATAGTTTTACAAATAACCTTGGTTAGAGGATTGTTTTATTTTATTGAAAAAATTTATTCTTATATATAGATATAATTATGTTTTGTATATTTTACCTCATT
Source organism: Viscum album (assembly GCA_963277665.1). Taxonomy (NCBI): domain Eukaryota; kingdom Viridiplantae; phylum Streptophyta; class Magnoliopsida; order Santalales; family Viscaceae; genus Viscum; species Viscum album. The sequence continues at coordinate 1,511,475,790 of OY728131.1, forward strand.
AGGAGTGATCCTTGAATAATTTTTTTAATTCCACATTAGATTCTCCAGTTATGTCTTTTGGTGCTCACTAGGCTGTGGGTATATCTATTACATGGGTGTGGAACTTGGAGAATTTCTTTATGGGAAACGAGGAAGCCTGAAACGATATAGTTGGTGGATATAGTTCTTCTATATTGAGGGAAGGTCAAACTATATAGAATGATAAAAGTTTATAATGTTTTATCTATGCCAAGGTCTGAGTCATAGTGAGATAGAAATGTTATGAGAAATTCCTCTATGCCATGGTGTATTATTGAAGGGAGTTGTAGTTGATGTTTCCATGATCGTGGTGGGAACCACTATACCTCAATGATGGTAGAGTATATTTTTAAATTAGTGAAATGAATATCATTAATATGAAAGAGATGTACCATTTTGAAATTTGGAGTATCAAATATGGTGTTAACCTGAGGTATTAAGGTTGTGGTTAACATTTTCACACCATGGTGAAGGCTCATTGAGTATCTACATAATTTGGGGGCTAAGATCAATATAGTCCAAATTTTTCAGTCTTCCTTTAGACCCTAGTGAACCACCAACCACTTTAGTGTTTTACACCAATACCTTCATGTATATTAACATATTTGATCATAAAAAATGATCACTCTTGATACAACATATCCCAGTTATCCCCTATGATTTTTTATTATTATCTCCCTTTGTAAATGTTGTGACATTATGTTAATTCTTGTTTTGAATCATTATTCAAGGGAGGTTGATATTGGTTTATTTTTTTAGGGTCAAGGTTGGCTTTCTTCAAGGATTGAGGTGGTTTATTCTTTATTCCTCTATTCTTGTGCCAGGTTCCTTGATGATTCAAACAGAGGTAGGGGATTCAAGACCTTTATCTTGTTCATGTTCAAGTATGGGACTCACATGATATTTCTTAAATTGGTAAAAATTTGAGGTTATACTAATGAAGATAATAATTTTTAATTTAATAAATATATAGTATTGAAAAGGGATTTTTTATTCTTAGGTGATTATTATTTTTGTTCATGATGATATCCTCTTGTGATTTGATACATACCATGAAATCTTGATAAAATGACTCTATATTTGGTTTCCATGTTTTACATGCTTAAATTTATTATGATATTTAAATATATTAAGATAACTAGGATTTATAATTCAATAATTCAATATTTTTTTTGATTATTTTGACACCCAATGTTTATTGGAATATACTCTTCTCTAAATTCATAAAATGTTTGATGGATTGCTCTATATGTAATAATGAAGTAAATTGAACTATGATATATTAGATGAATAATTTTAATAAAAAAATATTAGTAAATAAAATATTCTACTCAACTGAAATGGATTATATTTCGAGGATAAATATTTATTATGATTTAATATTTTAAAGGGGTTTTTTACCTCAATTATCTATTTTTTTGTAATATTTTTTAAAAAATATATAATATTATTAAATTAAAAAATTGAAAAATATTATTATACAGTAAATAATATATGAAAATTCTTTAAAATATAAAATGATATTAAATAATATTATGAACACTGAAAACATCGTTTTTCAATAAAAAACAATTATCTTTTTTTTATATTATCATTTAAAAACTAAAACCATAAATTTATAAATATAAATTTTATAAATAAAGCTTTATTTTTTAATTAATCATGTGAAAAATATAATATAAATATTATTTTTGGATTCTTCTATAATATTTTGAAATTTTGATGAATTGTGATTTATAATAATTTTGTGAATACAATCACTGTTATAAAATTTTAATAAAAAAAGAATGATTTAAAATATTATGATACATTTTTATACAAAATATATATTTATTAATGAAATAAATAATCTAAAAATAATATTTTGAATTCATAAAACTCATGTTTATCATTTTGGAAACATAAATTATATTTTACTCTAGTAAAAACTATTTCTAGTTTGTTTCTTTTAAAAAATTACCCAAATAGTGGAATTTGGTTTTGGATTTTTTTAATCCAAATAACTCTTACTAAGTGAATAATAAAATATTAATTTCATATAAATCAATAATATTTATACTTTTTCATAATCATATTTTTTAATAATAAAAATACACTTTTCATTAAAATGGTTTTTAAGCATTATGTGCGCTAATATTAAAATTATTATTTTTTCATAATTAGAAATTTTATTTGAAAAAAAATTATTTCATATTTTTAATAATTAGTTCCAATATATTCAATAAGTAACAATTTATTTGTAGGTATTACCGGTAAATTACACAGTTAAAAATTAGTTTTAATGCTAAAACCCAAAAATGGAAAGTAAAAAATATTTGAGTAAAATACTTAAAAAATATTACAAACATATGCGAATATGTGGTTTTAGGTACTTACAGACCTTAATTCACCTAATAAATTATTTTCCATCATTGAATCCACTTTTCCATTGAATAATTAATTATACTTTGATATTATTAAAAAAAATGTCACCCCTCCACCTTATAAAAAGATCCATCACTGCTCCACCTCTCCTCATAACCCAAGACACTTAGATTAGTCTAACCTTTACAAAAATAACTCCCCAAAAATACGATACAATTACTATAAGATTTAATTTATCTAATAATTCCACATCTCAAACACAAAATCATATTTGTAAAGGAACAGTTCTAATGAGCATGGTAAATTTATAAAATACTTCATTTTCATTTAATTTCCTTTCATTTTCCAATTACATCTTCTGAATATGGTATAACCATGTTGAAAAAATCACATAATTTTAATAACTATACTAATTTTTTTATGGATTACAAATTTTATACCTTATTCAAAACTATTTTAGAGAATAAAACTCTTCTTGTGTTATTTGTAGACTACCTCATTCATGAATGTTGCACATTTAATTTTTCATCAAGCTAAATTCATAGTAAAAATCACTGAAAATATGATTCAAAAACATAAAATATATAAATAATATCAATATTATTCTAAAAAAATCCTATTTTTTCAAAGGGATAACTTTCATAACTATACTCACCCATCGATTATTGTTTGTTCTTCTTTGGGTTGGTTTAATCATGTACATGAATAGTGCTATAAATTTATACCATGGAAGATCATGAAATCATAACTACTTGTGTTATTGTAAATTAATGATAAAATATTTTTTGTTTTATGGTTTTGAAAATTTTATATTTATATTTAACTTTTTATTAATGTACCACCATTTAGTCTTTAAAAAATATTAAAACAATCTCCTTCACGAAATTAATCATCATATATCCAAATATAAATACTTAGAAAATGAAATTATAAAAATATAAATCAATATCAAAAATCTATTTAATTACCTATAATGATATCATAATGTGGATATTTGAATTTATAATCAATAATTGACACAGCCATTACAAAACTATTATCAAACAAGCTATCAAAACAAATAATGTCCGATGATGGATAAAAGATTCAACTAACTAATAAATTTGTAATGGATGATTATAAATGTAGTTTATAAAGATTATATGTATGAATAATTTTCTAAAAAATTAATTTAAGAAATATGGTTCTTTTATAAAAGAGTTTGGAGAACTTTTGTGGAGTATTGAATTTAAGATAAGGGTGTTTCTTCTAGATTTTCTTTAATCGATAAACATTTTTATGCATATAAATTCATTTTAATGGTGTGAATAATTGATATTAGATATATATTAACATGAATTATCTATTATTGAAGGGGTTTTTTGTAACACCCTGAGATTTTATGAAAAATATTCTTTTAATTTCATTGATGTCTTCTATTATACACCACACCAAGTTTAGCTTGTACTATACTCAACACCGTATTAGCTTTTAGTATACACAATGCTATTCTTGGATCGTGTTACACATAATTTCTGGTTCTTTTTATAATTGTAATTCTACGCAACATTGAGTGTGTTTATATATATATATATATATATTTATATATTCAATGAATTAATAAAGTATGTTTGGATTCTGTTATACGAAACAACGAAGGATTTTTGCACAACACGCAAACCTGACTTGGCTTGCATTTCACGCAATCGCGACCTTCCTCGATAGCGTGTGTTTTACGCAATACTGAGTTTCACTAAACAATGATATATTATTATAATATTATTATTAACTAGCCGTTATGAATATTATTAACTAAATTTTTAATTTTATAACATTATTATAAATCTTACATATTTTCTAGAACATTGTATGAGGACAAAAAAAAATCGGGTAAATTAAGTATTTTTCAAAAAATGCAGCTTTGCCGCCTATTGATGGCGCACCCACATTAAATATAGTTTTCTATATGTTTATAAGTTCAATTTTATAGAATAAAATTCTTCTTTGGAATCAGGATATAAAAATTTACATTGGATAATGTTTTGATATTTTTCTGATAACTTTCATATTTTAATGAATAGTAAAAACATGCTATATTTTAATTAAAAACGATTTTTTCCATCATAATAATTTATGTGGTTAAATTATAATATATAATGGTTTTAATGTATAAATAGAATATATTTTTACCATTTAATATAATTTATGTCATTAGCATTTATTTTACCTTGAATTCGTAGGTTAAATCAATTCAATCTTTTGCAATGTTTAAAACAAAAACCTGTTTTCATTCGACAACGAGATTAATTTTAATTTAATTTCTGCAACTTTTGTGTATTGAATTTGGAAAAAATGGATTCCATATTTGGAATCAGTGGTTCCAAATTATGTTAAAAATCTAATTTTTATTTTTGGGCATTATGGATAGTAACTACGGTAATTTTTATTTACTGAGGTTAGAGGTAAATAGGGTAATTCAAGGTTAAAATAATATTATAATAATTCAAAATTACCTTAAAACTTGTCCTATACTTATTGGATGAGTATTGGCCAACCGTGGGCATCCTTGGGCCGATTTAGGGACCCCAATGAGCCACGTGGTAGTGAAAATGACAATTTCGATTAATTAATTTAATGTAAAGACAAAATTGACTTTAATAAAACTCTTTCAATAATTAATATTTATAAGGGGTTATATAAGTTATATTTTCGACTATAAATATTATTTATAAAGCTAAAATGATTACCTACATCATGTTAGATTTCTCATAATATTAAGATGTCAAATGAATTAAATTATTTATGACATAACAATGATGTAGTGTTTACCTCATTAATAAATGATTTAAATAAATAAGATTATAATGATTAAAATATCATCCAAAACCTGTCCAATTCTAATTGGATGATTTTATTTCGAATATGAGTCATCTTAACTTCGACATTAATGTGTTTTGGACATCTTAAAACCGATAATAAGTTTATAATAAAATAATGTTTTCACACTTTTCTAAAGAACCCCTCCTCTCCCTTATAAAAGGAGACCACTTCTATGCAATTACTCACACCTCTCAAGCCATTTGGCTCATCCAAACTCTGCCCAACTAAGCTCTATACATCCCTATACTCCCCTTGAAACATTACATTTGGCAGAAGACTCTCCAAGATGTTCTTTTGTTTCAAACCAAAGGAAGTTACCAAAATTAATGGTAACAGTTTCTCTTAAGTTGTTTTCTTTTATTCTACTTCTCCAACACCAAAACTCTTTTTAATCCTTTATTTTTAACAACAAAAATATCCTAAATATACAAGGATTTTTTTATCAGAATTATTGGAACTACACTTACACACACCTCCATCTAATGGATGAAGAACATAATGTTTTTGTGATGGTAAACTAACGCCTCATGAAATGATGATTGTTCGATTTTCTCCTACCGCCTCTCATAGTGGCCATTATGATGGAACACTATTCATATATAATATATATTATGTTTATTATTTCCTTATTCTTCTTTACTTCCCAATTATATCAAGGCATTATGGTTTCCATAGTCGGTAAATACGATAATCTCATTTGAGGAAGTGCGGACTACCGCCCCCTCAAAGCGATGTGATTCGTTAATACATTATGTGGGATGTATAAAGGATGTGGTTAATGATATTATATATGATATTGTACTGAAATTATAATATACCTATGTTTCATTAAGTTTTAATTCCATTAAAATAATAAATTGAAATGAAAGTAGCATTTATGAGTACGTACAGCTTACCGTCTCCATGAACGGTGCGTTTCATTTCATACCTCGATATGTTATGTACGATTATAAATTCTTGTATATTTTGGATATATAATAAATGTATATGATACATAAATCATTATTTACATTTTTTAAGTAATTAAATCATGATATAAGTAATAATAACATCAAGAACATCATGTCCAAGCACGTACGATAAATATGATGATTTTACCCAAAACGCCACTTTAACATTAATTTACAAAAGAATGGGTAATATAACGTCATAAGTGAAACATATATGATGTCATAAAAATGAATTTGATTCTGTAATAAGTCAATTACATTATTTTAATCATTATAGAGGAGGTTCAGACACTTATAATGAAAATCGAACCTAAGGTAAGGGAAAATATCAAAATCTCATTTTTACCCGAGATTGTTTTTACACTGGTATTTACTGGGGTGTATTTTATCATCCACATATATTTTTCCTCAATATTTAATATTTATATCCTTATACAATATTTTATATCCAATTTTACTCTTCGGAGAGTTTTTATTAAAAGATATGAAAGGAATCTTTTGTCGTTTTTTCGTACGAGGTACTTTTTGACTTTTCTGAAAAAAGTACGAGAAGAATGTTTTTTTAACTTATATGGCATGAATTGGTTTATAAAACATTATTTCCAAGAAGATTCCTTTACAAGTTTTCATCTTTATTTTTAATCAACTTCTTTTATTTGAAAATTGTAAGACATGTTAAGAAATGAAAATGTTTTTTGAAGTAGAATGGATATTTTCCTCAAGAATGGAGTTCAAGAGTTTTATCAAAATTATTTTCCATATAAGATAATATATGGTTCTATTTCTATAACTATTATTACATTTATTTTATTATGTTGTGATGGAATTATTTTTACGAATTCCATTATCTTATATGAATTGTCTTATGATGTCACGATGTTTAAGAATCCCATTTTTATTACATGGGTAATGCTATGATGTATGATTTATGATTTTGTGGAACACATACGAATGGTATCATTATGAGATGTGTGGGACCTATATCTCCCACCAATGCATTGGGTAAAGAATTTATATCTCATGAGATAGACATGGTTGGAATAGCAGGTTAAACCAGTTCAGTGAAACAGGACTGAAACGAGGAGTGAACTCGATTCAGAAATGGACATTTTCCACTAAGATAGTCTTGTAAATGAGTCTTGACTAATAAGAAATTATTCTTTATGATTATGTGTGTATGCCAAAAAGTTTCATGTTTTAAGGTATTATTTTTTTGGGATTACATTTCACTACTATGATTTATCCCATGTTTTGAAATTATGATCTCTTTTGCAGGTTAAGATTTCTAAAAGTTATGTTCTTATGTATATGATGTGATTCATATTTATTTTGTTTACCCTTACTGATCATTTGAGATCACCCTTTTTGTCACGACCCGACCTCGGGGCCCGTGCCGTGACTACCCCAAGCCCGCCTTCCATAGGCCAGGGGCTGGCGACTAGAACCAAGGTGTAAAATCCCGGTAAACAGGGAAGGCATTGCCTTTATAAGTAACAACCACCACAGAGTCAGCAAGCGGAAAGTAACTACAAAGTGCAGAAAAGTAAAGGGGGCCGGAATACAAGCCCAACTGAATGTACAACTGAAAAGGAAAAGAACAGCAACTGAAGAAAAGGCGGCGGCCTCGTGTCGTCCACTGGCAATCCCACCTGAAGGGTGGGTACAGATAGCCTCCGGGCTCCTCGGGTCCCACGTCCGCTCCGAGCACGTCCCGCCCAGTGGTCCGCCTCCAGGTACAGTCCTGCTCCACGCCCCAACCGAGATCAGCGCTGTCTGTCGTCTGCATCCAACACAACAAGGTGCGGGCATAGCCCATGCAGGGGTGAGTATAAACTACTCAGTAAGGACCCCGAGACCCCCGAAGGTCTCCCGAAATCCACAAAGGATATAGCACAAAAGAAAGGGGCAACCACGAAGAAACAACTGACTCGACTTAGGTATATGCCCATACATATACCTAAGTCCCCATTTCTAGCTCTGCTCTCGAGCTCAAGGTCAACTCGATCCACACAGGAAAGCAAGACTCAAATCCACCAGGGAGAGTAAATAGTAAATAGCAAATCCACATAGGATAGTTCAACACAATCCACAAAGGAGAGTAACATAAGATTCAGCTCAACCAGGTATACTTTTTCAGATGACGTCAAAGATGATCACTGATCCATCTAAGTCGTCGGACCCACGAAGAATCGATAGGTACTAACCTCGGCAATGACCCACACAGGATCAGGCCCACATAGGACGTGTAGCAATGGCTCACACAGAACCGTAAGAGATGACCCACACAGGATCGGGCCCACACAGGACCTGTAGCACTGATCTACGTAGGATCGCTGAGTGCAGTAGTCGACGCAGTCCACTGAGGATCTCTGCACAGTCGTCGCCGCAGTCCACGAAGGATCTCTGCTCTGTCGTCGTCGCAGTCCGCGGAGGATCTCTGCTCTGTCGTCGAAGTCACAGCCAGCGCTAGGGTTCCCGCACACAGCGAGCTCGTTTAGGAGGGTCCGCTCCATGATCCGAGAGGCTGATACATCAACTGACACGTAGTCCGAAGTTGATGTATCCAAAAGTTCCGTATCGACAACAGGATCTCAACGCAACAGACGACGCGTCAATCGGACGCCGGGTCTGAGAGTTATTGACATTTTCGTCCCAGGGGCCCGGTTGGTTTTTAGGGCAAAACCAACCCGACCGTACTCCTCCTGTGTCCGATCCTCGGGCGGAGTATGCCAAAAGTTCCGTCTCACTTAGAGGAAACTACCACAGCTGACGGTACGTCGATCGGACGTCCGTAGCTCAAGTTATTAGCGTTTCCGATCCGAGGGCCCGGTTGGTTTCGTGTACGAACCAACCCGGCCGAACCCAAAGACTTCCGAAACCTTGAGTGTAATATATCGAAACGACCGTATCGATCCAAGGATCGCGTAGCCGCTGACGGTTCGCCAATCGGAGGTTCTAGGCCCAAGATATGCGCAAAAAACCGGAGAGGGCCCGAAAACGGGGGTTCTGGGCCCGGGGCGACCCGGCCCGAACCCCCCTGGGGGTTGGCCGAACCGGGTCGACCCGACCCGGCCCGTCCCGGTTGGGCCGGGTCCGGTCCGGCCTGGGCGCGGCCCGGCCGACCGGACCGGGCGGCTCGACCTCGGCCGAGCGGGCAAGGGGCGCCGCGGGTTTGACCCGCAGCTTAGGTAGAACGCGGCCCGCGCGGGCCGTGTGTTGGGTGGCCGGACCGCGGACGCGGTCAGGCGGTTCGCCGCCGCCGCGGCCGAGCCGCGGCGGATCCTTTGGCGGCGCGCCGGGCGCCGCCGCCGCCTTCCGCGGGCCGCCGGAGTTGCTCTGGTGGCCTGATTCCTCTCCCGTCTGCGCCGTTGCTCCTCCCGGGGGCCGATCATCACTGCGGAATCAACGGATTGCCCTTGCTGCACGGTTTGTCGTCGCTTGCCAAAACCGCACACGAAAAGGATCGGCAGAGGGTTGTCGGGTCTTGTTCGTTAGACCCGCACCCTCCGCGTTAGTCATAAACAACGGGAGAAAGGGGCTACAACAATTTTTAATCAAGATAAAAAATTGTTCACTTCCTTTTCTTTTAAACGGCAATTCAATTTTAATTAATTGAAAAAAAAATTCATGTCGGTTCTTTATTCAAAAAGAAATAAAAAACACGGGAATGAATCATCAAGAATTAAATCCCCACCTTGTCGTCGTCGTCGGACGAGAGGTCGTCGCGGATTTGGTGATCGTCGCGGAAGAGACGCTCGTCGCACCGCGGGAAGGAGTCGCGCCGACGATCTCCGGATCAAGATCAAACGGATTTAATTAATTTAAATCCGTTGATATCGAATTATAAAATGGGAGAATTTAGAAGATTCGATTCTCACCTTTAACCACCGATCGTAGGTTTTCCGCGGAAGAAGAAGCGCCGAAGAAGAAGAAGAAGGTCGCGGAAAAAGTTTGTCGACGTCGCGGATCATGGTGTGCGTCGTCGAATTTTGGTTCCGGCGTTCTTCGCGTTCTTCGCGTTCTTCGCGTTCTTCGCGTTTTTCGCGTTCTTCGCGGGGAGGGTGGAGGCCTAGAGAATAAAGAGTAATCCTCCAAAATAGACACGTTGGTCTATTTTATTAAATCGCCAACGAACGCAAACACGTAAGTAACGACCCATTAAATTCATTGAATTAATTCAACGAATAAACAACCCATTTAATTCACGAAATAAACCGCCCAATTAAATGGTCTGTTAAGAAATTAAAGAAAACGCGCCGGTTGACTTTTCAGTTACTTTGACGGGTTTTCGCGGGTGCGTTACTTAGCGAAAGAAATGGCGGGGCTCGTGCGGGCCCCACATCACAAATATCCTACCAAGGGGTAGGGTATTTCCGGATAGCACCATATCCGCTTTAACTCAGTTCAAGTGGCTTCCAAGTGACTTCAAGCGGCTTAAGTGAAATAAAATAAAGTTGTCGCACAACCTTTATTTTATTTCCGACTTAAAGCCCAAAATTTTAAAAACCACGGTTGAGCAAACGCAACTCCGGAAGAGGAATTTCTAAGCAAATACCGGCGCTGCGATTTCATCAGTGCCCTCAGAATTCGATTCCGGGCACTGGTTCAAAAGATAGAAAAACCCGCTCGTCCGTTCACTGAACGTACCCGAGCCAAACTTCGGAAATTGATTCCGGGCACACCGGGCCTCGGAATCTGGTGCCGTCTGAAGCTGCGCTCTTGCAAAATTCCAAAGAAAATTAAGAAAAAAATTTCCTTGAAATTTTCGGGTCTTTACATTACTCCCACCTCAGGGCTTTACGTCCCCGTAAAGATACATCAAAAACTAGGGGAACAAATGGGGGTACTGAGCACGCATATGAGCCTCCCGCTCCCAAGTGCTCTCCTGGAGGTTCCCGTGCTTCCATCTGACACGCACAAGAGGAATCGACCACCCACTTAGGACCCGCTCCTGTCGATCCTCGATCTCTACTGGGACCTCCGCAAAAGTCGCCACATCGTCCACGTCCAGCTCCCCAAAGTCGATGATGTGCGTCGGGTCGTGCACGTATCTCCTCAGCTGAGACACGTGGAAGACGTCGTGCACCCGGTGCAACTGAGGTGGTAGAGCCAGGCTATAAGGCACCTCTCCTATCCTGCTGAGGACCTGGAAAGGCCCGATGAAGCGTGGAGACAACTTGCCGCCTCGGCCAAATCTCCGTAAACCACGTCGAGGTGAGACACGAAAAAAGACGTGGTCGCCATCCTCGAACTCTAGTGGCCTCCGCCTCCTGTCAGCATATGACTTCTGTCGGCTCTGAGCTGTCCTCATCCTCTCCTGGATGATCTGGACCTTCTCTGTCGTGGCTCGGACCATCTCTGGTCCCACGAGTGCTGACTCCCCAGGGTCTGTCCAGCACAACAGTGATCTGCAGGGTCTGCCGTACAACGCCTCGTATGGTGCCATCCCGATGGTGGAGTGGTAGCTGTTGTTGTACGCGAACTCCACCAAGGGTAGGTGGTCCTCCCAGCTGCGACCAAAGTCGAGAACACATGCACGGAGCATGTCCTCGAGTGTCTGTATGGTCCTCTCAGTCTGACCATCCGTCTGAGGGTGGAAGGCTGTGCTCAGATGGAGTCGCGTCCCGAACGCCTCCTGCAACCCCTTCCAAAGCCAGGAAGTGAAACGAGCATCTCGATCGGAGACGATAGACGATGGCACACCGTGAAGCCGTACGATCTCCTGGACGTAAAGAAGTCCCAATCTCTCCATTGAGCCCTGCTCTCTGATGGGTAAGAAGTGTGCCGACTTGGTGAGTCGGTCGACAATCACCCAAATGGAGTCGTGACCTCTGGAAGTGCGTGGAAGTCCAGTCATGAAGTCCATAGATATGCCATCCCACTTCCACTCTGGGACCTCCAAGGGCTGTACCAAGCCTGCTGGTACCTGATGCTCTGTCTTCACCTGCTGGCAGGTGAGGCATCGTGAAACGAACTCTGCCACAGCTTTCTTCATGCACGGCCACCAGTGCTGTCGTCTGAGATCCTAGTACATCTTCGCCACTCCGGGATGCACCGCCAAGGGAGAAGTGTGAAACTCTCTCAGCACCTCCTCTCGTAAAGCGACTGGTACGAAGTTATGTCCTCTGAAAAGGATGTCGTGCTCTGCTCCAAGGGAGAAGCCATCAGGCGCCTGACCTGAGGATATCAGTGCACGCCGGGTCTCACAGTCAGCGTCCCCACGCTGAGCCTCTCTGACCCGCTGTAGAAGTGGAGGAGAGACTGTGAGAGACTGAAGAAAGGCTGCTCCGTCTCTATCCACGAAGGATATCTGTAAGGAGGCTAGATGCTCCGTCGCCTCCTCAAGTAGCTGAATGCCCGTCCTCCTGCTGAGGGCATCGGCTACCACGTTCCCCTTCCCAGGAGTATAGACTATCTCAAAGTCATAGTCCTGGAGGAACTCAAGCCATCTCCACCGTCTCAGGTTCAGGTCCTTCTGAGAGAAGATATACCAGAGACTCTGGTGGTCAGAAAAGACTGTGAAGCGCTCGCCCATCAGATAGTGCCGCCAAGTCTTCAGAGCTAAGACCACTGATGCTAACTCCAGGTCATGAGTGGCGTAGTTCTGCTCATGCGGCTTCAACTGACGTGATCCGTAGGCGATCACGGCCCGCTCCTGCATCAGGACGCACCCGAGTCCATTCCCTGATGCATCGCAGTAAACTATGTATCCAACTCCCTCCTCAGGCAACCTCAAGATAGGTGCGCTGGTCAATCTCAGTCTCAGCTCCTGGAAGCTCTGCTGACATCTGTCTGACCACAGAAAGGGTTTCCCCTTCTTTTTCAAGGCTGAGAGTGGTGCCGCAACTCTGGAGAAGTCTGGCACAAATCTCCGATAGTATCCGGCTAGGCCCAAGAAGCTCCGCACCTCCGTCACGCTCCTGGGTGGCTCCCAAGCTAGCACTGCCTCGATCTTCGCGGGATCCACTGCAACTCCTGCCTCAGAGATGACGTGCCCCAAGAAATGGACCTCACATAACCAGAAATGGCACTTTGAGAGCTTTCCATAAAGCTGGTGCTCCCGGAGTGTGTCTAGCACAACTCGCAGGTGGTAGGCATGCTCCTCCTCAGTCGTCGAGTATACCAAAATGTCGTCAATGAAGACCATGACAAATCGGTCGAGGTATGGCTAGAAGATCCTGTTCATGAGGCTCATGAACACTGCTGGAGCATTGGTTATGCCGAACGGCATAACCAAGAACTCATAATGGCCATACCGACACCTGAAGGCCGTCTTCTGCACGTCCTCGTCTCGAACTCTGAGCTGATGATAGCCTGACCGGAGGTCTATCTTCGAGAACCACCGCGCTCCCTTGAGCTGATCGAAGAGGTCATCAATCCGTGGCAGTGGATACTTGTTCCTCAGTGTCAACTGGTTCAGGCGACGATAGTCGACACACAGTCGCAAGCTCCCGTCCGCCTTCTTGGCAAACAATATCGGGGAATCCCAGGGTGAAACACTGGGTCGGATAAACCCCTTGCTCTGCAAGTCCTCCAACTGTACCCGCAGCTCTCGAAGCTCGGCGGGGGACATCCGATATGCTGGAGTAGATATCGGGGCTGTCCCGGGGTACAAGTCGATGTAAAAGTCTACCTCTCTACGAGGAGGTAGCCCTGGAACGTCGTCGGGAAAGACGTCCACATACTGGTCCACCACTGTAGGAAAAACTGGACTCTGCACGTCCACTGCTCCTAGGATGAGGCTAGCCAACTAATGAGAGATGGGCTGCACTCTCCTCCGCGGAAGTCCATCCTGTGCTGCAAAGGTTCCCTTCTCGCCGGTGAAGGTAAACCTGCTCCCTTCGGTGCGAACACATCGCACCTTGCGCCTAAAACAGTCGATATGGGCATGAACCGTGGATAGCCAATCCATGCCCAAGATGACGTCGTAAGGCCTCGACGCCGCTACAAGGAGATCCCAGCCGAAGCTCTCGCCTCCTAGAGTAAGCTCACACCGCCGGAACCAGTGCGTAATCGTCGAGTCTGCTCCCGTAGGAGTCTCTAGCCGTAAGGATCGAGCCAACGGCTCAGTCGGAATCTCTGAGCTCCGAACAAGGGCAGAGGCTATGAAAGAGTGACTCTCTCCTGTGTCTATAAGTACTGCAGCAAGGGTGGAATGGACACAGATCGTACCTCGAATCATCTCTGGCATGTCGGGTTCATAGGCCTCCACTGCCTGGAGCTGGGCCTTTCCCTGCCCGCCAGCTCCCTGTGGTCGAGGTGGCCCTCCTGGTGGTGGTGGGGGTAGAGCCTGGAAGCGTCGCCCACCACCAGCTGCTCGGCCAGCTCGTCTGCCTCGTCCGCATCCTCCCTGCGGACCGCCACGGTCGACCCTCTGCTCTGCCTGGGTGGCCCCTCCACCGTCTGCTGCTCCTCTGATCGGCGAGTCGGGCAGTCACGAGCCATGTGACCCTGCCCGCCGCAGGAGTAGCACAACCTGCCTCTCGGAAGGCTGGCACTCCGCTGTGTGCCCCGCACTGCTGAGCCGGTGTCCTGAGGCCGTCTGCGTGGGGGTCTGGTCTGCCTGGACCCGAGAGTCATCCGTCGGCTACCTGCTGCCGAAGACTCAGCTACCTGCCGCCCTGCGCTAGGTCTCGCCGCTGAAGAAGGCTCTTCCAGGAGGCTCTCATTAAGAGGACTCGCTCCAGCACTCCCGCCTGGGTCGGAATGCTGAGGGAGATCAGCGACGCCCGAATCTCCTGCCGCAAGCCTTGCTCGAAGGTCCGGGCCCGGAAGAAGGGGTCCCGTACCATGTCGGTCGAGTAGCGAGATAGTTCAGTGAACCTCGCCGCGTACTGAGCGACCATCATGCTGCCCTGGCGCAGATGGAGAAGCTCCTGGATGCGCACCGCTCGGAGGGTGGCCGGGACGAACTCAGAGCGGAAGAGGCTCTCAAAGTCCATCCAGAGCAAGGATGCCTCATCGTGAACCTGGAGCATCAAGCTCCACCATCGTCCTGCCGCCTCCTGCAGGAGGCTCGCCGCGAGAATCACCATGAGATCCTCTGGTGTCCTCACTAGACTAAAGATCCGTACCACCGCCTCTAGCCAGTCCTCGGCGGCCTGGGGTCCGCCTCACCGCGAAACCTGGGCGGTCACTGGCTCTGAAACTCATGCAGTGCCCTGAGGCAACGTGCATCGTCAGCGTCTGGTACTGGTAGCATCGGTGGCTCGGCGGGTAAAGCTACCGCCGGTGCCACTACTGGAAAAGGGCCCTGCACCGAGGCCTCGTCGCTCGGTGGGCTGCCGTCGCGCCCTACACTCGGAACCCTAGCTGGCTGTCATCGCGGGGCCATCCTGAAAAGGAGAACAAGAGCACCACAGTCAGAACAGTATACCTGGTGAGCTGGCACAAGTAATCACAAGGAAAACTTGAGACTTTCATGAAGCAGATCAGTATACCCGGTGAGCTGACACAAGTAATCACAAGGAAAACTTGAAACACACACGCAATCAATGTTTTCATGCATTAAGTCGGAAATCAGGAGTCAGGGTCCTGGTGTACGGATACGTCGGCCGCCGCACCAACACTGGGCTCCCTGAACTGATAACCACACTCAATACACTAAACACTATTGCTTCATATAGTAAGAAACGACGATCAGAGTCTGCGGTAGAACTGACCCCTCTGATACCAATTTGTCACGACCCGACCTCGGGGCCTGTGCTGTGACTACCCCAAGCCCGCCTTCCATAGGCCAGGGGCTGGCGACTAGCACCAAGGCGTAAAATCCCGGTAAACAGGGAAGGCATTGCCTTTATAAGTAACAACCACCAGAGAGTCAGCAAGCGGAAAGTAATTACAAAGTGCAGAAAAGTAAAGGGGGCCGGAATACAAGCCCAACTGAAAGTACAACTGAAAAGGAAAATAACAGCAACTGAAGAAAAGATGGCGGCCTCGTGTCGTCCACTGGCAATCCCACCTGAAGGGTGGGTACAGATAGCCTCCAGGCTCCTCGGGTCCCACGTCCGCTCCGAGCACGTCCCGCCCAGTGGTCCGCCTCCAGGTACCGTCCTGCTCCACGCCCCAACCGAGATCAGCGCTGTCCGTCGTCTGCATCCAACACAACAAGGTGCGGGCATAGCCCGTGCAGGGGTGAGTATAAACTACTCAGTAAGGACCCCGAGACCCCCGAAGGTCTCCCGAAATCCACAAAGGATATAGCACAAAAGAAAGGGGCATCCACGAAGAAACAACTGACTCGACTTAGGTATATGACCATACATATACCTATGTCCCCATTTCTAGCTCTACTCTTGAGCTCAAGGTCAACTCGATCCACACAGGAAAGCAAGACTCAAATCCACCAGGGAGAGTAAATAGTAAATAGAAAATCCACATAGGATAGTTCAACACAATCCACAAAGAAGAGTAACATAAGATTCATCTCAACCAGGTATACTTTTTCAGATGACGTCAAAGATGATCACTGATCCATCTAAGTCGTCGGACCCACGAAGGATCGATAGGTACTAACATCGGCAATGACCCACACAGGATCGGGCCCACATAGGACCTGTAGCAATGGCTCACACAGAACCGTAAGAGATGACCCACACAGGATCGAGCCCACACAGGACCTGTAGCACTGATCCACGTAGGATCGCTGAGTGCAGTAGTAGACGCAGTCCACTGAGGATCTCTGCACAGTCGTCGCCGCAGTCCACGAAGGATCTCTGCTCTGTCGTCGTCGCAGTCCGCGGAGGATCTCTGCTCTGTCGTCGAAGTCACAGCCAGCGCTAGGGTTCCCGCACACAGCGAGCTCGTTTAGGAGGGTCCGCTCCACGAGCCGAGAGGCTGATACATCAACTGACACATAGTCCGAAGTTGATGTATCCAAAAGTTCCGTATCGACAACAGGATCTCAACGCAACAGACGGCGCGTCAATCGGATGCCCGGTCTGAGTGTTATTGGCATTTTCGTTCCAGGGGCCCGGTTGGTTTTTAGGGCAAAACCAACCCGACCGTACTCCGCCTGTGTCCGATCCTCGGGCGGAGTATGCCAAAAGTTCCGTCTCACTTAGAGGAAACTACCACAGCTGACGGTACGTCGATCGGACGTCCGTAGCTCAAGTTATGAGCGTTTCCGCTCCGAGGGCCCGGTTGGTTTCGTGTACGAACCAACCTGGCCGAACCCAAAGTCTTCCGAAACCTTGAGTTTAATATACCGAAACGACCGTATCGATCCAAGGATCGCATAGCCGCTGACGGTTCGCCAATCGGAGGTCCTAGGCCCAAGATATGGGCAAAAGACCGGAGAGGGCCCGAAAACGGGGGTTCTGGGGCCGGGGCGACCCGGCCCGAACCCCCCCTGGGGGTCGGCCGAACCGGGTCGACCCGACCCGGCCGACCAGACCGGCCTGCTCGACCTCGGCCGAGCGGCCAAGGGGCGTCACGGGTGTGACCCGCGGCTTAGGTGGAACACGGCCCGCGCGGGCCGCGTGTTGGGTGGCCGGACCGCGGACGCGGTCCGGCGGTTCGCCGCCGCCGCGGCCGAGCCGCGGCGGATCCTCCGGTGGCCCGATTCCTCTCCCGTCTGTGCCGTTGCTCTTCCGGGGGGCCGATCTTCATTGCGGAATCAACGGATCGCCCTTGCCGCATGGTTCGTCGTCGCTTGCCAAAACCGCACACGAAAAGGATCGGCGGAGGGTTGTCGGGTCTTGTTCGTTAGACCCGCACCCTCCGTGTTAGTCATAAACAACGGGAGAAAGGGGCTACACCAATTTTTAATCAAGATAAAAAATTGTTCACTTCCTTTTCTTTTAAACGGCAATTCAATTTTAATTAATTGAAAAAAAGAATTCATGCCGATTCTTTATTCAAAAAGAAAAAAAAACACGGGAATGAATCATCAAGAATTAAATCCCTACCTTGTCGTCGTCGTCGGACGAGAGGTCGTCGCGGATTTGGTGATCGTCGCGGAAGAGACGCTCGTTGCACCACGGGAAGGAGTCGCGCCGACGATCTCCGGATAAAGATCAAACGGATTTAATTAATTTAAATCCGTTGATATCGAATTATAAAAAGGGAGAATTTAGAATATTCGATTCTCACCTTTAACCACCGATCGTAGGTTTGCCGCGGAAGAAGAAGCGCCGAAGAAGAAGAAGAAGGTCACGGAAAAAGTTTGTCGACGTCGCGGATCACGGTGTGCGTCGTCGAATTTTGGTTCCGGCGTTCTTCGCGTTCTTCGCGTTCTTCGCGTTCTTTGCGTTTTTCGCATTCTTCGCGGGGAGGGTGGAGGCCCAGAGAATAAAGAGTAATCCTCAAAAATAGACATGTTGGTCTATTTTATTAAATCGCCAACGAACGCAAACACGTAAGTAACGACCCATTAAATTCGTTGAATTAATTCAACGAATGAAACAGCCCATTTAATTTACGAAATAAACTGCCCAATTAAATGGTCTGTTAAGAAATTAAAGAAAACGCGTCGGTTGACTTTTCAGTTACTTTGACGGGTTTTCGCGGGTGCGTTACTTAGCGAAAGAAACGGCGGGGCTCGTGAGGGCCCCACCTCAAAAATATCCTACCAAGGGGTAGGGTATTTCCGGATAGCACCCTATCCGCTTTAACTCAGTTCAAGTGGCTTCCAAGTGACTTCCAAGCGGCTTAAGTGAAATAAAATAAAGTTGTCGCACAACCTTTATTTTATTTCCGACTTAAAGCCCAAAATTTTAAAAACCACGGTTGAGCAAACGCAACTCCGGAAGAGGAGTTTCTAAGCAAATACCGGCGCTGCGATTTCATCGGTGCCCTCAGAATTCGATTCCGGGCACCGGTTCAAAAGATAGAAAAACCCGCTCGTCCGTTCACTGAACGTACCCGAGCCAAACTTCGGAAATTGATTCCGGGCACACCGGGCCTCGGAATCTGGTGCCGTCTGAAGCTGCGCTCTTGCAAAATTCCGAAGAAAATTAAGAAAAAAATTTCCTCGAAATTTGCGGGTCTTTACGCTTTTGTATGTTTTCTTTTTCCCATGATATAAAGAAAGGATTTAGGTAAGAAAAAAAGGGGAAGATCTTTATGGGAGATGTTGAAGATCTTTCACCACGATTAGAAAATTATATTCCGAGTTTCCAAAGACACTAAACTATTACGGTCCTTATGTGTGTGTGTTTTTGTTATGTACTAAGTATTCTGCAAAAGTAATCTAATGTCCATGTATGTCAGGCTTTGGGTCTCTACAGTTGGTATCAGAGGAAATGTTTTTTTCAACCTTTAGATACTAGGATGTGAGTACTTTAGTGATATCCCTAGAGATATTTCTATGGTATGTCTAGGGATATCCCTAAGGTTATGTATAAGTATATGTTATAGTACTAGAATTACAGTAACCCAAGATGTTAGATATTGAAGGTACTCCTCCTTTATTGTGTTGTTTTCCCTAGCATGATTTTTTCCTCTCCCACTATTCTTTTTGGGTTTTAGACGATGGATGGAACCTGAAGGAACCGTGTTGATAAATGTAATAGACAATGCAATGATTGTCCTCCTGAACAAACAAATGTTATGAGAGATGGAGTGAGAAATCTTATTTCTATACTTACACAAGCTATGAATCATTCTGGACTTCCAAATGAGTAGAGAAGGGAACAATATTCTATTGAGTCCTTCATGAGGAAACGTCTACCTTCTTTAAGTTGGTCTTCTGATCCACTTGTTGATGAACAATGGATCAGTACTACTGAAAAGATATTTTCAGTTCTTCAATGAGATGAACATGATAAAGTCATCTTAGCAGTGTATCGCTTGGAAGATGATCCTGATCAATGGTGGAATCATATCATGAATACGAGGCCAAGAGATGAAATTGAGTCCATGGAATGGGATGAGTTCAAGAACTTGTTTTTCAATAAGTACTTCCCTCGTATTCTTAGAAAAAAGATGGAGAAGGAGTTTCTTGAACTAAAGCAAAAGGATGATGAATCTGTTGGTATATACGAAGCGAATATTACAGGACCTGCAAGGTATGCATCTGGATTTATCATCCAACCTGAATGTAAAGTTGATCGGTTCTTCAGTGGCTTAAAACCAAATCTTCGAAGGGCATTGGATATAAGAGACTTCAGTAGCTATGAATAAATTGTGCATTGTGCTGTCAAGGTAGACATGGAATTTAGTGTTACTTATCCATCTCATATTTTTGACAAGAAATGAAAGATGGTGTTCAAGGAGAAATCTCATAATAATGTTGAAAAGAAGATGAATGTATCCTTATGCTCATAGTTTGGAAAGAAGTATGGTGGATATTGTCTTAAAGGGAGAAGTAAATGTTTCAAATGTGGAAAGGAAGGTCATCGGGAATATGAATGCCGCAATGATGGGAAGAAGGTATCTAATGATGCAAACAAAGGAAGGGATACACAGAATGAACCTACTACACTTCAATTATTCAAGTGCAAAGAAATGGGGCATTATGATAATAAATGCCCTAATCCAAGGGTTAGTGATGATCAACATGAGAAACCACTTATGGCAAAGGACAATGGGAAGTCACATGCGATCACCATTGGCGATGTTGAATATGACAACAATGTGGTGGAATGATTAAGTGTTTATTTAATGGGGTTCCAAAATAATTTTGTATATAGTATCGTGGAATATTGGAATATCTATGTATTGGTCTATTGTGGTTTTCAATAATTTTATGGTACCAGTATCCATGGAAAGTGATTGAGATATTTTTGTAAAAAGGATGATATGTACATAATGGTGGGATAAGGAAAAAATGAAATGTTTGACAGTATTCATGAGCTCATGATTTATATAAGGACTATGTGATATCATGGTTTGAGTATATAGAATTTTGAGGATTATGTTTTGTGGAAAGTGTAAACTTTTTACTGCATGCATATTTTCACGAAGGTTCAATGGGTATTCATTATTCAAGAGAATACATGATTAAGGTATTCAACAAGATATATCTTATGATATATGGGGGATAAATGATGGCATTCATGTGATTGTTATGTGACATTTCAATAATCTTTTTCATTATACTATGAGCTTGGACCGAAGTATTTTAGATAATCCTAATGATTGGAATGGATTATGTTGGACATAAGTTAGTATTGTTTAAGGATAAAACTTTTTTTCGATATTATGAATGTGATGTTATAGTAATGTAGTTTTTGAAAAATGACTACCTGCAGGATGGGCGACAACCCATCATGTCGGACAATGCTGTGGGAATCGAACCCACAACTGAAGTGCCACAGGCCTTTATCACCTACCACTGGCCAACAGGATGTCCCTGGTTAATGGAAAGTAGTTTTATTTTATTAATCGATATGACTAATAAAGTATAAGTCTATTTTTGGAACGATATTCGATTAATCTCGCCATAATATAGACTTATAACTTTCGCTAACCTTTTGTTTGAAACAGATGGAATGACCCATCATTCTATCACATGATCTGCTAATGCTTCACGAATAACAAGTTCAACTTCATTTATTTATGATATGAAGTGGAAATTGTTCAATTCACGAACAATAGTGAGATTGTACCAAAATCATGTAAGTATTTCTTTTAATTCATCAACTTTAGGGAAATAATCATGAAAACCAAAAAATTTGTCCTAGTGCTCTTATATCTGATAAACTAGATGATACCCTAGATCTTAACAAATTTATGGCATTGTGATTGTTGGAGTTTTTATATCCATGTTCTCTACCACTCTCCATCAGAACATGATGGTTAGATTTTTCTTCCATATCGATATTTTCACCTATGTTCTCCTACGTGGAAACCCAGTGATGAGTTAATTTGGGAAACTGTTACATTTCATACTTTAGTTTTTAAACCCAAGTTTTGGTATTCCTTTTTACGATGTGGGTTTCTATTAATTAAAATTATCCACTAGTAAACCATGTATAACCCCGACGAATTTCGAGGGAGAAATTCACTTTAAGGGGTGTAGAATGTAACACCCCAAGATTTTATGAAAAATATTCTTTTAATTTCATTGATGTCTTCTATTATACACCACACCAAGTTTATCTTGTAATATACGCAACACCGTATTAGCTTGCAGTATACGCAACATTATTCTTGGATCGTGTTACACACAATTTGATGTTCGTTTTATAATAGTCATTCTACGCAACATTCAGTGTGTTTATATATATATATATATATATATATATTCAATATATAAATAAAATATGGTTGGATTCTATTATACGAAACAAAGAAGGATTCTTTCACAACACGCAACCCTGACTTGGCTTACATTTCACGCAATCACGACCTTCCTCGATAGCGTGTGTTGTACGCAATACTGAGTTTTACTTAACAATGATATAGTATTATAATATTTTTATGAACTAGCCATTATGAATATAATTAACTATATTGTGAATTTTATAACATTATTATTAATATTACATATTTTCTAGAACATGGTATGAGAACAAAATAAATTTTTCGGGCAAAATAAGTATTTTTAAAAAAATGCAGTTTTGCAGCATTTTGATTGTGCACCCACATTAAATCCAGTTTTTTACATGTTTATAAGTTCAATTTGACAGAATAAAATTCATCTTCTGAATCTGGATATAAAAATTTACATTGGAAAAAGTTTTGACATTTTTCTCAAAACTTTCATATTTTAATGAATAGTAAAAACACGCTTTATTTTAATTAAAAACAACTTTCTCCATCATAATAATTTATGTGGTTAAATTATAATATTTAATAGTTTTAAATTATAATTAGAATATATTTTTACCATTTAATATAATGTATGTCATTAGAATTTATTTTACCTTGAATTCGTAGGTTAAATAAATTCAACCTTTTGCAATGTTTTAAAGAAAAACCCATTTTCTTTCGACAACATTATTAAAATTAATTTAATTTCTGCACCTTTTCTGTATTGAATTTGGAAAAATTGATTCCATATTTGGAATCAGTGGGACCAAATTATGTTAATAAGAAACTTTTTATTTTTGGGCATTATGAATAGTTACTACGGTAATTTTTAATTACCGCGGTTAAAGGTAAATAGGGTAATTCAAGGTTAAAATAATATTATAATAATTAAAAATTACCTTGAAACTTTTCATAACCTTATTGGATGAGTATTGGACGACCATGGGCATCCTTGGGCCGATTGTGGGACCACAATGAGACACTTGGTAGTGAAAATGACAATTTGGATTAATTAATTTAATGCAAAGACAGAATTAACTTTAACAAAAGGTTTTTAGTAATTAATTTTTATAAGGGTTTATATAAGTTATATTTTAGACTATAAATATTATTTGGAAATCTAAAAATATTCCCTACATCATGGTATTTTTTTCATAATATTTAGACATCAAATGAATTAAATTATTTATGACATAATAATGATGTAGTGTTTCCCTCATTAATAAATTATTTAAATAAATAAGATTATAATGATTAAAATATCATCTAAGACCTGTACAATTCCAATTGGATAATTTTCCTTCAAATATGAGTCATCTTAACTTCGAAATTAATGTGTTTTGGATCTCTTGAAACCAAAGATAAGATTATAATAAAATAATGTTTTCACACATTCCTAAAGAGCATCTCCTCTCCATTATAAAAGGAGACCACTTCTATGAAATTCCCCACACCTGTCAAGCCTTTTGGCTCGTCCAAACTCTTCCCATATAAGCTCCCTACGTCCCTCTCCTCCCCCTTGAAACCTTACATTAGGCAGAAGACTCTCCAAGAAGTCCTTTTGGTTCAATCCAAAGGAAGTTACCAAAATTAAAGGTAATAGTTTCTCTTTAGTTGTTTTCTTTTATTCTACTTCTCCAACCCCTAAACACGTTTTAATCCTTTATTTTGTAACAAAAAAAATATCCTAAATATACTAGGATGTTTTTATTATAAGTATTGGAAATAAACTTACACACACCTCCATCTAATGGATGAAGACCACAATGTTTCTGTGATGGAAAACTAACGCCTCACGAAGCGATGATTGTTCGATTTTCTCCTACCGCCTCTCATGGTGGACATTATGATGGCACTGTATTCGTATATAATATATATTATTTTTATGAATTCCTTATGCTTATTTACTTCCCAATTATATCAAGCATTTACGGTTTCCATAGTTGGTAAATACGATAATCTCATTTGAGGAAGTGCGGACTACCGCCCCCTCAAAGTGATGTGATTCGTTAATACCTTATCTGCGATGTATAAAGAATGTGGTTAATGATATTATATATGATATTATACTGGAATTAGAATATACCTATGTATCATTATGTTTTAATTCCATTAAAATAAGAAATAGAAATGAAATTAGCGTTTATACGTACGTACGGCTTACCGTCACCACGAACGGTGTGTTTCATTTCTTACCTCCATATGATATGTACTATTATAAATGATTGTATATTCTAGATATATAATGAATTTATATGATACATAAATCACGATTTACATTTTTTAAGTAATTAAATCATGATATAAGTAATAATAACATCAAGAACAACAAGGCCAAACACGTATGATAAATAAGTTGATTTTACCCAAAATGCTAATTTATCATTAACTTACAAAAGAATGGGTAATATGAAGTCATAAGTGAACAATATATGATGTCATAAAAATGAATATGGTTCTGAAATAAGTCAATGGCATTATTTAAATCATTATACACGAGGTTCGGACACTTACGAAGAAAATCAGACCTAAGGTATGGGAAAATATCACAATCTCATTTTTATCCGAGATTGTTTATACTTTGGTATTTACTGGGGTGTATTTTATCATCCAAATCCATGTTTCCTCAATATATAATATTTATATCCTTCAACAATATTTTAAATTCAGTTTTACTCTTCGGCGAGTTTTTAGTAAAAGATATGAAAAGAATCTTTTGTCGTTTTTTCGTACGAGGTACTTTTTGACTTTTCCGACAAAAGTACTAGAAGACTGTTTTTTTAACTTATACGGCATGAATGGATTTTTAAAACAGTATTTACAAGATGATTCCTTTACATGTTTTCATGTTTTTTTAATAAACTTATTTTATTTTTAAATTGTAAGACATGTTAAGAAAGGAAAATGTTTTTTGAAGCAGAAAGTATATTTTACTCAAGAATGGAGTTCAAGAGTTTTATCAAAATTATTTTCCATCTAAGATAATATATGGTTCTGCTTCTATCCCTATTATTACATTTATTTGATTATTTTGTGACGTAGTTATTTTTATAAATTCCTTTATCTTATATGAATTGTTTTATGATGTCACGATGTTTACGAATCCCATTTTTATTACATGGGTTATGCTGTGATGTATGATTTAGGATTTTGTGGAACACATAAGAATGGTGTCATTATGAGATGGGTGGGAACTATATATCCCTCCAATTAATTGGGTAAATATTTTATATCTGATGTGATAGACATGGCTGGAATAGCAGGTTAAACTGGTTCAGTGAAACAGGACTGAAACGAGGAGTGAACTCAGTTTAGAAATGGACATTGTCTACTAAGATAGTCTTGGCAATGAGTATTGACTAACAAGAAATTATTCTTTATGATTATGAGTGTATGCAACAAAGATTCATGTTTTATGTTATTATTATTTTTGGGATTACATTTCACTACTATGATTTATCCCATGTTATGAAATTATGATCTCTTTTGCAGGTTAAGATTTCCAAAAGTTATATTCTTATGTATATGATGTGATTGATATTTCTTTTGTTTACCCCTACTAAGCATTTGATCTCACCCTTTGTATGTTTTTTCCCTAGGATATAAATAAAGGTTTTAGGTAAGAAAAAAAGGGGAAGATCTTTATGGGAGATGTTGAAGATCTTTCACCATGATTAGAAGATTATATTTCGAGTTTCCGAAGACACTAAACTATTACGGTCCTTGTGTGTGTGTGTTTTTGATATGTACTAAGTATTCCGCAATGGTAATGTAATTTACATGTATGTCAGGCTTCGGGTCTCTACATTTTATGTTCAATATCAAGAACTCACTTTTATGGGGAATTTTTTTAATAAAATTTCTTAAGAGATATGAGATTCTCACATCAGTATTTATTCTTACACACTTATACCATATTCACCCCTATTTAATTTTTTGTATTGTGTATAATTATAATTTATTTTATTTAAACTTTTTAAATATATATAATGGATTCAAAAATAAATCTTATGTTATAACTTTCATGGGATTATGATTCAAAAGAAAATGAAATTGTAAGGGATTTCAGTAACTCAATCTTTTTTATTTTAGTAACAATGTTTCACCTTAAACTTCTTACTTCTATTCTTGGATTTTTCCATCATAATATATTATATTACTATTTCTA
This sequence comes from Viscum album, assembly GCA_963277665.1. Lineage (NCBI taxonomy): Eukaryota > Viridiplantae > Streptophyta > Magnoliopsida > Santalales > Viscaceae > Viscum > Viscum album. The sequence continues at coordinate 1,511,502,346 of OY728131.1, forward strand.
ATTATCTATTTATATATATATTTTTTATTTAAATATTATTCATCATTAATTTCATCCCCATAAAATTATGACATTGTTAAAAGTTATTCCAATTTAATTAATAATGATTTCTCTTCCATGTAGATATTTCCTCATACCACTAATGTTACCTCTATTTTAAAAAATTCATTTTCTTATAACATGGATCCATCATATATCCACTTCACTATTATCAATGATATTTTTATCATACCTTTTTATGCTATAGGTTTCATGAATTGTATTTTAGAACATTGAAATGGGTTTTCTTCCATGTATTTTTATCTTATCTTTTACTGCACACTGCATTTTGATATCCTTTACTTATTTTCATGATTATTATTAATAATTATATATAAAATTATATGTTTTCCATAGTTTTAATTTTTTCGATTCAAAAATTAATTTCTAATGTTATTTGTAACATTAACTTTTATGAAAATACAAAAAACATTTTCATAAAAATATTTTACAATTTCTATCACATTTTTTTTAGTATAAATAAAGGATTTATTTCCATAAAAAGTATTTTTTCTTAATATACCTCTAATATATCTTATTAAAAATTCTTTTTGACTTATTTAATTTGTGGTTTTATCCGATCAAATTTATGACATCAATTATGGTAATACATTCTATAAATGTTACAAAAACTGTTTTCATTACATGGGTTATTTTTTAAGTGATTAATGATTTATTTCAATTGGCACATGAATGTATGGATGATTTATGAGTGGGGTCTTGTATCAACCTAAAATTAACTAGTAATATATTTTTATAACATGATATAACTATGTTTAGTATAGATATTTTTTTGTTCACAACATGAAGTGTGATCATTTTTTGTGTTCATAACATAATTCATGGGAATCATGAGTTTTCTCATAAAATAATATGGGGACGACATGGGTTCGATCAAAACTTAATGCATGGTAATCATTTTATTGATCATTCTATAAAGATTGGAAATAATAGCTTTATTAACAACATAATGACTAGACATTATGTGTCTCTCACAACATAACCTATTGAAATAATGGCTTTATTTTCAAATTAAGGAACATGAAATATATGTTTTATCACAACTAAAGCATAGATATTTTTTTGTTCACAAATTGATGTGTGGAAAAAAAATTATTCAAAAAACATGGATCATGGTTATTTTGTTTGATAAAAATTTCTATGATGATATTTTCTTCATAATTAATTTTCATGTTATGTTTCCAAGGCATTTAAATTTTTATTCCTTTCATTAATTTCAATGAATCATGATTATTTTCTCATAATTTCTATTATGGTTATATTATGGATAAATGGTCATGAGAATTTTAAAATAAGTTTCTTATATAATTAATCCTAAAAATAACTACACCATATATTATTAGTATTACATGATTATTTAGAGATGAAATTTTTTTGATATTAAATTTTAATTATGTTTATCTTGATTTATCGGAATTTGCATTAAATCCACTATTTAAAGAATGTGTTTTTTGAACTGGACTTGGGAGTGTGGGTTTAGGGTTCCTCAATACATACTTCCATGTAATTATTTCACTTGGTTAAGTATTTTCTTAGACCTTTCCTAACAGATAAACATTTTTATTAGTACCTACTAATTAGTTGTGCTCTGTTTTTTCTGAGACCTGTGCATATCAATATTATTAATCAAGATGGTAAGATAAATATTAATTTCTACAACTAAATTTTAAATGATAATGACAAATAGATTTTATTGTAATGATAATGAATTATTTGAATGGTATAACATTTATTTTACCTTGGTTTGATATGTTGAAAAAATGATATTTTTTTATTTATATTACGGGGTTATTGTTTAATTATTATGAATTGATATAAAAACATGTATGGTTAGTTTTAATGTAAATGGTAGGTCTTTTTACCCATGTTTTGGATGTTTCTAGATTCTGGTGTTGGTGGGATGATATTGGTTTTGAAATATTATCAGGGATGATTCCATGATGGTAAGATTAGGATAGGATCCTTGCTTGGTGTCTGTTTTTCTTGCTTTTTGTGACTAAAATTACATTATACTTATTATATTTTATTTCTTCCTTGAGGTTTATCTAACACATGATATTAGTTATATTGAGTTATATATTACCCAAAATTATGAAATGATAAAGAATTATAAATTAATTTATGGGGATCATTATTAATGGAAGTAATAGTATGTTAAATAAAACTATTGAATTGGTTTAGATGAATCCTATAAGAGAATGAGTTGGAATGATGATTTTTAATGATGAATATAAAATTACATAAAATGTTGATGGTTACTAAAAGTGATATAAATAATTAATAATTAATTAACATAAAATGATTTTTAATAGAACAACAATACAAAATCATGATTAATGATGATAGATTTTGATTCATGTGAACTTAGAGTGATATTATCTTTCTAGTTATTACAAAAAAACTAGTATAATCCCCCATAATTTTTGGGTATGTCTCTTATTAAATAAATTCAGTTTATTTGATATCTTATGTTGCACACAAAATGAAACTTCACTACAAAATAAAATATTATTATAACCTTGACGTTAATTTGGCCAGAGTGAATAGTACTAATAAAATTAAAAATTTAAAAATATTAAAATGTTTTTAAATACATCCAATAGATTCTATATGTATAAGATAGGAACAAAATCCAAAGTTATGTATAAAAAACTATATTTTTCTAAAGGAACTTTTGTCTATATTTAATGATGCTCTTATTTAAAAACTAAAATTTTACAATTTTATAAATTCTACAAGAAAAATAAATATTAGTTCTAAAATACAATATAATAATAAATTTTTTTTGAATATTCGGTATTTTTCTGATATATTTCTAGTTTTGATGAATAATGAATAATACTGGATATTAATTAAAAAAATTTGTGTCTTCTAAACAATTTATAGTGTCAAATGATTTTTTTATTCTTTAATACTCTAATTAGATAAATTTTATATAATTTAATCTCATTTAGCTCACTGAATCCATTTCACATTGAAATTGTTTATAAAAAAATTACAATCATTTGAACGTTTTCACTTTAATAGGCTGTTTCTCACCCCATCAGAGGGATTCATTTTTTTTTTCTAATTATGAGTTTTGAATTTGAAAAAATGGATTACATATGTGAAATATTAAATTAAAAAATTATTAAAAATGTCCCTTTTATTTTTTGGACAATATAAATAATTACTTTAGTAATAGTTAAGGGTAAATCAGGTAATTAGTTGTATATGTTTTTTTACAAATATTAGAAAATTACCCTAACACTTTTATATTTTTTAAAATTTATAAATAAAAAAATCCTTAAGTAGATTTTAAGACCTCTTGGATCTCATTGGATTAAATTATGCCATTTATTGTATTTTATTTTAAGATAATTCAAATATGGAATACTACTATTTTTAAAAAGTGCGAATTTTTTAATATGTGGTTATTCAGAAAGTACCTTTGACAATAAATTTTTATATGAAAGTAAATATTTGTATATTCATCATGATTTTTTTAAATTTTTTATAACTGAATAATTACTTTAAAGTCTTACACAATGATGATGTAGTAATTGTTTTATTAATTAGAATAACAAATAAATGAATGTAAATCATTTAAAATAAATATAATACGAGATAATTAATACCATAAACGAATTTTATATATAAATTTGATGTGTTAGTGATATTTTAATTTTTTTTTGTTTTAAGATGACTTAATTTATTTAATTTTTTAAAATTCAACATTATGAATAGTTTAAATATTGTTAATAATGTTACATTGAAATAAAAAATATTTTATTAAATGATATAAATTTTATTAAAATCTAAAATTATACGAACTAATTTTAATAAGGTTTAAAATGTCTTATTTTATTCATTTACGGTTATTTATCTATTTTATAGTAACAATATTGATCCCTAAAGAGTAAAAATCCATGTTTTCATAGTATGAGTTAAAAAGATTAGTTAACGATTAAATCCAAATAATAAGGTTAATAATGTGACCAAAACATTTCTAAAAATAATTTATCGAGAGTATTTTAACCCATAATTGTCTTATATTGTAAATAACTAAATTTATATCAATTTTTAATTGAATTCTGATTTATATTAAATTAATATTTTCAGGGTTTTCAAAAGTGCCCCTCACATTAATTATAAAAAAGAACCTCCTCCCACACTTATTCACATCACTTTGATCCCTATAGTTAAAAAACCATCCATTATCACTTACAAAATCCTTATACAAATTTTTATGTTTTTATCTTCTAAAAATACATACCCTAAGTCCATTAGGAGAAGTTATAATGGGGCCTCTTTGTAGAAGAGGTAATCGTCTTTACCGACCCTTCCAAAAATATTTATTCTTCTACTTCCTTTTCATGAGTTCTTTACATTATAAAGTAATAAATGCAGTATAATATATATTCTTATATATTATTATGTTTATGGGAAAACAATTTTCCATGATTTATCCATCATATGAAAAATGAAAGCACAACACGTGCGTACGTATGACTTACTTTCTACACATCATTGTGTCATTTTTTTCATCATCACTTTACTTGAATGGTTTTAATGATTGAAATAATAGATATATTTGGTAATTATGAAATTATATTGATTCTAGATAATTAATATTCTATCTACTTCATTTCTCGTTAAATATTAGGGGAATGATACTATCAGTTGTGTGTACGTACAACCCACCATCTCTACGATGTTATGCCACTAGTTTCCATGTTAAACATTAAATATTAATTATAAAAAAATAGTTTTTAGCTATTTTATTTATGAAATTAAGATTATTTTGGAGATGTTGGATATATATACTATGAAATATAACTATTACTTTCTAAAAAAAAGCATGAGAAAACATGACATTTAACACAATAAATAATGAAATGAATAAAATATTATTAATAAATTAATGGTAAAAAATTATAAGGGGATAATTTATGATATCATAAATATTATTATTTTATTTTATGAGTTAATAATATTTTTAAATCCACTATATAATATTTTCATTACAATACATAGTAAATTAAACCTAAGGTTAGGGTTTAATTCCTAATGTCATCATTAATCAAGATTGTTTCTATTTATGTCTACACTGGGGAATACTTCTCTTCAATGCTATAATTTTGATAAAAAAAATTTCAATTTTTTTAATATTATACTATATATATTTAAATAAATTTTCTTACCCATGTTTTAAATTGTTTAAAACCGTTAGAAAGGAATCATTTTGTCGTATCTTAAATGAGGTACTTAATGAATTCCATGAAAAAAATTACAGAAGGAATGTTTTTCTTAATTATGTGACATTAAAATATTATCCCACCATAAATATTCCTTGTTTTTTAAAGTTCATTGAAATGTTTAAAATTTTATTTTCAAATATAATGTTTTAAATTATATTTTTTTTAAATACCTTATTTCAATGTAGGAAGATGAATTTCCCAAAAAAATTAAATGATTTTATTTGACAATTTTTGTATATTTAAATACCATTTTTGAGACTTATAATTATTTTGATTGATCTATTTTGATAAATTATAATATATTAAATTGATCAATTTGTGATCGGTTTGACTAAAATTGTGCGATTTAGATACCATTCATGGTTTATAGTTAATGTATTCATATTTCATGTGCTATCTTTTAATATAAATGTATATGTTGATTATGATTTACCCCTTTAATATAAAGAATGAATTTGAATTATTAGTTTATGTGTGGTTCCTGCTATAGCCCCTCAATTCATCAATAGGTCTCATGAGATAGAATATTTTTTGAATGAGTTAACGTTTTACCCATTAACGCATGCCAGCCATATGGCATGTCAGAAGAAAATTTATTTTCCTAATTCACCACTGAGGCTCACCAGGGTCAAATCACTTGAGGAGTTTTGTATTAGGATCAATCACTAATTCTAATTCATCTAATCTAACTCATTTAGGTTTTTTTGAATAATTATTTAAAAAAAATGGTGTTAGTTTTTCAAAACATGAAATTAAAATAATTAAATGAAAATTTTTGTCATGACTTGACTTTGGAATGATGAGGGAAGGGGTGGAAAAGTTCCCAACCCTTCCTTCCTGAAGACAATGATGAGATAATGACCCCCCTGAGTCCCACCTATAGTAGGCCCTAGAGTAGACACTAACACCAAGGGTATATATTTTCACAATATGTGAGGAATTGCACTTTTTAATTTTAACAATATCATGAGATAAGAGAAACCAACCACCAAATACCATGGTGAAATATGTATAAATATAAACCCAAATCCAAACCCAAATTGATGTTTTAAAAAAACTGAAACAAAAGTACAAGAATCTCCTAATGTGAAATATCAAAAAGGAAAAAGGAAATATGAGCACCAGCCAGTAACAATTCCCACTGTCCAGACTAGTAGTGTCCCACACAGTCTTCAAATACTTCTTGGAATCCTAAAAGTAAATGTAGGGTGAGAATACAAGTATACTCAGTAGGGAACCTAAATCTCTCGTTAACATGTGGGGAGGCATTATAATGCCTCGTGAAAAAATAGAAGTAACTGGACACCAAGCAAGGAAACTAACCACCCAGGCTCACAAGGCACATTCCCCAAATATGCATGACATGTATATAATAGTATATCATATCCTTATAGGTTACCCCACACCACCATCCCACTAGAAATATAGAAATCTTACATGTCAAACCTCCCTCGCAAGTTCCACTTCCATATCCCCCCCCTGACACACATGGGACACAACCATCCATATAACCTACCCACAAACACCTAGGCCCTATAACAACCATTTCCCACACAGTTCTACCCGCACACACCTGGCCTCCACAACAGTCACACATCTCACCCAAAGACACCTAGGACATATACTAAAGAAACCTGGGAAACATCAACCACACCTCTCACCTGAAGACTCTTGAGAATCATACTGAATACACTTGGGAACATTATTCCATAAAACAACTAGGCCTCATATCCATAAAAATAAATTTCCCGAAGGTTCTGGGAAAAAACAATACACAATTCCTGAAGAGTCTTTTGTTAAAGTAACCACCTCTATCCATCACAACCCATGGGAGAGGGAGTACAAAGGAGATAAAGACAAGGGGAAACACCCTCCCCCACATGAGATGATGGTTTTTGGCACTAATTTCTCAACATGGGTGGTGTCCTCTCTAAACATGAATACAATACATGATTATTACTAAACAAGCACTTTTCCCATACTATGAAATCTAAAACAAAGATCCAAGCACGTGAAATAACAATGCTACCCATACAACATGCTCATAACAACAATACCAAAATTCCCCATTAATGTTATCATGTTTGAAAATTTCTAGTTCAACTATTCATTAAAAATTGGGAAACTAATAGGAACAACCATAAGTATGAACAACAAGAAAACATAAACAGAAAAGTAGTGATTTAACATTTGAAAACCTTTGCCACCCTGTAATCTCAACAACACTACCACATAACCTGTATAGGGAACCAAAAACATTCCTCAAACAAATCATTAAAAATAAATTATGAAGTTTACATATTCTACCAACACTAGTCACAATGTTCCTTTTATTCGTTTGTTTAACCGGGGTGATCACACATGGGTTACATTCAGTAGGAATACACTTAAATATCCTGGTATATGTGATTAACATTCATTCATGATTCACATTTTTATTCACTACCATGTCCAGAAAACAAGGCATTACCAGCGTGCAAAAACGGACCACCAACGACCATGATTTTTAGTTGGCTTAATCCTATACAATTCACAATGTAGAAAATAATAATAAAAACATCATCTACCCCCCATCCCCTTCCAATTAATAGTCTTTTATTATATTTCATAAATTTCAGGTTCTAACTAAATCCCATGGAAACATTGTCATACCACCCTACATGATGCACATAAAAGAGAGACGAAGGTATAATTTTATATGTTGATGATCAAGGATTTTTGTTTCTTCCTCATGTGAAGAACTTATATTGTAACATGATTGAGAACTCCCAGTTTCCCAAAAATAGGGGGGTTGAAATATGAGCAGTGAAACCCCTAGGAAGGGATTATTGAAGGAGTGAAAATTGAACCTGTGACATATTGGGAACATAGAAAGGGTTTTAGAATCTCACACTAGGGAACAAGAAGGAAGAACCAATGAAAAAAAATATCTTATCCCTTAATAAGATTTAATAGAGCAAAAATTTAAGATACAATGAATTTTACATTAAACATGGATCACTTCTAACCATGTGGTCTGACCATGTAAATGAATCTCAAGCCTTAAGAAAAATTAATATAGGAGTTATTGCCGTTGAATCGGCTATAGAGTCCTTAAAATGAGGCATTCATTGTATTTTACGTCAATGGAAATGTCAATGTGGAAAAACTATAGGAAGATGGAAACACAATACACAAAAAACGAAATTTGACAATGTGTTGGATGAATCACCATTCTGGAAACCTCCCTCATCTAGAAACACTATAGAACCTCATTGGTCAAGAAACTTCACCAATTTAGAAACACTATAGAACCTCACTAGTTTGGAAACTCTGTTCTTGAATTCAAAATCTTAACAAAGGAAATAGATACTGCTATTAGAACCTCAGTAGTTTGGACTGTTCAGGAATGTAAAACTTGGTAAATGAAATATAGGCTGCTTATTGAACCTCACTTGTTTGGAAACACAGTTCATGAACTCAAAATCTGGAAAAAGAAATAGAGGATTTTGGGAAAACCTCACTGGTCTGGAAACACTATTACTGAACTCGAAATTTGGAAAATGAAATAGGGGCTTTTGTTAGAACCTCACTGGTTTGGAAACACTGTTCATGAACTAAAAATTTTACAAAAGAAATTGAGGATACTTTTAGAACCTCACTGGTCTGGAAACACTCTTCATGAACATAAAATTTGGCAATGGAAATTGAGGCTACTATTGGAACCTCCCTGATCTAGAAACTCTGTTCATGAACTTGAAATTTTCAAAGGAAATTGTGGCTACTGTTGGAACATCGCTGATCTGGAAACACTATTCAGGAAATTGTAATTTGGAAATGGAAATAGTGGCTGCTGTTGGAACCTCATTGATCTGGAAAAACTGTTCATGAACTAGAAATAATGAAAAAGAAATAGAGTCTGTCTTTGGAACCTCAGTGATTTGGAAACACTCTTCATGAACTCAAAATTTGGAAATGGAAATAGAGGTGGCTATTGGAACCTCACTGATCTGGAAACACTATTCATGAACTCAAAAATTGGAAAAGGAAATAGAGGCTGATTTAGAACCTCGCTGATCTAGAAACACTATTCATGAACTAGAAATTTGGAAAAGTGTAGAGAATAAGTCAACATGACCTCCCAGAACACCTCGAACACTAGATTTCAGCAATGTAATGGATCAGAGAGGTTTGGGCCATTACATTAAATACCTCACAATACAATCTCATCCCTAAAAATTCAATGAAAACCCAGAAGAAAAGAGGGGACTGAACAACCACCTCGTAATATACCTCTCAGGGGAAAACCACCCTATGTTGTTCGAAAGATAGAACAAAACTTCAACATCTGAGAACACTCCCTCAAGAGTTATCACATTTAAACAGCTACACCAACCACAAATATCACACTATCAAACACATGGGTCATGGAGTTCCTTTCTACGTGTTAGGATATTATCCTCTTTGGTTGGCACTGTCTAGACCACATGGGTTTAATGGAATCCACTTTAATGCGACCTAATTTTGAGTCAGTTCCTCCCTTCCCCACACATTAAGACACATCACACACATCAAGAGAACTAGAGAATACACATTCCCTATCCAAACATGTCAAGCATAACATCACATCAAAGGTACATAAATGAAAGCATCAAAGAAAATATCCACACAAAAATTTAAAATAGCTCTGGGTACTACACATGCATCTGGGAATCCCTCTCCCAAGTACTATCCTCAACACAAACATGCCACAAAAAGCAAAAAACAAAGGGAATATAATACCCATGAAACTCCTTCTTCGTGCAGTCCTAGATCACTACCAACCACTCCTCAAAGGTCGAATCATCGTTCGATCTTGATCCAATCTATAATGTGTGATACATCATGAAGATAACAATAATGGTTTGATACATGGAAAACATCATGTATCTAGTTAATTTCTAGGGGAGGTGCTATCTGACATGCCACAACTCCAACACAATCTAAAACCTTGAATGGTCCAACAAACCATGGAGAATGCTTACTCTCACGATCGAACCATCACTGACCATGATGGGGGGAAACCTTTAAAAACACATGGTCTCCGACCTCAAACACTAATGGCCTCCTCCTATGATAAGAATATATCTTCTACCATTTCTGGGATATATTAATCCTCTTACACACAATCTGAACATTCTCTGTGGTTCTTTGCACCACCTCCAACCCAAGAACACATGCCTCACCAACCCTTGTCCAACACACAATTGAATGAAAAGGCCTTCCGTACAAAGACTTGAATGATGTCATGCCAATGGTAGAGTTGTAGTAGTGTTTGTAAGAAAACTCTACTAGAAGCATGTTTCATATCCATGATTCCCCAAAATCTGGAACACATGCCCGTAAAATATCCTCCAACATCTGCATAGTCCGATCTATTTTCCCATTTGTCTAGGGGAGGAAGGTAGTTCTAAGGTGTAGTTAGGTGCCAAAAGAATATTGTAATCTCCTCCAGAATCTTGGGGTAAACCACGTATCCCGGTATGAGAAAATGGACCTTGGATCTGTATGATACCACACCCCCACATCTATATACCTCTATGCTAAGACACTCAGAGGGATCGACTCCTTGATTGACAAGAAGTGAGATGATTTTGTCATCTGATCCACCACTACGTAGATATCATCGTATCTTCCCTGATTACTTGGTATAACTATAATAAAATCCATTGATATGTCATCCCACATCCACTTGGGGACATCTAAAGGCTGCCAAAAACACCCAGGAAAACAATATTCAACATTTACCTGCTGACACATCATGCACTTTTCCACAAACTCTGCCACTTCCAGCTTCAACCTGAGCCACCAAATCTATCCCCTCAAGCCTTGGTACATCTTGGAAACTCTGGGGTGTACCACATGGGCTGAGATATGTAACTAAAGAAGAAAATCCCCATGCATCACCTCTAGAACAAAGAACCATCAACAGAAAAGCATCTGATTCTTACCATCCTCTGTCCTCCCTTCAGGAGAATTGTCTTGGTCAACGTGATCACACATCACTTCATCATCTAAGTCTTTCCAAAAAGATTTCTCCTCCTTCCACATTAGTGATTACTATTCCATCATCTAAAAAAATCATCCTCGAACACCATCCTCCCTTGCATCTAGGTGCAAGGAATCCAATTCTCCAATTTCTCTTTAAGTATCTGCATACTCTCGAACTACTTCCTTCTGCCATTTTCTGCTTAAGGAATCATCCACAACATTCCCCTTACCTTCGGTGTAAATGAACTCGAAGTCGTAGTCTTGCATAAAATATATCCACATCCACTTCCACAAATTCAGATCCCTCTGGGAAAAGATATAATTTAACCACTTGTGACCGGTGAAGATCACAAAGTGCTCCCCAATTCGGTAATGCGACCACAACATCAATGCGAACACTTCTGCTACAAGCTCCAAATCATGGGTGGCATAGTTACGGTCATGAGGACATAACTTCCTTGAACCATAAGAGATAACTACCTACTGATCCATCAATGCATATCCCAACACAAGACCATAAGCATCATGTAACACCTCAAATAAAACTCCTTCCTATGGAAACCTGAGCACTGGGGTGATGACTAGTTTCTCCTTTAAATAGATGAATGCTTCCTTAAACTACTTGCTCCACATTAATGATTGGTCCTTCCTAGTCAAATCCATCAACGAAGCTATAACTCGAGAGAATTCAGGAAACAATATCAGGTAATATCCTTCTAAGCTCATGAAACTACAAAATTCTGCCACATTCATGTGTGTTACCCAATAAACAATTTCCTATACATTCAATGGGTCCACTAATACCCCTTGATGAGACACCACATTTCAATGGAAGTTCACTTCTCATGTCATGAACATTCACTTGGACAACTTTTTATTGAGATGGTGGCATCGAAAGTCCTCCAAGACTATCTTGAGATGCTCAACGTGCTCCTCTTCTGAACTAGAGTAGATTAGAATATCATCAATGAAAAACAATGAATACTGGGTCCAGAAACTCATGGAAAATATAGTTTATGAGGCTCATGAACACAACTACTGCATTCGTGACACCAAACGACATATCTATGAACTAAATGTGCCCGTACCAGCACCTCAAAGCCATATATTCGAAATCTCCCTACTTCCCCCTCATCTAGTGATATCTAGACCACAAATAATTCTTAGAGAACCATCCTGCTCCCATTAATTGGTCAAAGATATCATCTATCCTTTGGAGAGGATAACAGTTCTTGAATGTTACCTGATTCACCCTCCGGTATTCTATGCACAACCTGAGACCACCATCTCCCTTCTTCATAATCAAAAGCAGGGCACCCCGTAGCAACATGCTAGGTCAGACAAAACCATTATTAATTAGAACGTTAATCTGAAGCTGCAACTCTCACAACTCAGAAGGTGCCATTCGATAGGAAGCCATCAAAACCTGAAGGGCTCAATGCTGTAAGTCTATCCCAAACTCAACGTCACATTGTGGGGCTATAGTCACAACCTCTTTAGGAAAGACACACAGAAATATCCAAAAAACCCCAAAACACCCACCATCTCTGCATCTTCCAACTCCACTAACAATACAAACAACATAGAAGGATCTATATGCTGACTTTGTATTTGAAAACTACGATCACTGACAAAAGTCGTACGTGGATATTCCTCATCAGAAAACATGAATCTTATTGAGATGCAGTTGACAACATCACACACAGAGAACATCTAGATGAATCCTAGAATGACATTGTACGACTACATCTACCACAATTGATTATCCCTACTAGACTGATGTGGCCCTAACATCAATCTACATCCCTGGAAAACATAAAAAACATGTCTGAACTCCAACTGGTGTACTCAAAACCAAGGGAACCTGAAGTCTTTATGCATCCATACGTAGAGTATGGGAACGATCAGGTGTAACCAAGGTATGCGAGGTGCTTGAACCAAACAAATCCTAAACAAGAGTTCTGAACAAATAGATCGTACCTCGAATGACCTCTGGCCTTACTAGCATTGCTAACTCTATAACGTGCAACTTTCTGGACTAAGCTCCTCTACCTCTCTTATATCTACCACCTCATCAGCCACACCTTGGTCAAGGACCTTAAGTAGCACACTGAGGTTAGACTCCCCCCATAATGCCTGCCCTCTGAGGAGAAGAGTCCTACTGCTGAAAATGACTCACCATCAACTCATGTTGAAGAGGTGGGTGCTGGAGCTTCCCACCCCCACCCTACTGACCTCATGTTTGGCACAGTCTCTGAATGTCCCCGAAATCTCCATTTGGAAAACTTATCAGTACTGGGACTCTAGGAAAAGGGTTAGGGCCAGAGTATTAAAACTACAACTGCTAGGGAATACTCCCCACTAGTCAAAACCTGGAAGGCCCTATTGTTGGATATATGTTGCTGACTACCTTTCCCTTTGGTGAAACTGACTCGATCCCCTCTCGTGATACACCTCCTCGCAAATGAATCCTTTCCACCGCCAAATTATTCTTATGTACTTCCATGTACTTTGATAGGGTAATGTGAGTAACAACATACTAAAGCGATGGTCGAAGTGCCTTCTCTAAACGTCTTTCCTGAGACTCTTCATCTAGAAAGTGGTTCGGAGAAAAACATATGAGATCCTGGAACATGATCCCCAATTCCATCACTAATATACTTACTTGATGAAGGAGTGAAATTCATGTCTCTTCATAGTATTTTCCATAGAATAAAGGAATTTATCTCAAATCACCTTCATGAAAATGGACCACAAAACCTTTTTCTCTATTGTTTCCCTGAGGTAGAGCATACACCAATGACGCACCACTCCACTCATCGAGTTGGCAAACAAATAGGTCCCAGTAATCCCTCATATCATGGATAAGAGTAAAGTATATCCCCATCTACTCAATCCAAACTTCTGTTTCTACATTGGAGATGCTACCCTCTTACTTCTGTATGGTCTATCACAAGATAGAATGTAGAATCTACTGCCACCTCTCATCCTACTCCTCTCGGTCATCCCTCTACTGATCGGCCAGAACAACCCACTGTGCCTCAACTAACCATGTCACATGTGGATGATGTCTGGGTTCCATTATTATAATGTAAACAAGGAATACCTAAGCCTGAGTAACAAGAAATTTTACTTTATATTTTTTCATCCTGTTATAACATTTTCTCCAAAAGACACCCCAATTCACATAAGAACACAATTCATTATGATTCATTTACCATTACTAAGGTTTCTACCCTACAATCAATGTATTCTCACATGGCCAGTCTATTGGCTCATATTCCTTTAATCGAATCACAGGTGGCCCTAAAATCATGTTTCCTAGCCGATCTTCCCTGGCCTATGTCAGACACCATGATTTCCGAGCACTGTCACCCTACCATCCCATTCTATTCTCACTGTTCCTAATTCCAGACTCTATCCTATCTCTCATCCATCACCTATGATACCATTGTTTCATGACCCGTCTTTGGAAAGATGAGGGAAGGGGTGGAAAAGTGCCCCGCCCTTCCATCCTCAAGATGAATACGAGATAATGACCCATGAGTCCTAACTCCAGCAGGCCCTGGAGTGGTGGCTAGAACATAGGAAATATGTTTTCACAATATGGGACGCATTACCCTTTTTTTATATTAACAATATCTTAATATAAGATAATCCAACCATGAAACACCAAGGTACAATAAGTATAAATATAAACCCAACGCCAAACCCACATGAAGGTTTAAATAAACTGAAACAAAAGAACAAGAATATCCCAAAGTGCAATACCAAAATGGAAAAGGGAAAACTGAGCAGCAGTTGGAAAATTAAGCACCGACCCATAATAAGTCCCAACGTCTATACTATTAGGTTCCCACATGGTCCTCAAATCCCTCCTCAAATCATAACAGTAAATGTAGGGTGAGCATACAAGTATACTCAGTAGGGAACATAAATCTGTAATGAACAAGTCGGGAGGCATTCTAATTCCCCATGAAAAATAGATGTATCCAGACACTGAGCAAGGAAACTAACCACTGAGACTCACAAGACACACTCTCCAAATATATCAATCCATGTATATTGTAGTATAACACATCATTATAGGGTACCTTACACCACCCACCCACAAGTCATCTAGACATCCTACGCATCAAACCTCCCCCATAAGTTCCACGTCCATATCTCTCTTGCACACACCTTGGCCACAACAATCAACATATCCTTCCCGAAAAAACATGGGCCCAATCACAACCATATCCCACACATTTCTACCCACACACACCTGGGCTCCACAATCTTTACAAATCTCTCCCTAAGACACCCGAGCCTCATCCTAAAGACACATGGGAAACATCAACCAAAGCTCTCACTCGAAGACTTCTGGGCCTCATCCCAAAGACACATAGGAACATTCTTCTTGAAATCTCCTAGGCCTTATATCCATAACAAAAAAAATTGATTGATGGTTCTGGGCTAAAACAACACACCATGCCCAAAGAGTCTTAGGCTACAGTAAGAACCTCAGGCCATCACAGCCTCTGGGAGTGGGAGAAGAAAGGATTTAACTACCAGGGGAAACACCACCCCCCATGAGATGGGGCTATTTGGCACTAAGTGCTCAACTTGGGTGGGTGAACTATAAACATAAAGAAAATACATGATTAATACTAAATAATCACTCTTCCCATCATATGGTTTCTAAAACAAAGATCCAAGCATGTGACACAACACTTCTACCCCTAAGACATGCACATAAGAACATTCCCAAAACACCCCGTTCATGTTATAATGTTTGAAAATTACCATTTCAACTACTCCTTCTCTACTAGGCAACTAACAGGAACAACCATAAGTATGAACAATAACAAAAGAGAAATAGAAAAGCAGTGATTTAATAGTTCATAACCAGTTCAACCCTATGATCTCAACAACACCACCACATATTCTATGCATGTCACCAAACAAATTCCTTATACATATCATTAAAAAATGTTATTTAGTTTACATATTTGACCAGAACTAGTCACCACGTTCCTCCTTTTTCGTTTGTTTAACCAGGGTGATCAAAAAGGGGTTACATTCATCAAGCATTCACTTAAACATCTAGGTATATGTGATTAACCTTTATTGCATGCTGCACTTTTTTATTCACTACCATGTCCATAAAATAGTACATTACCATTGTGCAAACAATGACTACCCATGAATATGATTTTCAATATCCTTAAGTATATATAGATCACAATGTATAAAATAATAATAACAACATCATCTTTGCCCCATCCCCTTCCATTTAGAACTTCTTATTATCTTTGTTAATGGTCAGGTTTCAACTCAGTCTCGTGGAAACATTATCATACCCACTCCACATGATGCATGAAAAATAGAGACGATTGTAGAATTTCATACCTTGATGATCAAGGATCGTCATTTCTTCCTCACATCAAGAACTTATATTGGTACTTGATCGATACCAATCAGTTTCCCAAAAATTGGGGGTGCAATATGAGTTGTGAAACCACATGGAAGGGATGATCTGAGGAGTACAGATTGATCCCACATCTTCATGGGGTATAAAATAAGGGTTTGATTGTCTTTCATAAGGGAACAATAAGGAATAACTAATGAAAAACAATATCTTATCCCTTAATACGATTTAACGGAGCAGCAATTTAAGATACACTAAATTTTACTTTAAAACATGATCACATTTAACCACGTGGTTTGACCAAGTAAAATCATCCCGAGCCTTATAAAAAATTAATATAGGAGATATTGTCTCTGAATCAGCCTCCAAGTCTATAAAATAAGGATTTAAATGAATTTTATGTCAAATGAAAAGTCATATAGGGGAAACTATAGGAGGTTTAAAACACTATACACCAAACATGAAATTTGAAAAAGTGTTGGATGAATCAGCCTTCTGGAAACCACACTAGTCATGAAACACTCCAGAACCTCCCTAGTCTGAATGCCTCCCAGACCAGGAAACACTGTAGAACCTTATTTATTTGGAAACCTCACTTGTCTGGAAACACTATAGAACCTCACTGGTCTAGAAACATAGTTCATGAACTAAAAATTTGGAAAATGAAATGGAGGCTTCTATTATAACCTCACAAAATTGGAAACACTTTTTATGAACTCAAAATTTGACAAAGGAAATAGAGGCTCCTATTAGAACCTCACTGGTCTGAAAACACTTTTAATGAACTCAAAATTGGGAAAAGGAAATAGAGGCTGTTCTTTGAACCTCAATGGTCTGGAAACACTATTTATGATCTCAAAATTTGGAAAAGGGAATAGAGGCTACTATTATAACCTCACTCGTCTGGAAACACTGTTCATGAGATAAAAATTTGGCAAATGAATAAGAGGCTTCTGTTAGAACCTCACTGGCCTGGAAACACTATTCATAAACTCAAAATTTGGCAATGGATATAGAGGCTACTACTAGAACCTCACTGGTCTGGAAGCACTATTTATGAACTCAAAATTTGGAAAAAGAAATATATACTGCTATTAGAACCTCCCTAGTCTGAAAAAACTATTCATGAAATAAAAATTTCTAAAAGGAAATATAGGCTACTGTTGGAACCTCACTGATCTCGAAAACAATGTTCCTAAACACAAAATTTGGAAAAGAAAAATGAGGCTGGTGTTAGAACCTCACTAATTTGGAAATAGTATTCGTGAACATGAAATTTTTTAAATAGAATAGGGGATATTGTTGGAACCTCACTGATCTAGAAACACAGTTCATGAACTAGAAATTTGGAAAAGGAAATAGGGGATGTTGTTGGAACCTCACTGATCTGGAAACACTGTTCATGAACTCGAAATTTGGAAATGTAAATAGAGGATACTATTGGAACCTCAATGATGTGGAAACACTATTCATGAACTCAAAATTTGGAAAAGGAAATAGAGGATACTATTGGAACCTCACTAATTTTGAAACACAGTTCATAAACTATAAATTTGGAAAACAATTCGGAATAAGTCACCTTGACCTCCCAGAATACCTACCACACTAGATTTTTGCAATGTAATGGCCAATGAGATCCAGGAAATTACAAATTTATGTTTATATGTATATGTAGATGCATATAGAATGAAATTAGGTATGAAAGAACATAGTCCTATGGTTAGATAACATGGGTTCGTTTGTTTTTTATTTATTTTTTAAACTCTATTTTATAATTATTTTAGTGAAACCTCAATAATTAATAACTTTCCACTGATTTATTGAGTGTGTGATTTTAGTGTGCCTCTAGAATGCGAAACCACACCACCTCGAATAGGTAATAGTATAAGACCTCAACCAAGAATGTTATTTCTAAAAGGCATGACTCCATAATATGCCATTTCATCCCCTATAGAATCCCCAAATACATTATATGAAAGACTTACCTATGATATGGGATGGAAAATGATTAATCAAGGAAAATAAATGGAATTTAAAATAACACCTTGGTTGATGACCATTTCACCCCTGCAATACCCTCACATCCACCACAAATGGATTTAATTTTTTTTTGAATTGATGCAAAATAACAAAGAACACCATGAAACACCCCCAAAGGACATGTCTCAGGCAAGTCACTTTCCATTGTGAAGTGAAAGGATATCACATTGGATGATGATAGAGAGGGAAAAATTAGATTAGGGATGGAAGAAGAAAGGTGGAACACATTAATAGAAATATGAGTTCATTACATGGGAAAACAAAACTAACATAAATATAAAACAAAATAGAAATTCTAAATGGATCCTTGGACTCCTCTCATTATTTATTTAGATGAATTGGGGATTGAATGAGATGATTTTTTAAAGAGGATCTCTTCCCCTTATAGGTTAAAATCTATCCTCCAAAAGATATATCCTTTTTGATCTATAAAATGGATGATTCACACATTTTATCCTTCATAAACATTGTTCAGGATTTACTGCTCCATTCACCCTCAAAATTTCAGATAAATTGGCCACTATATATTAGAGTTATGAATTTTTTAGTGGCTGTTACATTTTATGGATGAAGGTTCTAAGATGTTTTTTTGAAATAATTTCATTAAATTCCACCTTGATGATATCAAAAAATCCTGAAATTTAATATACTAATTCATATATGAGTTCTCATTCCATTACAGGTAGAATCAACTCAATTGGAGGTGTGTAGGACAAGTTTTACTTCGATTGAATATGTGGGGTATACAATGTACGCCCAAAGAATTGTTCAACTTGATGTATTTTTAGGCATCCAGATGCTCGAATCATCCACTGGTCTAGAAGGAAAAGATGAAGGAAATAAATCAAAGATTACAAAAAAATCACCAAATTTGAAATTACATTTTTTAATAAATGACCAAAATAGTATTGTGGTAAAAATCTATCAAAATTGCAAAAATAATCACATTTCACTATTTTCCTAATAACACATCATAAATCAAAATTGATTCATATAAGATAAAATTTATAAATTAGGAGGGTTAGAAAATTTATATTCATATAAAAAATGTGGAAAATTTTATCTCCATAAATTTTGTACACTTAATCCATGAACTTCCTCAAGCATAAAATCTCAACATAGAATTGTGAGGACAATAATGCTGCCAATATTCAAATACCAAAGTAATAAATTCAAACAATTTTAAATGTTAAATCAAATTTTAAAAAATCTACATGAATTATAAATTTAATTTATCATTTTCAAAGAAATAATTAATTCATGTATTTTACCTTTCCTTTTTTATGAATGATTAAACGACTCCTTTCATTCATTCATGATACCTAATTCATTATTATTAAAGAAGCCAATTCATTATTTAACTCAATTTTGATTATTTTCCACCACCACTCAGGATAAAATTCAAGTATATTTATTCTCTTATAATGATAATATACTCCTTATCCATAGGCTTGAAAATGAACTATTTTCTCCACTTTTTAATGAAAAAAGACACATAAAATTAAGAGGAATTTTAGATAAAGGTTCAAATTACTCTTAGGCTTATGGCTGGTATGATATTATGTTTTTAAAAATTGAGGCTCAAGTAAAAGGTTTATCTCTTAGGTAAAATAAATGATATCAAAAATAAATGTGTAATGAAATTACCCCCTTCAAAGTAGCAACTCCCACTTCCTTAAACTCAAAGTAAGATCATACTTAAATAAAAAATAATGAATGATTTGTTCTCCCTCTTGAATATTATTTTTTCTTTTGTAATTTTTTTGAAAATTTTTATTAGATAAATACTCACATTCATCACCTAACTATATATGATCAGAAAGTCATCGATTTGGAAAATGGTGATTTTTGGTTCTCCTGAATCACAACCAATTTTTCTCATCTTTTTTGGATTATTTTTGACTTTTTTCGTCATTTTTTAATTCAATAGGGGAAAAACATTAGTACAATGATTGATTCCTAAAACATTTAAAATTCCCATAATAGAACCCCATTCTTTTTCCTTAAAATTTAAGTCATCCCTTAAACCATGACTCCCATAACCCCCCCACAATTTAACATAAAAATATTATGCAAATACCAAGAGTAGGGTAAGAATGTATAAAAATTCCTTGAAACATGTATCATTCCTATAATGTTCATTTATGGTCTCAATGTGATAAAATAAGGATCGATGTAAATGTGGTCTTTAAGTATAAGGGATTTTCAAAAGATGCCACAATATTTTTAAATGTGTTTTTGTACAGTCCTAGCTTCGACAAGTTTAAATTCATGTTATGTAATGTGACGAGTCCAAAAATCACTCATCAAATATGCTCAAAATAATATAGAAAGTACTTGATCTAGAAATAATCATGGAAATGAAACATATGATATTTTACAATCTGTTAAGGCATGATTAATAATAATAAATAAATTTATATAAATTTTAGAAATTCAAATCCTGAAAATTGGTAGGGAAATTTCATTTACATATATCGACTAATTCTCTCAAATCAAGAGTCATTATTTCAATATTCATGATTCATTTTAATAATCCAATTATCAATTTTAATCGTTCAATCTCATTAACAATGAAATCTATAACACGACATCACTAGATTTATACTAAATTCACATCTCATAGGTAATTCAAATAAATAATGAATTCAAGTGTGGGCATGCAACTTCCAGATTATAGCCCAAATCAGGATTGAATAAAAAATTTAAGTATAGTAAAAAAAATATTAAAAAAAATTCTCCCTTTTAAAATGATGTTTAGTCTTCTTCTTTAACTGGTTTGAGGCTGAATTCTTCCATTATGATCCAGTAAAAAAGAATTAAAAAATTAATCATGAAGATCACATCATTAAAGATAAAAAATATAGGATGATGGGGATATATTCTATAATAGTTCTAATCAAAATCTAAATTCTTATAAATCATGAAAATCTAAATCTTAATATGATCCCACATGTGGGGCTTGGATTTTTACTACCTCTAGATTGTAGAAGCTGCTGTTATCCAAGTTTTGATGGTGGTTTGGGCTTCTTTGATATTAACCAACACATGTAGAGTTTTCCAACATCTACTTCTTTATTATTTTTTAGGATAATTCCCCATATATTGTACACTAGATACACCCCTTCAAAATGTAGTACAACATTCATGGTAGGGGTAGGATGATGTATGGAATTTTCTCATTCTTCATTGTTACTTGTACAACATATACTTCAAAATATAGTGGTATCTCAAAATGCGATTCAGGAAAAGAATAATCAATGGTAGATTAAATATTTAAATATGAAAAATTAATATCAAAATCTACTATTTTAATATAGGTAACTTGTAGATTTAATACGTTAATAGAGCCACTGGGATCTCTTCTTGTACTCCCTCTAGTAAATGTTCAATGTATTCAGGGAGCTCCAAGTGTTCCTCAATATCTGTATCTTATTTTTTCTTTATCATCCTCTAGGGAATAGAATGAATTTACCAAATATAAAATTTGAAAACCATAAGTAGTGATACTCAAATCAGATTGAATTAAAATAGAATATATAGTGTTCAAGAAAGGATCATATCCCTGAGTTGGTTTTTGTTCAATCACTTCTTCATTTGGAAGTTCTTTAGAGATTTAGATACTGGTTGGTTAAGGTAGGTATTCAGGATCATCGTCCTTGAGTTTGGTATAATATTCATTGATGTCTTTAGTGAAATCAAAAAATAAGATTGGAACTAACTTATTGGGCTTGAATATTGAAAATTCAATATAAAGTTCATATATCATGATCAAAAGAACTTGTGGTGAGATCCATTATTGTTGGACCTTTTGAAAATGTTTGACCATTATCATGAGAGAATCACCCCTTCATGGGAGTTCCTCCTTTGTATAATCTACTTGATATTCTTTCACATGATATTAATCATTCTATAAATTGATAAAATGGTAGTTTGAAAATAGTATGGGGAAAAAAATTTAGAAATTGTTTTAATAAATAAAAATAGAATTTTTTTTACAAAAATCTGAATTTTGAAAAAGTAATCAAAATAACTAATTATCTCTCCAGCAATGGTGCTTGTTTTGACGCACACCTATCACAGGGAATGGAGGAAAAGAAAATTTATTTTCCTAATATAGCACAAAGGCTAACCATGGTCATCTCACTTGAGGTGCATTTCTGTGGGTTCAATCATTAATTATAATTCACCAAATATAACTCCATTTGTAATATTTATTGAAAATAATGTTTTTCTTTTTAAAAAAAAGAAATTAAATATTTAAATGAAAATTATAAATCCAAATTAATATTTAGATGCAAACATAATTAAAATAGGGAAGAAAGAACTCGATATTATGGTTATATAACACTGGTTCATTAGTTATTTATTTGTTTTCTAAATTATATTTTATAATTCATTTAGTGAATCCTCATTAATTAATTAGTTTCAATTGATTTATTGAGTCTGTGATTTTTGTATGCCTCTATCACACCTTACCTCACCTCCCCCAATAGTCAAATTGGATAACACATCAACCAATAATGTTATTCCTAAAATACCTGGCTCCACCATATGCTATTTCACCACATATAGAAAACCCAACACTACTATATGAAGTGTTTTCCTAAGACAAGGGAGGAAAAATTATTAATCGTGTAAAAGGAAATGGAATAGAAATTAATTTCTTGGTGGACGCACACCACACTCTTGTAATACCCTCACATCCACCAATAATAGATTTAAAACATTTGTAATTGAAGTGCAATAACAAATAACACCATGAAACATTCCATATGAAAAACCCTAGGGTTAGTTACTTTCTATTCCGAAATGAAAAGAGATCATAATGGAAGATGGAATAGAGAGAAAAAATAGACTAGTGATAGAGGAAAAAAGTTGAAGAATTTAATAAAAATATTAATGAGTTACATGGGAGAAGAAAATGAAATCGAAAATAAAACATTATATAAATCCTAAATGGACCATTGGCCTCATCTCCATGGTTCATCAAATGGTGGGGGGGGAATGGAATGATTTATAAAGGAGGACCTCTCCTCTTTTTATAGGCCAAAATATGTCATTCGAAAAAATAGAATTTTTTATACATTAAATAGATTATCAATTCATTTTATCCATTATAAAAGTTTTTCATAATTATATCATCCGTTTAACCTCAAAATTTTAGCTTAATTATCCATTTTATGCAGGAGTTGATAATTTTTTATTGGCTATTACGTTTTCTGGATGAATGTTATTGGAATATTCCTTCAGAATATTTCACACAAAGGACATATTGATTATCACAAAAGATCATTAAATTAATTTTAAGAATGCATCTATGAGTTTTTGTTTTCTATTGCAGGTGGAATCCCCTCAATTTGTGGTGTAAAGACCATGTTGTGCTTCTGTTATAGAGGTGGGGTCTACACTATGCACCCAAAAAATTGTTCAACATTATTGGGTTTTAGGTCACTAGATAATCGAATCAGACCCTAGTCCAAAATAAAAATTTAATGTAAATAAATCAAGGATTACAAAAGAAGAATCACTCAATTTTAAATTATATTTTTATAAAAATGACCAAAATACTGTTGTAGTAAAAATCTGTGAAAAATTCTGAATTGAGCACTTTTCAATTTTTTTCACAAAACACATCATAAATCCAAAATTGATCCATATAAGCTCAAATTGATAAATTGGGAGGGTTAAAAAAATTCAAATTAATATAAAAAATTCGTAAAATATTATCTCTACAGCCCATTTATGTATGGTTTCTGGGATAAATCCTTAATAGTTTGTTTATGATGTCCCACATTATTTATTCACTCATTATGAGATTGGTTATTGGTTCCCATGTGAGAATCTAATTAGTTTTTATATATATGTATAATCTTTAGATTATTTTATTATGTAAATAATTGATATAAAATCATTCCTACAATATTATGGTCATGTTATTAATAAAATTCCTTTTGTCTCAATAAATTACCTTTATATAATTGTTTATGCTTATTTAAGCTATCTTATAATGTATACAAACCATTACTGATAACCTGAGATCACCCCCTTTATGATGTTTCATTTTTTACCAGGATTCTAAGAACAATTTTTTGATGGATATGATCGGTAAATCTAGGATAATAGGTGTGTTCCAATGGAGGTACAATGTTGTAATTTTATTTCATGTTGTATTTTAAGATTTACATATGTAACTAGTTTTTTCAAAACTACTAAACTACTGGGTCCTTTGGGATGCAATCACTTGTTCCTAGTACAAATTTAAAAAAGTATCCATAAACTCTGTGCTATTAAGGTCTGGGGTATTTATAGTTGGTCTCAGAGAATGTTTTGTAGATCCTTTGGAGACTAGATTTTAAAAAATATAGATTAGGAAAACATATCCTTATAACAAACATATAATATTCCCAATGTAACAAAGCTTATTATTTTGAGATTATTCATTAAAAAAATTTCAATTTATTTTTAGTGTCCTAGTCATTCAAAAATATAGATTATGACTCATAACCTAATATAGTTTATGGTGTTATTTAGAAATGGGACCTCGAAGAAGGTGTAAAAACCATATAAATGCACGTTATCCAAGTAGGTATATCCCTCTTATGAAAGATAATGATGTTGGAGAAGGAGATTAAACTATTGATGACCAACCTATAACTGTACTGGGACAACTAACTTAGTTTATGAATACATTACCTATATATAGTAACCTATTCCATAATGTCGAGGAACAATGTTATAATTCTTAATGAGACAACAACCTCCATCATTCAATGTGACTATAAATTTATTTTGTATCTGAGAAATGGATACGTTCCCTGGAGAAGATATTTCTCTATTTAGGAAATAAATAATGGGGGAAAATTATCATGGATGTTTACCATTTCTCAGAAGATGTGTATCAATTACGGCCATTGATTTAATAAACGGTGGATAAAGATTAATTAAAAACATATAATATAAAGATTTTAATGAACTATTCTTGGAAAATATTTCCCCCACAAACAGATATAGATATATATAGAATATTCTTGCATCTAAGGAAAAAAATAAGATGCAAATATTGATAAATATGAAACCAACAT
Organism: Viscum album; assembly: GCA_963277665.1. Classification (NCBI taxonomy): domain Eukaryota; kingdom Viridiplantae; phylum Streptophyta; class Magnoliopsida; order Santalales; family Viscaceae; genus Viscum; species Viscum album. The sequence goes on from OY728131.1 coordinate 1,511,528,193, forward strand.
TATAAGGCTATAAAAGAATGTTATTTGTTAACTACATAATCCAATGTGAAATAATATTCTATTCGTTGAAGGGAATAAACAAATTCTTAGAAGGGACCCAGTATCCTTGAAATTCTTCTAACATGAAGATATTATGTCACGTACTATCAAAAGAGAGAAGTAATTCTCAATGTCATATGGGTTTGGAGGGAACTGAGATATGAATAGGGATTTAGATTACTCTAGAAAAGGATATAAGGAAATGTGGAAGAACATATGGGTTTAATTATATCCTATAATAAATGTGTAATGAAATATCATGGAATATTAATATTTGGAATGAAATATTGTTACACGTGTTGAGTAAAAAGAAACTAGGACCATTATTTAAAGGGGAAGAAAGAAGCCGATAATGTTCAATGAGTTAGTTATAAGATGTTGTGACACTATTCTCATTATTATCCTAGTATCCAAGGGAACTTACCTCAAAAAAGGGAACTGAAAAAATTCCAAGCTTATGCAGTCAAAAATGTTGAGGTTGTAGTTCCAAATGATGTAGTGGAGGGTATATTAATCAAATATTAAAATTTATATAATTAATTATTTAACATAATATCCTTTAATTCTTTTATATCTTTCTAGTATTCCCAGAGAATTATATATTTTCTTTTTGATTTAATATGTGTGTTTTCAGTCAAAACTCTTATGGGTATCTCATTAAAAAAAGTATGAATCAAGAAATCCACATTATGACACAAAAACATTATTTATTTGATGACATTGTCATAAATCCTATGGTTTATTTTTATATAATATGTGGTATGTACTACCTTTCAAAATATCATTGGAAAATTTATTGCAAGAAGAGGGAAATTATGATTTGTGAGGAAGATGTAAAACTCCTTATCTTTATAAAAGAACCTTAATCATTTAATTCTTATCTAGATCGACCCCCAATTTCACTACTGAATAAAAATCATTGGGACAAAGATAAAACTACATATAATGATGAATTATGTGATCTTCAAAATGAGTATTTACATATAGTATCAGAATAAATTGATGTATTTATTAACGAATTACCAGGTAATCCACTAGAGCATGAATTTGAGTTTTGAATTTATTTATTCTCTGATGAAAGACCAATATCAAAAATACCTATAGAATGAACATAATGGAATTAGTGTAGATGAATAAAAAACAAATGAAATTGGGTGAAAAGGATTCATTTACCCCAGTGTTTCTCCATGGGTTGACCCTATTATCTTTGTTAAGGAGAATGATGGATCCATGAAACTGTGTATTAATTATAAGGAAATAAATTCTATTGAAATAAAGAAAAAGTATCCTCTACCTCTATTTGTTGATTAATTTTATCATCTTCATGGAGACAAATTGTAACGCCCCGACCCCAGTTACCTAGAGTCAGTTCATTATTACATAACATTAGGATGATCACAAGAAAGATCAAATCTCGAAATACCGATTGGTTAGTAGCCTTGGAAACACTAGATATATTCATAAAGTTTTACATTACATTATAAAATGAAAAACTACAACAACAACATAGTTTCCATATTCCACACTCATATCCCCACATAAAATCCCTACAGGTCATTCATAACTTACTTCTTCACATCCTGGGAAAAATAAAACATAGAAAAGGGGTGAGCTCGAATGCCTAGTAAGGATAACAATATAGAGGAAACATTCAAAAATAAGCATAAACATTTAAGGCAATGTATAACTAAAACAAAATCCTTTTAAACATGAACTTCAACATAGTATGGAAAAAGTAAAATGAAATATTGCCATTTACTTATTCACATAGATATTCTACTAATCGAATAATCACATGAAATATCAATAACCACCTTCATAATGTTGGAATGCATAATGCTAGACTATCATAACCATATAGCCAAGGCCTCGTGCCAAGACTAAAAATATGATTTTTCCAAGGCCTTGTTCCAAGACACTAGTTTGTCTCATTAGACCTACCGATGCATCGAGGAGCTATAGCGGGCTCCACCCGTCACTTACTAATTCCAATGAATTCCTATATGAAAACGTTTAAACATAACATAAACATTTGAATTAAAACTTGCATAAGAAATGTCAATAAATTCTCCATGAACAATGAATCTTATAAAAATAACACATCCACAGTAAAACATATCACAAAACCTTCAATACAATACAAAAGTTTTATATCATAATAAATCAACTTCAAATAAGCTTAAAATCCATCAAAGGATGTTGACATATATGAAATCAAAACTATTTGAGAGAAATATCTCTTTTCTCAAAATCATTTAAAAGTCACACATTTATAAAGGAAGTATTTTAAAAGATATTATTGAATCAAAGTGTTCCATACCACTTTGAAACTTTGGAAAAGAAATATCATTTCAAAACCTTCATGTCCATATAAATAAATCCTTAAAATCATTTTGAAAATATGTACATTAATTAAAAATATTTAGAAAGATAAATCTTTAAAACATTTAAAATTATGATCTTGATAAAGAGTACCTTTCACAAATTCTTAAAATATTCATTTTTAAATCATTGAAAAGTCACATAATTATAAAATAAAAAATTTTCTTTGAAAATACTCTTATAATCTTGTAAGGGAAGATTTGACGATTTATAACGGCAGTAAATAGCCGCACCCGCCGTATAAGTTAAAAAATACATTTTTACCTTAAATTCGTCGAAAAGGTTAAAAGTGCCTTGTTTGGAAAATGATGGAATGATTCCTTTCGAAGCACATAAGTGTATAAATGTCTTTAACCCATTGTCTCGTAAATAGTAAAAAAATTAAATACATTATTAAGGAACATGAATGTGTATGATAAAGAACTCCAAGTAGATAATTACGTATAAACAACCTCGGATAATGAAGAGATTGTGAAATAAACACTTACCATGAACTTTTACTTGGTTGAGGGTATGTTAACTTCCATTAAAATGGTGGAATAATTGTTATGAAATTATATAACAATCATATATATTAATATGATATCATATAGGATCTTTTAACATTGATTTGTTAATAATATCTTAGAATTATCGTCGTTTCGGGTGTTAACTTACTCATTTTATTTTATATGTTTTGTTACATAAGCCATGTTTTTTATGGATAGGTTGTATATTATTCATTTACAGAATGATACCAAGTAATTAAACATTATTTTTAAATCATCAAATGATAATTATTCTTGAATGGATACGATAGAGAATGAATCTCATCGCGTTTGTGGAGATGGTAGTCTGTACGTACGCAGGAGCGATAATATCATTCTTTTGATATAAAAATAATACATAATTGTATGTTATATCATATATAAAGAATCATTATCATGTTATATTTATTATTTACATTAGTTACACATAATTATTATACCCATCCAAATAATAATTTATTGAATAACAATTACACCACGACGTGGAGACGGTAAGTCGTACGTATGCATGTATGGTGACATGTTATTCAAAGGATGGATATAATAGTGAATATGGTAGTACCATATTTATAATAACATCACAGTATATATATTATACTGGAGTTATTATTTTAGAATGGTAACAAAAAAAGAAGAAGAAGTGGAAGAAGAAAGGAACTTGAAAAAGGGTGGTGAAATCATTACCTCTTCTTCGGGTTCATCATTTTGATTTGATCAAAATGTCTCCTTAGGTTTGATTTATGATCAAACTAAAGCCTCTAGGTTGTAATGAGGGAAGTTGGGAGATTATTTGGGAAGATTTTGGCCGATCCAAAAAGCTTTTATGGTGTTAAGAAATGAGAAGTAGGAGTGCCCTTTTCTAAAAGGGTGAGGGGAACATTTGGAAAATCTAGAAATATTAATTCATAATAAAATAATATTCGTTTTATAATGGTTCCAAAGTTGATTTTTCAAATCTTAAGTTGGGGACAGGTCGAAAACCACTCAACCATTAGAATTTATACAGGTTTGGGTACTTATATTAACCTTATCTTTAAGTATTAACTCTAAGTTAATTAGTTTCACTTTTACAATGTCTCTTTGTATTTTTATATTATATGGTTAATAAACATACTATATACATACAATAGACCCCCAAGTGGTCCATTAATGATACAAATATTATGATATAAGTCTCTTTTCCGAACCTTATCTTTTTAAGAATTTTATATCAATTAATAATATAATATTTGTTTTAAAAACTCTTTTATATCAATTTTGACACGATTCAATAGTTGATTTTTGTGAAACTCATTAAAGAATGATTACTTCGAAAAAAGTTAATTAACTCAATCCTAACATGTCATATTAACCTTTAAAATTAGTTTAATTCATTAAAAGTCTCAAATTATATTTATTTGGGTATTTATAATATCAATTATTCTAAATTTTCATTAATTAGGTAATTACTGCATCAACATTGTGTCACATATAAATTAAATTACATAATGTCTAAATATTATAAATAAAATTTCATTTTGTAGGAAATATTTTTAGATTTCTAATGAATATTTATAGTTGAAAATCCAACATATATAACCTTATGTAAAAATTGTTTTTCTAAAAGATATATGCTTGTGTCATTTTTGTATTATTTTAACTTAATTAAAATAATGTGTCCCTATCACCTACAAGTTGCTCCATGGGGTCCCAAAATCCACCCAAAAATTCCAATGGTCCGAAATGTATCAACCAATAAGTTTAGGACACGTTTTAGGGTAATTTTTTCATTATAATATTATTTGTTAACCATTATTTACTGGATTTACCCTTTAACCATGGTAAATGAAATATTTACCGCAGTAATTATTCAAAATGGCTAAAAATAAAAGTTACCTATTCACACAATATGAACATCCTAATTCCAAATATGGAATCCATTTTTCCAAATTCAAAACACAGAAGTGGCAGAAATTAATTTAAAATTAATTAATGTTGTTAAAACAAAAAGCGTGTTTTTAAGAGATAATAATTATCAAAAGATTGACATTTGTTTATATCCGGTTTAATTGTAAAATTATGTCCAATGAAAAAAATTATATTAAATGGTGAAAATATATTATAAATACACTGTAAAACCACTAAAATTCATAATTTATCACTATTAATTATTTTGATTAAAAAAGTTGTTTTTAATTAAAATTTAGTAATTTTCACTATTCATCAAAATATTAAAGTTATACGAAAAGTACCATAATTTCACCTTAGGCTAAATTCGTTATTCCGAATCCAAAAATGATGTCCATTTTGAAATATAAAATATATATAATTTCCAAAATTAGGTATTACTATTCATAACGGCTAGTTTTATTGGTTATGGTGTGTTAGAACTCGGTGTTGCGTACAACACACGCTATCACATTATACAAAGAGAAGCATACCGTAGAAGCTTGGGGTGTTATATTGTAAATTTTTGATGTCCCCATTTAGTCAAAAAGTTTAAAATATTGTATTTAAAAAGGGTTCACTATTAAAAGTTGGTAAAAGTGCAATACTGAAAATGAATTGGTTCTTATATTATGTCTAAGAAACTCATAATATGGATTTTAAAATTATAAGGATTATATAACGTTTAAAATTTAGTTAATACAAGTAATAACCTCTTTTTAACGGCTTGTTTGGTAAGTCATTGTGCGCTTGAACTCGGTGTTGCTTGTAGTGCAAGTTATTGAATTATGTTGAAGAAATAACACACTATGAAATCGTGGGGTGTTACATTCTCCCATACTTCAATAAATTGTGTCCTCGCAATTTGATATTGTTCTTCAAAAATAAAAGGATGAAAATAGAAAAAATCTTTGTGGAAAATCCCACATCGGAAATTATGTTACTAAATGTTATTCTTAATATGAGGAAAAGAGAAATGAAAGTGTCACCACCAAATTATGATCTCAATTAGGTGAACATTGGTGGAAAATATAGACATATAATTGGAGGAAAAATGTAAAAATATATAGGTAGTGATTGAGGACATCAATCACAAACATGTGTAAAATTTAGGTCCCTAAATTCATCAATCTATGATGATTTGAAATACCATCGGTTCAAAAAAACATAGGGTATTAGGATAACACATTTTTGGTTTTAGGATTCCTTAAATAAAGTATAAGAATTAATTTCTTCATAGAATAAGAGAGGAAGAAAAATATATTCTTTACAAGTAGAGTTCCATCCTTTAACTAATTTCTACCACAAACTCATCATTCACTCTAAAAGATAATAGAACGTAAAAAAATTCTATTTATACTATTCGTATAGGGTTCCAAAATAAATGAATTTATAATTCATCTACCAGATCTTTTAAAAAAACAACATTATTTAATCTAGGACATCTTGTGGGCCAGTGGTAGGTGATACACCCTTGTCGCCCTTCGGTTGCGAGTTCATGCCTCGGGGCCTTGCCGGTCGCAACAGGTTGGTGCCCGACCTCCGGGTTGTCCTTTTATGGCAATCCAAAATTAATCTCAAACTAGAATTTATCCAAAATACTTCTGTCCAAACTCACATTCCAACATTTATAAGGAAGGTAAACATAATTTAGGTCCTTTCTACCCCATAATAACATATTAATACCTTCATCATGTATTCTTTTAAAACACTGAAACATCCTGAATTACCAGAATCCTTATTGATTACATTCATTCTCCCTAATTCCATATAGAATGCTGGATATACTTAATCAATCCAAAAATGTTTTAAACCCCAACAATGATGGAATATACAAATCATTAATCAGCTTCAAGTTAGTCAAGAATATCCAATATAATTTATCCAAATCAATAATGTATTAATCTAAAATCACTACCTCGGTATCAGAACCATATTAAGGTTTATCTTTCTCTCAACCATATATTTTCCAAAACATTAACCTGTTATTGAGTCACTTTTCTTGATTCCACACAATCTCAAGTCCTTAATGAAATAGTACTGTAGTACAATCCTTATATACTCCATAAATATTATAACAAGTACATTGTTGATACAACACTCAAATGACATAATCAATATAAGTACTCTAATCATTCCTCTTCATCTGTGGTAGTATCATAACTTGATTATTATCCAATAGCATCATTTGTGGCATAGTCTGATGACTGTGAGATAGGTTTGCGTAGTGTCCAAACTCCTTACAAATGAATCATTGTACATTTGAAACCATTTTCTTACCCTTGCAGCCACATACTTTGTGACCTTTTCCTCCACACTTATAACAAACTCCCATTCCGTTCAGGACAGTTCTAGGGTGTTTCTTTCCACTGTTATCACATATGGGAAAATTTTTCATTTCCCTCTTCCCATTATCCATCTTTCTCTCTTCCATAATTTTCTTCTCTCACTTCCAGTCAAATCCATAAGACTCAGTAAACTCTTTACTTATCTTATCAACACATGATATTTTTTCTTCATATGAAGATAATACATGCGAGACAATTTCTCTTATAAATTCTAGCTTATGACCATGAAAATATATGATCCTTCTTTCTCTTTGTATCATGGGAATTTCTAGAGTTCTCATTCCTTCTATTGGGCACCATTTCTAAACAATGGCATACATTAGATTAGTTTATGAATAACAATTCCTAATCCCAAACTTGTAAAACACATAACATAAATTAAATAGTTTATGGATATAACCCATAATCATAAAAATGACTCCTTTGAGGAATTATATACTCATAAACCCTTCATAATGGTTTGTATAGAAAATGAGAATTTTCCTAAGCATATCCCCCGGGAGTGTCGTAACGAAGAGTGCAGCAAGGCCCATTGTCGTTAACCAGTTCCCGTTCGAGTCTAGCTCAAAGTGGTGTTTTCGGGTTTTACCCCTAGGTATATCTATGCCAGAGCCGCATCTACCTGCTCATATCCAGACAGGGATGTATTGCTCAGAAAACTCACAAAATCTGTACAATACCAAAATTCTAGGAAGTTCTTCTATACTAATCCTAAAAGATCATCTTAGGTCTACTTTCTCTAATTAGAGTTTATCTAAATCTAGATTCCAAGGTTTGTACTAAACTTCCTCTGATAGCAACTGTAATGCCCCAATCCATGTTACCTAGAGTCGGTACATTATTACATAAGATTGGCATCATCACAAGAAAGATCGAATCTCGAAAGACTGATTGGTTTAGTAGCCTTGGAAATAGTAGATATAATCATAAATTTTTACATTACATCATAATGTGAAAAACTACTACAAAAACATAGTTTCCATATTCCACACTCATATCCCCACATAAAATCCCTGCAGGTCATTCATAACTTACTTCTTCACATCCTAGGAAAAATAAAACATAGAAAAGGGGTGAGCTAAAATGTCCAGTAAGGATGACAATATAGCGGAAACATTCAAAAATAAGCATAAACATTTAAGGAAATGTATAACTAAAACAAAATCCTTTAAACTTGAACATCAACATAGTATGGAAAAAGTAAAATGAAATAATGTCATTTACTTATTCACATGGATATTCTATTAATCAAATAATCACATGAAATATCAATAAACACTTTCATAATGATGGAATGCATAATGCCAGACTATCATAACCACATAGCCAAAGCCTCGTGCCAAGACTACAAATAAGATTTTTCCATGGCCTTGTGCCAAGATACTAGTTTGTCTCATGAGACCTACCGATGCATCGAGAAGCTATAGCGGGCTCCACCCATCACATACTAAGTACAATGCTTTCCCATATGAAAATGTTTAAACATAACATAGAAATTCATATTAAAACTAGCATACAAAATGGCAGTACTTTCTCCATAAACCATGAATGGTATAAATATAACACATCCACAGTAAAACATATCACAAAACCTTCAATAAAATCAAAAGTTTTGTATCATAATAAATCAACTTCAAATAAGCTTAAAATCAATCAAAGGATGTTGACATAGATGAAATCAAAACTATTTGAGAGAAATATCTCTTTTCTTGAAATCATTGAAAAGTCACACATTTATAAAGGATGTATTTTAAAAGATATTTTTGAATCAAAGTGTCCCATACCACACTGAAACTTTTGAAAAGAAATATCATTTCACAACCTTCATGTCCATATAAATAAATCCTTAAGATCATTTTGAAAACATGGACATTAATTAAAAATATTTAGAAATATAAATCTTTAAAACATTTAAAATTATGATCTTGATCAAGAGTACCTTTCAGAAATTTCTAAAATATTCATTTTAAAATAATTTAAAAGTCACATAATTATAAACTAAAACATTTACTTTGAAAATAATCTTATAAGCTTTTATGGGAAGCTTTGACAATTTATAACGGCAGTAAATAGCTGCACCCACCGTATAAGTTAAAAAAAGACATTCTTACCTTAAATTCGTCGAAAAGGTTAAAAGTGCCTTGTTTTGAAAATGATGGAATGATTCCTTTCAAAACACATAAGGGTATAAATGAAATTAACCCATTGTCTTTTAAATAGTAAAAATTATTTTAAATACATTATTAAGGAACATGGATGTGGATGATAAAGATCTCCCAGTAGATAATTACGTATACACAACCTCAGATAATGAAGAGATTGTGGAATAAACCCTTACCTTGCAATTTTCCTTGGTTGATGGTTGGTTAACCTCCTGTATAATGGTGAAATAATTTTTATTAAGTTATACAAAAATCATATATATTAATATGATATCATATATGATCTTCTAACATTGATTTGTTAATAATATCATAGAATTGTCGTCGTTTCGGGTGTTAACTTACTCATTTTCATTTATATGTTTTTTTACATAAGCCATGTTTATTATGGATAGGTTGTATCATATTCATATACAGAATGATATCAAGTCCTTAAACATTATTTTTAAATCATCAAATGATAATTATACTTGAATGGATACAATGGAGAATGAATCTCATCTTGTTCGTGGAGACGGTAGTCCGTACGTACGCATGAGCGATAATATCATTCTTTTGATATTAAAATAATATATAATTGGATGTTATATCATATATAAAGAATCATTATCATGGTATATTTATTATTTACATGAGTTAAACATTAAAATTATACCCATCCAATTAATAATTTATTGAATAACAATTACACCACGATGTGGAGATGGTAAGCCGTACGTACGCACGTATGGTGACATGTTATTCAAAGGATGGATAGAATAGTGAATATGGTTGTACCGTATTTGTAATAACATCATAGTATATATATGATACTGGATTTATTATTTTAGAATGGTAACAACAAAGGGAGAAGAATTGGAAGAATAAAGGAACTTGAAAAAGGGTGGTGAAATCATAACCTCTTCTTCGGGTTCTTCCTTTTGATTTGATCTAAATGGCTCTTTGGTTGGATTTCTGATCACAATAAGGCCTCTAGGTTGTAATGTGGGAAGTTGGGAGAGTATTTGGGAAGAGTTTGGAAGTACAAAAAGGCTTTTATGATGTGAAGAAATGAGAAGGAGGAGTTCCCTTTTATAAGAGGGATGAGGGGCACATTTGGAAAAGCTAGAAATATTAATTTATAATAAATTCATATTCGGTTTATAATGGATAAAAAGTTTATTATTCAAATGTTCATGTGGGTATAGGTCTAACACCACTCATCCAATAGAATTTAGGCAGGTTTGGTTACTTATATTAACATTATCTTTAATTATTAACTCTATGTTAATTAGTTTCACTTTTACAATGTCTCTTTGTATTTTTATATTATATGGTTAATAAACTTACTATATACATCCAAGAGACCCCAAAGTGGTCCAGTAATGATACAAATATCATGATATAAGTCTCTTGTCCGAGCCTTATATTTTTAGGAATTTAATATCAATTAATAATATAATATTTGTTTTAAAAACACTTTTATGTCAATTTTGACACTATTCAATAGTTGATTTTTGTGAAACACATAAAAGAATGATTCCTTCTAAAAACGTTAATTAACTCAATCCTAACATGTCATATTAAACTATAAAATTAGTTTAATTCATTAAAAGTCTCAAATTATATTTATTTGGGTATTTATAATATCAATTATTCTAATTTTTGATTAATTAAGTAATTACTGCATCATCATTGTGTCATATATAAATTAAATTATTTAATGTCTAAAATTTATAAATAAAATATCATTATTTATGAAATATATTTATCTTTCTAATGAATATTTATAGTCAAAAATCCAACATATATATCCCCATTTAAAAATTGTCTTGCTAAAAGATATATGCTTGTGTCATTTTTGTATTCATTTTAACTTAATTAAAATAAAGTGTCCCTATCACTTACTAGTGTCTCCATGGGGTCCAAAATCTACCCAAAGATTCCCATGGTCAGACATGTATCAACCAATAAGTTTAGGACACGTTTTAAGGTAATTTTGTATTATTATAATATTATTTTTTACCCTTATTTACCGGATTTACCCTTTAACCATGGTAAATAAAATATTTACCGCAGTAATTATTCAAAATGTCTAAAAATAAAAGTTACCTATTCGCACAATATAAAAATCTTGATTCCAAATCTTGAATCCATTTTTCCAAATTCAAAACACAGAAGTGGCAGAAATTAATTTAAAATTAATTCCCATTGTAAAAAAACACGTGTTTTTAAGAGATAATAACTATCACATTATTCAAAGAGAAACGTACCGTAGAAACTTGGGGTGTTACATTTTAAATTTTTGATGTCCCCATTTAGTAAAAAAGTTTAAAATATTTTATTTAAAAAGGGTTCACTATTAAAATTTGGTAAAAGTGCAATACTGAAAATGAATTTGTTCTTACATTATGTCTAAGAAACTCATAATATGGATTCTAAAATTATAAGGATTATATAAAGTTTAAATTTTAGTTAATACTAGTCATAACCATTTTTTAATGAATTGTTTGGTAAATCATGGTGCGCTTGATATCGGTGTTGCATGTAGTGCAAGTTATTTAATTATTTTGAAGAAATAACACACTATGAAATCTTGGGTTTTTACACAAATTTTCTCTGAATACTAACCTTCATTTTGGATATCATCAATTGAAAATAGAGAAGAAACACATTCTGAAGATAGCTTTTCAGATGAGGTATGGACATTACATGTTAACAATAATTCTATTTGGATTGACTAATACACCCTCATTTTTTATGGATGTACTGAAAAAAGAAGTCAAGTAATTCCTTGATGATTTTATTGGTATTAATTAATGATATAATGGTGTATTTCAAAATGTATGAAGACCATGACAATCAATTGTGGTTCATTTTTATGACTCTCAGAAGGAAGGAGTTATATGGTATATTTAGAAAGTATGAATTATAGCATCAAGAAATTTCTGTTATTGTCCATATTTTTTCAAAGTATTGAATATCTATTAATCTTGTAATGAAAAATGAAATCCATGAATCCCTACACCAATGAGAATAATAGAGGAACGTAGTTTTATTTGGTTAGAAGGTCAATACCGATGTTTTATTCAGCATTTTTACCAATTGGATAACTCATTAAACAAGATAATACTTAAAGGGTTTAGGTTCATTTGAACAAAATAATGTGAAAAATATTTTGAATAGTTTAAGAGAAGATTGGTCAATGAACCAATTTTGAATCTCCTATCAGAAAATAGTGGATTTGTTATTTTCATTGATTCAAAAAAAATGAGTAGGTTGTGGGTTTATAAATAAAATTAAAGTTATTTTATATGTCTCAATGTAGTTGAAATCTCTTGAAAAAAATCATCCATATCATGATCATGAGTTTGTATCCATAATCATTTCTCTAAATTTATATAGACATTATCTCTATGGTGAATGATGTGAGATATATACTGGTCACAAGAGTTTGAAATATATCATCTCACAAAAATAACTCCACATGGGGAAAATGAGATGGATCTAGCTACTCAAGTATTATGATTTTTCAATACACTTCCACACATAGAATGAAAATAAGTTATAAAATGATTTGACCAAGAAGGATTATTGAGTTATGAATAAAATGAGGATTGAAAGGGATCTTGTATTTATAGATCTAGTAAAGATGGATATGGGAATTATTAAGGATGGGGAAAAATCACTCCTCTATCAAATTATTTACAAACCATACTTATTGAAAAATTTAAAAAGTTCCCAGCCTGATGATGAGAATTTCCTAAATAATATAACATGTGCGAATGATGGAAAATTTTTGACATCATATATGAAGGTTGTATTTTAATATTTGGAAAGAGAAAATGTGCTCCCTCTATTCCAAAAAAATAAAGTAATTATTGTATGATTCTAAAGGTTAAAATTTCTATATAACCATGGTATCACTAATATGTATTCATATTTGAAGGAACATTTTTTGGTGGGATGCTATAAAGTGGGAATTTATTGACTATGTGTCCAAATGTCTAATTTATCAACACATGAAGGGTGAGAGAAAACATAATATAGGAGTCATGAAATAATTTACAATAACTATTTGGAAATGGGATGACATTATGATGGACATTGTCCCTAGAATACTGAATACTCTATGAATGAATAATGCATTATGGGTTATTTTCGATAAACATACCAAATCAGCATATTTCCCAATTATAAATGAGGATTTTCCACTGGAGAACCTTGAATGAAAGTATATTAATGATGTTTTAATACTTCATGGTGTGCCTATATCATTTTATTTTTATCATGATCCATGATTTACATCAAAATTATGGAAAAGTATTCATATAGATCTAGATATGAAGCTTCAATTAAGTACCACCTACCAACATCAAACTGATGGGCAGTTTAAAATTAATTTTCAAATAATAGAATACAAGCTGAGATCATGCTCACTTGATTTTCATTATACGTGGGGTCATTATTTACCTTTTTAGAGTTTTCATACAACAATACTTTCCATTCAAGTATACAAATGGTGCTACTTGAAGCCTTATCATGAAAGTGATGTCGTACTCAAAATTATTGGTATTATTTTGGTGAAAGGAAACTTATAGGTAATGAACATATTTAAGAGAAAACAAAAAAGTTAATGACTATTCTGGCTCATATTAAATAATCTAAAAGTTGGGAAAAGAGTTATGCTAACAACCGACTTAAAGATTTTGAATTTTATGTTAGAAATCTTGTCTTTATAAATGTATCTCCACGGAAGGGTGTGATAATTTTTTGTTAAAAAGTGAAACTGAGCCCCAAGTACGTCATACAGTTTGAAATTATAGAAATAAATGGATATGTATCTTATCGATTAACAATGAAACCACATCTCTCAAAATTTCATGATGTGTTCCACAAATCAATGTTGAGGAATTACATGCTAGACCCAACACATGTACTCACCTATGAAAAGATAGATATAAAACATGATCTGTTATACAATGAAGATCCTATCAAGATTCTGGACACTAGAGCGCACGTATTGAGGAATTAGACTACTTGATTGGTAAAGGTTCTTATGGGAAACAAAAAAATGGAAGAAGAAACATGGGAATAAGAGGATGATATGAATAAGAAACACCCACATATTTTTAGAAGGTAATATTTTTTAAAAAAATTCGTAATTTTTTTTAAGGAGGGTATAATATAAAAATAAATGATTTTTTGGTATGTCTATTCAAAAATTAATTTATATTCTTTGATATATTACTTTGTAAGAAAAACCCATCTTAACCACACAATAAAATATTTTTATAACATAGCAGTAAAATTGGAAGGAATGAATAATATTAATAAAATTATGAAATCTATATATATTTATTCAATTTTTTACATTTTTATAATTGATTTTATAAGAATAAAATCCAATGTTACAAATATAAATCTATATTTTTGAAAAGGATGTTTTGTCAACATTTTATGGTGCACTTATTTTAAAACTAAATTTTAACACTTTTATAAATTTTATTTTTCAAAATGAACATCATTTTTAAAATAATAGTATCAAAGTTTACTTTTATTGAATTCATAGTATTTTTTGATGAGTTTCATGTTTGTATTAATAATAATAAATACATTATTTTAATTAAAAACAATCGTTTCATCTGAATAATTTATAAGGTTAGAATGTATTTTATTTATGTTTTAAATTATAATTAGATAAATTGTATATCACTTAATATAATTTATAACATTTTAATCAATTCCAATTTGAATTTGGATATAAAAACATTTCAGTATTTTTAATATTTTCACTTTAATAACACGTTTTCTCACATCCTTAATGTGATTGATATTTAATTAATTCTATCCAATTATTTGTTTTCAATTTAAAAAAATGGAATCTATATTTTTAATTAGAGGGTCCAAATTTATTGAATAGTTCCCTTTTATTTTTGTGTAAAAGGATTAGTAATTTTAGTAATTTTTATTGTGACGGTTTAGGGAAAATCATGTAATTAAGGGTAAAAATAATATTACAAATATAATAAAATTTCCCTAAAAATTGTAATAATTTTATTGGATGAGTTATTGGGGCCCAAAATCATATATGTAACGATTTTATGACTTATTATATCCACTTATATGACTTTATGTCTTTAATAGTTTTTTATTTCAAGAAAAGTCAAATATGTCAAACTCATGTTTTTAATAAGTTTTATATTTTTAATATGTTGTCTTTTAGAATACATCTACAAATAAAAATAGTTATTTGAAATATTAAAATTTTATATTAACCCTAATGAATTTGTTTACTCTTTAATTAATAAATAATTACATAAAGGCTTACACAATGATGATGTAGTAATTGATTAATTAATGGGAATATGAAATAAATTAATTAAACATACTAAAATAAATATAATTTTGGATAATTAATATCATCCAAAAATTTTATAGATAACTTTTTCATGGTAGTGACATATTAAATTGGTTTTTTAGAACATATATTTTTTAATTTCTTTTTTTGTAAAAGTCAATGTAATAAATAGTGTCAAAAATGACATTAAGGATTAATAATATAAGTAATAATTTATTAAATGATATAAATTTTATAAAAATATTATATTTATCCAACTGATTTGGATAATTTATAAAATTTCATAAATGATTCATTTATGGGAAGTGTATCATTTTATAGTAAAAATATTGATCCTAAAAGAGTAAATTCAATGTTGTTATGGTATGAGTTAAAGAGATTCAAAAGGAGTTAAAGCCAAAAGATAAGGGTAAAGATGAGATCAAAACTTGTATTAAAATTATTTGATAAAATTATTTGTACCCATAAACATATTATATTTTAAATATATCACATTGGATTGATTTTTATTTGAAATTTAATTTATATTAATTTATTATCTAGAGAGTTTCCAAAAGTGTCACTCACGCCGATTATAAAACGGAAATTCCATCCCAAATTCTTCACATCATATTGTGCCTGATAGATCAGACAACCCATGCCATTTTCATTTTCCTACATCCTTTGTCAAATTTTTATATCCTGAGATTCTAAAAAGTCTTACCATAGGTCTCTTAAGAAATGTTATTAATGAGAACCTTTGTAGAAGTGGTAATCATCTTTAACGACTATTATAAAAATATTTCTTATTCTAATTTCTATTCTTGTGTTGTTTTCTTGATAAATTAATAAATATAGGATCATATATATTATTATATGTTTTTAATATTACGAGAGAACAATATTCCAGGATTTATCCATCATATGGATAACTAAAGCACTGCATGTGCGTATGTATGACTTAATTTCTCCACATCGTGGTGTAATTTGTTTTTCATCACACATTAATTGGATGAGAATAATGATGGAAATAATGGTAATATATAGCAATTATGAAAAGATATTTATTCTAAATAATTAATATACCATCTAATAATTTACCCATTCACAATTATAGGAATGCTACCATCGCTCATGCATACGTATAACCTACCATCTCCATGACATGATGCGATTAATTTTCAAAGTTCAACATTTAAAAATAATTTTAAAAAATGTACTTAATGATAAAATATTATACTTATCAAATTAATTTTATTCTGGTTTTTTTATCTATATCATATTTATAAGAATCATGGCTTTCAACACAAAAAAAATCATGGGAAAAAATAACATTTGACTCCCAAAATAATGAGATGAATAACGTATTATTAATAAACCAATTGTAAAAAGTTATATGGGGTTCATATATGATATTATAAATATTATTATTATTATTTAATATGTCAATAATATATATAAAACAATTATAAAGTGGTTTATGACACGTATATAGAAAATATGACATAAGGTAAAGGATTAATTCACAATCTCATCATTAATTGAGATTTTTTCTTTTTATGTCTCCAATGAGAAATATTTCTATTCTAAGTTAGTTTTTTATAAAACTTATTTCCAAATATTTTATACTCTTATCATATGAATTTTTAAATACATTATCTTACATATGATTTAATTTTTATAAAATTTTGTGAAATGAATCTTTTTGTCATATTCTAAATGTGGTACTTTATAACTTTTATAACAAAAATAATGAAGAAATGTTTTTTAACTTATACGGCATGAAATTATTTTCCCGAGGTCACAAAAAACTAATGATTTAAATATTAATTGACAATTTTACATGGTTATTTTCAAAGAATGTGTTTACATCAACAACTTATTATCCTTTTGATAAAATTATTTCAATGTAGAAAATGGAATTTCTATAAAAAAAATTCAACTATTCGATTAGTGTATTTCCATCTGTTTCAATACAATTTGTTCTATATTATTGTTAATTGATTGCATATCTTATGATATCTTCTATTATATTTTATTTAATGTTTTTTGATCATTTTGTATATGGATGTTCTATTTTGGTACCATTTATGGTTTATGGTTAAAGTATTCACATTTTATATGCTAGTTTTTAAAATGAATATCTATGTTGTTTATGTTTCAGCCCTTTAGTATGATGAATTAACTAGACTTAGTACGTGATAGATGACAGACACTATTTCCCATAAATGAATTGTTAGGTCTTATGAGACAAACTAATTTGGGTAATGGTAAATGTTTTACCTGTTTATGTATAGTGTCATGGACGAATCTCTGATGATATGTTTTTCATGTCGCACCAATAAATTCCTTCATCATGAGACTAGTTATTTATTACCATCTGATTATATGTATAATGTTGATATCCATGGAAAATTTTTATATGATGTGATTGTGGAATTATTTGACATAAAATTATATCTGCCATATTATGGTAAAGTTATTGTTTAAATGGAACGTGTTTTAGTTAATTAATGTTCCATAATTTTTTATGATTACTTATGATAACATAAACTGTATGAATACCTTTAATGAGAACCTGAGATCACCCATTTCCATATTCTTCATTTTCCCCTAGGATTCCATGATGTATGTCATGATTGACATGTTGGGTGAATTTAGGAGAATAGGGGTGATCTAATGGAGTTACTATGTTGAATTTTATTTCAAGTTGTATTGTTAGATTTATGTATGTAACTAGTTTTTCAAAAACTACTAAAATACTCGGTCCATTGGGATACATTCTCTTGTAACTAGTACCAATTTAATAATTGAAGAAAAAAATCATGGCTACTATGGTTGTTGTCTTTCCAACCATGTTATTATGTGGTTTATTAGTCAGAGTTTGTGCTTAGGGTTGGATTGTTTCTATCAGACTAGTTGTGGGTTATGTTATCATTATGTTATATTATATTTTATGACCCCACCCGATTCAGATAGATATTAATGACTATATTATACTTTTTTATAAGATAATATACCAACATCTTAGTTGTAATAGATATAGTTTGATAACTATTCCCAATATCCCATTATCTCATCAAAATAGATCATGGTGTTTTGAAATTTCTATCTTTTGGTGGCCTTTGGTTTAGGTTATATACTCATATTTACTATAGTGGCTCTACGTTAGGGTATATATGCCTATGTGGGTTATGGAAGCATATGGTTATAACATTTACTTTTATTACATGTGAATTGATGACAAATTTATTACATATTAATGTATATTGTATTTTTACACATTGATTTGATGAATCTCATTATTATTATGTGGTTGTTGTGATGTTAAGATGATGTTTCTGTGATGAGTTTCATGAGGTGAAGTATGACATATGGTGCAGATGAGAGCATTAGGATGTATGGCATTGGGGAGATGGAGACTGGTTCTATGGGAAAGTGAAAATGTGGAACCTTTCTTCATATGAATTTGATATGATGATACCTACATATATGAAATACTTATTGATAGAGACTTATATAGGTTAGGATATAAAATAATTTCTTTGGTAATGATTTTATTTCCTCTATCAATTCACTAGGGACTTAATGTAATTATTTTAAATATTCATTATAGGTTTCTAGGAAGACCCTACGGAGTATACTAGTATGATCAATCATATATATAATAATATTTTTCTAGCTCAGAATCATAATAGGGAGATTTATTTAGATTTTGAAACGTCATTGTTTTTTATAATAAGCTGTAACTATTTCTCGTAACTACCTCTGAGTTGTTCATGGTATTTTCCTTGTTTCCAATTTTTATGATATTCATGAATTGAGATTTTTTTTTATTTATTTTTTAGAGTTTATTGGGGAATCATTTATCTTATAATGAGATATACTGAGGTTATTTTCTTCTGTATGTATGAATTATATACCCTTGGTGATTGTTTCAAACCCGTGGACAATTTTTAGTGGGATTTATGGGTCACTCCCATCATTAATACTAGCCTAAGAGGGGTATTAATGGGGGGGGGTTGATATAGTGGTGTCAAGGATTTTTGTTGATAGAGAGGATGCAATTTTGGTATTTTCACAATTGTGGGTTGTAGGGCTTGGTAGAGGAAATGTTACAGTTGAACGTAATACCTGATGTAATATAGGGAGACAGTTTATGAAATATTATTTTAGCCCCCTTTATGATATAATTTAAAGAACTCAATTTTTCTAAATATATTAAGTGAATTCATATTTCTTTTAAGGTTGGGACCTTGTTAAGGATCACACATCATGAATTTTAATACCTTTTAGTGAATTGTAAATATAATGGGAATTTTAAAGAATCAAAATTAATTATTCCAAACTATTCCATGTTTCTTATTTTGGGATACCCAAAATGTTTTCAATTGTAAAGGTATTTATCTAGGTTGAAATCCCTACTGGGAACAAGATGATGAAGTTCAGTAGGACACACCATCAGATTTATGTAGATTTGGTGTGGAAGATGTTGACATTTGAAGGACTACACATCAAAATTTTTAATGTCATATTATATAGAAGTATGAGACATCCATTTCAGATAATGTGAATAAGGATTTTTTTTGAGAAGATAGATAATGATTTTAGTATAATCCATGTTTATAAGGAGTACTAGATTTTATTTAATGTTAGTTTGATACATGGAGTTGCTTAAAAATAGTGTTTTTTATTCCTAGTTGACCTTGAGGAGTCACTTATTTCATGAGAAAAGATCCATGATTATTTTTAGGTTTCTCTCCTTTCAAATAAAAGTTGGTTGGATTATCATCATTTATTTTTACTCTTTACTAAGGATGTTCTGACATGTAGGGGTTTAGTAGTCAAAATAAGAAACTCCTATATTATTCCTCAAAATCATATGCTTGATGGGGAGTCTAGAATAAGGAATTTTAGGAAGGAATTTCGTTTTGAGATATATAGTCTTATAAACCCATACACATTATTAATATATCATAATTTTCTTGGGAATGAAGCGGTTATTGAGGGGATGATAGATGGGACAATATTTTTTGTGGTGGAGAGTCATAAAGACTCTCCATAGAGCAGATTTGTGTCCAATGGTTCCCAATTTATTTGTCAGTTATTATTTTAATAAAAATGTATTTTATTATATCATTCTTCACCTCATTTTCCCATAGTTGGAAGATATTGAACCCTTGATGAGAGGTTGGATGTTTTTGGATTTAGATACAGAGTTCACGATCATTTAATGAAAAAAGTATTCACCTGCCTCAATAGTAATATTTGAGCTAATATCCCACTTCAATCATAGTTATCATGATAGTATACTACATGTTAGTAGCAGTAGATGGTTTCCCTAGTCTATGGTCAATAGAAAGGATTGATATAGGTTTAGAAATACCTCATGATTACCCTCATCATTATAGGAAGAAAAAATAGCATGACAATGTAGGTGGTTTCCATTATTTATTGATAATTCATGGAGGAATATGTCGTAATATGCTTGACTTAGAGTTTCTAGTTCTTGGATGGTTAGACATTATGCGAGTTATCATATATTTATGTTATACCTGGGCTTATTAATTATTTTATTCAGGAGATACAAACTACATTATTTTACCAACCTTAGTTTATGCTATAGGATTTTATGTGAAGGGCACGTAATTACCTTAGCATTGATTACATCGTTTAGAGGTATAATTTTCTTTTTTTCTGTTAGAAGTGACTGTGAGATGAATTTAGGATAGGACTATTTCTGGAGAGACCATTTATATTTGAAAATATGTATATATAATATCTTCATTGGTATGTATCTATTTAATTAGTTAAACGATATCATTGATTTATTTTAGAGTCGAGTTATTTTCTTTGATTTTGATAGAGTAAATAATGTGTTCACTATAAAGAATGTCCTTCACCTAGGGTATATGTGTGCTTAGTAATATTGTTCATTTATGGATGAGATAATGTAAAAAATTATTCAAGGTTTGACTAGTGGTGTTTCCCAGGATTATAGAATAGTACCATGATGTCTTTCTAGAAGATATTATGAAGCTATCCCTTGAGTTTGATATTTAGTTTTGGATACAATTACAACCGAGTGTCTCTCTAATATCAATATAAAAAAAATCTTATATATATCTTAGGAGCACCATATTCATATTTAATATATAATATAGTGAGGTTTTTTTTTCATTATAGTGTATAACCTTTGGCCGCTCAATTTTTTTTGAAAAGAATGTAGATGATGGTCTATAAATTTATATTGGTTATCATCACTTAAACAAGATTAAATTTAGGAACTATTACCATCTCTCAAGGATTAATGATCTATTTTATTAATTGAAGGGACGTAATTTTTTTAATGATATTGGTGTGGTTATTATATCATCAAATACAGACGATGGATGAAAATAAACCCATAGACACCTTATATTTTTTATGGAAGCCATGAGTTCTTGGTAATTCCTATAGATGTCACTATCACTCATTATATATTAATAGGATCTAGGAACTAAATTTTCCATTATATTCTTACATAGTTTTTGGTGGTTTTCATGAATTCCATCCTTGTTTATTCTCAGCCAAAATAAGAATGTACAGTGCATCTTTAATCTCTATTATATGTCCTTGTTGTCATTAACCACTTGGGAAACTAATAAAGTGCATGTCCTAGTTTCTTGAGGTTAATTTCTTAAGACATGTTGTGTATTAGTGGGGATTTGTTATAGATCCATCAAGGATTGAGATATTTGTTTATAGGTAATCCCTTAAGAAAGTTGTAAGTATTTAATATTCATTGGTCTTTCATGTAATTACAGAAGGTTCATAACTGATATCTCTTAGATTGTGAAACCTCTAACAACAATGATAAGAATATTTCATGATTATTATAGACTAACTAGTTATAGGAAACTTTTCAATTTTTTTAAGGAGAAACTGGACAATGTTCATGTCCTCTTTTTATGAAAGGAAAGAAATATAATTGAGGTTTATTGAGAATCGTCACCTCATGGATTGAGTTGTGTTTTAATATATTAGAGAGAATTTATCTGTAATGGGTTTTGATGGTTATAGTAACCTAATTACAATTATACTACCCACTATCTTGATCAGGTTACCGTTGAGATTTCTTTAACATTGTGGGGGAGTTATCTCATTGGTGAACATTTTTTAGCCTCCAAACATAACAAGAGTTTGTGATATGAATTCTCCTAGAATTATTTAAACATGAGGTAATGGTGATAGATGAAATGTTTGTAGGATTATGATTTCATAATTAACTATGCATTTGTAAATGTAATTTATTTGGATGAAATACTATGTTTAATGTCCATTGGTGACTATGTTCACGAGCCTATATGTTTTTGGTGACTTATACAAGAGTTTATAGTGACAAACATCAACATAAGAGTAGTTGATGATAAATAGATTCATTATATAATGGTTGTGAAGTCATAATTTTTTCAATAAGAGTATGAATCAGTCTTGGGGGATTGAAATACGGATTTATTATGGGATAAATGTGTTTATTGTGATGCTCATGAGGGATGGTTTGAGTGTGATCAACATTGGGTGATACTCTAGGGGAGACTCTTTATTCATAATGTGATTCATGAAGTTGTTATCTTTGAGTTACACAATTTATCTTTGGTTGTATATCCTGGTGTGTTTAATATGTAACCTGTATTAGGAGAAATTTTTTGGTGATCTGATAAAAGAAATCAATTTTAGAGATTTTAACTTAGTGTTTGTTTTGTCTGAAGGTGAACGTGGGGCATATTTTTCCAAGTGGTTTTATTTATTTGCACAATAGTCCCTAATATGTGTGGGAGAACATCTTGATTTACTTTATACATAATTTACCTCAAGATCTAGGGGGATATCATTCTATTTATACGGTCACCGATTATTTCATCATTCCATTTAACTTCTTAATGATTAATGAGTCACAGATGGTGGGAGTTTACAATATTACAAGGAGATTATGTGGTTTCATGAGGTTTTGAAGATGATCATGTTTGATCATAATCCTTATTTTACAACATTATTTTGAAGAGGATTTTGACATTCTTTTAGCATACTATTTTATATTATAATTTTTTATGCATTAACTGATGGTAAAAGAGAGGGGAGTATCCAAACTTTGGAAGACAATTTTTTATTATTCATTCTAGATTTTGGTGGGATGTGGCTAAAAAACTACCCATGGTTGAATTTTCATCTAAAAATATTTTTCCTTCTACCAATGAAATGGCCCTATTTTATATTCTATATGGATGATATTGATGATATCAATTGTGTATTACTGAGATTAGAGAGTCATATATTCTCTAAATATAGGTGATGAAAATAATGACATCAACGTTTCATGAGATTTTTGTGTGGATAAAGGCAAAACTGGTTTACCATAATTAATTTTAATATAATATGGGGTGGCCTATTGAGTTTCCAATTAGAGATCATGTGTAATTGAAGGTATATACTCATCATGGTTAATTAAGGATCAGTCATGTCAGTAATCTTTCTACCCATTTTTTTGGCAATTTCAATGTGTTGGAGAATGTTGGAGTAGTTTCACTTTGATTAGCTCAAAAATTATAGATTGACCAAATTAAAGATTTTTTTATGTATTTTATATTCATCGATATCTTCATGATGATTCTAATGTAATTGAGTGGGGTTCATTAGAAGTTGAAGATACCATGACCTTTGAGGAATCTCTTTTTTTTATGACCATAATAAGAATGTTATTCATAGGTTTTATTTCCCTTTGGTTCATGTCTTTATTTAGAGTGGTTGCTTGAAAGAGAGTAAATTGGAATGTGAGTCATAGATACATATTCTATATCCCATGTTATTTGATAATTTAATTTTAATCATGATGTTTATGGCCTTGTGTTGGTTAATATATTATATCATTGTTGATGTTGTTTAATTTTGTACCATTTTTATATGATTAGTTGGTTGTACTCTTATTATAGTGATATCCTTGAGCGTTATCTCATGGAATGATAATGATTTTACGTACATTTATTTTCCTACATGGATTTTATATTTCATTATCAAGGATGAGAATCATTATATAGGTATCTGATGTATGTTAATGGATTATCGAAACCCTTTCTTTATGTTTTCCAGGATTTGGGGGTGTTACAAATGTGTATAGTTGAGTTTTGGCTCTATGGGGTCCACAATTCTGGTGGCGTAGGCTTCCATGGATGTAATTATAGATCTATGTCTATAGTATTTATTATTTTTTGTGCTTACTAAATTCAATGTTTAAAATTTCCATTTTAGAGGGACTGGTGTGTAAATGTTTCCCTATTTAACATGGGGAGTGAAAAATAACCATATTGAAAGGTGTGTTTTTGTGAGAAGTGTACGCATTATTCTTTCGTATGGATTGAATTACCATATATATATTGTAACACCCCAGGTAAATAAAGAATATGACATTTCATATTTATCTATATTTGTGAATAAAATATTGAAATTACTTTAAAGGGGAAGCTATGCTCGATGGCGTACCCAACACGCAACAACGAGCTTCTTGGGAATCTTACGTTGCACTCTAACAATAAAATAATGGTAGTTAATATGTAGCCGTTGTATTGGAGGGAATGGATAGAAATAACTAAAATATGATTATATATGTTCTTAAATATTTTTACATTTTTACAATAAAAATGAAGGCTTAAAATACGGAAAGAATTCAATTTTTGGCGTATATGCCCTAGTTTTCACTAAAGGTTCACTTATCACCTTTTGATGGAGAACCGTCATTAAATATAGTTTTTTTCACTCTTAAACATTCTTTTGGACCAAATAAAACTCTTATTAATAATCGGGACATCAAAATTTACTTTGTGTAAATTTTTGGTATCTTTCTGATAAAGTTCATTTTTTTAATGAATAGTGTAAAATGTTGTATTTTAATTCAAAACCACTTTTTAATCTAATTTATTTATATGATTAGATTATATTTTGAATTGGTTTTAAAGTGAAATTAGAAAATATTTTTACCATTAAATCCAATAGTGGTCGTTGGAATCAATTTCACTTTGAAATCAGACTTAAACTAGTGTCAATCTTTTGATACTTATTGTTTCATAAAACACGCTATTTATCATGACAACGGGAATTAATTATTAAATTAATTAATCTGACTTATATGTTTTGAATTTTGTAAAAAGTACTTCATTTTTTAATTCAGAATATCAAATATAGCTTAGGGTGATTTTTTGGTAATTTTCTGAAAAACTTCAATTTTTGATGAATAGTGAAACCACTAAGTGGTAATCAAGCAAACTGATTTTTCAGTTAAATGAAGGTTTACCACTAATGTGTATTGAATTTTGAAAATCCGACATACATGGTTGTCATTAAGAAGTAAAATGTGGTTCAATGAGATTAAAATAATTTTTTGGTGAATAGTAACTTATTAAGTTATTAATCGCGATTAGTGGTAATTAGTGTAGTTTAAGATATAAATAATGCTTTAATGATATGAAATGACCTAGAAACATTTCCCAACCTTATTTGTTGTGTCATGGCCGACCATGACAAGCCATGGGTCATCTTGCGGACCCCATGGATCCACTTTGGTTGGGAAATGACATAAATAACATTTTATTTAATGTAAAAGTAAAATTGACACAAACATGATATGTTTTACTAAAAAAAAATTTAAGTGGGGTTATACAAGTCATATTTTTGATTATAAATATTCATTGGAAAGCTAAAAAGATTTCCTACATAATAGTATATTTTCTATAATTTTTAGACATTAAATAAATTAAATTATTTATGACATAACAATGATACAGCGATGATATCATTATTTGAGGATTTAAATAAAATTGAAAGATAATGTAAAATCTATGAACTACACATGTAAAAAACTTATTGGATGAGTGGATTTCGAAGCCTTATCACCTTATACACGAATTATATCAATGTGGGACCTTTTAAAACAGGAAAACATTTTCAAATAAAGTAATATTTCTTTACTTTCCAAAATTACCCCTCCTCTCCTATTATAAAAGGCCCCCACCTATACCTCATTTAACACACTCCTCAAGCCTTTGGCTCGGCCAAACCCTGCCCCTTTACTCTCTCTACATCCCTCTACTCGTCCTAGAGGACTCCCATTGGGAATAATCCTTTCAAAGGAAGCCTTTAGGCTTAAATCAAAAGGAGTTACACTTTTAAAGGTAATTCATTCTCTCATGTTCATTTGTTTTATTTTGCTTCTCCAACCCCCTAAACTCTTTTTATTTACATATTTTGTAACAACACCAGTATCCTCAATATACTATGATGTTGTTATAATATTTATTCGAGCTACACTCTCACACAACTACATCAAATGGTTAAATAACATACGGTTTCCGTGGATGGTGAAATTCTGCCTCCCGAAACGATGATTGTTCAATACTCATTTAACATCTTCAAAGGTGGCCATTATGATGTCACTATTTTTATATATGATATATAATATGATTATGTTTTATTTATGCTTCTTTATTTCTTCATTTTTGTCTTACCTTTATGGATTCCATTATGGGTATACGAGATATCTTTATTTAAGGAAGTGTGGACTACCGCCCCCTCAAAGTGATTTGATTCGTTAAATACCATATGTGGGATGTATAAAGGATGGAAATATGATATTATATATGATATTATACTGGAATTATAATATAACTTTATATCATTATTATTCCATTCTATAATATACTAAATAGAAATGAAAGTAGCGTTCACGCGTACGTACAGCTTACCGTCTCCATGAACGGTGCATTTCATTTATTACCTCTAAATGATTATGTAATGTTATAAATGCATGCATGTACTGGATATATATTACATATATTATATCTACATAATGAATACAATTCTGTATATAATAAACATTTGGCCACACGAACAACATGTAATTGTAATAAGACCACTTTCGACTGAAGAACCAAATATCGGCAAAACAAATATTATTAACTTAAATGATTACATAATGTTTGTGACATTGTAATAAGTGGTATAAAAGTAATAATGAACTTGAAAAAGGGTTCTTAAGGAATTATAAATTAACTCAAGTTTATTATTCAGGAGATTAAAGAATGATCGAGTCAAGTCGGACCCGAGGTAAGGGATCCTACTCCTCTCTTTCTTTCTAAGTATACACTTTTATGTCATTCCTTTTAAAGCTCATATTTCTTGTTATTGGGATGATCTTTTATATTAAATTTACTGTAATTTTTATGTTCATGTGATGAGAGACCCTATTATCTCTCATCAATCCATTTTGGGAGATTTGAGTGGCGCCGTTAGGCTGCCGAACTTTCGTAAGAGATCTAACCCCTCTCTTTCTTTTTAAGTACTCACCTTTGTGTCACTTCTTCTAAGCTCCTATTTGTAATTTTGGGGGATTTTCTTTTATATTCCTCTTGATTTAAATTCTATTTTAATATGATTGGATACTCTATTTTATCTCATCAATCCATTTTGGAAGTTTTAAGTGGCGCCGTTAGGCTGCTGAGTTTTCGTAAGAGATTTTTCATCTCACTTTTATTCTCGTGAGATTTATGCTACATTTGCCACAAATTCCATTGAGTGGTGTATGTACTTCCCATTATTCTACTCTTTGTGTAATATTCATTCATTTATGAGT
Source organism: Viscum album (assembly GCA_963277665.1). Classification (NCBI taxonomy): domain Eukaryota; kingdom Viridiplantae; phylum Streptophyta; class Magnoliopsida; order Santalales; family Viscaceae; genus Viscum; species Viscum album. Next base: position 1,511,556,554 of record OY728131.1, read on the forward strand.
ATTTACATCAATGATCTATTGTCCTTCTTTCATGGGGTGTATGTTTTGAAAGATACCCAAGTCGGTAAGGGAACCTTTCACCCTCCTCTTTTTTAAAAGACTTCTTTTGTTGGGTCTTTTAATTTACATATTGTTATGTTGGGATATGTTCTAATAAATCTTTATTGATGTAAATTTGATTTCCAAGTGATGAGATACACTTTTTATATCTCATGAACTCATTTTGATGTGATGCCGTTAGGATGTCAAGGGAACTTTTTAACCCAATTTCGATTTCTTTGGGTTCAACATGTAGTCATTGAATATGTCATCCATTGAATATGTGTGAATGACCTTTTATTGTTTTACACTTAATATCCACTTATATTGGGTGTATTTATATTTGTCACCCATATTTTGAGATTGATTTGTCCTTAATTCAAGGATACCTGCTTTATAAGGGATTTCATCACATTTGACATTTCTATTGAGGGTTCATTGTTGTTATGCACCGATTCACTCTTATATGGTGTATATACTGTCCTTTGAGGTATTATATCATGAATCCTTTTATTCTCATGATATTATAAAGTTCTGACTAAATGTTATTCCTCAATTATTGTAATCAAGTGTCTCTAATTTTGGTAAAACCCCTTTTACCAGAATATCGTTTTAAATTGTTTTAATTATTTGTTCATATTAATATCCATGTTTTCAAAATGGTTTTAAGGATTAATTTATATGGATATTAATGGTTTAAAATGTTAAAAGCTTCAAGGTGGTATGGGACACTTTGATTCAAAAATCTCTTTATTAGATGTTTTAAATGGTTTTGTAAATGGTTTCTTTTTGAATGGATTCATTATTTCAATATCCTAAAATGTTATATTGTGATTGAAATGTGGAAATGTTATGTTTCCTTTATTCATGTTTTATGTGATACGATTATGTTATGGTTCTTGGGCATTGTTATGAAGAACGGGTGGTTCCGTGATAAACTAAGGGCGGGTGAGCCCGATATAGCTGTCCAATGCATTGGGTAACGCGAAGGAGTGAAACGTTAAGGTTTATCCGAAGAGATTTAGGGAATATACTGTGATGGGTATTCCAAACGTAACCAAGATGGTTACTCCCTACGTAAGAATGTTATGAATGCCTCAAGTTACCTTTATGTCTTATGATTTCTATGATTTATTCATGGTTTGATGAGGTATATTAAAGTGCCTTTGTTTTATGGGTAAAGTATGATTTCATTATTATGTATATATGAACTCATGTTTCCTTTCCATATTTTTATAACTCTTACTGAGCTTTTTATGCTCATCCCATGTTTTTGAAATGTTTTTCACAGGTCAAGGGAAAGGTACATGATGTGATGATAGTGTCAAGGATGTGTCAAGAAAGAATCTGTGTTATATTTTAAATATGTTCCCATTGATGGAAAGAATGAATACTATCTTTTATGTAACCACTTTGTTTAAATGTGGAATGTAATGCAAGTTTCATGATCTAATTCTCTAAAACTCTAAACCTGAAAATATCCTCAATGTGTAATCTTGTAATAACTCAAGATTAAGTTAGGTTTAAGGCTGGGGCCTTATAGTTGGTATCAAAGGTCGGTTTAGATAACTTTAGAGGTTAGGGTATTCTTTAAGCATAATTGACAATTACCATAATTGTTAGGATTTCAGAAAGAGTCTTAGTTTTAGATAAAGTGAATGAGTAAGTATATATTATTTTCTATCTTACTCATTAGTACATGATGGTTTTGTTGATATACTCACACTGACATTTCTATTTTTAGTGAATGGATGGATCTAGTAGGCACCAAAGAGACAACAGGTTTGAAGGAAACTGTGGTGGTTCTCTGATTAAGATACAAGATAAAATGAAGGATTCAATGAGGAAACTCGTGGTGGTTCTAAACCAAATATCAAGGAGTCATGATCAACCACTTCAACCTTGGTGAGTTCTCTAATGCATGAGGTACGAGATGGCCAATTCGATGTGGAAATTCAGGTAATAATTATTAAGGTAACCATTAGGGTTATATGATACTTAATTTTTAGGTAATTATGGGTTACTCTATGATATGAAGGAAAATGAAAGGAATGAGATAAACTTGAGGTTAAAATATGTTATGATTATTCTTGAAGATTTTATCTCATTTTGGGGAATGTTTTAAGAATTATATAGTTTTGTAAAAAGGACAACACACAGACCGTGTGACATCCTGTCGCGTCGGACAAAGCTGCGGGAATCGAACCCACAACCAATGTGCGCCTGGTATTTATCGCCTACCACAGGACTACGTGAAGTCCCTGGTTAGTTTGACTGATTTATTCTAGTTATATGATTTTATGAATTAAGAGTAATTTGATTTTGGGTTATTTTTGAAAATGATTAACCTGTCATGGAGGATATGTGATTAGGTTAATTACTTTTCAAAACGAGACTTTAGGAGCAACTGATTATGTTTGGAGATAAATGTTACGATTTATCTTGGAAGTCTATACGACTAAATCCTTCATATATTTGGGTTTCAATCTTATATTGGTTTACTTTCATGAATTTTATGGACAAATTGATTATAGAATTGTCCTCGTTGAACTTTGGGATTTGTTGGACAAATTTTGGAGATTAAGAATAGATTTTCTTTTTATAAAGGGTTATCCTTTTCTGGATTATCTGATCTTGCACTAGCCTTTTTGGTTTTGGATTTGGTTAAAGTCTAAAGACATGGGAAGTATATAGTTCTATTTTGTGGATTAGGTGATTCTCTAGAAGTTGATTATAGTACTCTTAATGTGAACAAGTCTACCTAAATACTCGTCTTTTGGAGAAAATATGAGTTTGTGTAAGGAATCTAATAAAGGTTGAAAGTCAATATGATAAGTGATTATGTTTCCTTATGAATAAATTCCTCAATAAAAAGTAACTTAAAACAAAAATGTTGTCTATTAACTTTTCCTACTGGGGAATCGAAGACCGTTTAACCCATCACAAGTTTGTGATTTTCTCGTGGTTAACTTTCTCCTAAACATGTTTTTAATCACTCTCCATCAGAACATGACCCTTTGTTTTTTCCTCCATGTCCATATTTTCATACATGGAATCCTAGTATGGGTTAACTAGGGTGACCTTTGTACTTATCTTTCTTTATTTTAAAGTGTTTGTTTTACCGACTTTTGTTCCGATGTGGGACTTTCAAGGATGTTTCCAAGCACAATTTTAAAATTGCGAGGATGCAATTCCCAAAAGGGGGGAAGGATGTAACACCCCAGGTAAATAATGAATATGACATTTCATATTTATCTATATTTGTGAATAAAATATTGAAATGACTTTAGAGGGGAAGCTATGCTCGATGGCGTACCCAACACGCAACAACGAGCTTCTTGGGAATCTTACGTTTCACTCTAACAATAAAATAATGGTAGTTAATATGTAGCCGTTTTATTGGAGGTAATGGATAGAAATAACTAAAATATGATTATATATGTTCTTAAATATTTTTACATTTTTACAATAAAAGATAAAGGCTTAAAATACGGAAATAATTCAATTTTTGGCGTATATGCCCTAGTTTTCACTAAAGGTTCACTTATCACCTTTTGATGGAGAACCGTCATTAAATATAGTTTTGTTCACTCTTAAAAATTATTTTGGACCAAATAAAACTCTTATTAAGAATCGGTACATCAAAATTTACTTTGTGTAAATTTTTGGTATCTTTCTGATAAAGTTCATTTTTTTAATGAATAGTGTAAAATGTTGTATTTTAATTCAAAACCACTTTTTAATCTAATTTATTTATATGATTAGATTATATTTTGAATTGGTTTTAAAGTGAAATTAGAAAATATTTTTACCATTAAATCCAATAGGGGTCATTGGAATCAATTTCACTTTGAAATCAGACTTAAACTAGTGTCAATCTTTTGATACTTATTGTTTCATAAAACACGCTATTTGTCATGACAGCGGGAATTAATTATTAAATTAATTAATTTGACTTATATGTTTTTAATTTTGTAAAAAGGAATTCATTTTTTAATTCAGAATATCAAATATAGCTTACGGTGAATTTTTGGTAATTTTCTGAAAAACTTCAATTTTTGATGAATAGTGAAACCACTAAGTGGTAATCAAGCAAACTGATATTTCAGTTAAATGAAAGTTTACCACTAATGTGTATTGAATTTTGAAAATCCGACATACAGGGTTTTCATTAAGAAGTAAAATGTGGTTCAATGAGATTAAAATAATTTTTTGGCGAATAGTAACTTATTTAGTTTTTAATCGCGATTAGTGGTAATTAGTGTAGTTTAAGGTAGAAATAATGCATTAATGATATGAAATGACCTAGACACATGTCCCAACCTTATTGGTTGTGTCATGGACGACCAAGACAAGCCATGGGTAAACTTGGGGACCCCATGGATCCACTTTGGTTGGGAAATGACATAAATAACATTTTATTTAATGTAAAAGTAAAATTGACACAAACATGTTATGTTTTACTAAAAAAAATTTTAAGTGGGGATATACAAGTCATCATTTTGATTATAAATATTAATTGGAAAGATAAAAAGCCTTCCTACATAATAGTATTTTTTTTATAATTTTTAGACATTAAATAAATTAAATTATTTATGGCATAATAATGATGCAGCGATGATATCATTATTTGACGATTTAAATAAAATGGAAAGATAATGTAAAATCTATGAACTACACAAGTAAAAAACATATTGGATGAGTGGATTTCGAAGCCTTATCACCTTATACACGAATTATATCAATGTGGGTCCTTTTAAAACCGAAACACATTTTCAAATAAAGTAATATTTCTTTACTTTCCAAAAGTACCCCTCCTCTCCTCTTATAAAAGGCCCCCACCTCTACCTCATTTAACACACTCCTCAAGCCTTTGGCTCGGCCAAACCCTGCCCATTTACTCTCTCCACATCCCTCTCCTCATCCTAGAGGACTCCCTTTGGGCAGAATCCTTTCAAAGGAAGCCTTTAGGCTTCAATCAAAAGGAGTTACACTTTTAAAGGTAATTCATTCTCTCATGTTCATTTGTTTTATTTTGCTTCTCCAACCCCCTAAACTCTTTTTATTTACATCTTTTGTAACAACACCAGTATCCTAAATATACTAGGATGTTGTTATAAGATTTATTCGATCTACACTCTCACACAACTACATCAAATGGATAAAGAACATACGGTTTCCGTGGATGGTGAAATTCTGCCTCCCGAAACGATGACTGTTCAATACTCATTTAACACCTTCAAAGGTGGAAATTATGATGTCACTATTTTTACATATGATATATAATATGTTTATGTTTTATTTATGCTTCTGTATTTTTCATTTTTGTCTTACCTTTATGGCTTCCATTATGGGTATACGCGATATCTTCATTTAAGGAAGTGCGGACTACCGCCCCCTCAAAGTGATTTGATTCGTTAAATACCATATGTGGGATGTATAAAGGATGGAAATATGATATTATATATGATATTATACTGGAATTATAATATACCTTTATATCATTATTATTCCATACTATAAAATACGAAATAGAAATGAAAGTTGCGTTCATGCATACGTACGGCTTACCGTCTCCATGAACGGTGCATTTCATTTCTTATCTCTAAATGATTATGTAATGTTATAAATGCATGCATGTACTGGATATATATGACATATATGATATCTAAATAATGAATACAATTCTGTATATAATAAACATTTGGCCACATGAACAACATGTAATTGTAAGAAGACCACTTTCGACTTAAGAACCAAATATCGGAAAAACAAATATTATTAACTTAAATGATTACATAATGTTTGTGACATGGTAATAAGTGGATTAAAAGTAATAATGAACTTGAAAAAGGGTTCTTAAGTAATTATAAATTAACTGAAGTTTATTATTCAGGAGATTAAAGAATGATCGAGTCAAGTCGGACCCGAGGTAAGGGATCCTACTCCTCTCTTTCTTTCTAAGTATACACTTTTATGTCATTCCTTTTAAAGCTCATATTTCTTGTTATTGGGATGATCTTTTATATTACATTTACTGTAATTTTTATGTTCATGTGATGAGAGACCCTATTATCTCTCATCAATCCATTTTGGGAGTTTTGAGTGGCGTCGTTAGGCTGCCGAACATTCGTAAGAGATCTAACCTCTCTCTTTCTTTTTAAGTACTCTCCTTTGTGTCACTTCTTCTAAGCTCCTATTTGTTATGTTGGGGGATTTTCTTTTATATTACTCTTGATGTAAATTCTATTTTAATATTATGGGATACTCTATTTGATCTCATCAATCCATTTTGGAAGTTTTAAGTGGCGCCGTTAGGCTGCTGAGTTTTCGTAAGGGATTTTTCATCTCACTTTTATTCTCGTGAGATTTATGCGACATTTGCCACAAATTCCATTGAGTGGTGTATGTACTTCCCATTATTCTACTCTTTGTGTAATATTCATTAATTTATGAGTATTTACATCAATTATCTATTGTCCTTCTTTCATGGGGTGTATGTTTTGAAAGATACCCAAGTCGGTAAGGGAACCTTTCACCCTCCTCGTTTTTAAAAGACTTCTTTTGTTGGGTCTTTTAATTTACATATTGTTATGTTGGGATATGTTCTCATATATCCTTATTGATTTAAATTTGATGTCCATGTGATGAGATACACTTTTTATCTCTCAGCAACTCATTTTGATGTGATGCCGTTAGGCTGTCAAGGGAACTTTTTAACCCAATTTCGATTTCTTTGGGTTCAACATGTAGTCATTGAATATGTCATCCATTGAATATGTGTGAATGACCTTTTATTGTTTTACACTTAATATCCACTTATATTGGGTGTATTTATATTTGTCACACATATATTGAGATTGATTTGTCCTTAATTTAAGGATACCTTCTTTATAAGGGATTTCATCACATTTGACATTTCTATTGAGGGTTCATTGTTGTTATGCACCAATTCACTCTTATATGGTGTATATACTGTCCTTTGGAGTATTATATCATGAATCCTTTTATTCTCATGATATTATAAAGTTCTGAGTAAATGTTATTCTTCAATTATTTTATTCAAGTGTCTCTAATTTTGGTAAAACCCCTTTTACCAGAATATCATTTTAAATGTTTTAATTATTTGTTCTTATTAATATCCATGTTTTCAAAATGGTTTTAAGGATTTATTTATATGGATATTAAGGGTTTAAAATGTTAAAATATTCAAGGTGGTATGGGACACTTTGATTCAAAAATCTCTTTATTAGATGTTTTAAATGGTTTTGGAAATGGTTTCTTTTTGAATGGATTCATTATTTCAATATCCTAAAATGTTATATTGTGATTGAAATGTGGAAATGTTATGTTTCCTTTATTCATGTTTTATGTGATACGATTATGTTATGGTTCTTGGGCATTGTTATGAAGAACGGGTGGTTCCGTGATAAACTAAGGGCGGGTGAGCCCGATATAGCTCTCCAATGCATTGGGTAACGCGAAGGAGTGAAACGTTAAGGTTTCTCCGAAGAGCTTTAGGGAATATACTGTAATGGGTATTCCAAATGTAACCAAGATGGTTACTCCCTACGTAAGAATGTTATGAATGCCTGAAGTTACCTTTATGTCTTATAATTTCTATGATTTATTCATGGTTTGATGAGGTATGTTAAAGTGCCTTTGTTTTATGGGTAAAGTATGATTTAATTCTTATGTATATATGAACTCATGTTTCCTTTCCATATTTTTATAACTCTTAATGAGATTTTTATGCTCATCCCAAGTTTTTGAAATGTTTTTCACAGGTCAAGGGAAAGGTACATGATGTGATGATAGTGTCAAGGATGTGTCATGAAAGAATCCGTGTTATATTTTAAATATGTTCCCGTTGATGGGAAGAATGAATACTGTCTTTTATGTAACCACTTTGTTTAAATGTGGAATGTAATGCAAGTTTCATGATCTAATTCTCTAAAAGTCTAAACCTGAAAAGATCCTCAATGTGTAATCTTGTAATAACTCAAGATTAAGTAAGGTTTAAGGCTGGGGTCTTATATATATATATATATATTAAACTTTCATTAAAGTGACATTTTCATTAGATTTTAGACTTTTCCTTTTTTCCATTCTTAGGTTGAATTGTGCAGAGGTTTCTCCATAGTGGGGGTATCTATTTTGTGGGGAGGGCGATTGGAGAATTTCCATCTGTAAAACATGGAAGCATAAAACACAAAATAGATCTTTATTGAGTGGATATTAATAAATAGAAGGAAGGATTAATGTGTGGGGCATGGCTCTTCCACATTATGGTATGATTTGTGGTGATATTGAAATGATAATTGGAATTCCATTATGCCATGGTAAGTTCTCTAAGGGAGGGATGATCAAAATAACCATGGTAATGGTGGGAACCACTATGCCATAATTATTATAGTGTATATTTTTAATTTAGTTAAATGGACACTATGTATAGGGAGAGATGTGCTATTATGATGGTTTTTATTTTTTATTATAGATTTTATTAAAGGAACTATGTATATAGATGGAGTCACCACGTCATTGTAATGTACCATTGGGTTTTCTCAATAAATAGTAGTTTATACTCATTATTTGTTTCCATTTTATTTCTTCCTATCAACTCTATCCATTATTCGAGAAATTTTTTGACTTCCATGTATACCATAGATGATATTAACTTATTGGAACATGATGATTGATCTATATCAATTAATTTTATTCCACATCCACAATGTGATATTTCTTCAAAACATTTTATTCATAGAGGTTGTGACAGTAAATTTATTCTAGTTTTGAATCATTATTCATGTATGGTGGAAGGTGGTTCATTGTGGTTAGGTTGTGGTTTCCATCGAGTTAGGAAGTAGTTGACACTATGATTCTCCCTTATTGTGTGGTGTTCCTGAATCTTGACACCACTATATGGGATTATACACCATTATATTGTTTATGTTATAGTATGGGACTAGAATTCTGAACCTTACACAGGTAATATTTGAGGTAAACCTAGTAAAGATAATAATTTAGAATTTATTAATTGAATGATATTAGATGAGTATTATGATTCAAAATTTATTATGCTTCTTTCATGACAGTTACCTAATTTGATTATACAGATAGTGTGGATGCTTTATGTTTTGACTATATATATGTTTCTTCTTTATATGTGATATACTGATATTAATTAAGAAATATTAATATTGGAAGAAATGAAATATTAGTAAATTATTTATTCAAAATGTTTTATTATTATTCCTTTTAATTGTTTTATATGTGTGATTATTTAGAGTTATTATATCAATTAACTATTGTAATACCTATGCTTTAATTATTGTAAATAATATTTTAATTCAAATAAAACTATAGAATAATTCACATAAGTTTACTAAAGAATTATATTAAAACCTAAATTATGAAATATTATAAATTTAATTTTATTGAATGGGATATTTTTTAAATTCTTCTTGTCTACATCAACATAAATTGAATTTTTTAAATTTATCTGAAATATTCTATTTTGAGGTGATTAGTGAAAATTAACGATTTTACCAATACTCAAACATTATGAAATTTTAATGATACAATGACTACATGAATGTTTTAGAAACATTATTTATAGACATTATATATTTATATAAGAATTAATAATGAACATATAAATATATAACATTAAACATAGAAATATATTCTTTACATTTTGGAAAGTTAAGTAATGTTTTTATTCAAATAAAAAATGTGTTTAATTCTTATATCTTAATAAAGTTTTCAAAATATTCCATTCAATTTTGGTTAAGTTTGAAATTAAAACAAGTATCTCTTGATTTAAATTAATCCAATTTATTCCATCGAAAACAAAATTTTAATTTTTTTTTGTAAAATCATTCTTATACTTAAGTCGTGATATAAAAAATTGTTTTTATTGAATTTTTATTTTAAATAGTAAATGTAGTTTTGAAAACATATAGAAATATAATCTAGTAACATATATTCAATATTTTTTATAAAAATAATAATTATTAGGTAATAATTTCAACTAAATTTTTTATCATAATGAAGGGTAATCATGGTAAATATATATCACTTTTTATTATAGTTAAATGAGTCGAATGGTTAAAAATAAAGGTATAATGATTCAATATAACAAAAAAAATACTTAAATATAATTTATTGGTTGTATATATACTTTAACCGTATCATTTTTGAATATATTGTAATTGTTATCCACCTGATAAGAGTAAGACATATATTATAAAATAAAGTATCAAATATTTTCAAGTTTGACACTAAATGCACTTATAAAAGGGAACCCCATATCATCTCTATTATGAACTACTTTAGTAACATCCCAAGTATGTAATGAATAATAGATATTTTTATCTATGTCTACTAATGAATTAGATAGTGTTTCAGAGGCTTAAAATGAGAACAAAGCCAATCTTAAGCATTGAATACAATACTATTTTTAAAAGATTTTTTTACTCCCTTTTGATGGAAATCCATTTTTAAATAAAACATTTGACAATTTAATAAGCTAAATTTGTCAAAATACACTGATGTTTTATAATTGGGACATTGAAATTTTATTTGGGTAATTTTTTGGTATTTTTCTGATAAAGTTCATTTTTCAATGAATAGTAAAAAAATGTTGTATTTTAATTCAAAACCTCTTTTTACTATAAAATATTTATATGATTATATTATCTTTTGAATTGGATTTAATGTGAAATTAGAATATATGTTTACCATATAATCCGATAGTGGTCGTGGAATTAATTTCACTTTGAAATCGGACTTAAACTACTGTCAATCTTTTGATACTTTTTGATTCATAAAAACACGCATTTGTTTTGATAGCGGGAATTAATTATTAAATTAATTAATGAAACATATATGTTCTGAATTTGGAAAAATAGAAATAATTTTTGAATTCGGAATATCAAATATATATTAGGGTGAATTTTTGGTATTTTTCGGAAAAACATCAATTTTTTAAGAATAGTGAAACCACTAAGTGGTACTTAAAAAACGGATTTTTCGTTTAAATGAAAATTTACCACCTATGTGTTTTAAATTTCAAAAATCCAACATAAATGGTTGTCATTAAGAAGTAAATGTGGTTCAATGGGATCAAACTAATTTTATGGTGAATAGTATATTTTATGTTTTTAATCGTGATTAGAGGTAATTAGTATAATTTAAGGTAAGAATAATGTTTTAATAACATGAAATGAACTTGACACAAGTCCTACCATAATTGGATGTGTCATGGCTGACCAAGAAAATCGATGGGTCAGCTTGGGGACCCCATGGAACCACTTTGGAAGGAAAATGGCATTAATATCTTTTTATTTAATGTTAAAGTAAAAATGTCACAAACATGAGTTGTTTCAGTAAAACAATTTTTAAATGGGATTATACAAGTCACATTTTTTCTATATATATTCATTATAAAGCTAAAAATATTTCCTATATCATGATATTTTTTTTATTATTTTTAGACATTAAATAAATTAAATTATTTATGACATCATGATGATGCAGCGATTACCTCATTATTTAACGATTTAAATAAAATGAAAAGATAATGTAAAATATAAGACCTACACATGTCAAAAACCTATTGGATGAGTATATTTCGAAGTACTATTAGCTTATTCTATAAATATATAATTTTTCGACCTTTTAAATCTGAAAAACTTTTTATGATATAGTAACCTTTTATAACTTTCCAAGAGTGCCTCTCCTCTTCTCTTATAAAAGTCCCCCACCTCTACCACCTTACCCACACTTCCAAAGCCTTTGGATATTCCAACCACTTCCCATTTTGTCTCTCCACATACCTCTATAACTCTTAAAAGCCTCACATTGTGTAGAAGTTTTCCAAATGAATACTTCGAGCTCAAATCAAAAAGAGTTACCTGATTTAATGGTAGTGCCTTGTCTTGTGTTCTTATGTTTTATTTTTCATCTCCAACACCCTAAAATATTTTTATACATTTATTTTTTAACAAAACCAGTATCTTCCATATAATATGATGTTTCTATAAGAAGTATTCGATCTACACTTACACACACCGACATCTAATGGTTAATGAACATACTGTTTCCGTGGATGGCGTATTTCTGCCTCATGAAACGTTGATTGTTCAATATTCTTTTAACACATTCAGATGTGGCCATTCAAATGAAACTATATTTATATATGTTATATAATATGTTTATTTTTTTACTTAAGCTTCTGTATTTTTCATTTATGGAATACCTTTATGGTTACCATTATGGGTAAACGCGATATCTTCATTTTAGGAAGTGCGGACTACCACCCCCTCAAAGTGAATTGATTTGTTAATTCCATTTGTGGGATGTATAAAGTATTTAATTTATGATATTATATATGATATTATACTGGAATTATAATATACCTTTATATCAATAAGATTCCATTCCATAAAATACGAAATAGAAATGAAAGTAGCGTTCATGCGTACGTACAGCTTACCGTCTCCATGAACGGTGCATTTCATTTCTTACCTCTAAACGTTATGTAATATTATAAATGCATGTATATACTGGATATATATGATATATATGATATCTACATCATGAGTATAACTATGGATATAATGGATACATGAACAAGTTGTAATTATAAAGAGTTTATTTTTGAATCAAGTATCAATGATCGTTAAAACGACCATTATTAACATAAATAATTACATAGTGTTCATGACATTGTAATAAGTGATATAAAAGGAATAATAAACATGAAAAATGTTTTTAATAAAGTAGATATTAACTCCAGTTTATTATTCATGAGACTAAAGAACGATCGATTCAAGTTGGACCAGATGTAAGGGAACTTCTTAACCCAATTTCCGTTCTTTGGGTTAATCTCCTACTTTCAAATAATGTAATGATATTATTATGTACTATCATGTAATTTTACTTTCGTTATGTGTACTTATAGTGAATAAACATAATAGATCTATTTTATTTTAAAAAAATTGATTTTTTAAGGGATTTTGTCTCAATCTCCTTTCATTAAGTCATATTTTTTTATACACAACTTTATTTTATACAGTGTATAAACCCCTTTGACTTTTACATTTATTAAAAAGGAATATTTTTATATAAATCCTTTATTAAACGACAAAAGGGAATGTTTTTTTTGTCGTACGTATACGGAAACAATGACTTCTCCGCCGTCTTGACGTTTATTTGAGTTTCAGATTCCTCTACAAGCTATAACTTTTTTTGAATGAAAAATAAATACCATGTTTTACTTTTATTTTTTTTTGGTACTAAAAATAGTTTTCATAATGTTTTTATATCAATCTTTTGTATTGTTATCATGTGTTTGAAAAGTGGAAATGTTATGTTTCCTTTATTCATGTTTTAAGTGATACGATTTTGTTATGGTTCTTGGGAATTTTTATGAAGACGGGTGGTTCCTTGAAAAAATAAGGGAGGGTGAGCCCGATATAGCTCTCCAATGCATTGGGTAATGCGAAGGCGTTAAACGTTAAGGTTTCTCCAAATAGATTTAGGGAATATAATGTGATAGGTATTCCAAACATGACCATGAGGGATACTCCCTACGTAAGAATGTTATAAATGCCTCAAGTTACATTTATGTCTTATGATTTCTATGATTTATTCATGACTTGATGAGGTATGTGATTATGTTTTATGAGTAAATAATGATTTCATGCATTGGCTAATGTTTTTAGTTTATATTTTTTTCATAACCCTTACTGAGCTTATTATGATCATCCCATGTTTTTGGAATGTTTTTTTCACAGGTCAAGGGAATGGTACATGATATGATGATAGTGTCAAAGAAGTGTCATGAAATAATCCATGTTTTATATTAAATATGTTTCTATTGATGGGAAAAATGAATATTATCTTTTATGTAACCACTTAGTTTAAATGTGGAATGTAATGCATGTTTTATGATCTAATTGTATAAAACTATAAACCTGAAAAGGTCCTCAATGTGTAATCCTGTAATATCTCAAGATTAAGTAAGGTTTAAGGCTGGGGCCTTATAGTTGATTTCAGAGGTCGTTTTAGATAACTTTAGGAGTTATAATTTTATTAAATGATTATCCAAAAATATTTTTTATGGTCAAATTGAAATGATATGGCATTTGAAGATTACCATGATGCTTCATCTAAGACATGTTTGTTCAAAATGGTTTTCCAATGAGGAAATACGGAGGCAATACTAGGAAGGTATACAGAAGGAAATAACCTTCCGAATCGGCATCCTGAGATGGTAATAATTGGAACTAAACAGTTTGTTACAGTAATTGAGCAGTTGACTCAAGCGAAAAATGGTGACGGTATCCATGCACGAGATCAGCCAAATCAACCGCAGAGGAACATGTTAGTGGTGGAACATTTCATGTGGCAACATCCCCCATAATTCAGAGGATCATCTGACCCTGTGCCAGCTGAAGGGTGGATTAAAGCACTGGAGAAACTTTTGGATGTCATGGGGTGTTCAAACAATCAAAATTTTAGTCTTCCTATTTACCGTTTGGAGGGTGAAGTAGATAAGTGGTTGTCTATGGTTAAAAATATCAGGGATGCAGATGATATTGATGTTCTCGACTGAGATGAATTCAAAGGTATGTTTCTTGAGAAGTATTTTCCTATAGATGTTCGACATAGGATGGAAAACAAATTCCTGGAATTGAGGCAAGAGGAGGACTCAGTGGCTAACTATGAAGAAAGGTTCACTCGATTTTCAAGGTAAGCTCAAAATTTTATCTGAGACCTTGATAGTAAAATCAATTGTTTTTACTCAGGATTATAGCCAGAATATCGAAGGGGTTTAGCTTCTCCTGAGTTAAAACATTATGAAAAGCTAGTTCGATGTGCTGAGAAGGTGGAAATGGAGTTTTCTGATGACCAAGTGTTCTATAACAACCATCCGAAGAAGAGACTGATGTGGTAGGAGAAAGGAATGAATCCTTCAAAAAGTTCTGACAATAAGAATACTAAGTTTCCAGTTTGTGATAAATGTGGTAAAAGGCATGATGGGGAATGTCTTTTGAATTCTGGAAAGTGTTACCAATGCGGTAAGATGGGACATAAGGCTCGTGATTGCACAGAAACAGATCAAGGTGATGGTAAGACCAAATTTTATTTACAGTTAGTGAAATGTATTAAGTGCAATGAGATGGGTCACTATGGAAATGAGTGTCCAACAAAGAGTTCGAGTGATGGGATGCAGTTAGACTACAAGCAGAAAGGGGTGGTAAAATCTATTGCAACTACTTCAGCAGATGTCGGGCCATCAAATGAAGTTGTATCAGGTACTTTGTTTGTTTTTTTCAGATTTTTCCAGTGTGTTGTTAGATTTGGGGACTACACATTCTTTCATCTCTGAAAACATTTCTAGTAAAATGGTAATACCATCTCAAGAAATGACTTCTAAACTTGTTGTAAAAACACCTAGGTTAAATTTTGAGGAAAAAATAATTTATAAGAATCTTCCTATCCTTATCTGTGGAATGAACATACTTTCGAACCTTATTGTTTTACCTCTAGTAGAGTTTGATTTTATCCTGGGTATAGATTGGCTCTCTATTTACCATGCTATGATTGACTGTAGGGATAAGGAAGTTTCTTTTCAAAAAGCCATTCAGTTTCTGTACATGAATGAACTCTTACTGCTAATAACTTATCAAGAGGCCGAGAAACTTGTAAAAGATTTAAATGAATGTTACCTTGCACACATCGTTGAAAATAAAGGAACTGTTCAGATTAATGATGTGCTAGTGGTAAATGAGTATCCTAATGTTTTTCCTAATGAGTTGCCTGGAATAATACCATATCGTGAAGTTGAATTAACTATTGACTTAGTTCATGATGCTAAGATAATTTCAAAACCCCCTTATCGAATGGCGTAAACTAAACTTTTATAATTGAAGGAGAAATTGAAATATTTATTAGAGAAAGGTTTCATTCGACCTAGCACATCACCACGGGGTTCTTCTGTTTTATTTGTTAAAAAGAAAGATGGTTTAATGAGACTTTAATTGATTATAGAGCCTTGAATAACATCACTGTTATGAACGTATATCCTTTGACTCATATCGATGATTTTTTTGATCAGCTCCAGGGAGCTCAGAATTTTTCAAATATTGACATGAGATCGGGGTACCATCAGCTGATGGTAAAGGAAGCAGATGTTCCAAAGATAGCGTTTCGTACAACATATGGCCATTATGATTTTTCATTAATGCCTTTTGGGCTAACCAATGCACCTGCTGTATTCATGGACTTAATGAATAGAATTTTCCATGAGTTCTTGGATAAGTTTGTGGTGGTTTTCATTGATAATATTTTGGTGTTTTCAAAAAGTAATGAGGAGCATGAAAGACATTTAATTGTTATTTTTAAAACATTTAATGAAATGAAATTGTATGGGAAATTCATCAAGTGTTTGTTTTGGTTGCAAAAAACTTCTTTCCTTGGTCATAGTGTTTCTAAAAATGGGATAACTGTTGACCCTGCAAAAACAATGGTTGTTAATGAATGGCCAAGACCCACAAATGTAACTGAGATTCGTAGTTTCCTTGGATTGGCAGGCTATTACTGAAGGTTTTTTAGAAATGTTTCACAGTTATTTAGTCCAATTACTAAGCTAACTTGTAAGGGTGTTAAGTTTATCTGGACAAAAGAATGTGATGATTGTTTTCAGGAATTGAAAAGAAGATTGGTGAATGCTCCAGTTTTGGCACTACCTTCCAGGAATGGTGAGATTGTTATCTACAATGATGTTTCATTTAAAATACTTGGTTGTGTCCTAATGCAGAATGATCAAGTAATTTTTTATGCTTCAGGACAGTTGAAAACTCATGAGGTAAATTACCCTACACATGATTTGGAAATAGCTGATGTTGTTTTCACTTTAAAAATTTTGAGGCATCATATTTATGGAGTAAAGTGTGAAATATATACCGATCACAAAAGTTAATAGTATATATTCACTCAAAAACAATTGAACATGAGACAGAGGAGATGGCTAGAATTAATCAAGGATTATGATTGTATAATTCATTACCATCCGGGAAAAACAAATAAAGTGGCTGATTCTTTGAGCCAAAAATGTAATGCTTCATTAACAATGTTGCGTTTGGAATGTGATCTTTTGGTTAAGGATTTGATGAACATCGAAATAGATGTTTTTGGTGCAGGATGTTCTTTTTTTTTGTTTCAGGTATCAGTGAAATCTTCTTTATCAGACAGAATCAAGCAAGCACATAAGTATGACAGTGAGTTGCAAAAAAAGGTGGAGATGGTTCAGAAGGGTATGTTTCCTGAATTCAACATTGATAATGATTGTGTTTTGATATTTGGGAAGAGATTTTGTGTGCCTTGTGATTCATTGTTGAAGAGATAGTTGTTATATGAAGCTCATAGTTCTCCGTTTTCAGTTCATCCTGGTAGTACTACGATGTACAGAGATCTGTGGGAGTATTACTGGTGGGATGGAATGAAAAGAGATATTGCTGATTTTACAGTGAAGTTTTTGACTTGTCAATGGGTTAATGCAAAGTGACAGTTACCAAAAGGGAAGCTTAAGATTTTACCAGTAGCAGAATAGAAATGGGAGAATATATCCATGGACTTCGTTGTGGGATTTCCAAAGACACCTCGAGGTGATAATGCAATCTGGGTTATTGTTGATCGCTTGTCTAAATCTGCTCATTTCCATTCTATAAAAGATAATTTTTTCCTAGATCAACTTTCCCATTTGTATCTTAAAAAGATAATCAGGTTACATGGAGTTCCACTCTCTATTGAATCTGATCGTGATCCCAGGTTTACTTCTAACTTTTGGAAATTCCTTCAGAAGTTGTTGGGTATTGAATTAAATTTTAGTACAGATTTTCATCCTCAATCAGATGGGAAGTCAGAACGAAAAATTCATACTTTGGAAGATATTCTATGTGCTTGTTCGATGGATTATTCGGAAAGTTGGTACCAACATCATTCTTTGTTTGAATTTTCATATAATAACAGTTTTCATTCTAGTATACAAATGGCACCATTTGAGCCGTTATATGGGAAGAGGTGTCGAACTCCAGCATTCTGGGATGAAGTGGGTTAAAGGAAGATAATGGGACCAGAATTGGTAGAAGAGTTGGCAGAAAAAGTTCAGATGATACATAAACAAATGAGAACAGGTCAGACCAGACAGAAGAGTTATGTGGACAACAGGAGGATGGATTTTATCTTTCGAGGTATGTGATCATTTTTTCACAAAGTCTCACCATGGAAAAGTGTGATGCGATTTGCTAAAAAGGAAAGCTGAGTCCAAGGTTAATTGGACCATATGAAATTCGGGAGAGACTGGATCAGTTTCTTACCGAGTGGCTTTACCTATGAGTATATCTTAGGTATACAATTTTTTTCATGATTCATTGTTAAGGAAGTATATGCCAGATCCATCTCATGTTTTGAGTCCATAGGTAGTTCAGTTGGAAGAGAACTTATCTTATGAGGAAAAAACAGTCGAGATTATTGACCACAGGGTGCAGGTGTTACGGAATAATGTGATTCATCAGGTAAAGGCATTGTGAAAAAACCACATGATTGAAGAGGGAATATGGGAATATGAAAATGCAATGAGGGCTAAATACCCCCACTTATTTGATAAGTAAATAAATTGAGGGGACACAATTTTCTAATGCGGGGAAGTATGTAACATACCAAGTAAGTAATAAATAATAGATATTTTTATCTATGTCTATTAATGAATTAGATAGTGTTTTAGAGGCTTAAATTGAGAATAAATCCAATCTTAAGCATGGAATACACTAATATTTTTAAAAGATTATTTTACTGCCTTTAGATGGAAAACCATTTTTAAATAAACATTTTGACAATTTTATATGCTATATTTCTCAAAATAAAATTATTATTTATTATTGGGACATTGGAATTTACTTTGGGTAAATTATTGGTAATTTTCGGATAAAGTTCATTTTTTAATAAATAGTGAAATATGTTGTATTTTAATTCAAACCCTCTATTTAGTCTAATTTATTTATATGATTATATTATCTTTTGAATTAGTTTTAAAGTGAAATTAGAATATATTTTTAACATTTAATCCAATAGTGGTTGTGGAATAAATTTTAATTTGAAATCGGACTTAAACTAGTATCAATCTTTTGATACGTTTTGTTTCATAAAAACACTCTATTTGTTTTGACAGCGGGAATTAATATTTAAATTAATTAATGAAACATATATGTATTGAATTTGGAAAAGTAGAAATCATTTTTGAATTCAAAATATCAAATATATCTTAGGCTGAATATTTGGTTTTTTTCCGAAAAACTTCAATTTTTTATGAATAGTGAAACCACTAAGTGGTACTTAAAAAACTGATTTTTTGTTTAAATGAAATTTTACCACCTCTGTAATTTGAAGTTCAAAACTCCAACATACATGGTTGTCATTATGAAGTAATATGTGGTTCAATGTGATTAAAATAATTTTTTGGTGAATAGTAACTTTTAAGTTTTTAATCGCGATTAGAGGTGATTATTGTAATTGAAGGTAAGAATATTGTTTTAAATATATGAAATGAACTTGAAACATGTCCTAACATTATTGGATGTGTCATGTTCGACCAATACAATCCATGGATAAACATGGGGACCCCATGGAGCCACTTTGGAAGGAAAATGACATTAATATCTTTTTATTTAATGTTAAAGTAAAAATGTCACAAACATTAGTTGTCTTACTAAAACAATTTCTAAATGGGGTTATACAAGTCATATTTTTGACTATAAATATTCATTATAAATATAAAATGATTTCCTACATCATGATATTTGTTTTATAATTTTTATACATTAAATAAATCAAATTATTTATGACATCTTGATGATGCAGCGATTACCTCATTATTTAACGATTTAAAAAAAATGAAAAGATAATGTAAAATCTAAGACCTAAACTGAGTCAGATTATCTTACTGTTCCAGCCATGTCGATATCATGATATATAAATCATTACCCAATGAATTGGAGGGAGATATAGGTCCCACCTATCTCATAATGATAAAATTCTTATGTGTTCTACACGATCATAAATCATACATCATAGCGAAACCTATGAAAAAAAATTGTGATTCTTAAACATCATCCCATCATAACATAAATAATATAAGATAAAAGGACTTCATAAAAATAATTCCATCATAAACTTATCAAATAATTTTAAAAAAATAGGTATATAAATAGAACCCTATATTATATTAGATGGAAAATAATTTTGATAAAACACATGAACTCCATTCTTGAGGAAAATAATCTTTCTACTTCAAAAACATTTTTCTTTTTTTAACATGTCATACAATTTTAAAATAGAATAAGTTGATTAAAAATATACTTGAAAACATGTAAAGGATGATTCATGTAAATAATTTTCTAAAAATCCATTCATGTCGTATAATTTAAAGAAAACCATTCTTCCAATACTTTGGCCGGAGAAGTCAAAAAAAGTACCTCGTACTAAAAACGAGAAAAGATTCCTTTCATATCTTTTAATAAAAACTCACAAAAGGGTAAAATTTGATTTAAAAAATATCATTGCAATAGAAATAATATTAAATATTGAAGAAACATGTATGTGGATGATAAATATTCCCCAGGAAATTCTGAAGTATAAACAATCTCAGATAAAAATGAGATTCTGATATTTTCCCTTGCCTTATGTCTGATATTCATCGTATGTTTTTTAACCTCATGTATAATGATTTAAATAATTTCATTTATATAATAAATAATCATATTAATTTTTATGATATCATATATGGTTCACTAATGACTTTATATTACACGTTCTTTTGTAAATTCCTTGATAAAGAACCGTTTTGGGTAAAATCGTTTCATTTATCGTACGTATTTAGATTTGTTGTTCTTGATATTATTATTAATTATATCATTATTTACATACTTCCATAATTTAAATAATGATTTATATATCATATATATTCATTATATATATATACAATTGATAGATGAATGAAATGAAATACACTGTTTATGGATACGGTAGGTCGTACGTACGCATGAACGTTGTTGTCCTTTCTTATTGAATTGAATGGAATTGTGTATATGAAATAAATATATATATACATAAATCCAGTACAATTATAATGTCATATATTTCATGATTACTTATTATATATACTTTATAATCATTCTTTAATTGTTATCATGGAAAATGAATCTCATCGCGTCGTGGAGACGGTAATCCATACTTACGCATGAGGGATGATATCGTTCCCATATTTATTGAATGGAATTGGAGTGGATGATATAATATCATAGAATCAGTTTGATGTTATAATAATCATATATTGTTATTCTTAACACCATTATAACCATCCATGTAAGGTGGTGGTGGAAAAACAGATTACACCATGGCGTGGAGATGATATTCCGTACATACGCACACGCGGTGATTTCATATTCCGTAGGATGTATAGAAAGTGAAATGGGGTTGTTTCATATTTATAATAAGATATAATTATATAATTAATACTAATGATATTACTTTATAATGAAACAACTAAAGAAGAATATGATGAAGAAGAATGAAACTTGAAATAATTTTTAGAAGAGATTACCTCTTCTACGACGCACCTCCTTTAAACTTCTTCTTAAGGCACTACAGTTGGTCATTCGAGAATACCATAACATCTATGATATTACTAGAGTGGTTGAAAAGAGGAATTTTTAGGGTTTTTCTAAGTTTCAAGGCACAAAAGTGTCTGAAGAGAAGAGGGAAGGGGTTCCCTTTTTATAAGGGAGGAGAGGGGCACCTTAGGAAAACATAAAATATTATTTTATAATAAAGTCATATTCGGTTTTTAATATATCCAAATTAATTAATTTCGAATACAAGGTGGGGATTGGTCTATATACTCTCAACCAATATATTTTGGATAGGTTTGGGTAATTATATGAACCTTATCTTTTAGTTTTAACTCTTAGTTAATTAGATTGACATTTAACATGTCACTTTATAGATTTATACTGTATAGTTAATAAACATACCATATACATCCAAGAGTCCACGAGGTTGTAAATTAAAGACACACCTATAAATATATAATTATCTTGGAAGAACATTATATTTTTAGTAATATAATAACAATTAATAATACAATATTTGTTTTAAAAACTAATTTTTGTAAATTTTGACACTATTTGGTAATTGATTTTTGTAAAAATCATAACAGCATGATTAGTTTGATAAAATTTACTTCAATCAATACTAACATGTCATTGTAACCTAGAAAATTAGTATAATTCGTAAAAGGTCTAAAATTACATTTATTTGGGTATTTAAAACATCAATTATTTTAATATTTCATTAATACGATAATTATTGCATCATCATTGTGTAATAAATAAATTACATTATGTAATGTCTAAAAATTATAAATAAAATACAATTATGTAAGAAATTATTTTTTTTATTTCTAATAATTTTTTTATTCGAATTTATCTTATGTATAATCCTATATTTAAAATGTTGTAGTTATTAAACATTGATTTTAACAATTTGAACTATTCTTTAAATAAAATAATACTAAAAGTCCTAATCTAATCCAACTAGACCTAAATGGTCATATTTTATTCCTAAGGTTATTTTTTGGTCGAATTAAACTTATCCAATAGAATTAGATCATGTGTTATGATAATAATAATATTATTTTACCCTTAATTACCCTATTTACTTTTAACAATGGTAAATAAAAGTTAAAAGTTACTATTCACCAAAAAAAATTCATCTCATTGAACCACATTTTACTTACTAAAATCAACCGTTTCTATTAGATTTTTGAAATTACATTCATAGAAGCGGTAAAAATATGTTCTATACAAATTTTCAAATTCTCTTTTGAGGTGAGTAAAAGACAGCGAAAAGTTCAATAAAATTTTTATAGATCTAAAATTATTATAAAATGACACAATTAAATTACATTCAACTTATATAGGTTTTATGTATCAATTTTTAAATAAAATAAATTTAAATAAAATAAATAATTATTTAAATAAAAAGTGGGTTTTTATATAGTATCCCAGTGTTTTCACTATTTGTTAAAAATTGAATGTTTTTAAAAAAATACCAAAATTTCACACTAGGCTAATTTCAATATTCCAAATCCAAAAATAAAGACCATTTTGAATGATTAAATTTATAAAATTTCAAAATTTGGTTATTAATATTCATAACGGCTAATTTATATAATATTTTAATAACATATCATTGTTTAGTGAAACTCGGTTTTGCGTACAACACACGATATCGTGGAAGGATATGATTGCGTTTAAAGAAAGCCATGTCAGGCCTGCGAGTAATGAAAGCTCTATTTGGTGTGGTGTATAAAATAATCAAAACATATTTCATTTATACATTAAACAAAATCTATACTTAATGTTGCATAGAATAATTTCAGAACACGAACTTGAAATTGTGTGTAACATGATCCAAGAATAGTGTTTCCTATACATCAAGCCAATACAATGTTGTGTATAATACAAGATAAACATGGTGTAGTGTATAATAGAAGATATCAATGAAATTAAAATAATATTTTTCATAAAATCTCAGGGTGTTACATGAGGCCAATAAGAATAGTAACCTTGGTAATTTGTTTTACCATAATAAATGGTAAATTGTGTAATTTTGGTTCAAAATAGTATAATTGAAAAATTAAAATGACTGTAACACTTTCACAAATTATATGGGATGAATAATATTCATCCATAATCATTAAAGGTTGTTTTATATGACCATTTATAACCATTTTGAGGATATTATGACCATTATAACATATTATTTAATGAAAAGTCAAAGATGTCTGTTGCATTATTTTAATAACTACATAACTTTTAATATGGGATTATCCAAAAAATAAATTTAAGAAAAAAAATTAATTGGAAATATAAAATATTTTAATTCCTCATGTAAATTCATTTTCTATTTTTTATGGATGAAATAGTTACCTTAAAATCTTTCACATCACTGATGAAGTAATTAATTCATTAATAGAAAAGTCAAATAAATGATGTTAAATATAATATCACAAATATAATATGAGATAATTACTAAGATTAATGAATTTTATATATTTAACTGACATGTTATGGATTTAATAAAAACTTTTTTTTATAATTATATGTGTAATATTGATATTATTAATGTCAAAGTAATGAATAGTTCTTAAAATTCAAATTATGAATATTTTAGAGTTATTAATATTTTAATAAATGATTTAAAATTCATAGAAATCATAAATTAGACCAAATGGTTAGGATAATATTTAAATTATTATTCTTTATCTATTTAAGGGTCAATTTTAATTTTATAATAAAAATATTATCCCTCAAAGAGTAAAAGTCCTAGTAGTCATCATAAGAGTTAAAGAGGTTATATATGTGTTAAAATGAAAAAGATATGGGTAGATATTCAGATAAAAGATATATAGAATTTATTGGATTAGTGGACATATCCCCATAATCCTCATAAATTTCAATTTAATAAGTTTAGATCCATTTTGAATTAATGATTAATTTATATTAAATTAATATTTTTTCAAATTTATAAAGTTCCCCTCAATTTTGATAGGGGACTCCTTCCATCACTTCATACACCACATTGAGTCATAAATATCAAAAGATTTCTTCCCATTACATTTTTTAAATTTTTTATCCATGTCCATAAGGTTATATTCTCATAAAAAGAACAAAACTATATTCTTTATGAAGGGATATAATGAAAACCCAAAAAAGATGTGGAAATCATTTTTATCAAGTCTTTTATGTTTATTTTTTTTTCTAAATGCTATTCATATGTTTTTTATATCTTGAAAAATTTAAAATAGTGAATATATATAATAATACATTGTTATAATTATGAATCAACTATATTCCACCTTTTATCGATACTATGAATAAAAAAGGACACACATGTGAGTACATAAAACATAGTATCTCCAAAAACTAATATAATTATCTTTCACCACCACAATACAAGGATTATTATAATGGTAATTCTAATGGATATATAAATATATATATATATTACATATGACATGGTATTTATTAAGGGACATTAATATGTCATCTGTAGTCTCATGAGACAAATTGATTTGGAAAAACCCAACGCGTTTGTAACCAGTATGTTTTCAACCGTCTTGTGGAAGGAATTGACAGTAGTATGATAAACTATCTATTTAAAGATCTAGATAGTAAAGGTATTATGTTCATGGGAGACAAGACATCTTATGATTATAACCATTATGAAGATTTTATTTATTATTTACATTATAATTTTTAATTTGATATTATCTATTGATACATTAAATTCTTATTTAATTAATTAAAAGAACGGTTTTTAGTTATTTACATTTCCATATTGATTATACCTGGTCTTATAATATTAGTAATGTTATTTAAATGGATTTTATGTTTAGTTGTTTACCATTCTATATTGTTTGACCTTACTTATTTAAGATAGATTTTGATATACTTAAACATTACTAAGAAATTTAGCTCACCATTATTTTTCTTCCATAACCCTGGAATCAATGAAGTGGGTATGATTATTAGGTAAGGATATTCTATAGATTATTATGTTATTTTCATAGAAAAAAATTATATTTTAATTTTTGTTTTAAAATATAATATAAGAAACATATATGCATCTATATTGTAAATAATAAAAAACTATTTTTTTCATTTGAGTTACAATTCTTTTTATATCATTATATTGTAATAATTTAATCACTGACTTTGGGTTTCTAGGGTAAGTGTTGGATAAATTTACTCTTTTTGGTTCATTTGGGGGTATAATTACCATACTATTTATTATTTAACAACTAAACCATGGGTCATGTATAAATTTGATCACTATTTTCATTCATGAAATCTATTCAATATTCATGTGCTCAATGATCATGTCTTCCACAATTAATTAAATTCCCTATTCATTTAAGAAAATTCCCCATGATTTTTCCAATATAATTATCATTTAGGAAGGAGAATAATCATTCCTCAACATATTTAATCATTTTATTTTCCTTATAATGATGATTTCGTTTTCATATCTATACAACCATGGGAATTATAGGAGTTTCCAATATCTATTCCCACCTTCATAGAATTTCAAACAATATCATTATTACGACCAATATACCATATAGAAAATTTCATTCATATGCATTGTTTTAATACACTAAATAAATAATCTATCTATCTATCAGGGTGAATGATAATACCAGAAAGCGTAAAATTTAAATACACATTATGCTTTTTTCTATAGGAACCAATGGGTTTATCAACTTTTTGCTTCATCACAAGGAAATCTGTCATTGTTTTACTGTGAAAAGATCTCAAAAAATACTTATTGAAAACTACCTACTTAAACTCCACACATTTGATGAATGTTTTTTATTTATTTTCCTAAAGTACATTACCAAATTTCACCATTAGTCAGATTTAACAAAAAAATGAGAAGATACTAATTTTTTTTCATACACTAGTAATAGATGAACGTGAAATATCAATTAGAGTCTATTGATCTATTTCTCTAAACCTAGAGGATCAAATGACCTACAAAAAGGTTGGTTGAAATTTCATCATGACGAAATAAAGAATATATTACAAATTATGTGGAGTGTTTGAGAGATCAATATAATTTAGGTTATTTTTTAATAACTGAGAGGAAATTTCCTCGAAGGTTGGTAGTATATTTTCTATCCTATTTTGTTTTTCATTGATACAATTACCACATTTTCCATTTCACTTATTTCTATCATTTTTTATAATTTTTATATAATTTAAATAGAATAAAAAATATAAGAGTTAGTGTTAAGACCCAATAAAGAGAGAATAAAATCATATTATAAGGAAAATCCATCCTATGATTTGTGAAATTATGTTACCTATGGAATTTCTACATCACCCTACATCTATTTTGGTTAATAATAATTTATTTTATATTGGGTTCCATTATCCTTATTAACCTTATCCTGCAAAATAAATAGACCCCACCTTGATACCAACTAAATCTCCCCATACCCACACTATAGGATCTCATTCAAAAATACAATAAAATGGGATTTTATACCAAATTAATCACCATGGGAACACAAAGTCAGAACTAGTGTTAATTTATCATAGATTTCACATTATGTTTGATAATATATGAGATAACAAAAATATAACACCCATAAATCATTAATCATTATGATTATTTTGACATGATATCTCTCAAATAAATTCACAATCCCATAACCAAAGAGTTTCCTATATTTAGTGATTAGCTACATTGGTATATTATATGAAATTATTTTTTCCATATCTTCTAAAATATTATTTACAAATGAATTCATTCTATACATAATCCTAAATATAATTACCACAGTAAATAGGAAAAATAAATAATTTGTGAGCTCAATTTAGTAGTATGGGAAAATATTAATTGAACCATATTGATTTGATTATTATAAAATGAGAAAAAATATGCATGATAGAAATATATTATTATTAAAATATAAAATCATAAGTGTTTTCTATAAGGAAATAAGGAGAATAATAAAATTAAAATATAAAACATAATCCTTGTAATAATAATTAAATTACATGAACCAAAAATCATGAGTCATGGAGGATGACATAAGAATATAGAATGACATAAAAAATAGAACATATATGAGCATATAGCATGCATCAAGATCAACTAGTTATATGATAATCATATAATGGGATTGGATAAACACCACCCCATGATATATAATGCTTGGTAAAACCACCTCTATATCATTTTAGGATTATGCTAAGCTCACTTATACCATTTTTTGGGCTTGGTCTAACCACCCAAGCACTCATGATATCAAGATAACAACATCTATTCCCTTAAAATATTTGGGTAGATAACGTTTTTCCATTAGTTTATGGATAAATGATTGTTTATCCATTTCAGGATTAGTATAACCTATCATGTTCCTATGTTTATGAACTAAAAACCCTTGTACACATTTTCTTCTTGGGAAAACCACATGTGTACCCTGGGACTTGTTTAGAACACTTTAATAACCTTTTGGTCTTAAAATAAACACTATTTTACCAATGGGATTATTATAAAAACTGGTGTACCATTTATGGGATTATAATTACCACCAATGTACCATTGGAATTTGTCTAACCACTCATGTAACCTTTTTCATCATGGGATAATAACTTGTGTAACCATAGGCTTCATTTAACTACTTATGTATCCTTTCTAGATAGAATATATACAAAATATTTTCTAAATAATTTTAGGGATATATATGCCCCACTTATCAAATAATAATAATCTATACATATTTATGACATAATAACATGGAAATATTCATAATTCTTTCATGAAATATTTAATCTTTATAAACAAAATGTGATTCATGATAAAATCCATCAAACTAGATTTTAAAGAACATAGAGAAAGAAGATGGACTGGTATAAATGAATAATAACCCAAAAAAGAAGAAAGAAAACAATAGTGGATGTTGATATAGATGAAAATAACATTTTAATACCACTAAGAAAATATCATCTATAATATATAAGAAAGCTTATTTGATATTTTAAATTTATTATAAATGAAAGTAATATAAGGGGAATGTATTATTTTCACACTCTTATAAAGATTGTTATGTAATCGAAAAATGAAATCATAAGTCGCTTTTAAATATCATTTTCAAAATGATGATAATAAGACATTATAAACCATTATTTAAATAAAAAATATTAAAAATATAATATCAGAATGATATAAATATAACAAATAAAAAACATAGAGTGGCATATAAAATAAAATATTCTTTGGGTAAATAATGTTTATCCATTTTGAAAGAGTTTAATGAATCCCACATTATTGAGAATAACAAAAACACTTCATTTTGATAAGAGATAATGATTAATTTTATGAGTACATAATAAAATAAATATTTATTTTTCAAAATAATTAGGGAATACATGTTTGTAAATAAATGATATGGATATGAAGGAGAAAACATATTATAGAATGTAATAATTAAAACAATAATGCTACAAATCTATGATGAATAAAATGAATTGGAAATTAAGAGTATGATTTAAAAATTTAAACTCATTGAAATGAAGGTGGAAATAAAATATATAATATAGTGTAGGGTAAGAAACCAAACATAGAATTATTATATAAAAGAATAAATGTGATCACTCAAAAGAAAGTGACATGAGTTAATAGAAAAACCTGAAGGATTTGGTAACATAGGAATGAAAAATAATTTTAATGATATAACATGAATGAGAACATTAAGACCCCTAGATATAAATATAACCATGATATAACTTGTTTAAAATGAATTATATACTATGTATAAATGAAATTTTTTATATAATATATAAAATGATTAAAGGAATAAAAATTTATATTAAAAAAAATTACATGGATTCTCTCTCAGACGAATGAGATCTTACATCCTTAACAAAATCATTACCTCAAATAATGAATTCCATCATATATTAATGTTTAAGCCTCTATATTTAATATAGAGGAATCAAAAAAAGGGCATTAAATTCATGAGATGAAAAATAAGAAAATATTATATAGGTAATCAAAGAATTTGAGTTGTTTTGACTCAGTGGAAGAGGGAAACCATTATATTTGAACTTAAGTGACATTTATATGGAGACATAAGTGAGGTGAAGGGTAATGATAAAATACCATCATATTTAGGTGAGTTAGGTGATGTATTGTCAGTGAATAATGTGTTATTTATTCACACACTCATTAGAAGTATTCTATATTTTCTAAATAACAACTTATTTAAATAAATATTATTCATGCATAAATTATCTCTTATTACCCCTTTTAACATTTTCAATTATTAATAATGGAAACTATTTTTAAACTAAAAATGTAATATGACGAATGATTCATCATTTTGACGGGTGAATTATTATTTTTAATTCATTTAATCTAAGTCTCTTTCTATTTATGTGACTATTAAATTTTGAATTAATAAATATAATATTTTGAAAAACAATTTTTGTAGGGAATTGTATTTTTAAGGAATAAAAAATATTATTCTTATTTAATTTCAATTTATAATTAAATTAGTTTCAACATATTTTTATATATGTTATAATTATGTTTTTTACTTCATTAAAAAATATATAAAATTAATTTGTGTTTGAAAAAAAATTCACAACACTTATAGAAACAATTTTTTAAAAAATTCCCATTTATCTTTACCATGGTGACTAAATTTTATCTTGGTAAGTTATATTTTGGTATAAAAATGATATTTATCATAATAAATAATTTGAACATTCTATTTCAAAAAATTAAAATCTATTTAATTGGATTTTATTTATAAAAATGAAAAAATATAAGCATAATTTAGAATTTCATAATGAATAAAATGAATGTTTATATAGAAATAATATTTTTGCATTAAATAAATTTCAGATATTAAATTTTTTCTTTGATAAAATTAGTGTGGTGATAATTTATTAAATGTTTTATATTATCTATACTTTA
Organism: Viscum album; assembly: GCA_963277665.1. Classification (NCBI taxonomy): domain Eukaryota; kingdom Viridiplantae; phylum Streptophyta; class Magnoliopsida; order Santalales; family Viscaceae; genus Viscum; species Viscum album. Next base: position 1,511,587,217 of record OY728131.1, read on the forward strand.
TTTATTATAATTATTTATAAGTTATTAATTTAATTTATTAAGAAAAAACACTTTACACATAGAAAAGAATTATTTGAAAAATATATATTTTTACCATTAAATGATTTTAACATCAATTTAAAAAAATTGATAATCTGTATATGAGTTACTATTAAATTATATATAGACAAAAATATATTTAATTAATATTCCAAATATGTATAATTTGTCTTTTAAATAAATTCATATAATAGAAACTATGTTTTTGAATAAATGTTTTTGTTTAGCTATGGATTACTAAATTAATACTCATTATAGTTACATAATCAGTTATTGTATGTTATTTATTTTCACTAAAAAAATTATTTTTTCAATCCATTTTATTAAAATAATTATTTAAAAGTAATTAGTTTATTCAACATACATATTTTATAAAAAAATCAACGAAATAAAATTTTACATCCCAGATGAATTAACATTCATTAATTCTACCAAACAACTATTTATATTATTTCCTTTTAATTATTTATAATAAAAATATATATTATTTAAAATTAGAAACATGTTTACTTTTGTTATATCCATTATATATATAACCATTCAGATCAGTAATATTACTATAATTACCTACAAGAAATTCATTCCATTCTATCATTACAAATAACTCTCAACATTAATTTTTTTTCCTATTTTATTATATAGAATAATTTCTCAATTCATGAGGTTTATTGGAACTATAGGTCTAGTTTATCAAAAACCGTCCTAGAGGAGCCCATGTCGTGACCACACCAAGCCTGCCTCCAATAGCATAGGGGATGGAAACTTTAATCGAGTAGATGTATCCTATAAATGAGAGGAATTTCCCTAAGTATATGTACAAACATACAAATATCCAGTCCCCAAATGATGAAATATTAAAACACTAAGTAATAAAATATGCATACCAATAATAATACCAAAAATAGAGTATGAAAATAGAATAATGGAAAGTAAATAGTGCCAGAATTCAAGCCCACCAAAAGTAAGAGTCTATACAAGTAAAAGCCCATGTTCCTGACACTCGTCCACAGAAGAACCTACCTAAAGGGCAGGTATAGGATAACTATTTGAAGACATAAAACCATAAATCATCTTCATAATCACTCTAAACACCACCTAATAGTAGTCCACTATAAACTATATCAAAGTATTGATCATTTATACAAGAAACAACACGTTCTGGAAAATCCTGTTCGGGGATGAGTAAAACAATACATAGTAAGACACCCCAAAACCATCAAGGAAACCACAATGAAATACACCAAGTACACCAAAAAGGAAAACATACGATACACAATCATCTCTGCACAGATATATGTTTATAGAATATATATTAAGAAATTATAGATATACTCATCTTAAGAACTACATATTATGAGGATCCAACCTCATAGCTAGCTCAAAATTCTCATTACAGGATTAAATCGTAAGATGAAATCCAAGATAACACACTCTACAAGCTTTTCCATCCTAGATGGAGCCTGTCCGAGATATTCACTCCGTTGGGAACAAACCTAGCATTCTTAATGGTATGTCCTAGAGAATGTGGTCTATCAAGAAAATCCTACTATGACCATATCTTGTTCCCATCACCAAAGGTCTATTCATCAGTCTCTTGTGCCCATCTCAAGATAAGGAAACCCATGTGAGGATTCCAACCCATCACCACTACACACAGTTGAGGGAGCACTGCTCACAACTAACTCATGAAACCTCCATTGCTACTATAAGGAGTGGTTCACTCCTTAGTTTGTCTAGGGAGCACTAAATCCTATCTAGGTTTTGATCACATTGAGTTAATGGGACAGCTTCATGTATCTTTATCCAACACCAGTTGGAGATCCATTTCTAATGGTGGACCCACTCTCCGATACTACTCAGAGGAAAGGGAGTGAAACTCTATAAGTGAGGGCATGTTCCCTTGTTCTAATTCAGGATTACAACTCATGAAAGACCTTCACCCTGATATAATAGTGTATGACTACTTCATATATCAAGGACCCACACCCTAACATGGTAGGGGAGTACCACTCAGTGACTAGAGGACCACACCCTGGTAGGAAAGGGGAGTACTGACTCAGTCATGATGACCCACAGAGTGTCAATAATGCATGTAGCGTCGATGGTGCACAGAGAATCCATGAAAGATGAAGCATAGATGGTTCATGGAGCATGGATGAAACAATGATCATTAATGGGTCATACAACCCCTATTTCATATATTCACCAATATCACATAGTCACAACTAGCCACGAGAATCTACTCGAAGCGCACTTGTTTTGGGAGGACCTACTCCTCGTGCAATTAGGACATATTCCAACTTATAAATAAACTCCCTCAGATTATTTTAAAAGGAATACCTCATAGTAATGGTCTTAACACTACAATTGGATCATCAAATATACCTCAAGTTTAGAAGATATGGCTAATTTAATAAAAAGGGTCCAGTATGGTCTGGCCAACCAGACCAGACCCTGTCTGGCCAACCTGACCTAACACTGCCACTCTAGTCTAGACCAAATAGACCCAGCCCATTGGTCCAATAGACTACGGCCCTATTCTCCAACCTATCCCATAATGTGTGGGCCAGTTTTTCTCCACCAGGCATGGTCTGCCTTTCTTGCATCCCCTAGGTCCACGTGGTCTCTCGACCACATGGAATGTTGGATCCCTAGGTCAATGAGGTTCTAGAATGCAATTCATGAGGCCGGTCGGCCTTCCCCACATGCACCTATGACCCCAACATGGGTCCCTCCTCTAACGTGGCTATGAGCCACGTCCCAGCTTAATTGTGGCCTGCTACTGTAACCCATCAGTTGCCGCCTATGGTTTCTTCCACCACAGGCCCTACACGGTCTGATCAGACCACCTGTGTGGTTTGACCACAACAACTTCATTGGTCATTACTAGAATGACTAAAATCCTCTACTGTACCATCCCATGACTGGTGCCCTGGGCCGCCGCTACTGATCCATGTTCTATGGGTCACCACTGAGGCTCCAGTGTTCTGTTTTTCGAAACAGGGCCAATTCTGTAATCTTTGGGACACAAATTTCACATTTATGGGCCATGATCAACCTTGCTAGCACTCTTGAGGTCCGATAACATTCATAAATAACCATCAACGTTGATCTGGAATCATTATGGTTCAAACCGAAAATAACATGTAGATAAAGGAGGGATAAATGCACATAGCCAAGGTTTATCATCATGGGACCGGTGTTATTGGAAATCGATCTAAATCTAGGGAATTTGGGTTAGAAATAGATTTGATAAAATCCTACTAGTGAACAAAATATTCCCTCGAGCAACATATGGTTGATCTATGGGCTAATCAATATGAGGATTAGTATCTGTTCATCATAGAAATCAAGAAAATGAAAAAGAATAAATCACAAAGAGATCAACATACTACCTCAATTTTGGACTGGTCATTGAAGAAAAATGATTTCATTGACCACATCGACGAGATCCTATAATTCTGATGGTGCAACATTCACTGATTTGGTTGACCCATCAGGTATGTTATTCGTTAAGAGATATTTCTCCAAGGTACCTCCAAGGCCTCTAGTAATTTCTCCAGGTTTATGAGCCTAACCCTGGATCCCTTCCAAAGAGGAAATTTAAAAGGGAACGTCACTGCATTGAAATTTTTTTATTAAATAATTGTAATGACATTTACCTCTAAATCATATCTTGCACTGTGGGCCCACGTTGACCGATGTTAGGCCTTTATTATGTTAAAAACCCTCTCATAAACTAAACTATGTCCTCAGAATTTAATTATGAGTTACGATTTATGAGTAATTAGGATTTGAAAATAAGACAACTTTATTTAATTATTTTATTTAGAGTAACTTTCCAAAATGTATGTTTCATAGTTGACTCGTGCTGACCAATATTATTTCATGACTAGGTTAAAATTATTGCATTAAATACAATAGTGTCATTAAATTTTTGATCTAGGAACCCACATATATGTTATTCCATTTTTTAAGAGAACCACTCATGTGCACTATTAAAAGATTAGCATTTTTAAAAAAATCATTCCAGACACTCCAGGCCTCGGAATCACATGCTGTCTCAATGACAGATCATGGAATTTTCACAATTAGTTTCTCAAAAATAAAATCAAGGAAATAGTATTAATTATATAGTTATAAGGATTTTGATTTTCAATATTGAAGATGATACCAAGTATTTTTTAGTTATAAATATATGTTTATTTTTTGATTATTTTCCTTGTTTAATTTGTTCACTTTTATGAAACAGAATCACACATGGTTTGATTTAATTTTGATATGATGTAGTATTGTAAATAAATATGTTTTCTTTGGTTTTATTCATACCATTTATATATATTTTTATTTTCTAATTTTTTTGATAGAATAAGAAAACACATTTTAGAATGATAGAATTATAGTTCAAAATGTTCCATAAAACATGGAGCACTACCGAAGAGTACTTCATATATCCATTAACAATAACCAAGAGTTAAGAAGCACATGCATATGCCCCCAAAAATATCATCTCTACTTTCTAATTATCATGTTTGTATCTCAAATGCATATTCCTCTATATATCGCATGATTTATCCCCCTTTGTGGCATAGAAGACCTTGTTGTTTGATGTTAAAAAGTAAGGATTGTTCCAATCACAAAATATTGAACTATAAAAATTCTAGAAGCAAGTTTTTATTCTTGATCCAATAGTATATATGGGACACATATTTATGTTTCAATCATGAAACCCAATAAACCTTATTATCCCATCCTTCATCAAGAGATGTTAAAACCCATAACATCTATGAAAAAACTATGCTTTCATTAATATTAACCCTAGATTCTAACAATATAATATCCCATGTGTGAAAGGAATATGGATATTCATCCCCACTGAATGTTAAATAATTTTATACCCTTACCTGATGTGAATATTTTTATTAGTCCCCATAATAAATTAAAAATGTTCATACCCTTTTGAAACAAGCTTATGAGGATTCATCCCCATAAAATAATAAAATGTTCCTTCCATTTTAAAATGAGAATATGTGGATCTACCTCTACGGAATATTATGTTATTCATATCCTTACATGATGATATTAACTTGATCAATATATATATCTATATATATAAGAGAAATTACCTCTTTAATTATAATATTAGTATAAGATTATCTATCTGAAAATCATTGGATTACGTCACCCCCACATTATTATATTAAAACCCACCCCAACCTAGGTGAGGAGACTATAGTAAGATGTGTGATAAGAACATTATGTCTCATTTGATAAGAACATGACCCCCCATGTTATGACCATGGAAAATCTTATGTGAGAAACCAAGAATACTTTTTTGTGATGATAATATATTTCCTTATGTTATGAGAATATGATTTGTTAGGTAATGATTCTATGATTAATTTTGTTGTGAGAATAATTTTTCTTATATAAAAAGAAACATATTCCACATTTGGCCAATATGTCATACCTCATGTGATTATCATAGGATACCTTGTGTGATGAGTCAAAGATAAAATATATGAAAAAAGGTTATATCCTATGTAGAGTAAGAACAAATTGATGCCCTAGATTCCAAACATTCATAATTTAATCAACATATTAAAATAAATGTGTTGAACATATTATGGATATTGGGATATAAATAACTACTGTCTGTATCATGATAACTTTAATAATTAGATTCATATTCTTTTAATAAATCTATTACAGGGAATTAGATAAGTTGATGAGATTTATTGAGAAACACTAACATATCACCATCTTGTTTTGATCATAGGATCTAAAACCATCACCATAGTGGTGAAAATCTACACTCCACTTCAATACATGAATGTGGGTCTATAATTTATACCATATAAACATAGTATAACGTAGTGGTCTAAGAAAAAATATCATAAAAAATTAATATAGTTTGATCATAATTACTTTATATATATAATTTTTATTCGAAAAATTAAATCATTAATAGCATGCATAAAAAAGAATAAAATATGAGAAAATAAAGATTTCATGTGATGAAATTATTAATAATTTAGAACGAACTTAATATATTTTAAACTAGTTAGACAATTAACAAAATCCCCTCAAATACCAAATGTGGTATTTTATTAAAAAAACAAATGAGAAGATCTCAATCATCCAACTAGTTGGTTTAATCCATTGAATAGTGGCCACATATTATATTGTATAAGCTATAGTGTAAATGAATATCCCTATGAGTTAGGTGAATAAATTCCATTGTGAAATTTGGGTGACACATACTTGGGTATACCTAAGTGCTAGGATGCTATTGGAATAAAGTTGAGATTTTACCCATATGATTGATTTGGGAAAAGATTTTTCCATTAAACCATCCAAGATTCATATGTGATATCATTGGGGATATTTCTATCATAAATAACATAGTGATGATAGGAACTCCAAAACAAACTAATTTTAAAAGTAAATGTGGATCATATCTCACTAAAAATATGTGATGTATTGGCCCATCATTTTTAGAGGTATTAAATTCATTAAAATCCATTCGATGATAAGACATAAATATTTATAATCACCCACATATGTACATTTATTATAGATTATTTCAGGCATCACTTTCATCACAATGAAATTTATTACTTTAAAAACATATAAAATAATTCAAAATCGTTATCTTAGGTTGAAAAGTGTTCAAAACGAGAAGGTTTATAGAAATTATTATGTAATTGTTTTAGAGATCAATTTCTATAACTCTAAATCACATGTATTAGACAATGGGTGTGCATCACACATATTTAAAAATAATGATATACATAGAGATATTATGTAACATCCCTAAAAAGGTACATCTCTCTTAATATTTAAGATCATGTTTTGGTGTTCTAAGATATTTGATGTTTGGTTACGGTGTTTTTGTAGAACCTAGATTTTTCACTTCCTGCTAGACTAATTCAAAATAATAACTGGTTATATAAAATAAATCCATTTCTAGGAAGATTCCTTTATAATTGTTTTTTGTGTGAAAAATATACATGTTTTTAATCAGTTTCACATCGTCAATGGGTCCATCAAGATTAATTTATCCTGAGGTGATTCCTTTTTCAGTGTGTCTTCAAGTCAAATGATTTGTGAGATGAAACTTGAATTCACATTGTGAATCATGTGCGTTTTGTAGGATTTATATAACAAAAGCAGAACCTTTTTTTACTCTTTTTATGAACATTCCTCCTCAAAACCTAGCACGACACCAGGTGATTTTGGGTGTCTTATCTCCTTCCATATTACAATGGTTGATGCATTATCTTAATGGTGGATAAGCTATTTAACATTGGGTAAGAGAACCTTATTCTTCTTCATTTCATTTGGTTGTGGCAGTAGAATCATTGTGAATTTGTTTAATATATTGGTCATATATTAATTTTAATTTTATTATTCTATATTTTTTATGTGATATTTTTCTGGGGGATTGTACAATGTTGGTTGCAATTTGGTGGGTGGGTGTCATTTGAGGTATCCTTGAATAATCCTATCCACTAACTATTTTATTAGAATTTGACTATAAGATGAGAGTAGTTGGTTTTAAGTCTTTTGCTGTTTTCATTATGCTCCTTTCTATGTTGGGGAATCTTGTTGTGGGTGTGTGTGACACGGGATTGTGTTTGGTTGTTCCATATCTAACCATTGTTGGATTATCATGGAATTAACTTATTTAAAATTTATATTATAAATGAGTTGATATTATTTATTCATTTTTATTTGTACAAACATGTTTTTGAAAAATGGTGGTGCTCCCATGTTTTTTTATAGAAATGGTATTTTCAAATAATTTACAAAAATATTTGTGAAATTATTTTCAAAAAATGGTTTTGATATCATGGGTTGTAAAATATATAACATGGTAGCCTTGGGTACATAAGTGGAAGGTGGAGAAGCTTTTCAAATTTTCTGTTAGTATTAGTGGGGGGGGGTCACTCAGGGGGTGTTATTATGCTCTGTATGCCACATTTCCTAGAGACTTTTTAGATATTGTAGGAAGGTTCAATTTCTGAGGTGTTCGTATTCTCTATGGATATGATAAATATTTCAGAGGCTTGACGTACATACGTGTATTTTTTTTAGTTATGAGTATTATAGATAGCATGAACTGTACATACCCTTTGGGTGATGTACCTACAATTTAGTCTTACTGGTTATATTTGAATACTTATTTGGATATATATGAAGTGCTATGAAATGTTTTCTCTAGAAAATTTTAAATTATAGAAAAAGTTGATTTTTTTCGTAGAATTTGATATAATACTTTTAATTGATTATATTTTATTATTTTATTTTCATGTTTATAATTTTATGATTTTTATATAGAGACTTGTTATAAAAAACCTAGGTGGGATCCTAGTGATCCTATTTATCTCACACCCTATACAGCCATTTAGTGGTGTGTATAATTGGTTATGTATTTTTATCTAGGGAGTGTAAATGAACTATAATGAGGTGAAAAGGTTTTAGTCATATTATATCATGTAGAAGGTAGTGAGAAAATAGGATGTTATCCACCTATCACATGGAGTAGCTATGTCTCATTTTGGGATTTTCATTTTTTATTGGAGTCATACCTTGGAGTTTGTTCCCATGCTTTTTAGTTGTATCATTTATGATGCTTTATTTTAGTTGTGACATATATTTATTCTAGTTTCCTTCCATTGATTACATCTATTATATATATATATCATTTCATTTATTTCATTTTGGGAGATAATATTACCTATATTGATTTTTGTTGCTTTGTGCTAGTCACAAGCCTATGGGGATCAATAAATCCCAGCAAGTATGTGGCCTATATGGTTGGGTTCTAGTTTATGATAGTATCCCGGTTTGGTTTTTTATAATTTAGTATTGGATCATGGTTATTCCCACTCTTAAAATTTTTGGTTGAAATGAGTTATGATTTTCTAGAATAAAGAAGATGTTTGTAGTGAGTTCCTGACAATCTATTTCAATGATGAAACTCAATATACCATGGGATCCTAGGCTGTGTGTCAACAATGTTAAATTTTGATATTAATATCAGTTTAATCTTATGGTTTTTAGGTTTAAACTATGATAATATTTTTTTCTAATATTTCTTATATTTTCTACGTGTATTAGCAAGATTCTAGGACATCTCCCATGGGTTCTAGAGGATGATATTGTAGATTCTCATGAAGGGAATTTTCCTTTTGATCCAAATCATATAGAGTATATCAAGTGAGTAGTTTATACGATATAATAGAGTGTATCACAAGTCTATAATGAAGCTGTTGAGGTACATCAAGGATATAGAGGTTAAATGGTTCGATATCGAGAGTTATTACATGAGAATTTCATATCCTTTATTGGTATGAGTAAGTCTAAAGAGTATAAGGACTCGATAGAAAGGATTGATTAGTTCTTCGATTTCATTAATTCACCTAAGAACAACAAGGTAATGTTCATGTCATTTATACTTGAGGGTCCCAACAAGATATGTTGTGATTCCATGATATCTGGATATAGTCATGTGGGATTAGACTAGAAGGCTTTTGAGACACTCTTCTTACAATATTTCTGTCAAGAGTTTTTTTATAAAGGTGATGTTTCTGGAGTTTCACTCATTTCAGAAAAGAGAAAATTCAGTGTTAGTGTACACTAATCCATTCATGGAGTATATTCATTTTTCATTGGTGGTAGTGAGAAGGACCAACTTATGGCATATAAGTGAATACATGGTTTAAAACTAGATATAAAATCAAATGAATTTATGAAAAATATTTCAACCTATGTGGAGAGTGTAGAACTGGCTATTATAGATGAAAAAAACATGACCCAAAATATTGGCCATTCTGGTCCTTATCTTTCACCCATTGCACACATCAGTTGTGCACAAGGAAATTATCTGAAGCAGTATGCACAAAATTGGATTAGAGGATATGGTTCTCAGTAGGGGTTCCCTTTATCACCTTAATTTATAGCTAATAGTGTTCCTCAGATTGGATATTAATGTAGAAAGGATGGTCACACCCAATATTCTGGATCCGCACCTATGAAATTGTGAAATGGTTTTTCCCACAAATACCATTTACAATGAATCTGTCAGGCTATTTCTACACATCATTATGGTCAAGGATATTTATCTCTAAATGAAACTGTGGCAAAATCCAATGTTTGAAAGTCTACAACGCTATATCCACAAGATTTTGGAGTTAATTATCATAAAAATGTAGATATGTTACAAGTAGAGATTCATGCTAGTCTATAGACATTATGATGTACCATATTTACTGCATCATCTCATACAAATTCTTCATTTGATACCAGTTCCTCAAAATCATTTATCTTTCCCAATTTTTTGATAGGATTAATCATCCAATGAGGATCACATCCATTTTTATTTATTTCAAAACACATACTATAATGAGGAAATAATAGGGGTTTCAGTTTCCTTGTTCTTTATCGATAGTTGACATAGTGTTAGTCTTGGTTTTCCTTGTTTTCAATCTAGATAACTTTGAAATCATCATCGGGATACATTGAAATATTTCTCATCATGTTGTGGATGATTTTTATGATTCACATGTATTTTTCCTAGCTTCTAATGGGATCTCTTAGGTGTTTTAGGTAGAGTAGGATTTAGGGTCTCATCTTGAAGGACCTTTCTTCCTAGTGCATATGAGTTTTTATCTATTATTTTAATTGTTCTCAATAACATTTGTTTGATGTTAAATATTCTATTGGTTGTTAATAAATTTTACTAAGTCTTCCTAGAAAACATCTTAGGTCTTACCTTATAGACGAAGGTAGATTATATAATTGATATAGTGTTAGGAATATAATTTTTCTTGATACCCTCTAATAATATGGCACCAATGAAGCTAAAAGAGCTCAAGATTCAGATGGATAACATATATTGGAGGTATTTTTCTCCTTAATGTTTCACCTTGGGTATCCCCAATTCCTATTCCCAAGAAAGATGATGATTCAATTATATTTCGTGCCGACAATAATAAGTTGAATGGGGTGAGAGTTATGAATAAGCTGCATGCGGTTGATTTTTTGATTGGTTAAAGGGGGAAACGTGGTTTTCAATGGCTAGTCTTTTGTCGGGTTATTCTGAGATTAGGGTTTGAAATTGTGATATAATGAAGATTACATTCAAGATTAGGAAAAAACATTATGAATATCAGGTGATATTGTTGAGACTTATAAAAACCATATTTATGGATGATATTTAGTTTATTTATGATCCGAGCATGAGAAAGAACACAATATGAATTTAGTCTTAGAAATTTTTAGGAATCAATGACTTTATATAATGATTTTAAAATGATATATTTAGATTTAAGAAGTGAGGTTCTTATATAAAATGATTATTTAATTTATCTTAACAGTTGTTCCTGAGATATTGAATCCAATATTGTCACGGTAGGATCCACAAAACATCTTTGAAACTCAGTGTTTAATTGGTTTTTATGAATTCTATTAGTGGGTATTTAAGTATTTCTCAGAATTTGAATCACCCGAAAATAATCTTACTAGGAAAGGAACGATTTTCACATGGTATGTGAAATTAGAGTATTATTTTAATGAATTAAATATAATCTATCATCAAATCCTATTATGATATTACATAATATCAGAAAGGGGTATATGATATACATTAATTTTTATGGTGTTGTTATAGGATACATGATTATTTTAAATGATCATGTCATGACCTTATTATTTCATCATCGTTTGTTTCATGATAATAATTACCCCCACTCATGATTTGGAGATTTCTTTAGTTATGCACGAACTTAATTATTGGTTGCACTATCTTTTTGGGGAGTGGTTCATTATCTTTTCTAACCATAAGAGTATAAAATACATGTTTTCTCATAAATACATTAACCATAGATAGAGGAAGTGGATGAAATATCATTAAAAATTTGATGTTGACATCACATACAACATAGGGATGGTGAATGTCATTATATATTCCCTAATTATAAAAGTTCAATAACATGCTATTTGGAATTTATGTAACATTTAAACATTATGAGAATCATCACTCACTCGAATACATAAATCTATAGGATGTTCTCAGTATGGTTCTATCCATTAGTCACCTATAATTGTATCTATTAATGCCTATTATATACATCCAGTAATAGGATGATGAACTCACAAGATTTTGAGAAACCATATACGGTGCAGAGGCCATATCTTGTTGGACTCTCTAAACTAATAGAATTATATATTTTGGACTTAGGTTTTTCATCCCAGTATCTGTGATGAGTATTGTTTTAGAATATCATAGTTTATTGGGGATCATTCATCTAGGAATAATAATGATATATTATAACATGAGAGGGAAATTATGGTGGTTGGGTATAAAGCATGAAATTTCTAATTTGGTGTCCCACTATTTCACTTTACAATAGATAATCTCATAGTAGTTAAAACCTTATGTTTTAATATGGAATCTCCTTGTACTTATTTGTAAATGAGAAGGGTGTCTTGAGACATTATTATGGGATTAAAATGACCCCCTTAGGGAAGAATGTAAACTGGGTAGTGGTTGATCGATTGATAAAAAATAGAAATTTTATAGCGATATGGGACACCACTATTATTGAATATTAATGAAATCTAAATGTGAAGGAAAATAGTAGGTTACATGGGATTCCTTATAACTTATTTTTTATAGCGATTCCAGGTATACCTACCTGTTTTGGAAGAGTTTCCATGTGGAAATGGGTGATCATGTTAAGTTGAGTATTACTTGCCCTCTATATATTCATTGTTAGATAGAGAATGTTATTCAGATTTTAGAGGATATTCTTTGTACCAATGTATGTTATTTTATCAAATTTCCTGATATCTATAAATTACTTGTGGAGTTTCTATATAAAAATATTTATTATTCAATGATCATAGTTTCTCCCTTTGAGGTACTATGTGGTCGCATCTATAGGTAACCTCTTCAATCAGAAGAGTTCAGAAATAACTCTCTCATGAGACAATGTATTATTTAGGATAATTTACTAAGGATTAAAGATATATACAGGTTCCTAATTATAATGAATATTTGTATGAAATTATGTGTAGATCATTGATGCCATCCTTTGTAATTTTATATTGGTGACCAAGATTTCTTGAATTATTCTCCTTGATTGGGCCACTATCATCTTGGGAAATTGGAAAATATGGATCTAGGATATGTTGTACTATTTTAGGTAATTTATCATCTTTAGTAGGTTGAATATTAGTTATAATTGGTGTATTAGTTCAATGTTATTCCTGATATTTTCTACAAACATAAGCTCTAGAAGTACCATCAAGATACCTCCCATGTTATTAAATGAAATGAGATTGAGTTATAAAAACCGTTTTAGTAATAGAAATGTTAATGGAGATTGTTTATTACTAGGTTAAAGTCCATCATGAGAAGTATATCTCACTAGTCATAGTGTTATGGAAATATTGATCGGATTCTCACAAGATTTGAGAATGTGAGATATCAGCGAGGGATCAATTATAACGACCCATAATTTACATTCATTGTTATTACTTCAGAATTAAAGCACACTTATTACAACATATAACAAAAACATGAAAGGACCGTATAGGTATAGTGTCTTTAGAAACTGGGAAACATAAACAAATGGTTTATAAATAATCTACACTATCTCCAATTTATTTCATTGTATCTAGATTCCCTTTTATCATATCCTACTTAATACCCTTCTTCAAGACCTAAGGAAATGAAAACATACAAAAGGGTGAGCTCAGATACTTAGTATGGGTAAACGAAGTGGATATCAATCATATCATATTCATAAGAACATAATATTTAAAATAAATAATGTCATGTAAAAGATATCAAAATATCATGACATGGGATAAATAATAGTAGGGAAATATAATCAGAAAAATACTAACTTAAAACATGAAACTTTGTGGAATACACATATAATCATAGAGAATCATTTCTTATTAGTCAAGACTCACTGCCAAGACTTTCTTAGCAGACAAAGTCCATTTTTGAACCGAGTTCACTCCACATTTCAGTCCTATATCAGTGAACTGGATTAGCCTATCATTCCATCCATGTCTATCTCATGAGATATAAATCATTACCCAATGAATTGTAGAGAGATATAGGTCCCGTCTATCTCATTATTATAACATTCTTATGTGTGCCACAAAATCATAAATCATATATCATAACATAACCCTTGTAATAGAAATCGAATTCTTAATCTTCATGCCATCATAAAATAATCCAGATAAGATAAAAGGACATCATAAAAATAATTCCATCATAACATAATCAAATCAATGTAAAAAATAGGGATAGCAACAAAACCCTATATTATCTTAGATGGAAAATAATTTTGATAAAACACTTGAACTCCATTCTTGAGGAAAATATCCTTTCTACTTCAAAAACATTTTTCCTTTAATAACATGTCATACAATATTAAACTAAATTATATTAATTAAAAATAAACTTGAAAACATGTAAAGGAATATTCATGGAAATAATGTTCTATGAAATCATAAAAAAAATCCATTCATGCCGTATAAAAAAATATTCATCTCGTACTTTGGCCAAAAAAGTCAAAAATTACCTCGTACTAAAAATGACAAAAGATTCATTTCATATCTTTACTAAAGTTCAAAAAACGGTAAAATATTATTTAAACAATTGTACTAGTATAGAAATAATATTACATATTGATGAAACATGGATGTGGATGATATATATTTCCCAGTAAATTCAGAAGTGTAAAAAATCTCAGACAAAAATGAGATTGTGAGATTTTCCCTTACCGTAGGTCTGATTTTCTTTATACGTGTCCGAACATCCTGTATAATGTTTTAAATAATGTCATTGAATTTTTCCAGAATCATAATCATTATTATGATATCATATATGGTCATATTCTTAGTTTCTTACTAGTAATATTTCATTGCTACCTGTTATTCGGGTGTTCATTGCTTTATGTTCTTATGCTTGTTTTGTCGAATAATTTCTTATTACTTTTTTTATGTTATAGATAAATAATTTAAAGAATTGTTATATTATAATATATATCATATTTATTCATTAAATTTGATTATATAATCATGGTTTATTGAAAATCATGTAGAATGAATCATATCGCATCGTGGAGACGGTAAGCCATACGTACGCACGAGCGACAATATCATTCCCATAATTATTGAATGCTCATGGAGTGGATGGTAGAATATCTCAGAATTAGTATCAGGTTATAATAATATTATACATCGTTATTATTTTTACCATTATACACATCCATATAAGGTGGTGGTGGAAAACCGATTTTACCACGGCGTGGAGACGGTATTCCATACGTATGCACACGTGGTGATTTCGTTTCCTGTATGATGGATAGAAGATGAAATAAGGTTGTTTCATATTTATAATAAGATATAAGTATATGAGTGATACTGATGTTAATACTTCATAATGAAACAACTAAATAAGAGGAAGTAGAGGAAGAAATAAATATGAAGGAATCTGTAACAGATATTACCTCTTCTTCGACAAGCCTCTTTGAAACCTCCTCATATGGAACTAAAATTGGCCTCTGAAGAATACCTGGACATCTATATTGTTTCTACGGAAGTTTATAAGTGAAATTTACAGGTTATTGATCAGCTTTAAGGCTCTAAATTATGGAGGACCAGAGGTAGGAGGTGACCTTTTATAAGGGAGAAAAGGGGAACCTTAGGAATATTGTAATACATGATTATATAATAAAGTAATATTTGGTTTATAATAGCTCCAAATTGATTTATTTAGAGAATAAATTGGGGATGTGTCTAAATCCTCTCAACCAATAGGTTTTAGACAAGTTTAGGTTACTATTTTAACCTTGTCAATTAGATTTAACTCGAAGTTAAACATTTTATCTTTTACCATGTCTTCTTGTTTTCTTACACTATATGGTTAATAAACTTACTATAATAAGCCAAACGAACCCCAAGTGGTTCATTATTAATATATATAACCTTATATAAGTTATTTGGAAGAACCATATATTTTTAGGAATAGAATAATAATTAATAATATAATATTTGTTTTTAAAACTATTTTATGTCAATTTTGGAACTATTTTGTAATTGATTTTTGTTAAAATCATAACATCATGATTAGTTTAAAAAAGGTCTATTTAATCAATAATAACATGTCATATTAACCTAAAAAATTATTGGAATTTCTAAAAAGATCCAAATTACATTTATTTGGGTATTTATAACATCAATTATGTTAATATTTCATTAATAATGTAATTAATGCATCATCATTGTGTCATAAATAAAATAAATTATATAATGTCTAAAAATTATAAATAAAACTCTATTATGTAGGAAATATTTTTATCTTTCTAATGAATATTTATAGTCTAATTTATCTTATTTATAACACTATATAAACAATATTTTAGTTATTAAACATTGATTTTAACTATTTTAACTCTTCATTAAATAAAATAACAATAAGTGACCTAATCTAATCCAAGTGGAACTAAATGGTCATATTTTACTCCTTATTTTTGGTCAAATTAAACTTATCCAATATAACTAGGAAATGTGTTAGTGTAATCATAATAATATCCTTTTTAACCTTAATTACACTATTTACTTTTAACTACGGTAAATAAAAGTTAAAAGTTACTATTAAACAAAAATTATTTTTATCTTATTGAACCACTTTTTACTCCTCGATATTAACCATGTCTCTCATATTTTTGAAATTCAACTGACATAAGCGGTAAAATTAAATTTTATGTAAAATTGTAAATGCTCCGAGGAGGTGTGTAAAAGACGGTAAAAAGTTCAATAAAATGTTTATATATCTAAAATAATTATAAAATTACTCCTATGAGTTAAATTGAACTTATATAGGTATTATTTATATATTTTGACCTAATATTAATTTAAATAAAAATATGATTATTAAAATAAAAAGTCAGTTTTAACCAATAACTCAGTGTTTGAACTGTTCATAAAAAATTGAATGTTTTCAGAAAATTACCAAAAATTCACCCTAGGCTAATTTCGATATTCCGGATCCAAATATGTAGTACATTTTTAATGATAAAATTCATAATATTTCAAAAAGTGGTATTAATATTTATAAATTCTGGATTATATAATATTTAATAACATATCATTGTTTAGTGAAACTCGGTATTGCGTACAATGCAAGCTATCGAGGAAGGTTTCTCTTGCGTTTAACACAAGATAAGAGAGTTTTGTGTGTAGTGAAATATTTCGTTATATAAAATAATACATAAAAAAATGTTTCTCAAAAAATCTCGGGTGTTACATTCTACCATCCTTAAAATGAATTTCGCCCTTGAAATTCATCACTTTGTAACAAATAGATGAGGATACCTCTCCCTCATAATATCCTAAAGTTCCCATATAGCTTATTATAATTAGTGGTTCTGCCAAAAAAAATTCACCAAGAGTGGTCTTGTTCCATAGGACTTTTTCACTATGATCTAAAATCTCTATCTACTGTTCTTCATAAGAAAGATCATGCTCAAGCGGTACAACATCTGAGCTGAGTTCATGTGAAGGATCGGGTAAGTACTTTCTTAGGAGAGATACATGGAAAACCTAATAAACTTTAGAGAGATTCGGTGGAAGCTCCATTCAGTAATCTACCTTCCCAAAACAGTCCAATATTTCAAAAGGACCAATATACCGAGGTATTAACGTTCCCTTCTTTCTAAATTTCATTAATCTCTTCCATGGAGAAATTTCTAAGAACACTTTATCACCCACTTCAAAATCTAGGTCCTTTATTCGGTTGTCATCATAAATTTTTTGTCGACTCTAAGATTCTCTTATGTGTTGTTGAATAGATCAGACGTTTTCTGCCATATCATCAACAAGATCATGTCCTAATAAATTTCTTTCCCCAACTTCATCCTAGTAAGTTGGAGTTCTACATTTCTTTCCATAGAGAGATTCATAAGGAGCCATCTGAATACTAGAGTGAAAGCTATTATTATAAGAAAATTCTACCAAAGGTAGGTGTTGATCCAAACCACCTTTGAAATCCATAGATTAAGCTCTTAACATATCTTCTAGAGTTTGAATTGTTCTCTAAGACTGACTGTCTATCTGAGGATGATGGGCATTGATGAAACACAAATCTATATCTAGAGTATGCTAAATACTTCTCCAAAACGTCAAGGTAATCCTATTATCCCGATCAGATATAATTGAAAGTTGTACTCCATGAAATTTTACCACTTCCTTCACATATATCCTAGCATGTTAATCAAGAGAGAAATATTTTCTAATAGAAATTAAGTGTTCTGACTTTGTAAGATGATCAACTTTGACCCTGATAGCATTATTGACTTTGGATGTTTTAGGAAGTCTGGTGACAATGTCCAGAGTGATTTTTCCCATTTCCATTAGGGTATGGGTAATTGTTGTAACATCCCCTTAGACTTCTGTCTCTTAGCATTAAGTTGCTGATAAACCAAGCATCGAGTGACATATTCAGAAATTTTTTTTTTCACTCCATCCCACTAGAAGTACTCTTTCAGGTCCCTATAAATCTTAGTGATTCCAAGATGAAAATAGAATGATGAACTATGAGCCTCATCTAGTAGCTCCTTCTTCAATTCTGGGATGGGAGGAACACAAACACGATTCTTGAACCATATTATCACATCAAAATCAAGGTTGAATTCAGGAACATTTCTCAACTTCTTGGGTAAATCTACATCTTCTTTTTGTTCCTCTTTAATCCTCACATGTATAGATGGTTGAACTTTCATTTGATAAAGATAAGATTATTCGCCTTCCAATATAATTCCAAGATCCATCCTTTGTAAATCCAAAAATATTGGATCTTTTGTGATCCTAATCATGGATAAGATAGAATAGTCTTGTCGACTTAATGCATCTTCCACCTTTTTTTCATTCCTAGGGTGATAATGAATTGAGAAGTCATAGTCCTCAATCAATTCCAACCATCTAATTTGGCACATATTCAGCACCTTTTGTGTGAAAATATACTTTAAACTTTTATGATCATTATAAATATCACACCTTTAACCATAAAGATAATGACTCCATATTTTTAATTTAAATATTAATGCGGCTGACTCCAAATCATGAGATGGTTAATTTTTCTCATGGATTTTGAACTGTCATGAGGCATAAGCTATCACCATATCATTTGGCATGAGAAAACACCCCAGTCCCTTCTTGGATGCATCACTGTCGATCACAAACCTTTCTCCACTACAAGGTAGTGTAAGCAGATGTGCACTGGCTAACCTTCTTTTTAGCCCTTTGAAATTATCTTCACATTCCTTTTTCCAAACAAAAGTAACACCTTTATGAGTCGACATGGTGAGTGGGTTAGATAATCTTGTTAAATCATTCAGAAAAAATTGATATTACCTAGCTAAACCAAGAAACCTTTGGGTATCAGCTACTGTTGTTGGTCTCAACCATCTTTCAATAACGCCTATTTTTTCTGGATCCACAGATATCCCCTCTTCTAAGATTATTAGACCCAAAAATGATTCTTTTAATGCCAAAATTCACAGTTGATAAATTTGGCATAATGATTATCCTTTCTCAGGGGCTTAAATGCAATTATCAAGTGATCATTATGTTCATACATACTCTTTGAATAGACAAGAATATCATATATAATGACTACCACAAGTATATCAAGATAGTATCTAAAGACTATATTTAATAGATCCACAATGATAGCAGTGGAATTAGTAAGACCAAATGTCATCACTATAAATTCATAGTGTCCATACCTTGTATAGAATGTTTTCTTTAGTATATCCTCCCTTTTGACCCTTAGTTGATGATACTGTAAATGAAGATCAATCTTGGAAACATAATGAGATCCACGTATTTGTTCAAATAAGACATCAATGTGTGGGAGAGGATATTTTTTTTGATAGTGAACTTGTTAAGTTCTCGATAAACAATGCATAGTCTCATTGATCCGTCTTTCTTCTTAACAAACAGAAAACGTGCTAGCCAAGGTGACGCAATAGGGAGTTTGAATACCTTATCAAGATTCTCTTGGATTTTCTTCTTCAATTCCTACAACTCAATTGGGGCCATTCTATATGGTGTCTTTTAAATAGGCATAGAACCCAATATGAGTTCTATTGAAAACTCGACATCACGATTTGGTGGAAGGCCTAGAAATTCTTCTGGAAAGCCATCATCAAACTCACATACAATGGGCATATTTTCAATCGTGAGATTCTTGCCAACCATTTGAGATAAATAATCTTTATTTATTGGAATCTTGACCCATAAGAGGGATGAAATTTACACTGAAAGGTTATATTCATCCTTGAATCGATAGGTGATCATAGATTCATCAGGAATAAGAAAAGGTACATCCCTTCTTTGCCAATCGATATGAGCTCCATATAAGGAAAGCAAATCCATGCCAAGAATCACATCAAATTCCACTATAGGAAGGATCAAAAGATTTGTAGGAAACACTTTCCCGCAAACGTCAATTGGAGAAGAATTATAAAATTTTGATCCAACCGTTGTTCCATTAAGAGTTGGCATACCTAACTCAACACCTAAATATTGAGGTAATATGGGGATACACATATAAAATTCTTCAGAAATAAAAGAGTGGCTGGATAAAGAATCAAATAAAACATTTTCTACTTTAGAGTGGATGGTATGTGTTCCTTTCACCACTTCCTTATCATACCCCACATCACCGATAGAAATTGCATGCCACATTCCTTTTTCTTTGGACTTAAGAGTTTGTTGGCATCGATCATCATCAAAAACCTTCGATTACGGCATTGATTAGCATAATGCCCCATTTACTTTCACATGAACCACTGATGTGTAGGAGGTGAAGTCTGTGTATCCCTTTCTTTGTTTGCATCAACAGTCATATTCATGCCATTATTTTGACATTCAACTGCCTGATGACCTTCTTTCCCACACATAAAATATTTATGTTTCCCATTATGCCAATTCCATCCATGTTTCTTTCCACACATTGAGCATAATGGAAACACATCTCCTTTTCAATGTGGTCTTTAGATTTTCCTATGAAATCCATTTTCCTCTTCTTATCAAACCTATATGATTGAAGGGTTAATCCAATCTCCATCTCAAAATTGAGAGCACATCGAAAAATTTCCTCATAGTTATTGAAGTCCATTTTGGATTACTCCTTTAGAAGACTTGGTTTTAACCCCCTAATGAATTGATCGATCTTAATATCAGGTTGGATAATAATCCCAGAAGCGTACCTTGCATGTCTTGTAAAATTTGCTTCATATGTACCAACAGATTCATCATCCTTTTTCTTTAGTTTAAGGAACTCCTTCTCCATCGTTGTTCAAAGAATAAGAGGGAAGTACTTATTGAAAAATAAGTTCATATACTCATCCCATTCCATGGACTCATATTCTCCTATTTTCCTCATATTCTTGATAAGATTCAACCATTGATCAGCTACACCATCCAAACGAGATACTACAAAAATGACTTTATCATGTTCAGAACATTATAGAAGTGAAAATAACTTTTCAATGGTACCGATCCATTCATTATCCACTAATGGATCAGAAGACCCGCTGATTAAATGTGGATGCTACCTCATGAAGGATTCAATAGAATGTTTCTCCTTCCTTTTCTAATTTAGAAGTCCTCCATGATTCATATCCTGAGAATGTTGTGTGAGAATGGCTAAAAGATTTTGCATTCAAGCTCCATAACGTTTGGTTGCTCAGGGGGACAATCATTGCATTTCCCGTCACATTCATCATTAGCACAGTTCCTTCTAGTTCCAGCTATTTACTAAAACCAGGAAGCATACTGTGAGCAACAATAATCATAACAGGAAAACCACTTAATCAGAAATAAAATATCACTCTTTAGTTGTTACCATAGGTTGTTCATGGCCATTTCTAAAACACTAATATCGTGTTCTATGTTTATAAATTTCATTAGAGTTCTTACTAAGGCTTTCACATCCTTGTTTCAAAAGGTTGACTACACCTTCCCTATGATACAAACTAAAATGACCCATACTTTACATTCATTGTTATTACTTCAGAATTGAAGTACACTTATTACAACATATAACAAAACCATGGAAGGGTTGTATAGGTATATTGTCTTTAGAAACTGGGAAACAAAAACAACTGGTTAATAAATCATCTACACTCTCTCCCACTTATTTCATCATATATAGAGTACCTTTCTGAATATTCTACTTAATACCCTTCTTCCTGACCTGGGAAAAATAAAACCTACAAAAGGGTGAGCTCAAATACTCAGTAAGGTTAAACTTTGGAGATATCAGTCCTATCACATTCATAAGAACGTAACATTTTAAAATATTCTTATCCTGCAAAAGTGATCAGAATATCATGACATGGGATAAATCATAGTTGTGAAATGTAATCCAAATAATCGTAACATAAAACATTAATCATTTTTTAATTCACACATAATCATATATAACCATTTCTTATTAGTCAAGACTCATTTCCAAGACTATCTTAGCAGACAAAGTCCATTTCTGTATCGAGTTCACTACTCATTTCAGTCCTGTATCACTGAACTGGATTAACCTGCCATTCTTTCCATGTATATCTCATGAGATATAAATCATTACCCAATGAATTGGAGGGAGATATAGGTCCCACCCATCCCATAATGATAACATTATTATGTGTGCCAAAAAATCATAAATCATAGATCATAGCATAACCCATGTAATAAAAATGGAATTCTTAAACATCATGCCATCATAACATAATCCATGAATGATTAAGGACTTTAAAATATAATTCCATCATATAATAATCAAATCAATTTCAAAAATAGAATAACCAACATAACCCTATATTATCATAGATGGAAAATAATTTTGATAAAAAACATGAACACCATTCTTGAGGAAAATATTCTTTATACTTCAAAAACATCTTTCCTTTCTTAACATGTCATACAATTTTAAAATAAAATAATTTAATTAAAAATAAACTTTAAAACATGTAAAGGAATCTTCATGGAAATAATTTTTTATGAAATCATAAAAAAATTGATTCATGACATATAAAAAAACATTCTTCCCATTATTTGGCTGGAAAAGTCAAAAAGTACCTCATACTAAAAATGAAAAAAGATTCCTTTCATATATTTTAAAAAAATTCACCAAAATGTAAAATTGGACTTAAAAAATTTTAGGTGGATATATATAATATTAAATATTGAGTATACATGGATGTGGATGATATATATGCACCGGTAAATTAAGAAGTATAAACAATCTTGGATAAAAATGAGATTGTGATATTTTTTCTTACCATAGGTCTGATATGCTTCGTATGTGTCTGAAACACCTGTATAAAGATTTAGATAATGTCATTGACTTATTCCAGAATCATAATCATTGTCATGATATCATATAGGGTCATATTATTTGCTTCTTATTTGTAATATTTCATTTCTACTTGTTATTTGGGTGTTCATTGCTTTATGTTCTTATGCTTGTTTTGTTGAATAAATTCTTATTACTCTTTTTAGGATATATATAAATAATTTAAAAATGATAATAGTATAATATATATCATATTTATTCATTCAATTAATTTATGTAATAATGGTTTATTTAAGAACATGAAGAGTAAATCACATCGCATCGTGGAGACGGTAAGTCGTACGTACACACGAGTGATGATATCATTCCTATAATTATTGAATGGTCTTTGAGCGGATGGTAGAATATCATAGAATTAGTATCATCTTATAATAATCATATACATAGTTATTATTTTAACCATTATAACCATCCATGTAAGGTGGTGGTGGAAAACAGATTTCACCACGGCGTGGAGACGGTATTCCGTACATACAAACACGCAGTGATTTCATTTTCCATAGGATGGATACAAGATGTAATAAGGGTTTTTTAATATTTATAATAACATATAAATATATTAGTGATACTTATGTTGTTAAATCATAATGAAATAACAAAATAAGACGAAGTAGAAGAAGAAATAAATTTGAAAGAATTGGTAACAGATATTACATGTTCTTCGACATGCCTCTTTGAAACCTCCTCTTAGGGCAGTAAAATTGTTCTTTGAAGAATACGAGGACATTTAATATGTTTCTAATGAATTTGATAAGGGAAATGGGTAGGGGTTGGCCGATAATTAAGGCTCAAAATTGTGTGCTGAGGAGAGGGAGGAGGTTCCCTTTTATAAGGGAGGAGAGAGGCACTTTATGAAAAACATAAAATATCATTTTATAATAAAGTAATATTCGTTTTATAATAGCTCAAAATTGATTTATTTAGAATATAAAATGGAGATTGGTCGACATCCTCTAAACCAATAGGTTTTATTCAAGTTTATATTACTATTTTAATCTTATCATTGACATTTAACTCTATGTTAAATAATTTAATATTTACAGTGTCTTCTTGTTTTCTTACACTATATGGTTAATAAACATAAAATAACAAGCCAAAAAAAACCCAAGTAGTTCATTATTAATAAATATAACATTATCTCAGTCATTTTGATGATCCTTATATTTGTATGAATATAATAACAATTAATAATAAATTATTTGTTTTAAAAACTAATTTATGTCAATTTTGACACTATGTGGTAATGGATTTTTGTAAAAAAAATAAAATCATTATTAGTTCCAAAAAAGTAAATTTAATGAATAATAACATGTAATATTAAACTAAAAAATATTGGAATTTATAAAAAGACTCAAATTACATTTATTTGTGTTTTTATAACATCAATTATGTGAATATTCTATTAAAAAGTTAATTACTGCATCATCATTGTTTCATAAATAAATTAAAAATTTTAATGTATAAAAATTATAAATAAAACAAAATTATGTAGGAAATATTTTTATATTTCTAATTATTATTTATAGTCGAATTTATCTTATTTATTTCCTTATATTAAAAATGTTTTAGTTATTAAACATTGATTTTATCTATTTTAACACTTCTTTAAATAAAATAAAAATAAGTGTCCTAATCTAATCCAAGTAGACCTAAGTGGTCATATTTTATTCCTATAGTTTTTTTTGGTCGAATAAAACTTATCCAATAGAATTAGGACATTTGTTAGGGTAATAATAATATTATTTTTTCCCTTAATTATCCTATTTACATTAAATCGTGTTAAATAAAAGTAAATAGCTACTATTCACCAAAAATTATTTTTATCATATAGAATCCAATTTTAATCCATGATATTAATCGTGTCTTTAATATTTTCAAAATTCAAATCACAGATGGGGTAAAATTATGTTTTATGTACAATTGCAAATGCTCCTAGCAGGTGGGTAAAAGACAGTAAAAAGTTCAATAAAATTTTTATAAATCTAAAATTATTATAAAATTACTCCAATTAATTACATTGAACATATATAGGTATTATTTATCTATTTTGATCTAAAATTAATTTATTTTTTTAAAAAATTATTTTTTAAATAAAAAGTCATTTTTAACCAATAACAATGTGTTTTCACTATTTATCAAAAATTGAAAGTTTCATAATAATACCAAAAATTCACCCTAGGAGAATTTAGATATTTCGAATCCTCAAATGAAGACAATTTTCAAGGATAGAATTTACAAAATTTCAAAAAAGTGGGTATTACTATTCATAACGGATAGTTTATATAATATTTTAATAACATATCGTTGTTTAGTGAAACTCAGTTTTGCGTACAATGCAAGCTATCGAGGAAGGGTGTTGTTGTGTGTAACGAAATCCAAGACAGTGTTGTGTGTAGTGAAATATTCCATTATATAACATAATACATAAAAAAATGTTTCTCATAAAATCTCATGTGTTACAACAATGGCCTTGTATATTTCCATAGAACTCTTCTTCTATGAGAATTATTATGGATAAATACTATTATATTGATGATATTTTTATAAAATAGTACAATGTTCCTATATTTTAATGTTTAAGAGTGTTTTTTAGGGTTTTTAGGATGTTGGAGTTTGTTTTGGAATTTTTTTTAAGAACCTAGATAGTTCACTTCCTAGTGGAAAAATTTCCATTATGAACTTGTAATATGAAATGAATTATTTTACAAGAATATTTCATGAGACTGTTTCAAATCATAAAAAATTTACAAGCAATGAAATATTTTTACATCATTAATGGGTCATTTAGGTCTAATTTAACAAGAGGTATCAAATATTTTAGCATGCATGCAAGTTGATGTTTTCATGTTGTGATTCATGGATTCGTGTTGTGAATCTTGAACGATATGTATG
Source organism: Viscum album (assembly GCA_963277665.1). Lineage (NCBI taxonomy): Eukaryota > Viridiplantae > Streptophyta > Magnoliopsida > Santalales > Viscaceae > Viscum > Viscum album. The sequence goes on from OY728131.1 coordinate 1,511,613,597, forward strand.
ATTTACACACTTCATAAAAACAATTATTTTATTCATTTGGAACATAAGAATAATTCTATAACCCTTATGCATTCCATATGATTTTAGGTGTCTCTACTCTATCTAGATCACATGGTTCGAATCTTGATCATTGTGGTGGTTTCACTATGTCTCTCTAGATAAGTGGCATTTATTCTCCACCATTTTAATTGGTCACAGAAGAGGCATCAAACTGAATTTTCTAAATCCATTGATCATTTATTTATTTTCATGTGACTATTCATGAACTACTATGTCATATACTTCTAGGGGATCATAATTATTGGTTGAGTCTTGGTGGGTGTATGTCCATTGAGGTATGTGTGACCTATACTTTATGCAATATTTTTTGTAGAACATAATACTATGACATGGGATTCATTTCATAAGCCTCTATTTTTTTAATTCCTTACGATATTAGTGGATCTCATTACTAGTGTTTGTACCATGATTGAGGTAGGTGTTTCCATCACTATCCTATGTTGGATGAATATTTAATTCTCCTGTTTTATAAATCATTTTATAAATGTATTGGCATGATTTAAAGATTTTCATGTGTGGAGATGGATTTATGAGAAAAAACAATTTTCAGTAGTATTGATAAATAAAATGTATTTTAGAATCACTGTTAAATGAATTTTGTAAATGGTTTTCAAATAATGGTTTTGATGAAATTATATGGAAAATGTATCACATGGGAAACCTTGGTTACCAAGGTTTATGATTTAGTAATAGGACTCACCGATTATAAGTATCTGGGGGGGCACTCATGGGGTGTTCTTCTAGTTACTAAGTCTAGTGTCCTATGTAATAATTATGAAATATTGGATTCTAACTTTATAGAGTGTTCCTCTTATATTTAGATTCGATTCATATGTATAGGGGTTTTATATGAATGGTTTTCTATTTTTGGACTTGGATATTCTTTCCAGACCGACCTGTAGTGATCCCTTATGTGATTTACTTCTTTATAATAAGATGATCAAGGTTAATTATAATCCCTAATAAATTGCATACTATGAAATTGTACATATAAATGATTAATTTATTTAATTACTATATAAATTAGATTGATGGAATTAATTTGTGATGAATTATTTGGTAATTCAATATAATTTTTTAAAGAAAGATGACCAATTACAATTTTATTTGGAAAAGTTGAGATATTTAGAAGACTATTGGATATTAAATGTATTTATTTATAAGGAATAATGATAAAATAATAATTTGTTGGGTATAGGTATATTATATTATTTACGAATGAGTCTATTCGATATTATTATATTTTTCTAATGATTGAAAATTATGAAATTTTTTCAAATTTCATAGTGTTTATAATAAATTAGAAAACAATTTTGTAAAATTTATGATGATTCTTTGATTAGAATGGGCGGGGAAAAGATAATCAAGGAATTCATTAGTCATTTAACTGATTTTGGAACTGTTAAATAACTCATTACTTCTGCAACACCTTAGGGGAATGGTGTGTCTAAGATTATGAATCATACTATGTAGGATGAGGTATGGGTGATTATGCGTTAGTATGACTATCCTATTTCATTCGATAAATTTTCTCTATAAATTTATCAATGAATACATATATGTATTTCATCTAATGTAGTCATAATGTTAAAATATTTTATGGACACAACCCTAAAATCAACACAACATATGATCTTTTACAGGCTTAGCTTCTGGAAAATTAGATAAAATCGTACAATTTAACAGAGTTGCAATAAAAAATTAAAACAAATAGAAGAAGACTACACAAGCTAACTCCGTTATTGATTAAAACACCTTCAGAAACACTACTGATCTTATGAAAAATATTTTAATGTAATGGGTGAGCATTAAACGTGACCAATAAGGTGTTTAAAAACATTTGATAAATCATTTTAAAATATCCTTTTGAAAATAATTTTAAAAAAACATTTTAAATTACCCATACTACAATATTATCTGAAATTACATATTAATTAATGATACTATATAATTAAAAAAAATACTTACATTTAAAAATTGATTACAAATAATCTCGTGATATTTATTAAAATAGTAAGCAAGCTTATGAAAAAAACACTATTATTAGGTAATATAAAATGTGGAAGGTTGTCTTAGGCCAACCCACGTAGTGAAGGATGGGTTTCCTCCCAAATAATATTCAATATTTACAATGATCAAGCACCTAATTTTTTTTAAAAAATTAAGCTTGCTTTAATTTTATATATATATTTCACTTGGAGTTTTTAATTTTAAATACATGTCAATATAATAAATTAATCATTCCCAATTATAATTATATATATTAATGTACATATATATATATATGTTTATGAACTTTTATTTCATAATATCTGTGATTTCAGTGAAAACCATATCCCACATCATAAACTCATTCATAATCTATCCTTGTATTCAAACATTATTTTGGGAGATGAAATTTAAATTCATATAAATAATTGATCATTAAAAAATAAATATAATAATTAATTATGTTCCTCAAATAAAATTTAAAAAAAATTACTTTAAATTTATTCCATGTACTTAATAATTTTCAGAACGTAAGCCATAAAATTTAATTTAAATGCATGAATTTATTATAAATGCAACAAATGTTGATGTAATTCATAAAGGCATGACCATGATTTTATGTATATGTGGCATCCATAATGATGATATTCCATGTATATTTTTTTTTAAAAACCAGACGGTAAAATTATAAACATAAATATAGCCATTCCAATGATGAGTTAATTCTATAAAAGGACTTGTACACGATCTTGAAATTATTTTTATCCCATATCTATATATGATTTTTTTGCGCAATCAAATCATGCACTAATTGATAAATATGTCTATATATACAAATTTTAATATATATACATATATATTTTTACTTCCTTGGAACAATATAAAGTAATGTGAATATAACCTTATCTTATAACGTTACATGTCACAGAAAAAAATTAAAAGAAAATCATTTATAAGATAAAAACATCTCATTGCTTAATATTATTTTTGGTATTTTGGGTGATATCACAGTTTAAATATAATGACCATAACATAAATGTTAGTCATATTCGTACATGTAATTGCTTACTCCAAATGATAATTTAAATTATAACTATATATTGAAATTATAACATAAATCATAATTAATTAGTCACTATAAATTATTTTGAAATAATTCTATTCCGTCAATTATTTCATTTTTAAAAGTAATTATTTTTCAATTCCCATACTAAAATTAAACATATAAATCTATTATTCTTATAAAAAAACTACAAACATAAAATTTTCATGAAACAAGAACTCAGAAAATGAAATTAAAATATGTTTTGCTTACAAAATTATTTATTCAAAGATAAATAAGTTTCAACTTTGAAAATTAAACATTCTAATTGTGAATGACATGATTGGACATAAATAATGAAATTAATATTTGAAATCAAGGTAAAATAATTTCACTATAAAATAAATCATGGGTTTCAATTAGTAATTAGACATCATTAAACATGATGTCTTTTACATATTATAAAATTGAGATTGATAAAATTGGAAATAGTTAATTACTACAACAATATTTGAATAGAAATATTAAGATAAAACTCTATTACTAATATATTTTATTCAATTAAATAATCTATTTGATGAAAATTGTAAGAAATGGAAAAAAATAATAAGAAATAAATTCAATACAATCTTATAAGAATAATATTCAAAACTATTTTTTTGGTTTTGAATTAATTAAAATGACAATTTTTTTGAATTTTCTTCCCATTCAGAGACAAATTTGAAAATAATTTACATAAAACCCACTCTTATTTGGAAATCAAGAATTAAAATCAGAACACTAATAAACCCAAAACCAAATTACAAATTAAATATAAAAATAAAAATAAATATTAAATCCATTACCTTGAAATCTCACCAACAACACATTTTTAAGCTTTAAAACACATTAACAACCATCATGAAAATGTAAAAGTTATCAGAGTGCTCAAATATGAGTGAATGGGGTGCATAAGGTAGTACAAAACTACAACCATAGAATTAAAATGCCCATTTTTATAAAATATGGAATGAAAAGAAATACCTTACCTGAATATTAGACCACAACTATAAGCCTTCTGCAGCACAACACAAACATCCACTCTTGGAAAAACTATTTTCCTCCCAAATGCATTTACACAAATAGTTAACTGGAATTTATAGCTATAAATTAATATAGACACACACACACTCTCTGGCTTATAGTGAATGATTAGTTGAGAAAATATTTATTATATTTATTCAATTTGGGTTTCACAGGCTTAACAAGTGTAGAACGGACTAGAAAGTATGAAATATCAATTTAATATTCGCACTAAAAAGACAAAATTTGATCAAAACAAATAAAATACTATTACTAACCTAAAATAAAATCACTAAACATCAAAGAAAACACAATATATGATAAATATCTAAGGAGAAAATGAATTGGAAACCCTAACCCGCACAAACCATCAGATCTAGATCTTATTCAACCACAAATCGATTGAGGTCTTCTTTGCTTGATGTGACTCCTACGAAGATCCCATTAGCGATGCTTAGACCTCCTCAGTAGAAGATACATGTCCATATCGACTCCACTACTAAAAACTAATCACCCTCAAGAAGGTCCACCGCTCGATGGCTACCCATACCAGTGATTGGACTCAACTCAACTCAATGATGAACCTCAACCTTGGCCACACTCAACCCCTAACCAGACGAACCCCCCCACCAGTTTCCCTTGGGTCATCACACCTATAGCCTAAGAAGAAACCCAAAACCCCTTTGTGCTCCCCCATTTCCTCAATTCTCTCCCTTTCCTTTTTTATATCAATTAAAATTACAATAATATATTCATAATAATATAATTTCAAATATAATAGTTTTAATATATAATTTATTGAAAAATTTATAATTCAAATCTAACATTTCGTATGCATTCAAATATAAATTAGGTTTTAATTAAAATTATCATAACATTTGTATATAAAATAAAAATATGTATAAAATATAATTTCAACATTTTAATAAATATAATTTATTATTTAAAAATACAAGTAATTTTATAAATATAATATTAATTCTTAAATTTAAAACTAATGTTTGTAACATCATATATATATATATATTCAAAAATTAAAATTTTTTAAATACATTTAATTATATTTAATAAGTAATAATTTTAATCATAGTTAGTATTTATCAAAATAATTATAAAAGTCAATATATTGTTTTTTAATTAATTTATTTAAAATATTTTTTCAAATACCACTTTTGATAAATAAATTATTATTCGAATTATTTTTTAAAAAATAATAAATATATTTATTTTTAAATGTTACATAAAACATAATAATGCTATAAAATTTATTTTAAAACGATATTATTATCTATAAATATTTCTATATAATTTACATATGATCAATTTAATTAAAATAATTACATTTTTTATATAAAATCAACTAAAAATATATAGTAGTTTGTTTTCATAACAAATAAATCAATATATTTTTAATAAAATTATTTTTAGAATTTTTTGTAAAGTAAAAATACTTGATATTTTATTGGAAACTTCATAGTTTTTATTTTTTAAATCATTGTGGTTGTATAGAATTCATTTAATGATTGGATATTTTCATCACTGACCCTATGTCAGACAAGCACTTACTTATTGGATATATCTTGTATGATATTGGATATATTTCTATAATATTTATACAAATAATGTTTTGGTGACCTAATTTACTATATTCCATCAAAAGGTATATTTTATTCAAGGATTTAGTGGGTGGAAACAAGAATATAGAGAATTTGTAAATGAAAATACTATAATTTTTCCTAAGTTGTAATTTCAAACACTCACACGTGGATTTGTAGATGTAGAATCAAATATGGTTAAATAATAAACATGAAGGTAATTTATGTTTATTCTTGAGGATAATAAATATTTATTTCTTCAAGAAAATGATGATGAAGTATTATTAATAGGATGTGACCATACTACCTATTGAGAGTACAGAGACTTCTTAATAAGAGAATATGATAGAATAAATGGAATTTTAAATCGAATCCATATACACTATAAAATTTTTATTCTTGCATGATTGATTTTAAGGGGTGATACTGGTATGTTATTTATGTGTTTTCCTTAAGAAATCTAACATAGATGGTTTATTGTGTTCCTAAAATTAATATAAGAGGGGGAAATGTTACATAGAAATTCATTTTATTGACTGTACGATGTCCTTTTCCATAGTTTCAATGATAAAGTATCTTCGGGTCATGATTTCCATATCAGCTCATTATTATTATGAGATATATCAAATTTATATAAAAAATAATTTCATTAATTATAATATAGTCAAGGATGTGTATATTATATAACATGAAGGTTTCCAAATTCTAAATGAGTCTGAAATATTTTAAAAATTACAATAGTCCTTCTATGGATCAATGAAATATTCTATGAGTTCTAATATCGTGTTTGAAAATACAATCATATATTTTGATTTATCACTAAAATGGTTAATTCATTTGTATTCAAGAGGATTAGATAGTATGTCATGATATTTCTAATATTGTATGTGGTGGATATAATTTCTATTATAAATGATGTATTAAAATTTCACTATATAATTATGTGGTTGGGAATGTGTATCTCAATAAAAGACATGGGTGAATCAATAAAAATACTTGTTAAAAATAAATCTATATATATACCTAATAGATTTATTACACAATGTTAGAACACATATATTGGTGAATTAAAAATGTTCTTTAGAAAAGAGTACTCCATGAATGGGTCTTCAATAGTGCTTCATTGAATGAATATTTTAAATATTAATGGTATATATATAGTGTAAAAAATGATTTATATGATTTGTTATCTTCCTCTACTGGATATATCTTGTATTTAATGTAATTTGATTGACATTTTGTCACTTATTATTTTATAATTACAAGCAGGTGGTAATTAATTCCCGTCAAGAGTAACTATATTTCTATTAAAAACAACCTTAAAAACTTATGATTATTATATGTTATATTCCAAATATATATAATATAGACCATTATCATTGAAAGGGGTTTTACTAATGTTAGTTTCCAATCCAAAAAATATGGTATGTGAACCAAATATTTTTTTCTTAAATAGTATATCAATTAGTTTAGAGTGTTACTAACAATGAACCAAAGTGAACATAATAATTGAGAAAAATACATCACAATATCAGATACACTGAATGAATGTATTTGTATTAACATGTTTTTCATGGAATATTGGGTGTTTCCTTGCATTGAAGAAGGAAACTGGATTTAATGTGATAATAATGATGCTATTTTTTAGGCCAAGGACACTAATTTTACCAATGGACTAGAAAATTCATTTGATAGCACCATCTCAATTCAAATATCATTTAGAGGGGATATATAATTATATATTTTCATGATATATATTAGATTTTAACGAATAAAATGATAAAATAATTAGTGAAATAAAATCATAAGGGTCTTGCTGAATCTATTAGTATAATATACATATGTGATTGGATTTAATAGTTGTTAACTGTATCACGATTTTATAGAAACAGAAATATCTATTTATAGTTACTTAATGTATATTATAATGTATATTATATGAACAATGGAATTATTAGATAAACTCAATGTAAGACTTAGAGTTTTCCTAATTCAACAGTTATCATTGACTATTATGGGTTGGGATGATATTGTATGATTAGCATGAGAAGAATTTTAATATTAATATAGAGTGTTATATATGATATAAAAAAATTTAATTGGAAGTAAAAAAACCTAGCCGTATTATCTATATCAACTCACCAGAATATATCACATGGTATTTCATATACACCATGATATACTTAGAGGTGTATTATTATTATAAACATCTATTACCCTAGGTTATTGTGATACTTAGAATGATAAATTTAATTATTAAAAACATTTCATATTAAATCCTTTTGGTTTATCAAATGAAATGGAATTTTTTATGTTTTTAATCTTGTCATTGGTGAGAGATAAATCGAGAGTTATTTATCCAATCATATAAAAAGTAATAAAATACAAGACCTTGATTTAATTAGATAGATAAAATCAATGGACATGCCTATTTATGTTACATATGATGTGCTCATAGACTTTAATGAGGATATGTGATGTCCTTGTCCTATGGATGAATTACATGTGATATATTCATCAATCATGTAAATCCATTTTAAAGAATCATGTTTTTATGAGTTGGGATATACTATATTTATATGTTGTTTGTCTAGTGGTTAGTCCATGTCATAAGAAATGTGATTATATAGTTATATATATTTTGTATTTGAAACATCTCGTACAGTAATGTTCATTTCAAAAAAAGAGTGTTTTTTCATATCACATCAGTTTTCTCTATTAATAGGGTTTCATTGTTGTTTTTCCATAGTTATCTCCTTTATTGCATATACAAAATTTGGATTTAATATTTTTTATCAATGATATATAGGCTTATAAGGTCACATGGATTTTCCTTGTGATAATGATTATATTATGGAAAAAAATTTCAAAAATGAAGAGTTTTTAAAATTTTTATAAAAAACATTTCATATGGATTAATAATGATTTTTCATTTTTTTTATAAAATACTTATGATTTTTTAGTTAATGTGGGATAATTTCTTAAACACACAAAAATTTGTATATCATATTTCTTGATATTCCTCGGGTCCTAGCATGTGATATGCATATAATGAATATCACATATTATAATATCCTTATATATTATAACGAATAATATGCATATATCCCAGGTTATGATCGGAGTAAGATATTGGATATCGACTGCATGAACACTTATACATCCATGAAATTATTTGATTAATTTTTGAATCAATAGGTTTATATTGCCATTTAAGGTTTTTAATGATTTTTTTAAAAAAAATCATAATAAGTGTGTGTTATATGTAACAAATGTTGGATCCTTTTAGATGGTAGTTGAGACTCGAATCGATTTATTAAATTACAATAGATTATATAAAGGGATGTTTCCCCCAATTTTGTACAAATGGTATTTTATTTCATAATACACTAATTTCTTCCCCCTCTAATTCTCTATTGATCTTTGTGAAGAAGGTGTTAGGACGCCATTGGTGTTTTTGGGTACTATCATAGTAAGAAACCCCAGACACACACTCCTAGGTCTGCTACTAAAAAAATTCATTATAAATTGGATTTGATACAACATAAGATGAATGAGGATGTAAATTCATATATTTTACATTAATTAAACATTTTATATCCTAATAATCTCACAATCCAAGAACACAAATGTTTAGTGTATTTGGTGATTATATTTATAATTTCATATTTCATATAATTATGAAAATTTATCTATAATTTTACTATACTATAATTACTTCTAAATGTATCTAATCTTATAATCATATTCATAACTAAAGGAATTTAAAACATGAGAAGGAGTGATATCAAATGCATAGTAAAGAAGAAAACAAATAAAAATTTCATTGAGGGATTGATCATAAGAGTGTGTGAAAATTGATCATGAGAGGAATCCACAATGAAAAAAAACACAAACAATAAGAGTTGTCCATGTAGAAAAAAATTATTATATTCCATCTTAATTAATCAGAAATATTACACGATATTAGAATTTGGAATTATTTTATGATAATAATTAGCCATATAGAAAAAGAAATTATTCTATATGAATCACTACCATTTTCCCATAACATATTATTTTAGGAATCAATACTCTATTCATGTAACATAGTGGATCATGCATTACTTCTTCCTTCCTATATTTTTTATAGGATAAACACTTAGTACCCATATATTTATTTTATGATTTAAAAGCATAACTGATAAATTATAGGTTAATAATGTACCATACCAATCATATAACCACGATCCACAACTATTCCATATGAAATCCATCGTCATATCTAGAAAACCAACCTAAAATGAAAATGGGTTTCAGAAAATTTTAAAATGTTATTACATAAATTGATATCCAGAATTACATTAGTTATTTCTAAAAATTAAATCACCCATAACAAGTATTTTATAATATAATTTCTTGGGGTATTGAAAAAATAAAAATCCATATGATATATATCCTATTGAATAAGAGAAAAATTAAATTGAAATCATTAAATGAGATTTCATAATACATTTTAAACCACCATATAATAATATGTAGTTACAAGAAAATTTCAAATTTAATTTTTGATATGAAGATAGGATAACCATTTCAGAAATTATTTACAATGAAGTACCAATAATGGGACCTTGAAAGTAAATAATTTTTATGCTAATAAATGTAGAGTGGATGATAAATGATATTAATGTGAAAATAAATACCTTTCTAATAATTCTAAATCTATTTATTGAAACCCACATAGTTAGAAGAGTAATAAAGTTTCTATTTGAAATGTGGTGAGGAGAAGTATGAAAATAAAAGGAAATAATACAAACTTGAGTTCCCAAATAATAATGTATTGCAATAGAGGAATGAAATAATATTTACACGAAAGAAAAATAGCTATTAAATATGATGTAAATTATTATTAATAGCATCGTACTTATATGAATAAATAAATTCATCTTTGAATAAGTATTTTGTGTGAGAATGAATATTTTCAAAAATATAATATTATAATAAAATATAATATCATCATATGATTTAATAAAAAAATATCAGATGTCAAAAATCAAAGTGCAATTATTAATACTCAATAAAAAGTGTTTTGTCAATAAAACCTCTCATGTTTAAACTCAACATCCATGGAAGAAAAATTAACAATTGGATAAAAATCACAAAAATATTAGTATCTTATTTAGAACCCATATATATATAAATTAACTTTTATACTCTCCAATTATAATAATTCATTATATACTTATTTTTAGCTATTTTTTATTTTTATAATTATATATTAGTTTTTCTAATAATGTCACACATTTTTTGAAATATAGAAGTTGATAACCATTATTTGATGCATTTTATATCAATTAAATTTTATTTTTGGAATTTTTATAACAGTTTTATATTTACTTAAAATGTTTATATTTCATTTAGTGAGTATTTTTTATATGATTCTTTAATATGTATTTGGTGATAAACATGCTGTAGTAAATTTTAAAAAACAAAATGTTGTATAGTAATAACATATTAGATATTAATAAAATTCCAAATTTATAATTATAAAATAAGTATGATTTTATAAGTATCATTTATTAATTAAATTTATTCATGTATCCATCCATGTATGGTGGTAATGTAAAATAAAATATATAATCAATGGAGGAGATAATTCCCACATAATAGAAGTGACACTTCCATTTTCCAATTAATGTGGGAGATAGAGATAATGGTTGTTAATTTAAAATAATAATATTAATGAATAAACATTATATCTATGATATTTTATTATAATATTTAGAATAAATTTGGAGGATAAATATTGAGAAGAAAGTGTAAGGGAGTGCCTTCTTTTCATGTTGAGAACGTAAATATTCAATTGAATGTATTCTTATAAATTGAGAACCTGGGGAACTTTATTGTATAGAAGTTTGAAAAAAAGGAATATTTATCTATGAGATGTAAAATTGAAATGGGTTTAAGAGATATTTTATGTATATGTATATCTTAAATTGGGTGTATTGAGCTCCATTTATATGTTAAAAAGTTATGCATTTCCTTGGAATGTAATGTTATGTGAAGGATAAAGATGAAATTACATGCGAGTTAGGTGAGGAAATTATTGTTAGTCATGTGGGAATAAATATAAATCTTAAAATATATATTCTATATAGTATATATTTCATTTTAATTATGGAAAATTCATTCCAATCTAAATTACCCATTTGTATGCCTTTTATCCTATATTAAATATTTACCATGGTAATATTTATTTAATATTAATATAAGATGACTCCTCCTACCTAATTTGATATTTTTTCTTCTAATTTTGAATCCCATTAATAAAATAAAATAAATAATTATGATAAATATATCATTTATGATAAAACATAAGATATGTAGGAAAACAATTTTCACTGAAAAAATCAATTGTTAAATGTGAACAGTTTTTATTCTTGTTTTATATAAATTACTAATTTATTTTATGATAATATATTATTAATATAAATATTATAATTAATAAAAATTTAAACATAATTTTTATAAATAAATAACGATAGAAAATCTAATTAATTTTTTTAATCTAAACACATTTTTAGTCAAAAAATTGTTAATTTTTGTTATATTTCTAAAATAATAATATTTTACCATTTATTTATTAATAAAAATAACTTATTTTATTTGATTGTAAAAATGTGAAATGTATAAAAATAAATGTGATTTATACATAATTTTCCACATTGAAGATTACATGATTATGTCATCCCAACATCTACATAAAATACTACTATTGATATTAATGTATGACCTAACGATAAGATAAGTAGCAGTTGTTGTCTTAGGTGGTTACCTAGAAAAAAAGGAGTATATAGTGATTTACTTGTGTTATAATGTCTCTTTCAAATGATTTCATTAAAGATGAAATTATTAGATTTTTAAATGGGATTTATCTTTCAAAAACCCTAGTGTAGATACCACCCTTACATACATAAAAAATTAAGCTAAAAAATAATGCTTCTTTTACTTGACTCTTTTTATTCTATTTTTTTTATTTATTTCATTGTATGATTCGTTATTCTTATATTTCAATATTCAAATTCAACGTTATAATGGCCATATTATAATTATATTTTTTTTATTTTCATACTATGTTTCATGTAAATAAATCTACCATAACATTAATATATTATTATTTATGGGGTATTACATTCCACCCCCTAAAATAATTTCACCCTTTAGATTTTAATTAATCATAAGAAAAAATAAGGTTATTTTTTTTAAATTAAATATTTTAGTTCGTAAATAAATTTATCAATCATATTTTTTTCTCTATAAACTTAACCTAGATGGTAGTGTTTGTTTGTAGAACATTATCTTTTAGATTTAATAACTCCTGATATTATTAATTTTGAAAAATAGTTTCTTTTAATTGAAAATATTTTATTTTTAGTACATGTGATGAATTAATCATGTTTTTTCGTTAAAATAGATACATTGAAGACTTCATCTACCTAAGTTAAATTCGGTGGGAGATCTAAGAGATTATATATATCCAGGAAAAAATAATGTCATATGGATCGATGTATATTGGGTTCAATTTCCCCTCTTTTTAAATATCATAACATTCTTCCATGAATATATTGGAATAAATAAATTTTCACAAACTTAAAAATCCATATCTCATTGATGGTTATCTACTAATTCCTTTAGTATCCATTTTTACTCTCTCTATTATTTTTGAATAGTTTAAAAATTTTATTCCATTTCTTATAAAATATCAAGTAATAATAACATCCTTTCAATATATTCAATCCGAAATGTATGAGTATTTCATATATTACCATATAGAACCCTATATGGTTTTATTTGGATGAAATATTAGAAATTATTATTATATGAGAAGTTATATGACAGATTATTTAGATTCCAAGAATCATTAAAATATATCAACAGTGATCTCAACATATCCTCCAATGTATGAATGGTCTTTTTTATTGACCATTAGTTTGACTATAGTAAGATGTACTAACATTATAAGTTATATATATATATCTTATTAAAGGCTCCTCTAAAATTTTTATATGAATTTTAGATCAAATCAAATATAGTTAAATATGATATTCCATGATGTATCCCACTTAATTTATGTATAACCTAGAAAGTTTGTTGAGTGAGTGGTCTTATCAGGCATTAATAAAATTTGATGACTTTGTATGACTAACCACTACTAATTGATTAGTATTATAGCCTTTATATGTCTTAGATATACTAATGATTTGATAGATGGTTAATTTATCCCATTTACAAATGGGTATAGGTAATTATAACATCATCCTGTTATATTTATGATGTTTATTCTTTTTTTTTGGAATATTAGGAATTTAGATGCTTACTCCTTAATTATACTCTTAATTTTTCCCACAAAAGTGCTACTTATGATATCACTGAATCTTTGTAATTATAGTATGTATATAGAATCATCAGATGTGAATGTTATTCAAAAGTTCCTTCTTTAATAACTGTATGGATAGATCATATATCAAGGTTCCAAATAATACAACTCCACCTCCATTGTTATTGAACTTCGTATGGTTTCCCATTTTCATTTATATCTCTGTATCATAATTATGGGCCTCCTTGGTCCTTACATAGAATGATGGTTGAGAAATAATCTATGAAATATAGGATTTACATAATTTTTTTTAATATTCTTATAATTCCATTTAATATCCATAAATAATGGATCCATTTACAACCTTGTAAAAGATATGGTAGCATGATCCTTTCTTTTTAGAAAATCTTCCAACAAGTTTTCTTTCCTAGGTTTGTAATTTATTGATATATAATAATTTTTGAAGAGATATAACCATATCCTTTGGAATATGTTCAACTGATTCTATGTGAATATATAATTAAATATATTATATTTATAAAAGATATCAAAGTATTTACCGTAGATAAAATCTCACCAAATGACCAATACAAAGACAAATATTTCCAGATCTAGATCATGCATTAACTAATTTTCTCTGAAGTATTTATCTAAAATGAATAATAATATATTACCATATCATTAAATGTAATAATTTTTCTTAAAACCATCAATTAATAATCATTATATAGTATAGTACCTTCTCCAGTACATGGTATGTTATGTAAAGGTGCAGTGATTAATATCTTCTTTAGATCTATGATGATTTCCTCACATTATTCTACCTAGAGATACTTTACTCACATCCTCGTTAACTGGGAAAGAGTATTGGAAAATCATAATAACATTCAGACATATCTCATTTAGTATATAGACAATCCATGAAAACTATATATTTCTCTAAACAATGTCAGTCTCACCCATTCATTAATAACCATTATATTTGAGGAGGCTATAGATATACCATATACTATGATAATATAGACCATTAAAGAAACTTTTTGCTTAAAAAATTACATCTTTTGAGAAAGTAATATAATTTATCCTTTTATATGGTATTTATCACAATAATCAATTATTCATTGTGTTGTTATTTCTTCTAATAATATATGAGAATATTGTTAGTAAAGGATAGCATGAATTTTCATAGTAATATTGGATGATTCAATTAAATAAATCTATAATATTCTTGTTCTAATTATATGGAATTATGTATTGGGTATATATTCTATATTTTCCATTAATTAATCTCATCAAGATTGAATATCCACCTTTATTAAATAATGGGATCCTATAAGTTGATCAAACAAGGGGATATTGATTCCCAACCATGATAATTACAAATTCCAAAAAAATATATGAAAATTCATATCCATCCTTAATTATTCATGGAAAAAAGAAATTGTTCTCCCAATAGTAATGAAGATGGATATATAAAACACATTAATATATTTCCAATAGACACATTATCAATTTTTACTATTTAATATAGGCTATTCTATAATTTCTTTTATACTGAAACATAAATGGGAATAATTTTGATAAAAAACTCAACAACAAATATTTATGGGATGTCTATGTAATTCATCAAGAAATATATCAACAAGCTCTTATACAATTGGAATGTTATCAATGTTTTGTTTTATCATGACCATTAGATCCAAGTATCCTATATTATTGGGTGTCAAAACACAAATTTATGATTTTTTTGAAAGGGATTTCATAATTATCTCTATAACATTACATGATAATGAAATTATTTTTGATATGGAAAAAGATTTCAATTATTTTACAATTGAAATGATATCTATGTAGTAAAATCAAATCCATTCCTTGTATCATAACAAATTCTACAAAATAAATGAGAAATTGAGTCATAGGATATTCCTTCCAATGAAACCCAATTCACAATGTTTTATATGTATTGGATGCGATTATTATGCCACCAGATTTTTTCACCAATAATCTAGTATCCATAGCTTGATATAGTTAATCAAATTTCATAGAAAAATAATCATCATGTGGAATAATGTGAGAAAGTACAATTTAAAAAGAAATTTTCATATTTTAAGATGAGAATATGTGTACCTTTGACCACCTCAATATAATGATCCATCGCAGTAGTAGATATTTTATAAGATATTATGTGTTCCCCTTGTCCTGGAGACTAGTAAGGTCCATTTATCTCAATATATTTAAAATTTTAGAATTTGATTTCATATTTCTGAATCACATTTCATTTAAATCATTTAAGTGTCAATAGTGAATTAGTTCGGCCTAAATTTTTTGATTTTATATCAAATTTATTTTTTTTACAGCAGTTTTGTGAAATATTACCTACACGGCCACATTGAAAAAATGATCATTGAAATCATAGGAAATATCTTGGGTGATTCCTCTAATATTTTTAAAATTTAAGAACTTATTATTTATTTATGCAATTTTTTTCATGTTAGATTCCATGAAACAAAATTTTCCTCTTCTTATCACCAAATCCATGAGAATAATGAGAGTCTTCTATTTCCATTTTCACCTCAAGTGCATATCAATCAATTTCATCAAGGTTACCAAAGTCTCTTATAGATAATTCCTTACATTGAATTGTATTTTTGAAACTATAGAATAAGTCAATATTACTATTGGGGTCTAATTTAAACAAAAATGTACAACTCATGAGTCTTGTGATGTTTACTTATTAATTTTCAGTAGATCCAACCTCTGTTTATTTTGACAGTATGAATTTTCAATGAAATTTTTATTCAAATAGTTTGAAGAAATGATTTACTGAAAAAATAATTTCATGAACTAATCCCATTCATTAGAGTCATGTTTTTGATTATTTATCATATTCAAATGAGATTCATAGATTTTTCAGCTTGAACATTCAAATTAAAAAAAACTACAATGGCCTTCTCATGTTTTTCTACATTAGAGGATAAAAAATATCTTATCTATTTCATTGATCCATTAATTGGTATTTACTGGGTTAAAATACTCTATAATAAGAGTTTATGTTTCATCATGATGTATTTGATTTTATGTTAATTTTTTACTTAGTTCATTTACTTTCTCTACTTGGTTAGAATAATTGTTCATAACTTTGGAGAGTTAAGTGAGTATTTCGTTGACTTTTATCACTCCATTCTCTATCTCATTGGGTTGCTAATTGAGAGAATAATTACATTTTCTATCATGTACCGTGTTAAATATGATCATTCTTACTCCATCAAATATATTAATAAAGATAATATTATATGAATAATCAATTAATAAATGTGAAAATGGAAATTTATGAACATAGAATAAATAAAACGAAAACCACATTCAAAACATAGTGTTGGAATCTATATGTTTCAATCTAGGTTATCTATGGTCACATATTTCATTGATTATCTAACTTAATATTTATATATTACATCAAAAGATTATATTTAAATCCTTTATAATGGTTCATATTGAGTATGTAAATAAGTGAAAATATATCCCTCAAAAGTTCCAAACTAAGTGTGTAATTACGAATACTTGTTGTTAACCAAGTAAAGTCCTAGTTAATACCAAAGTAACCCTTTTTAGGGATTATTATCACAAGAATTATTTGTGACATATCCTATATAATCATGTTTGTATCTAGATAGGGATTTATTTTATAATAACCCACACACTCTATATGTTATTCGAAATTTAGGATCTTTTATAATACCTATATTTATCCTTAGGGATTCCCTTACATCTCCAAGTCCGAATAAAAAAAAATAAATTTATCCCCAAAAATAAAGGAAAACAAATATGATTTAAATTTAGAATCCCCAAAATAGCACTTTAGTATCCAATGATTTTAATGGAATACTTTGTTTGATATCATACATGACACAGAACAACAACAATTAATGAATTTGAAATATTATTATTTTAAAATGGCAGTTATAGCCTAGCTATTGGTTTAGAAGATATATGTAAAAGTAATCTCATTATAAAATATAATTAAAATATTCAAAATAAAAACAATATTTTTATTAATTTTTAGTAAATAAGCACTATATTTTTTTAAAGTCATTTTAAGCATCAAAAATAAATTTTCATCAAAAAAAATTATTTCCTTCATCAACCAATATTAATATTTAGTTATGAAACATTATGAAATTTTAATTGGTGAAAATATAAAATTTTTTAAATCATCATATTAAATATATCAAAGGGAAAATATTGGAATTTTTCTGAAAGATTGATTTTTCATTGAATTTTAAAAAATACTGATTATGTAGAAATATGTCATTTTATTCATGTATTTTAAATCTACGATTTTTTTATAATTTATTTAGTTAATTTTTGTTAAAAATAATATAATTAATTTCACTGAAATTGATATTATGTAAAATTTTTATATAAAACATTTTGATGCTTAAAAATTCATTTTTCTTAAAAACCACTTTGCGCAACATTTTGAATATTTACATAAAAAAGTATTTTATTCACATATAAAAATTTACTTTGGAAAAATAAATTCAATGTTATGATTCATAATGTCCAATTTATTTTATATAGGTGAACATTATTTTTGATTATATTGAGTCATAACCTTGTTAAAAAAGTTGTGAGCATAAAAAATCTAATAGTATTAGAAAAATGTTAAAACAATGAAATAAGGATTCAGAATAAACCATAAAAACTCATACATCACAACCCTACCTCAAAATATTACCCCTACTAGAATGAAAATGAGGGAAGGGAGATGGTGACTGACCGAGTCTAACCTCCAGTAGGCCCCAACTTAGTGACCAGTACAGACGGCATAATAAACATACATATGGGAGACATTAACCTCCAATAGAACATACATAATAGAGAGATAAGATAAATGAACTAATAAAAACATACATTTACATATATATAATGAATCCCAATTGCAAACATGTTATATAATACAATACAATAACTACTAAAAGTGAAACTTCACATACAAAAAGATAAATATGACACGTACTACGATGCTCAAACAGGTCTTGCATAACCATAAGCTAGTATTATCCAACCTAATCTCAAATATACATTGTACTTCAAAAAAATAAATTTATATATACATAGGGTGAGAATAATAGTACTCTTAAATGGATCCTACTGGAATCATCTAATGAAAAAGACAATGAAAGTATGCTAAAGCAAAGTGAACTATAATAAAACTGACTTGTTACCAAAATAGGTATACAAGGTTTCCATAATCATCATAGATAACTATCACCATGTACTTCATTAAAGATAGAATATAATATAGTTATGAAACATCATGTGTTCCCCACTCCCACTTCCTAGTTTTCTGCATGGCCCCAATGTTCCACATTCTGAGCCATCTATCTCCAAAATAGGATATCCTGAAGAAACATAAAATTGGAATAAATACATGAACCTCATGTGTCACATAATCACATAATCCCAACCACGTTTGTATATATAGTAATCGATTAGTGTTTGGTATCCACCATAACTCATATGACATGTATCTTACCTCTGGTATTTTACCTCAATACATCATAAGTTTTAGTCTCCCTAACTGAAATGTGTGAGGTTGTGAATGAAATCATATAATATAAATAATAAATATATCTAAGAAAAACCAATGGGAATAACCTAGTCCTAGAATCTACTATAGATAATTTCACTGAGACTCCCAACCACTACAACTAAGACCAGATATCCTATAAGCACATAAGCATTTAAATAGATACATTAATTAATTCATTCCTTTTCATATTTTCTTTATATAATTTTTTGACTAGCCATTAATTGACCAATAATATTGTTCCTTATTATATTTCATAACATCAATCATTTGAGTGAAGTTTTTTTCCTCCATGAATAATCAATACATAGTCTATGGTTTTTCATGAATACAATGTTTTCAGCACCAAGAGTCCATTAACACAAAACCCATGTGTTAATATTTTTTTGTTCATTATTAGATTAATTCAATAATTTATATAAATTATTAAAACCTTCTTAGTCTACCCCTACGAAGAATCATGCATCCAAAAACAGCAGGCTATATCATGTAGTTGGAAAATGAAAGAAGATAAAAACCCAAAACTCCACTATCTCTCATTAAATAGATTCATAAGAGAGAATCCAATACCATAACATCACATCAACATGTAATCCATGATTTAACCCATTTCATCATCTTTTTTCTATCCTTGACACCCACATGCATATGCCTATGTATATCACTATCAGATATGTTAATCATTTCCACATCAAATGGGCCTCCCCACCCACATCGCATCAACCATCCCAGGATCATCCATACCATTCTCATTTCACATATGAGCCTCCTCACCACATGTCAGATTTAATTAAAAATATCAATTCTAGAGTACATCATAATGGAAGAATAAAAAACCACCACTACCAATAGGGTAATCTAGGCTTTGAACCTAGGAATCCAACCTACACACAATAGTGAGATCTCAAGGCTCTAAATCAAGGAAATTCATCCTTTATAAAAAATTTGGAAAATTAGTTCCCAATGGACATATTTATCCAATAAATGTGTTTTATTATATATTTAATTTTCTGATTAATTATTCACAAGTTCCATCATTTGCAATCCTAAGGCATCATGTTATCTGAAGCTATCAAAATATAAAGCTGAACATAGAATTAAACCAATTTCGTCAAACTGTGAGAAGAACCATTCTCCATTAACATGAATTTTTATTATTATCAATAGGAATAAACATTCTTCAAATTGTTTATCAATTCCATCAATCACATTGAAGATCTTTTTTAATTATACTTGTGAATATTATCAATTTTATTTCCACTAAATTATAAGAAACATGAAATTCATTAGCACATGCCTTCACATTAACTCTTATTCCAATTAATTAATTAATTAATTTAATAATTTTGTTATTTTCCCATTTTAACATACTATTCCATGAATAAGAACATCCTAACAAGGAATATCATAAATACAACACTATATATTAATTAAAGAGGTAAATTGTTACCGTGGAATCAATCGACCACATCGACATACAATATCGATTCAACTAATTATTAATCATGTTCAATAATTATTAGGTTAATTCCATTTCTATCCAAATGAATAATTCATGATAACTACATGATTAAAAATAAAATTATAGGATATTCTATAAATCCACTACCTTAATTGTGTCTATGTTCTTCACATTAGAGTAGACCAACGATGTAGACCCCAATCACCTCCTCTGCAAGAAGCTTCATCCCTTCATAGTTGGCATGTAAAAAAACCCAAAAATAAACCAATAAAATCTGTATTATAAATACAGATATGATATTCCATAATTTAAAAAGAAGAAATTAGAGAAACCAGATCAATGAACCATGAAATAATAGGTAGATAATACATTATATCGTCACATATCAATGATGTGAATCAAAGAATCGATCCTTATTAGAAGGAATACAAAACAAACGAAGGAAATGTTTTTGGACTCCTGGAACTGAAGATAATATATAGAGTTTGAGGAAAATGTGAGATGCTATAGAATTTATAAGCATGATGAATATGGGATTACCTAGTATGAGAAATTTACAATTCATGTAAATATATGGCTTTATGATCTCACTTAAAACCACACCATCTCAATGGATTTAATACAGATTATTTATAGATCACATCACACCTCATGAACTAGACACATACAAGAATCGGATAGATCTTAGGCAATGAATCAGCCTTTCACATTCCTTGAATTATGATTACCTGAGGTGTAAAAATTATACATAGTTTATTTTCTATACTTTAATATTTTAGTAGTTGAACCCCTCCAAACATTCTTAATTCCTCCTTTGAACACCATGAGCTTTAGAGACATGAAAGGTGACAATTACAATGATTTGGTCCCTTACAGTAGACAACTGTTAAAAAAATTTCAACCATCAGAATCCAAAATATAAACTAGAGAGAAAATTAAAAGATAAATGGGTAGTCTTAATAACAATCTCGAGAGCTACCATTGATGGATCTGACCATCCTAGGAGATCAACCACCAAATCTGAGGAACAATTTGAGATAATGAAACAATAAAAAATATCTCGTAAACACTATCCATGGGGAGATACCTCTCAAACCAGATTAAATAAACAACATGAAACAATATTAATATATCTCATAAACTAATATGGTAAACATCCACAAAATAAAAGAGAATGGAATGTTTTGATGTGAAAGTCTTAAAATGGTGCCATACCATTTGTGTAGTGAAGTCAATTATTGTAGGAAAACTATAAAAAGATAAATTACCACATCCAGAAACCTCTAAAAATCCATGAAAAAAAAGCACAACATGTATTTAAGAGTTTGTATTGTATTCTCTATCTGAACAATAGTCTTTAGATGAAAAAAATTACTAAGCAATAATTGAGATCCAAAAACATATAGAGACCTCTTCACATCCTATAGGTAAAATGAGGATCTAGATCAACGATAATAAACCTTGGGACTCTGTGGAGTCACATAACCTCCTCCTAATACTATGATAATAATACCTCTACTGAACATGACTCCCTGATCAATATAAAGTGGATTGATTTCATCAAACTCTCTATTATTACCTATATAGCATCACAACCACCCTAAGATTGAGGAATGATAGAAATGAACTCTATCAATATGTCCTCTTACATCCACTATAAAATATCCAATGGATAATAAATAATCACCGATAACACAATGATTAGTATTCACCCTCTAGAAGACCAAATATAAAGAAACAAACTCTCCAAAAAACACTTTAATCGAGGCCACCAAAACTTTCCACTCAGAGATAGGTACATATTTTTTATGCCATAATGTAAAACCAAAGGTGTGATATGGATTTAATAGAGAACCATCTCCTGAGTCAATGGATGAATGAATTTAATTCCCTAGAATAACACCTGGTGGTGTTTATCCTAGGACCAACCATCAGGGGAATCACTAAAAAAGAACTTGGACCCTCCCGACCTCCACCTCATAATCCCAATGTTGGGACTCCTCTATCTTATAAAATAAAGATGACATAACTCACATCTATATAAGATAAAATCTTCCTCAAACATCTCCCATTTATAGATTCATCACAAATATTTCATCTATAACTCCCTAGATATCTCCATATTCTCAAAAGACATCACTACCAGATTTCTTGATTAGTGAATCAGCAAAATGTTTTCCCTTTCATGGAATATAAAAAATACAAATGTTGTAATGATTTAAGAATTATATACATTGATGTTAATAAAAATTCATTTCATTATGGTAGAATATATACATCAAGCTCTTATGAGTGGTAAAAACCAAAAAAAAACTCATCGATGGGGTAGTGTCAACATAAATTCAAAGAAACCATAACATCTTGCAATGCAATATCATGGGTGGAAAATTTATGATCATAGTTAAAGAACTTCTTAGACCCATAAAATACAACTAATCCATGATATATCATAACACATGCCAACCCAAGATGGGAAGCATCACAGAAAACCTCAAAATAAACACCATCTACTAGAAAGAAGAATTAGAGTGATAAAAAACTTCTCCTTTTGGTAATCAAAAAGTTCCTGACACTAGTCATCCCACAAGATAACTAGATCATTAAATGGAAAGGTTGTCATAAGTGTCACAAATAGAGAAATATTGGATATGAACCTCTTGTAATATCATAAAATACCAAGGAAAACTCTACACACCTTCCACTATCTTGGGGTCTTCCTAAGAAACAATGATCTCTCACTTCAAAGGATCCTGAACACACCCTACTAGGACACAACATTCCCCATGAAATATAATTCATGAGACTAGAACCCACACTTAAACAACATCTAGAATAGTTTCTTACGATGAAGAACTCCCAAAATATAAGGCAGATGCACAGAATGACTCTCTTATGTTGCATTTTATTCAAGGATGACATAAATGAAAACCACCATATTCTTATCAAGGAACTATCAAAAAACTATTTTGTTTTACCCTAGGAAAAAATATGTATCCTTCATCCCACCTAATAGCATCATAATAAATTCATAATTCTCATGATGATAATAAAAACTAGTCTTCTGAATATCATCATCCTTCACCCGCATCATATCATATACTAACCAAAAATCAATATTAATGAAGAAACTTTCTTCCTTTATCTAATAAAATTAATCATCAATATATGGAAGAGGATAGTGGTTATTCACTGTCACTTTGTTCAGTAAGAAATAATCTTCATGGAGTACAATATTCTATATTCGTTATTGAAAAACAAAAAGGTTGTACCCCAATGTGAAACAATCAATTAAAAAAATAATTACTTCAATATATCATCGAACTGTAATTGCATATATCACTACATATAAGGTTCCATCCTATAGTTATATATCATGATATAAGACACACCTAACAATTTATTGATCCCAAAATCGATCATCATCCCAATGGGTAACACTACAACCTTGTTTGGAATGAAATCATGGTAATCTTCCAAAATACTAATAAATAGTGACTTTTGAACCTTTAATGATTTTGGAAATGACTCAACCACTAATAAAGAAATGGAAACAATATGAATCTCACCAAGAAGAGGGTCTCAATATCTAACAAAAACCACTGACTCTCTATTAGTATAATTGAGAAAACATGATTCTTGACGAAATACAAAAAAATAGTATAAAAAATATAACCAATCTAGGATGAGGATGATGTATTATGATATTTATATAACAATATAAAATAATGCCAAGTGCAATTCTACTGTATCACTGGCTCTCTGTTTCTGCATACTTCACACAAGTTAGCACGACCTCCTGCTGGAATATTCAATTCTAATAGCACCAGAAACCTCTATACATAAAATAAGAAAGCATGGAAAAGGGTGTGTGTTATAAATAAGTGAGTCATAATTGAATTATAAAAACAATGAATCCATGTAAAAAAATCATTGGCCACATTAAGGGATATCTAGATCACCTGACACTAGTAATGATAAAGCATCAAAATGACCATGATCTACTACACCGCCTCACTAATGTTGTTGAAAACCACCTCTATGGACACACTATTCACTCTGAAGATAAGGAGAATCATGGTTTTATACTCTTCCTTTCTCACCTCCTCTGTGATAATACCAAACTATAACACCATGCTATTTTTGCGTTAGATGAAACTATATCATCATAGGAACCTGATGTAGAACACCAAGCGCATGATGACTAAATAGGACGGTTTGGGACTATATCCACTGATACCCTCCTCATCCATAACAAAAATATGTTTATTTTCCCTTGAAATTTGTTAGACAGTGTCCACCCCAATAAAAAAGAGTTGATGAGGGATAATCCTTACCCATGACTGACCAAAAGATATTCTGTCCAGAAAACTGGGAGCTCCGGACCATAGCATTACTTCACGAGGAATCCTGACGACTCACTTCTAGTGTGGATAGGGTTCTATCGAGTATCCTCTCAAAAACCTCTACTCTCACCACCATAGATTTATACATATTTATCATAAATTTGGTTGACCTAGTACTAGATATATGAACAAAAATTCTCCTAAAAAATAATCACTCTATACTCCACATCCAACCATAGGTCTGGATCATATTGAATAAGTTTCTACAAATGAAACAAAAAATCTCACATAGTGGAACTCCTTTGTTGATGTGTAATAACATACTAGAGAATGGACTCCTTCATGGTTGAATAAAGGATCTCAGCTTGGATCTGGTTTCATAACATCTCCAATGATACTACCTACTCCTTAGGATAGCTGTGGAATAATTATCATCACTACCTCACTATTCCACAAAATAATTATCATAGCCAATGAATCCCAATGCTAATTCTAATTATATATCAAACTGAAAGCTATATTAACATCATCCTACTTGTATTATGTGACTAAATATGAAATTAAACCCATGTACTTGTTTAAGATCTCATTAGTTAAATCTCAATGTTTCCTCTTCTATCTGTTATCATCATCAACCACAAATCCAGAATAATCTACTTGAAAATCCTACTGAACATCTTTTGTGTGAACCAAATGACAACATAAACATGGATCTAGGTATGTTAAAGAAATAAACATATAGAGATTCTAAACCCATAATATATAGTACCATACATTAATAAATTAATTATTTTATAATATTGTTATAGTTTTTAACAAATCCTATGATTTAACCATTTCAAACATAAGAGCAATGAAGAATGATACATGATACTTTTATAGGTCTCCACTCTAAAACCAATGCCACTTAATTTAGTATCCTTAATAAAATCAGTGATCTATTCATCATATTATAGGGGCCCTAGATACATTTGTCTCATCCAATCACCAATTTTAACATTTCTTACTAAAACATAGTTCGCACTGTTTCCCTACTAAGTCATGAATTATCACATATTCTGAACTCCAGACTCCATCATGTCTCTTAATCTAAACATTTAAAACCACTATGTCAAGACTCCCTCCTCCTAAATTGTACCCCTCTCAGGAAAAAAATGAGGAAAGAAAGATGGTGACTTCTTGAGACCCCCAAAAACTAGGCCTCGGGTTGGAAACTAGAATTGAGTGTATAATAAACATACATATTGGAGGAATTACCTTTTAAGAGAACATGTGAAATAGTGATATTAGATAGATACAGTAAACCTAAATTTATGATACAGATACATAAATAAATCCCAATTACTAAAATGAAATTTCAAACATTACTTTAACTAGTGAAAATGATACTAAAAATAAAAAATATGTAAAGATGGAAGTTACCAAAAATCCCAAACAACTCCGGTAAAAACAAAGATCTAGTAAAATATAGTTCCATATCAAACCTACTCTGACTATCATAAAAATAGTTTATATATAAATTGGGTGATAATAATGGTATAATCAGTAGGATCCTCCCAATATCCAATCTTTCAATAGATAGATAAAGAATAAAAAATCATAGTGAACAATAGTGAATCTAATTCATCACTGGAACATGTATACTATGTTCCCAACCTCACCATGGAAAACTCTCACCAAGTATCACATACATGATATCATATATTATCATAACAAAACATTAAGGGTACCTTCCTCCGACTTCCCCATTAGACTGCCTCACTTCCATAATGTTACACGTCTTGGGCAATCTTCCTACAATATACAATATCCTTAAGACACCCAGACAAGGAATAAAAACATGCATCTCATGCATCACATCATCACTTCCACATCCATTACAACCAAGTATTTTCTGAGATCCACTACAACTCTTTTGATGTGTATCATATACTTGGTATTATAACTCAATCCATCCTAACTGATACACAAAGTATGTACTTCAATCCATCACAATAAATATACATCCTAGCTATAATAATCCATTGGATAATATATCCGTAGTCGCAAGTGACTAAAACAACCACAAGACATTGTAGACCTCTACATACATACATTGTAAAACTAGCCACCATGCCTACCCACACAAGTAACTACCAAGAAAAGTGAGAATGGATAGAGGGGGTAGTCATCTTTCTATCCTACCACAATGATTTTGGGGGAAAACCCTCCTAAATTTCCCAGGGTTTTAGTCACCCTAACCAACATAGGTAGGGTAGCATATGAAATCACATAATATACATGACATAATATAGCTCAAACGAAAAATATTTGGAAAGTATATTATTAGACTAAACTATGACTAACATCACATGAACTCTCAACTGCCACTACTAAGACCATATATACTATAAACACACAATAATTTAATGAGCTTGATTAATTACTTATTTCTACATTATCTTTTACATACATTAATTATTTAATTAGAAATTAATCAACCAAAAAACATTACTTCACATTACAATAAATTACATTAATCATTAAAGAGAATAATATACCCTCCATGCCTAATTGAAATAAATACCATGATTTCTTGAAATTAATATATTTTCCACATTTTCATTACATCAACAAAAACAATAGGGTTAAGAATTATTTTTTGATTCTAAGAGAAATTAAATAATCTAGGTACTCTAAGAAAAAAACCATAAGATACCACCATGATGATACATGAAACCAAGAACACATAGCTTCCTAAAAAAATGATGCAATGAAATAAGATAAAAATAATAAACCCAGCCATCATCCATTAAAAAAATTGATAATATTTCATCCCATCTCTTGATATCACATTAGTGGGTAATACCAACATCAAAAAAATTAGCATATCTAGTTACATCCTCAATACCCACATGCATATCCCAATGCATCTCTCAATCACATGCATCAGCTGATTCCACATAATCTAGGCCTCCCTTACCACATCACATCATCCATTCCTAGATTAGCCATCCTAGTCTCATATCACAACCAATACTCCCCTCCCAATATCATATCTCATATCTAATATCCCATCCAAAGATAATAATAAATGTACAAGAAAACAAATAATGACATTCATTGGGAAAATCTATGAATTGAAACAATGCATCTATGCATCATACAAAAATGATCTCTTGCAGCTCAAAATTGAAGGCAATTTAGCCTTCATAAGAAAACATGAAAAATAATCCCCATCAATTATCTTTTAAAAACAACTAGATTTTGTTGCATATTAAATTAACATATTCATTTCTCATAGGTTATAACTAAGGAAGACCTATATAATTGAGTTATCTCAATATATAGAGAGCTAAATTTTATCTCATCATTAAACTAGATTCATCAAGCATTGAGAAGAATCAATCATTATAAAAATCATTTTTTATTATTATCAACAAGAATAAACACGATTCACATTATTTTTAAATGACATTAATTACTTAGAAGATCATTTTAAATTAAACATGCACATTGCATTAATTTGATTTCTATAAAATTAAAATAAACACCATATTTAGTACAAAATGACTCTTATTTAATTCTTAATCCAATCAATTAATCAATTCCAACTTTACATTCTTTAAAAATTACAACATGCTACTCAATGCATAAGAACATGCTAGAAAATCATACCATAGATATCTTAATATATATATAATCAAGGGGAAAAATTTATCATGGTATAAAAAAACATCAACATGTGATCATGATTCAACTTATTCTTAACTTGTTCCAATAATTATTAGGTTAATTCCATTCTATTAAAATGGATAAATAATTATACCTCCATGATTGAACATAATTACATTTGATAAAAAACAATTCCACTACCTCAATGGTGTAAATTATCTTCACACAATAAAAGATTAATAACATAGATCTCATTCACATCTATTGCATGACCATTGTACCTCCATGTATTCCACAAAACAATCACAAAAATAAAAAACAAAAATCCACTATAAAAATGGGGATGATCTGACATCCCATGAAAATAAAAAATTGGAGTAATACGATCAAATTAAAATAATATAGTAGGTTGAACATACCACAAATTACCATAGATTAAAGATGAGAAGACAAGAATCAATCTCTATCGGATGGAATCCAAAACCTATAGAGGAAGAGTAATTATATGCCTAGAAATCTAGAAAATAAATAGGTTTTGAGGAAAGAGTGAGCAACTATAGCATTTATTGGTGCACTGTATAAGAGATTTACCTAGTGTGAAAAACATGAACATCATGGAATTTTTGGGTTTGAGTATGTTACCTAAAAATACAACATTAAGGATTTAATTTTGATTACTTATAGGTCATGTAACCCCCTGTAAACCGGCCCAAAACAAGTTAAAAATGTATTTTAGTCCATAAACCATCCTTACACAATCCGTTAACTGTGAATAAATGATGTTAAACATTAAAATACCATGTATTCTCCCAGCTTCCATATTTTTGAATCTGAACCCTCTAAATCTATTCTAGGCCTCCTCCAAGCACCATGACCTTTTGAAACACGCAAAGGATCAGACTACACAGATCAAATCCATTAAATTATATATGTCATTTTATGAGATTAATTCTACCACCCATTAATATTTTGAAAAATATTGATTTTCTGTGCCAATTTTATTTGTTAAATATATTTATATTATTTCATGTAATGTTAAATTCCAAAGTGACAGATTCTTGGTTTTAATGTCAATAATATTTTGTGAAAGTGGAAAAAGAGGTGATGAAATATACTATAAGGTTATTTAAAATATTAATAATTTTTAAATAATGATAATTTAATTTAAAAATAATTACCATAAATTATTTGCCAACATAGGTATAGTGCTAGTGAAAACAGTAGAAAAATAAAGTAAATAATTTTAAAAACATTAATAAAAATATTTTTTGGGATTTTATGGTAATCCCAAAATTTTTATGATAAAAATAATATAATATGTATGTATTAAAATATTATATTTGAAATATATTACTATATTTATTTAATAAATTTAAATATGTATATAGTTTTGAAAGTGACTTTATTGGTATTTTATGTAAAATAATATTTTATTAAATTATTTAGTATTTTAAAAAATTAAAATTTGGACAAGTGAAAAGAATATGGTCAACAATATAATAAAATTTCAACTTATGGGTCACATGTACAATTATAGTATCTTTATTGATATATAATGTCAAAAAATATTGTTATAATAGAAATCATTAAATAGGGTAATAAGGGTATAAACCTAATTGATAAGGGTTAAAACAACACCTAAAATGTTTAATTTTTTTATTAGATGATTTAAACATATATGAATGCTATAATTTAAATATATAAACATGGGTTTTGTTTAGTAATAAAATTAATTTATATTAATTTAATACTTTATGTTATTCCAATGGTGCCCCTAAACTCACATAGAAAATTAAACCAATCATTTTCTCTTACAAACACTTTTTGATAAACTAATATTGACCAAAACCTATCAAAAACACTTATTGAAATACTTATATATATTATTCAGGTTCTTGTGATCAAAAAATACTATTCCTATTGTACATAAGGAGTTATCTATAGTAGTATCTACAAAGAGGAAGTAAACATCATAACTGAGCATTTTTATTTTACTTCTTACTCATGAACATTTAATTCTTCCATAACAATTAAATTATATTAAAATAAATATTTCACATATAATTTTACAGTATAATTTTAATGGATAACCTTTTTAGTCATTTTCCATCAAATGAGAAATGAAACCATCATTTTTTCATACGTATGGACTACCCCATCATGAACTACTGCATTACATTTCTCATCACCACCTTTAATAGGTTATTCTTATGATAGATTTAATTTATGTGTGTATATATATTGGATAATTAATATATTACTATCAATATATAAACATAATATATTATCTAAATTCTTACCATTCTTATAATTAAAAATAGAATCATCACATATGTGTATGTACAAACTACCATCTCCACTTGTGATATACTTAGTTCTTCAATAATCACATCCCATGACTCGTAATGTGGAAAAAATTAATTATGTTATTTTATGATTATAAAATTATAACGATTCATTAAATTCAATAATATTTTTATTTCATTATTTTATATCCAATGAATTGTAAAAACGCTGATCATGTGTACCTGAGGAAAATAACCTCAACAACTGGAGTATTTTGTTTTTTATGACTTATTTTAATGAATGATGATCTAATTGTATTTGATGTATCAAGGGGATAAATATATCATAATTTTTATTACATAGATGATGGGACAATGACTAAATTAACCACAATCTTCCTACCAGATTTATTTTTCAATTATGAACTGAATGTTCAAAAAATTCTAACTCTGTGTTAACTGATTATTTAATTTAATATGTCATTGAAATAAATGAAATAAATGGTTTAGTGAAAAGGTAATGGACATAATAATGTTTATTAATCAAAATCTTATTGAATAAAATTTTATTATAATGGAGTTAATATACATATATTCCATGTATCGGCTAGAGGTAAGGGATTTCAAACTCAATTCCATTTAATTGGGTTATTGAACTTCTTCATTTACATTTTTATTCCTTTATTACAGGAGAATTGATATTTAATTTTTATGATTAATTTATAATTTTTTATTTAGATTTTAATATGTTCAAAAATGTTTTTCATGTATTAATTATAATTTCAAAAGTTAAGATATTTGAAATGGTTTTTTTTGAGTCAATCTCATTTTCTTGTCACATGTTTCAAATTTTACACCATGATTCCTTCTTATAATGTAAATAATAGACCATGACTTAATTTTGACATTTTAAATTTTAAAATTAATAATATTTATAGTCATATATCATATTATTTAATTCAATCAATTTTTATTTGAATCTTACCAAATCGGTAAATGTTTTGTGTTACCATCTAATTTTTTTTGATATTTTATATGTTGTAAGATCCTTTTAGAAATATTTATGATTCTGATTTTTGGAAACATATATCAATTATTATAGTATTTTTATTTTTTATTTTTATTGTATTTCCATCCATTGAACTCTTTTTTTAATTATTAATATTGAAATAGCATTTTAAGAGAAAATAGATCTTATTTTTCTTTTGGGCTGAGATTAATTTGCCTTCCACATCCATGATATTTAAAATTATTTTCATGGATGTTATTTTATATGAATAAAGGATGTTTTAAATCGATTTTGACTATGTTTAACATTATTTAAAAAGTTTTAAGGGGAATTTTTTATATTTTTCCAATCAATTTACTTTCTATTTTTACGAAAAGTGCGAATGTGATAATTTTTCATAATTTACCAAAATATTGCCTTTTTTGGTAATCAAAATAGTTATTATCTTTTATGTTTCTATTAATGCTTTTTATGGTTATTTTGAAAAAAAATTCAATATTCTTGGAATTTATATTTATATTTTTTTAGAATAAAATGATATTTTTTTTCATTTAAATTACTCAAGAATACATTGAGATGAATTTTCATATATGAAAAAAATCCTATATTGTTTTCCTATTACTATTGGGGTTATGTTTAAATAATATCATTTATATTATTTTTAATGATGGAATGTCTTTTTGTAATAAATTTTCATTGAACATGTTTATTTTAAATAGTCTAATCATGCTTAAATGGAATAATGGTCATCTTAAAGGGTATTATTTTAAAAAGAGATATCCACTAAATGTTTTGTTAATTACACGATATATGAAAATATGTATTAATTATTGATTGGTGGTTTTGTTATAGACATAGTATGTGTGGTTATGTAATAAAAAAATATATGGGTGCATCTATTATGGTTCTCTAATGCATTGGGAAAGAAAATTGAATTAACTAAGGTTAGTAACTCCTAAAAGAGTGTGACAAATATATTTTTTAATTATCAATCCAATGAATATATGGAGATAAATTTTTTATATTATTCCGATGAAAAAACGTAGTTGACTATTTTTAGTTATACATAATAGATATAAGAATTATCTTAAATGGTTGATTCCATGATAAATGTTTGGTTTCCCAGGATACATACATTGTCTATAATAATTTTAAAGTGTACAAATGTTTCATTTAATTAAGGATTAATTTCACATGAATCATTATTGTTAACTCATATGACCCATGTATTAGGAATTATGATACAGGTTTTGATGGGTAATAACTCTTTATTATTATACTCAAGAAATTTGAATATGTTTTCATAACCATATTGACATCTTGTGTTCCCCAAAATATGGTCAGTTGTTAATTTATATGTATACCAATACTAAAAATTTTAGTTTATCCTTCTTACGTCCCCTCTCAATAAGTTCTAAAAAATTATTTTAAATGAATTATTTATAGAATGGTTTCGTGTGTGAATAATTTGAACGGTTTGGTTTTGGAATTATTTTGAATTAAGAAAATTAGTATACGATGGAAATAATTATCACATAAGTAGATGGGAATTGTTATAAAAGTGTCTATCAAAATTATCTAAAATTATAATTCTATATGATACTATGGTGTTAATGTTACCAAATATTTCTATTTGATTTTTTATGTTTGGGATGAATAAAATTGGTTCATAATTATCAGTATTAATACCATAAATATAAAGATTATGTCTCTAGTACTAAATCCAGGAGTGTACGTTAAAGGTTATTTTAGTTTGTATTAGAGTTGAGGCTATATAAATTTTCATACTATGATGTTTTCATGTGACATTAAATGTTGAGTTATAAATACAATAATTATTCAATAATTTACAGTTAACCAAATGTTTAAAGTTATAGATACCCATCATAAGGGTTTAAATGATGGTATTTAAATTTTGTTAATGATATTTGGGGATTAAACTTATTTGGATGAGTAATATGTAACCCATATATTTAATATGAAGGATTATTTTTGAATAACAAATTTAAAGGCTTATGGATGAATGATGAATGATTTTAGAAAACATTTGATGATAAAACATATATTAATGTTGAGGTTATTGAGGTTAAATTAGAAATAATGTCATTTTCTATTTATCTACGTTGAACCATTAGGGATATTATTGAAAATTTGGAGATTAATATATTTTTTCATAATATAAAGGTTTATTCATTTTAGGTGGTATCTAACCATTTTATAACCATATTACATTTATTAAATAGATGAGGATTATATTTTCCCATTGTATAGATCATATTATCTATCAAAATTTTACTCTTTAAGATTAATAACGATTCACTATTGATACTCATCGCTTCAAATATGGATGGGATATAAGTGGAAACCTATTAAAGAAACAACTAAATGAAGAAATTGAATTTATAATTTGAATAAAATTATGTAGTTATTTTTTCCAATTTTCGTAGTCTGGAGTAATAAATATATCCCTTATAAATCAGAAATATTATATTTTTTTACAATTATTTCATATGAATTTATTGTATCATTTCCCTCTTATTAATTATTGATATTTTTTTCCAATAAATTTCCCATTATGGAATTATCTATCACTAAAAATCATTATTTGGAAATTAATTTTCTCCTCCATATATATATTTTCTACTCCACTATTGTTCTCCAATTTGGAAACCTAATTATGTGTTAGTCCAGATGACCTTCATGTTTTCCTTTCCCTCTTTTGAAAAGAATGTTTTATTATCCATTTCTATGATGTGGGTTTAATTTTTTTTAAAATATTAAAAACATGAAATACCATGATCATGACCAAATAATAAGGATGTAATTTAGTTAATTGGTGGATAATTTAATCCCTTGAGATCTTAAAAAAAGACTCTATTTGATAGTGTACAGGACATGCAACCCCAAGTTGTATTGATTAAAAAATATTTTTATTTAAATATAACCATTATAACCGAGATATTGAAATAGAATATAAGAATAAAATTTTCCACATTATAAATTTTATTTATAATAGTCATCCATAATACAAATTTAATGATTAACTCTTATGAAATAATTACTCATATTTTCTGTAATGTCTTTTTGGGCTTGAAAAATACATTTCCATCAAAAATTATATTTATTACATTTTATGAGAATATATTATAAAAAATTTCTAACAGTTTTATTATTTTTATCATATTAACAATATATAATTTTTTACATAATCACACAAAAATTAGCATAGGAAGAATCTTTGGGATTTTTCTCAAGAGAGAAATTTTTAGCGAATAATAAAAAATACATATTTATAGAGAAATGTAATCACATTAGAAGTAATAAAAAAAGAACAATTTTGGTTTAAATTGGTTAAATGTTTCAATATTTACATTAATTAACAAATAATCCATTTAATTATATTTTAATCTACATTGTGATAAATTTTTATATAATTTTTATTGTAAAAATAAATTCATTTTTCTGGAAAAACATTATTAGTCACATTTGATAGGTTTATTTATAAAATAATTTCTACCACTTATAAGAATTTAATTTTTAAAAATTTATTATGTTTTTTGAATAATAGTTTTTAAATTTAAGAAATATTTCAATTTTAATTTTATTCAAAATAATTAGTAACCTCGGAAATACTATTGTCACCATGGTAACAGTAAAACATTTAAAGCATATTTAAAACAATGAAACAAGGTTTAAAATAAATCATAAACATGTGTATTGTTTTTTTGTACTTGTCAAATTAAACCACCACATTAAAAACATTTAAAATATGTCATTTTTATGACATTTTATATTTATATATTGTTTTACATTATTTTTTGTTATGGAAAATTCCAAAATGTCTCTATCATAATTTCATCATGTGGAATATTTTTTGATAGTGATAAAAGTAAGTTATGAATGTTTCAAAAAGTTTCTTTTGAATATTATTATTTGTTATTGAGATTTATTAAAAATTATTATTGATGAAATAATTTTATTAAATGTTTATTCATCGTTAACACAATATATAGTCAATAAATATAAAATTCAATTAAATCGTTTTAAAAACATTAATTTTAATTGTTTCTAGGTTACTTAGGTTCTTAACAAAAATTTTAAGATAAATACAATTTATTATTGATTTCTTAAATTTTTATATCTGAAATGAATCACTGTTTTTATTTTTGTAAAGTTAGTTATGTGAATAGTCTCAATAAGGATGTTAATGGTATTTTTAGTTTAATAATATTTTATCAAATGATTTGAAATTCATAAAAATATTATATTTTTCCATGATAATATTATTTGGTACAATATATAAACCAATATAAATATATGATTCACTTTTTATTTTACAGTAACATTTATTACCCATAATGTGTAGTTATCATGTGATCATGATAATCATCAAATATGGTTAATATGATATCAAAGATAATAGATAAGGGATAAAAAACCACCTAAAATTTTATAAATTTTATTATATTAGAGGATTATAAATTATTACCAACATTTATTCCTCATATACAGAAATGGTGACACTTAGACAAGAAAATTAATTCATATTAATTTGATAGTTTATGTAATTCCAATATTGCCCCTCCCCTCGATTATAAAAGAACACCAAATGTACTCTTTTCAAAAAACTTATTGAGCAAATTATTTCAACCAAAACCTTGAAAAAATATTATTAACTATATTAGATAAATTATAGAGGTTATTTTACTATTCAATGAACATATCTAGGGTACTTATGGATACACCCTAAATAGGTTCTTCAAAGAAGAGTAAATCATCTTAACCATAAAAATTAATTTTACTTCTTCTTAAAAGTCATTAAATTCATTAATAACCATTAAAATAAAATAAAATAGGTATATAATATGTCATTAGGTGTTATAATTTTAATGAAATATCCGTATTCATCTATTTTCTTATAAATGGGAAACAAAATAATATTTCATGTGTACATACAGATTGTCCCCCCACAATATGATGTATTTTTTTCAGATAAATTAATTTAATTGATTTTTATTATGAATTATTTAATGTAAATATATTATATTAATGAAATAATAATTATTCTATAAATATAATATACACTTAACTTTTATAAAATTTTAATTGTAAAAAATAGAAGCCCCGCATGTGCTTATATATTGAGTTGAGTCTCCACATTGTGATAAATATCATATTTGAAAAACCACCTCTCATGGATGGTCAAAAGGATTGTTTTAATTTTTTAATATTATTTTTATAAAATTATTATAATTATTTAATGATAATGTATTTTTTTTATCCAAGAAAAAGTAAAAACACTTCTCATGTGTTTGTGCGGACTAATACCTCAATACCTAATATATTTTGTTTCCATGACCACTTTGAATTTCATGATGTAAAATTATATTTTATTCATAAAAATTATATCCATATATTATTATTTTTCTTGAGATTATGGGACAATTGACCCTTTTACCATGACCAACATAACAATGATATTATACAATTATGAACTGAATGTCCTTAAAACACCCCATGAGGAGTTAAATGACTAATTAATTAAATATAAAATTATAATAAATGAAATAAATGACATTAAGATAAATTTAAAAAAAGTTTTTTTAAATAGTTAAATAATTAATATAATTTATTATGTATCAGTTATAGGATATACATAGAATGTCTAGATTGAGGTAAGGGGTTTGTTAACTCAATTTATATTCATTGGGTTTAAACCATTATTAATTAATTTTGTTATGCATTGATTTTGTGTGAATAAATATATAATTTTTATATAATATTTATAATTTTTTTATGTGTTTTTTAACTTTTTTAATATAATCAGTTAATTAATTAATTATCATTTAATATCTTATGAACATAACATGGGGTTTATTTATCTCAATTTCATTATCTTGAGATTATTTCATGGCATGGGCCATGATTTATTTATATGGGGGAAATTAATACCACATGAATTAATTTAGACATATTAATTCACGTAATGAATTGGATTTATAGACACATTGAATATTAATTATTGAAATTACTTTTAATTCAAATGTTACCAAATTGGTGAAGGATTTTGTTATAGTCTCATTTATTTTATCAATTGTTGATGTTCAATGTTACATTGAAGGAAAATTTATTATATTATTTTATTAATCTAGGTATATATTATACCAATACTATTATTTCTATGTTTTGTATTATTTCCTTTAATTTTTTTATTTTTTGGTACTGTAGAGGATCAAAATAATGTTTTTATGGAAAAGCATGAATTATTTGTCCTTTGGTTAAGATATTTTTTCTCTAATATATTAATGATATTTAGAATGCTTTCAGGAATTTTATTTTATAGGATGAAATGATTTTTTATAGTTATATTAATATATTTTTGAGTATTTTTCCAAAGCGTTAAAATGGATATATATTTTTTCTTTTTCAAAATAAGTTACATTTTGTTTTTATAGGAAGTGTAAAATTGAAATCTGTTTTAAAATGGATACATATTTTTTCCATGTTTTCAAAGAATGTCATAAATATTCTTTTAAATTTAATTTTCATCTCTAGAAATATAACTTTTTATTTTCCTATAATCCAATAAGGATATTATTTAATGAAAACATACTTATCCTTTATTTGTAAGTATTATTATTATCTTAAATATATTTTTCTAGAATAATTTTCTTTTCCATGAGTTAATCTAGAAAAAAAGGTTGTTTTCAAGTGTGTTATATCAAAATGTGCAATCTTACAAATGTTTTTTCTATTATATGTTACTTTTAAATATATATAAATTACTTATTTACGGTTCTTATATAAATCATGTTTTATTGTTTAGATTATAGACAAACTATGGGTGGGTTCGTTATATGCCTTTAATGCTTATGGTAAATCTACAGATTCTACTGATGTATGTTACTCCTAAGAGGATGTGAAAAACATTATATTTTATTTGGTACTCTTATGATGTTATAGATTTTACTATTGTAACATAATCCTCAAATATGAGAGAGTTGCCTATTCTATGTTACTCTTAGGAGATATTATTCTTATCCTAATTATTGTTATTCGAGGATAGTTATTTGATGTTCCAAGATAACTACACTATTTTTCAATTCATATAACGAGTTAAAAAGATTCCTTTTTAATGTATTATTTTCAAACGTCTCATTATTGTCATGCCATATGAATATTCCCTATTTTAATGTTTATATTTCATATCATGGGATTTATGATCCAGAATTTTATGGCCATTAATTATCTTTTATTTAGCTCATTAAATTTGAATGTGTTCTCATACAATTATAATAAAAAATTATCCTTAAAACAGTACATAATATTTATTCAATTCAAGAACTTTACATTTTATAACATTGATGATCTTTTCAAGTATATAGTTTTAGAAAATGAGGCCATAACACATACATAACAAAACCATAAAATACCAATTAGAAACATCTAATTAGTATCCATTTTACTCCATATTAAAATTTTACAAATAAATAATGATCTCATTTATGAGAACTCATCATGTCATTATACATGAATTATTCAAATACCTTACTCATCCTTATATCTTGTGAAAAACATTAAAAAATTTGGATGAGCATAAAAAACATTATAAGGGATATGAAAAAAAGAAACCATTATTCCTATGATTAGAATTAAAACACATGAATATATTATATAAATTAATAATTTTCACCATTAATAAGAAATAAATATTTTCATTTGAAAATAAGCTCTTTTGATACCTTTTTTGTTATCACAATATTACCAAAAAAACCAATACTAATAATAGAAAATACATCAACGTAAATTAGGACATAATTTGCCATGTCACTCTTATTAATGGAAAAACCATGTGGTAGATATCCACACATGTAATTATTATTCATGGAATATCCATACAACGAACTACTGAACCCAAAGCATTGGATGTAAATCACAGACCCACATGTCATGAGTTTATGAAATAACCACCCATATTTATTTTATTACAGAACCACCATTTAAATTTCCCAGTACTATTATATAATAATAAGAAATAAAAGATAATAATTTTTGACATTTCACTCATATAATATCATTTTCAATCACAAGATAAAATTTTTGGATATTAAAATAATCTATCCCTTTTCTAAAACCACGTTCATTAACAAAATACGTAGAAAAAAAGGGAAGGAAGAGTCTATTTTTATTTTTAACAATAGAATGATTATAGAGGAATATAAATACTAAAATTGGAATAAAATTTCATTTATAATTATTTTTTATACATATAAATATATATGTAAAATAATATCAATAATATTGAAATATATGAAATGATCAAATCTTTAAAAATTACAAAGCATCACATAACACATTGAACATTTAAATTATAATCCCCATGAAATAATAACAGTGAAATAAATTAAATAATATGATAATAGATAAAATTTTGATTTATAATTTAATGGGTATGTATATACACCATATAAAATATCGAAAATATGTTTATTAAGAAAAGCCTCAATGAAAGGAGATTGAAAAGAAATCACTAACCATGAGTCCAAATTTTCACGTGTGTCTTTATCTTTATGAATAATTAAACAATATTAATTATTTACATAATTCATATCTTTTTTTATTGGTTATGATAAATTTTATTTCACTTGTTATAATTTTGTAAAAAACTGCTTAAACAACTACATTTACATAAGGTGTTTTTACAGTATTATGTTTATGTGTCAAAATGCCTTCGATAGGTCAACATTGGTAAACGAGGGCATTATATAAACATATAAAAAAATATTCATGAAATAATTATCATATTTAAAAATCAATTAATATTTTAAAACCAATCATGAAATATGGTTATTAAAAGTAAACCAATGTTATAATCACTATGAAGTTAGGTCATACGTACGCATGTGCAATGTTCCCATTTTTCAATGATCATTGTGGAGTGAATGTAAGTAACATTTATGTTTATATAATGATAATTAAATCATATATAAAATTATATTTAATCATATATAAGAATATAAATATATATATTGTGATGTAAAAGTAATCACATCATGTTGAAGAGGTAATAGTCCACACGTCCACGGATGACATTATTACCTTATTATAGCGTGAAAAAATAAAAATGAAAATAATTTGTTATAATTATGGAAAGGAAATTATTTCATTGACATAATATATCTATTATGAATTTTAAATATTTTAAATTAAACATATCTTTAATGTATTCTATGTAATGTGTGAATGTATTACATCACATTGACAAGACGGTAGTCTATACATTCAAAATTGATGTTACCATATTTACACAAAATTGAAATCATGAAGGTTAGTTAATATAAATTGTAAATAAGTATTAATTAATCATTAGCATAATATATATATCACATAAAAACATATTTTCATTCATAATTCCACATCATTAAAGGTTGTAATGGAAAAACTAATTACATCATTTCCATAGGCTGTAGTTCTCCATACAGGAACTGAAATTTCATTTCCCATTTGGTGTTAGTGTTTGTAGGTGTTGGTAAAAACATATCATAACAACATATAAGTATATTGTATATGATTATTTTATTATATAATCCTAGAATAGTATGAAATTAAGGGGGTATAAAGAAATAAAATATAATTGGATGTTGAATAATGTTACAACTTTTTTGGTAACTCCTTTTGGTTTTCACCAAAGGGATTCCTTGATTGGATTTATAACCAAAGTAAGGAATTAAGGGTAAAGAGAATAATTTTGGGAAATTATTTTGTTCATGGTTTTGTGACACAATGGGGTTTGATATGTGTGATGATGTTGTAAGGGTGGGAACCTTTTTATAATGGATTGGTAGTTCCATTCTTCTAAATATAAAAATGTAAACACTATTAAAAGGTCACCATTGCATAATATAACTCTAATAATGGTTCCAATTTAATAAAATAGGTGATATGTTCATCTAATGTCAATACAATGGGTTTGGGACAAGTGTCTAGGTATTTTTTAATATTAATATTTATATTTAACTGCTATGTAAACACAATTTTACATTAATCGCTGTAATTAATTTTAATGATATTTACTAATATTTTTGCCAAAAATTATGTTGTAAATATCAGAGATTATAAATTATTCTAATTAAAAATATAAAACCCATAACATGGTGAATTAACTTATTATGCAACACTTTCTCTATGTAGATAAGAACCTAAACAAGTTTTTCCTCATTAAAATGGTTCTCTTTCTAATTAACTACTTCAAGGCTCAATATATGAGTTGAATATGGTATATAATTCAATGACATTGAATAATGAAATATGTTGTGTAACATGAATATAATCGGATGTAAATACACATAGTATGGAACTAATCCAAAATTTTGTAGGATCCCATATGGTTTAAAAATCTATGGACATAACTTATCTTTCTTAACAAAACACATAAAACATTTCAATGGAGAAACTTTTAAAAATACATGATTACCTACCTCAAAATAAATATACATTTTTTCATTTACACTCATAACTTTTCATCCTTCTCTATGTTATCCTCATGTTTCCTTAAATTAATTGAACATTACCTAGCATTTCATCTAACAACACTGGACCCATCAAAATCCATTCTCATACATTATCCCAAAAACCAGTGTTTGATATCACTTTCTATATAATATCTCAAAAGGTTCTATCTATAAAAGGTCCCGACCTTAAAAATTACATAATATTTAATTGTATTCAAGAAATCTCTTCCTTTCACGTTGAGGGTCTTTTTAATTTTATATTTTTAATGAATTGATATATTATAAAAAAAATAACATTACAATTTTGGATAGATTGGACACCACCAAAACATTATCCATTTCTTCCTAAAAATTGTGATTTTAAAATAAAAATCGTTTTCTATAAAAAAATCCTTATAATATTTAACTTTGATTTCTTCATTATCATAAAAATCCTTATAAAATTTGAACGTAATATAAAAACATTGTATGAAGAATAAAATATTAGTAAGTGATATAAAAAAAGGAAATAAATCATTAATCCATGAATACTTGTAAATGTTTGAAATCATTTTAGAAATACATACTTGTTACCCAATAATAATTACTTTGTGAACATTGAGATCCTATGAGATTAACATGAAAAATAAAGAAACTAAATTGAACCATACAGGTGTCATGGTAAATTATAAAAATAACCTTCTAAACCTCTGGTCGACCTTATGATTTCTAACCCTTATGGCCATCTTACAATGTAACCCTCATGGCTACCTTATTATGTTACCATCATAGTTATGGTTGGAGTTACCATCTGGCTGACCTCTAAAATACCCATTGCTAATTAATTTTAGTGATATATAGTTACAAACCTTCATCATAAACAATGAAAAATATCCATAACATAATCATAACATGTTAATAATTTTATAAAAACATTACTTTTGATTTTTTAAAACATAATTTTTAAAGATGATTTTAAAAGAAAATCCCCATAAAAATATCATATAATTTTTTTGAGAGTTAATATAGTAGATTCAATATTTATATACAATATATATAAACATATTTAATCATAATATAAACAAAATTAATCATACAAACAATTTTAATACTGCATAATTAATTAAGTACAAGGTTAACCCAAAGAATGGAAATTAGGTTAAGAATTCTCTTACATGAGGTTCGTCTTACATCAAATGTGTTCAAGACTCCTTTATAATGGTTATAAAAGATTTATTA
The DNA here is from genome assembly GCA_963277665.1 of Viscum album. Lineage (NCBI taxonomy): Eukaryota > Viridiplantae > Streptophyta > Magnoliopsida > Santalales > Viscaceae > Viscum > Viscum album. The sequence goes on from OY728131.1 coordinate 1,511,657,776, forward strand.
ATATCTTAATGAAACATATTAATTTTCATAACTATTTATGATTATTTAATAACATCATTTTACCCTTTAATTATTAGTATTATGTTCCTTACATTGATTCAGAGTGTTATTTACATGAAATCAATGGTCGGTTAGTGTTTGATTTTATTGTCACATTGAAATGAAATTATAGAAGTAGAATTAAAAGTTATTCATATGTTTCTAGAATTTTATATGATTCCATAAATAATATTTTAATATACTATGAGGAGGAATCATTATATAATATTTAGTGATATCTATTTTGATCATTTTGGCTGTTCTTTGATAATAACAAACTTGTTTCATTATAAAAAATAATATTATGTATATATATTGACTAAAAAACATGAAACATAACACATAATAAAACTTAACATATTTTTAAACAATTAATGTAACACCCCGAGCTTCCACGATACACTTCTCATTCAATAATACAATATCTTGCATTGTACGCAACTTCGAGTTCTAAAACACCGAGACTAATCAAAGTAGCTGTTATGAATAGTAATAACCACTTTTTAAAATTATGAAAATTTTATATTTCAAAATGGAATTCATTTTTGTATTCGTAATATCGAAATTATCCAAAGTTGAAATTTCTGAAAACTTCCAATTTTTTATGAATAGTAAAAATTACTTAAAACAACTTTTTTAATCAAAATAATTTGTAGTGATAAGTTATACTATTTAGTGGTTTTAATGTATAATTAGAATATATTTTTACCATTTTATCCAATGGTGTTCATTATAATTAATTTAACATTGAAATTGGACATAAATAATTGCCAATCTTTTGATATAAATGTTTTCTTAAAAACACGCTATTTGTTGTGACAACGGGAATTAATTACAAAATTAATTAATGCAACATATATGTTTAGAATTTTGTAAAATAGACATCATTTTTGTATTTGGAATATCAATTATAGCTTAGGGTGGAATTTTGGCATTATTTTGAAAAACTTCAATTTTTGATGAATAGTGAAACCACTAAGTGGTAGTTAAATAACTGATTTTTCGTTTAAATGAAATATTACCACTTCTGTGATTTGATTTTAAAAAATCCGACATACATGGTTGTAATTAATAAGTAAAATGTGGTTCAATGAGATTAAAATAATTTTTGGTGAATAGTAACTTTTAAGTTTTTAATCGCAATTAGAGGTAATTAGTGTAGATTATGGTAAAAATAATGTTTTAATAATATGAGATGATCTTGACACATGTCCTACCCTCATTGGATGTTCCATGGAAGACCAAGAAAATATATGGGTCAACTTGGGGACCCCATGGAGCCACTTTAGTTAGAAAATGACATAAATACCTTTTATTTAATGTTAAAGTAAAAAATGACACAAACATGAAATGTTTTACTAAAACACTTTTTAAATAAGGTTATACAAGTCATATTTTTTACTATAAATAGTAATTGGAAAGATAAAAAGATTTCCTACATCATAGTATTTTTTTTATATTTTTTAGACCTTAAATAAATTAAATCATTTATGACATCATTATGATGCAGCGATGACCTCATTATTTAACGATTTTAATAAAATGAAAAGATAATGTACAATCCAAGGCTTACACGTGTCCAAAGACTATTTTATGGGTAGATTTCGAACCCTTATCACCATAGACACGAATTATATAACTGTGGGACCTTTAGAATCTGAAAAGCATTGTATCATAATGTAAAATTTCTTTACTTTCCAAGAGTGCCCCTCCTCTCCTCTTATAAAAGGCCCCCACCTCTACCACCTCATTCACACTTTCAATCCATTTGGCTCGTCCAACCTCTACCCAAATACTCTCCCAAATTCCCTCCCTTACTCCAAGAAGCCTCAATTTTGGCAGAATGCTTCCCAAGGAAGCCTTTGGCTCAAATCAAAAAGAGTTACCCGATTTTTAAGGTAATGTCTTCTCTAATGTTGTTTTGTTTTATTTTGCTCCTCCAACCCCTTAAACTCTTTTCATTACTTTATTTTGTAACAACACTAGTATCTACAATATACTAGGATGTTTTTATGATATGTATTGAGTTTAAACTTACACACACCTTTGTCTAATGGTTAAAGAACATACTGTTTCTGTGGGTGGCGAAATACCGCCTAACGAAACGATGATTGTTCAAATTATTTTCACACCTATAACGGTGGACATTTTGATGACACTATTTTCATATATGATATATATATTATGTTTATGTTTTCATTATGCTTCTGTATTTCTCATTTATGGCATACTTTATGATTTCCATTATGGGTAAACGCGATAATTTCATTTTAGGAAGTGCGGACTACCGCCCCCTCAAAGTGATGTGAATCATTAATGCCATATGTGGGATGTATAAAGGATGGAGTAAATGATATTATATATGATATTGTACTTGAAATATATTATACCTTTATATAATTATGATTTCTTTCCATTAAATACGAAATAGAAATGAAAGTAGCGTTCATGCGTACGTACGGCTAACCGTCTCCATGAACAGTGCATTTCATTTCTTACCTCTAAATGTTACGTAATATTATGAATGAATGTACATACTGGATATATATGATATATATGAAATCTAAATCATTAATATAATTCTGGAGATAATGTATATTTTACCACATAAACAACTTGTAATTATAAGAAGTTTATTTTGACTCAAGTACCAAAGATCGACAAAATGATCGTTATTAACTTAAATAATTACATAATGTTTATAACATGGTAATAAGTGATATAAAAGGAATAATGAACATTAAAAAGGTTCTTATTTAAACAGAAATTAACTGTAGTTTATTATTCAGGAGGCTAAATAACGGTCGAGTCAGGACAAGACGCAAGGTAAGGGAATTTCTTAACCAAACTTCCATTCTTTGGGTTAATCTCATACATTCAAATTATTTCATTATATTATTATGTACTATATTTTATTTGTACTTTATTTATGTGTACATATAGTGAATACACATAATAGATCTATTTTATTTTAAAAATGATCTTTGTATGGACTTCGTCTCAATCTCCTTTCATTGAGGCATATTTCATTTTATACACAACTTTCGTTTATACGGTGTATAAACCCCTTTGACTATTATGTTTATTCAAAAGATTTTATTTTATGAATATGTGATTATTAAATGATTTAAAAAAATAGAGATTTCTCTCCAATATATGAAAATACAGTTCAAATGTATACGTATTTAACGCAATCTTAAAAATGTTTTCAGAAAACTAGACTCTTGAGTGTGGTAGACAGGAAGGGATTGGGCGTGGACCCATCATGGCCTGTAATTAGTCGAGCAGTCCTAGAATTAGTTATTTTGTTTTCAAGAGCTGCATTAATGTTTTCAGAAAAACACTGGAGTATATTTGAGTAATTTTAAATATAAGTATCTTCTAAAAAAAATTGCATCGGTAGGTCTCATGAGACAACTAGACGTGGAATTGGCCGAGGCCCTTTCCCAATTTGATTTATGGTTTTGGCCGAGGCCTTAATAATTTTAGACGTCTTGGCCGAGGCCTTGACAAAATGTTTCAGAATGTCTGGTATTATGCATTCCATCATTATGAAAATGGTTATTGATATTGCATGTGATTATTCGACCAGTAGAATATCCATGTGAAGAATTAAATGGCATTAACTCATTTTAATTTTGCCATATTATGTTGATATTCAAGTTTAAAAGGCTTTTGTCTTTGTTATACATTGCCTTAAACGTTTATGTTTATTTATGAAAGCTTCCTCAATATTGTTATCTTTACTGAGAATATGAGCTCACCCCTTTTAATGTTTTAATATTTTCCAGGATGTGAAGAAGTATCTTATGAATGACCTGCAGTGATAGTCAGAAAGGGATATGAGTGTGGACTAAGGAGACCATGTTACTGTAGTTTTCATTTTTATGATGTAATGTAATGTTTACAAATGTATCTATTGTTTCCAAAGCTACTAAACTAATCGGTCTTTCGAGACTTTATCTTTTGTGATCATGCCAATGTTACGAAGTAATGCACCGACTCTGGGTAGCTGGGGTCGGGGTGTTACAGTTGGTATCAGAGGCAGTTTAGTACTAACCTTGGAAGCGATATTTAGATAATCTCTTATTAGAGCGCATAGCCCGAAGATAGACTTTGAGGATTAGTATAGAAAAACTTCCTAGAATTTTGGTATTATAGAGATTTTCTTGAGTTTTCCGAGCAATACATCCCTGTCTGGATACGAGCAGGTAGAGGCGGCTCTGGCACAAATGTACCTTGGGGTAAAACCCAAAAACACCGCTTTGAGCTAGACTCAAACAGGAACTGGTGCACGACAACGGGCCTTGTTGCACTCTTGGTTACGACACTCCTGGGGGATATGCTTAAGATAATTATCATTTTCTTTAAAAACAACTATGAAGGGTTATGAGTATATACTTCCTCAAAGGAAACATTTCTTTTTATGATTATGGATTATATCCATAAATAGTTCAATTTATGTAAAGTGTTTGACAAATATGTAATTATGTATTTTATTTAATAAACTAATCTAGTATATGCCATTGTTTAGAAATGGTGCCTAGTGGAAGGAATGGAAACCGTATCAATGCACGCACTCCGTGTATGGATTTCTCTCCTACTCAAGATAATTATTGTGGATCTGGAGATAAAACTGGTGCTGATCAACTTATTACCATACTGGGACAACTCACTCAGGTTATGAATAATAACCTTACTCGTATGGAGCACCCTGATCCGCAACGTGGAGGACCAATGTTAGACCGCTTAATGAGGCAACAACCACCAACATTTAATGGGGGTACAAATCCATTAGTAACTAATCAATGGATAAACTCCTTAGAGAAAATATTCCACGCCATGGGGAGTAGGGAAAGGGAAAAGGTTATCATGGCAGTTTACCGCCTCACTGGAGATGCTGATCAATGGTGGTCATTGATTCTAAACAGAAAGGAAGATGATGACATATCAAATATGGAATGGAAGGAGTTAAAAGATCTTTTTTTAGAAAAATACATTCTTCATGACCATAGAGTTGATATGGAAAGGCAATTTCTGTGTCTGAGGCAGAAGGAGGATGAGAATGTTACAAAGTATGAGGCTAACTTTACAAGGCTAGCGAGGCATGCTGCAGATTATATACATAACCCAAGATGTAATATTGATCGTTTCATTGATGGTTTAAAACCATTTCTCTGTCGAGCTTTAGTATCACAATCGTTCTCAACATATGAAGATATTGTCTCATGTGCTATCAGGACAGAAAAGGAATTCTCTAAGTCTTATGACAACAAAGTAAAGCAAGAGAAGAAGATTACGGTGGAACAAGAGACAGATAAAGGGAAAAAGGGAAAGAAGGATTTTCCATTATGTGATAATTGTGGGAAGAATCACCCTGGTACTTGCCTAAAAGGAATGGGTGTTTGTTATAAATGTGGAGAAAAAGGTCACCCGGATCGTGATTGCAAGGGAAAGAAAGAGGCTATCAAAGTTGAATGCTACAATTGTGGAGAAATGGGTCATTATGAAAATGAATGTCCTAAGTGTCAGGGAAACTTACCTCAGAAAAGGCCAAGGGATCAAGGAAAATATTATGCTGTTAGTACAGTTGAAGCAGAATAATTAATGTATTGGTGCTTTTGGACTCATGGATTATATTCTGGTTATTAGAATAATGTGATATATATATATAAGGATTATACTGCAGTACTTTTTGATTTCAGAAAGGTTTTAATATTATGAAGGTAATCATATTTTTAGTATGTGACAAAAAGAGAAACTTTAATTTGTTTGGGGAATCTGATAAATTGATTTTGGAATTAAGAGACCTTTTAGAGATAGTCTGGACAGAGGTATTTTGGATAACTATAAAGGTTGGAGTGGATTATGTTTATCTTTGGATAGTATTGTTTAAGGTTCAAAAATTTATGAAGATTATTTTTGAAATATTATAATACTATAGTTTTAGGAAAAGGACAACCTGCAGGGTGGGGCATAACCCGTCGCGTCGGACACAGCTGCAGGAATCGAACCCACAATCATAGTGTGACAGGCCTTTATTTCCTACCACTAACCTACAGGAAGTCCATGGTTATTAAATAATAATTTTACTAATCTAAATGGTATGTGTTAACATTTGGAACCTTATAAAATTAGGATAAGTATAATATTTTTGAGTTCTATTATCTTTTTGAGTGAAAGATGAGTTGAAAGTTGAAACTCTAATTTTCAAGCATAAATATATATACACCTATCTATTATTAAATGAATAAATTAATTCTTAATCTTTAGTAAAGGGATATTAAAACAAAAAAAATTGTGTTATCCTAATACCTTATGTCTTGTTGAACTGATGATATTTTAAATCAATATAGATTGAAGTCTTTGAGGCCCTCAATTTGACAGTTGATTGTGATTGATGACCTCAATCACTCCCTACAAATATTTACGTTTTTCCTCCAATTACATGTCTTTAATTGCCACCAATGTTCTCCTAATCGAGATCATAATTGGGTGGTGACTTTTTCATTTCCCTTTCCCTCTTATTAAGGCTAAATTTTATTAATCTTATTTCTGATGTGGGTTTTCCAGAAAGGTATTTTCTCTTTTCAACCTTTTATTTTCAAAGAAAAATTTCAAATTGCGAGGATGCAATTTCTTGAAGGAGGGGGAATGTAACACGCCGAGCTTCAACGAAACGCATCTCATTCAATAATGCAATAGCATGCTTTGTACGCAACTTCGAGTTCTACAACACCGCCACTAATCAAAGTAGCTGTTATTAGTAGTAATAACCACTTTTTAAAATTATAAAAATTTTCTATTTCAAAATGGACTTCATTTTTGAATTCGAAATATCAAAATTATCCAAAGTTGAATTTTCTGAGAACTTCCAATTTTTTATGAGTAGTGAAAATTACTTAAAACAAATTTTTTAATCAAAATAGTTTGTAGTGATAAGTTATACTATTGAGTGGTTTTAAAGTATAATTAGAATATATTTTTACCATTTTATCCAATGGTGTTCATTATAATTAATTTAACATTGAAATTGGACATAAACAATTGCCAATCTTTTGATATAAATTGTTTCGTAAAAACACGCTATTTGTTGTGACAACGAGAATTAATTATAAAATTAATTAATGAAACTTATATGTTTGGAATTTTGTAAAATATACATAATTTTTGAATTCGGAATATCAATTATAGCGTAGGGTGGAATTATGGCATTATTATGAAAAACATCAATTTTGGATGAATAGTGAAACCACTAAGTGGTAGTTAAATAACTGATTTTTCGTTTAAATGAAATATTACCACTTCTGTGATTTGATTTTCAAAAATCCGACATACATGGTTGTAATTAAGAAGTAAAATGTGGTTCAATGAGATTAAAATAATTTTTGTTGAATAGTAACTTTTAAGCTCTTAATCGCGATTAGAGGTAATTAGTGTAGTTTAAGGTAAAAATAATGTTTTAATAATATGAGATGAGCTTGACACATGTCCTAACCTCATTGGATGTTCCATGGACGACCAAGACAATCCATGGGTAAACGTGGGGACCCCATGGAGCCTCTTTAATTAGAAAATGACATAAATACCTTTTATTTAATGTTAAAGTAAAAAATGACACAAACATGAAATGTTTTACTAAAAAAAAATTTACATAAGGTTATACAAGTCATATTTTTGACTATAAATAGTCATTGGAAAGCTAAAAATATTTCCTACATCATAGTAGTTTTTTTATAATTTTTAGACATTAAATAAATTAAATCATTTATGACATCATTATGATGCAGCGATGACCTCATTATTTAACGATTTTAATAAAATGAAAAGATAATGTAAAATCCAAGGCTTACACTTGTCCAAAGACTATTGGATGGGTAGATTTAGAACCCTTATCACCTTAGACACGAATTATATAAGTTTGGGACCTTTAAAATCCGAAAATCATTGTATAATAATTTAAAATTTCTTTACTTTCCAAGAGTGCCCCTCCTCTCCTCTTATAAAAGGCCCCCACCTCTACCACCTCATTCACACATTCAATCCATTTTTCTCGGCCAAAATCTGCCCCAATACTCTCCCAACTTCCCTCCCTTACTCCTAGAAGCCTCACTTTGGGAATAATTCTTCCCAAGGAGGCCTTTGGATCAAATCAAAAAGAGTTACCCGATTTTTAAGGTAATGTCTTCTCTAATATTGTTTTGTTTTATTTTGCTTCTCCAACCACTTAAACTCTATTCATTCCTTTTTTTTGTAACAACACCAGTATCTCAAATATACTAGGACGTTTTAATGAGAAGGATTTGGTTTAAACTTACATACACATTCATCTAATGGTTAAAGAACATACAGTTTCTATGGGTGGCGAAATATTGCCTCACGAAACGATGATTGTTCAAATTCTTTTAACACCTATAATGGTGGCCATTTTGATGACACTATTTTCATATATGATATATATATTATGTTTATGTTTTCCTTATGCTTCTTTATTTCTCATTTATGGCATACTTTATGATTTCCATTATGGGTAAATGCGATAATTTCATTTTAGGAAGTGCGGACTACCACCCCCTCAAAGTGATGTGAATCGTTAATGCCATATGTGGGATGTATAAAGGGTGGAGTAAATGACATTATATATGATATTATACTGGAACTATATTATAATTTTATATAATTATGATTTCATTCCATTAAATACGAAATAGAAATGAAAGTAGCGTTCATGCATACGTACGGCTTACCGTCTCCATGAACGGTGCATTTCATTTCTTACATCTAAATGTTACGTAATATTATTAATGAATGTATATACTGGATATATATGATATATATGACATCTAAATCATAAATATAATTCTGGAGATAATGGATATTCTACCACATAAACAACTTGTAATTATAAGAAGTTTATTGTTGACTCAAGTACCAAAGATCAACAAAACGACCGTTATTAACTTAAATAATTACATAATGTTCATAACATGGTAATAAGTGATATAAAAGGAATAAAGAACATGAAAAAGGTTCTTATGTAAATAGAAATTAACTCTAGTTTATTATTCATGAGGTTAAAGAACGGTCGAGTCAGGACAAGACGCAAGGTAAGGGAATTTCTTAACCCAACTTCCATTCTTTGGGTTAATCTCTTACATTTAAATTATGTCATGATATTATTATGTACTATCTTGTATTTGTACTTTATTTATGTGTACTTATAGTGAATACACATAATATATCTATTTTATTTTAAAAATGATCTTTGTATGGACTTCATCTCAATCTCCTTTCATTGAGGCATATTTCGTTTTATACAAAACATTCTTTTATACGGTGTATAAACCCCTTTGACATTTACGTTTATTCAAAAGATTTTATTTTATAAATATGTGATTTTTAAATGATTTAAAAAAATAGAGATTTCTCTATAATATATGAAAATCCAGTGCAAATGTATACGTATTTAACGCAAGCTTAAAAATGTTTTCAGAAAACCCGACTCTTGAGTGTGGTAGTCAAGAAGGGATTGGGCGTTGACCCATCATGGCATGTAATTAGTCGAGCAGTCTCAGAATTAGTTATTTTGTTTTCAGAAGCTTGCATAATGTTTTGAGAAAAATACTGGAGTATATTTGAGCAATTTTAAATGTAAGTATCTTCTAAAAAAATTGCATTGGTAGGTCTCATGAGACAACTAGTCGTGGAATAGGCTGAGGCCCTTTCCCAATTTGATTTATGGTTTTGGCCAAGGCCTTAATCATTTTAGACATCTTGGCCGATGCCTTGAAAAAATGTTTCAGAATGTCTGGCATTATGCATTCCATCATTATGAAAATGGTTATTGTTATTGAATGTGATTATTCGACCAGTAGAATATCCATGTGAAGAAGTAAATGGAATTATCTCATTTTAATTTTGCCGTATTATTTTGATGTTCAAGTTTAAAAGACTTTTGATTTAGTTATACATTGCCTTAAATGTTTATGTTTATTTATGAAAGCTTCTGCAATATTGTTATCTTTACTGAGCATCTGAGCTCACCCCTTTTAATTTTTTAATATTTTCCAGGATGTGAAAAAGTATTTTATGAATGACCTGCAGGGATAGTCAGAAAGGGATATGAGTGTGGACTAAGGAGACTATGTTACCATAGTTTTCATTTTTATGATGTAATGTAATGTTTACAAATGTATCTAGTGTTTCCAAGGCTACTAAACTAATCTGTCTTTCGAGACTTGATCTTTTGTGATCATTCCAATGTTACGAAGTAATGCACTGACTCTGGGTAGCTGGGGTTGGGGTGTTACAATTAAAATAGTTTTATAATCAGTTTTTAAGGATGTACATAAAATTGAAGACAAAACTTCCATGATGTCGGTAAATCGACACATCAGAGACGATGTTTTTATCTTTAGTATAAGAGGAATAGAAGAAGAAGTTAGTTAACGAATTTTTCCATAATCATTATTACATACAAAATATATAGTAATTTGGAGCTTTCATTCATCTTGTATAAGGGGAGGTGAAACTAGTATAAGAAAATAAAATAAGTGAAAAGAAAACAAAAAAAAGAAAGATGATTTTTACCTCTTGATCTCTTCTCCTTAAGTTCCTCCTTAAGGTAATTGGTTTTGGCCTTTTGGCGTGACCATAATGTCCTTGGCATGGTAAAGAACCGTTTTGAGGGAATTGGGTAGAACATAGATGACGCAAAATCTTGAGAGGTGTGAGAGGGATAGGGGGTGGGGGTGGTATTTATAGTGGAGGTGAGGAGGGGTTTCCATTATTTTAATGATTAGTTTAATATGTTTTTCCTAACTATGAATAATATTGATTTATAAGACCAAAAATAGTAATAAATTTATATGAGTTAGAACCAATTACCATTTACATCATCCATGACTCATGCATGATGCATAAATTCATTTATTTAGGAGAATTTGTTATTATCGAATTTCTCTATTCACCAAAAAGTCATGTATTTTTGAAAAATACCAAAAAATCACCACAACCATTCTTTGATCCGTAGAATTAAAAAATGAAGTCCAATTTTTAAAAATAATTATCTTATTATTAATTATTTAATGTTTCTAAAAAATTAATATATTATTCGAAAAATAACAATTTTAAAACTATAATTGATTTTATATCACCTAAAAAAATTAATAAAGGTATCATTATGTTATAAAGATATGAAAATAAAATAATAATATTATATAGTATTCATAAATATCATATTACTTTTCATAAGGGTATGTTAATACTCATAAAAATCATTTTGGTTCTTTCAGACTCTAAATAACTTTCTGATCAAAATCATAGATGTCCGTTGTTCAAAATTCCAATCATAGAAGTGGAAAATTTTTGTTTAACCGCTAGTTTATAACTATATCCTTAAAAAATATTGATTATGTATAGAATCAGTGTTTCATTCATTTCAATTAAAATTTCAAACCATGGGGTGTTACATTCTCACAAACTTCTAGAAATTACGTCCTCACAATTTTATTTACATATTAAACAAATGGGGGTACCTTTCCCTGATAGCATTTTCAGATTCTCGTGTTACTTCTACAACTATGTGGTTCCTCCAACAATCTTTTACCTATATATTACATTATTCCTCAATAATTTTTTCTTCGATAATGAATCTGAACATTTGTCTCTTCATAAGAAAGGATCCCTTCCAATAGAGCTACCTCTGGGCTCAAAACATGAGATGAATATGGAACATACTATCTCAACATCGAAACATGATAAACATTGGGTACCTAAGATATACATAGAGATAAAGCTACTTGGTATATTATGGGTCTAACCTTATCCAAGATTTTATAAGGTCTAATGAACCATGGTCTTATCTTTCATTTATTACCAAAATGCATAACACTTTTCCATTGTGGTATTTTAAAAAACATGATCACCTACCTCAAAAGAAATATCTTTCCTCGTATTATCTATATAACAGTTCTGCCTGCTCTGAGATATCCTAATGTGTTAATAGATCATCTTCCCCTTCTAATCCAATTCCTATACTAATTCTATTCCTATCATCTTCATTTACCTGAATTCCTCCCAAATAAATGGAGTTCTACACCAATTCCAATACAATGCATCAAAATGATTCATCTGTATACTAGAATTAAAACTATTATTAGAAGAAAAGTCAGCTAAAGAAATTTTTTGATCCCAACTTCCATGGTTGTCCATTGAATAACGTTGATGTATATCCTCCGTGTTCTGAATCATTTTTTTAATACCCATATTATTGAAGATGAAAAGTTGTACTGATATTTAATTTTGTGCCCAACGACGTCTAAATTCCATTTAGAAAATTATAAGTGAATCTGTGATCCGAGTCAAACACAATAGATAGTGGAATTCCATGTTATCTGACAATCTTTTGGAGGCACAATTGAGAAATCTAATCCAAAGATATTGTATCTTTAGTATGATGAAAATGTAAAGATTTAGTTTTTTAGCCAACAATCAATCAAATAACATTGTCACATTTAGATGTCTTTATTTGTCCCACCATGAATCCCATGGAAACATTTTTCCATTTCAACTATAGGACTGGTAAAGGATGAAGCACCCACTTCAATAATTTCCACTATTCATTAACCTCTTTACAATTCATTCATTTCATAGTAAAATTTTCAAAATATATAATTTCATTCCATCCTAATAGTAATACTTTTAATGGTATCTATACATCTTTGTAATTACTGGATGAACTAAAAATGGAGCACAATGAACTTCAAAAAATAACTCTTTCTTCAGCTATGAATCACAAGGCACACCAAATCTTTTTCAAAATATAAACATACAGTTAGTATCAATGATAAATTATGGATGCATACCAATTTTAACTAATTATACATTTGTATATAGTTTGCATTCTTCCTTCTGTGTTTGTTTAATTATTTCTGACAATGATGACAGCATTGAAACTTGAAACAAAATAGATGAATTTCCTCCACAAACAACTTCCAAGACAAATTTCAACAAATCATTACTCAAGGGGTCATGTTCCTATCATAAAATGGTTAATGATGCATGATGTTTTTGACTATGTAATCCACTAATTTGTTTTCTTTTCCTGAATAGTAATCGATCGTGCAATCATATTCCTTTATCAATTCAAGAAATCTTCTCCCACTCATGTTTAATTCCTTATTTGTGAATATATAATTCAAAAGATTATGGTTAGTATATGTTTGACATTTGGATCTGTATAAATGATGCCTCTAAATTTTCAATGAAAAAACCATTTTTACTAATTAGAAATCATATACGGGATAATTTACCTCATGTGGTTTTAGTTTTCTTAATGCATAAGAAATTAAATGATGATTTTTCATCAAAACACAACCATGTCCCTTCAATGAAGAATTACTGTAGATGAAAAAAACACCATTTTTGGAAGGAAGACCCAAAACTAGATCATTAAACAATATCGTCTTCTACTCTAGAAAACAAACATCACATTCTCCTATGTGAATATATTTAACCCCTTTTCATGTTAATATAGTTAGCCTGCTAGATAACAGTGAAATGTTTTTTACAAAACTATCAGTAAAAACATTTTAATCCAAGAAAACTAGAAACGTTTGTAACATTTGTATGTCTTGTCCATTGAACAACCACTTTTTATTGGAATTATCAACCTTTATTCCATATTTATTTATAATAATTCTTTGAAAAGTTATATGTTTCAACTAAAAAGTAAGGTTCCTGAATTTCTATATAGTTTCTTTTACATTAATTTTTTTTAAATGACCAATAGATGTTTTTCATGCTACACATTAATTTAAGAAAATTCTAGAATGTCATCAATAAAAACAACTAATATCTTATCCTTGAACTCATGAAATATTCTAGTCATATGTTCCAAGAATACAACAAGTGCCTTATCAAATCCAAATGGAATAACTGAAAATTTTTAATTCCCATATCTAGTATAGAATAGAGTCTTTGGGATGTCTGCTTCCTTTACTTTCAACTGATGGTACCCCATACTCTGGTCAACTTTCGAAAAAATATTGTGATCACTTGAGAAGATGAAACAAGTCATCAATTTGAAGAAAAGTATAATTTTTTTTATTGTGATGTTATTCAAGGCTCTAGAATCAATGAAATGTCTCACATAACCATCATTCTTATTAAAGAACAAAATAATAGAACCTCGTGGTGAAGTGCAAGGATGAATAAAGCCTTCTTCAAGAAACTCCTACAACTGATTTTTCAGTTCAATAAGTTCCATTTGAGACATTTTTAAGGGGGTTGGAAAATGGATTAGCATTAGGAAGTAAGTCAACTGTTAATTCAACTTCACTATCTGAAATAACACCATGTAACTAAATAGGAAAAGCACCAAGATATTCATTTATCAACGGAACATCATTAATCTAAACAATTCCCTTGTTTTCAACAATATGAGAAAGATAACTATCATTTATATCTTTCAATAGTTTCTCATATTCTTGATATTATATAAATTATATGAGTTCATTATTGTATACAAACTAAAACACTTCTTTAAAAAACATATTTATCTCTATAATAAATCATATCATAAAAAAAAAATGCCAATCCATACCTAGAATGAAATCAAACTCTACTAATTAATTAAAAACAATTTTTTCAGGTTAATTATTTCGACATTCCATAATATACATATTTTTATAATTCCTTTTTACTGTAATATTTCCCCTCACGTTTTAACAAAAATTTTTAGTCTCATATTTGTAGTTGGTATTTCTAATTTACTAGAAAATTCCTTAGAAATAAAGGAATTTGTAGACCTAGTATCAAAAAAAACGCTAGAAAAACCTAAGTAAAAAAAGAGTCACATGATAAACTTCATTGGATGGACCAACATCTACTGACATAGTAACAAAGTTTCTCACTACACCTTTATGATTATAGTCTGGCTGCATCCCATCATTTAGATATTTATTTAGGTAGACATTTTTTATAATGAATTATCTCAAAAAAGATGACACACATTATATATTTCTTATTAGGATTAATCTTAGGATCTGTTTAATTATAATCTTTGGCCTAATATTTAAACTTACCACATTGAAAACACTTCCCAGTTTTTTTAAGGCATTCCCCACGATGTTTTTACCACACTTTCCACAATCTGGAAACTAAACATTGTTACCGTCAGATTTTGTTGATTGATTATTACCCATTAATTTCTGTATTGACCTATTCCTATATTATTTATAAAATTAAATATGATAATTAGAGAACTCCATTTATACTCCCTTATAATATCAACTAATTTTATTATAACTTTGGGACTTTTGAGAAGCTAACTCCCTTTGATACATTGCCTTCAATAATAAGAAAAAACTATTTATTTTTCTATAAAGATCCGGAATAATATTTGGAGCATACCTTTCCAGTCGAGTGAATGATGCTCCATACACAATGACCGAATCATCCTCCTTTTCCCTTAATTCAAGTAATTTCTTCACTATCCTACGTTGGATCACCTTAGAAAAATATTTTTCAAATAAAATACATTAAAATTCATCCCAATCTAAGGCATGAGTCACTTATATACCCATAATATTCTTGAACATTGACCACCAATAATCATCTTCACCTTAAAAATAGTAAATTTAATGAATTACTTTTGGATTAACTAAACAACCAATAACATTTAATATAATTTAATGGGATTTAATATATCCTTCATCAACTAGTGGGTAAGAATATACATTGAAATTAGATGGGTGTTGCCTTATAAAATGGTCTACTATCATTATCTTCCCTCCTGGTAGCTCTAGGTATTCTCTTTCATGTATGCCACCACCATTTATTTAAGGTGTCAGTTGAGACATTACTGTAAAAAACAATTTGGTTCCAAAACCTACCATTAAATGCTACAGATTCAGAAGGATATCATTCTATCGGTGCCTTTCCACATCAGCTTCCATGTTTCTTCTACAGAAAACCATTCCGAACAAACATATATGAGTTGAAGAAATATTGTATTCATTAAATGATATACCATTTCAAAATAAACATAGAAAAAGAAATCATTTATGGTATTTTGTAAACATCATCCTAACCAATAAATTTATCTAAACCATATTTTAAAACAAACTATATGTCCATAGCCTTAAACAACACATAATCTTGAATTTTAATCAAGAACTATCATTATTTTACATTGAGGATATTTTAATGTTAAGAGATTTAGAGAATTAGGATATAATACGTACATATCATTAAACATTTATATAGAGTAGATACCACAAAAACAATATCCATTTCATTCAAAATATGAAATTTTAAAATAAAACATGTTATCTTTGAATAATTATCATACCATTTAACTTGGATTCATTATTTATCATAAAAATCCTTAAGACCAGGGAAAATAATTTAAAAACATGGGATGAGAACAAAAAGCTCATTAAGGGATATAAAGACAAGGAATGAATACATCAGTCTATGAATACTTGTAAATGTATAAAAACATTCTCAAAAAGACAAACTTTTCACCAATAAATACTTATTTTTTGAAACATGAGATTTCCATGAGATTTATACAAAACATAAAGAACATTAATAGAATGTTAAATTTATATTGGGTAATTATTTACATAATCTTGTAACCATCTTAGTAATATTATAATTTTTAACCCTCACAACAACCTTACAATATATCCCACATGGCTACCTAAATTTATAACCATCATAGTTACAGATGGAGTAACCACCCTTCCAAACTCAAACATTCACATACCCAATGAATTGGAGTGAGATATTGGTCCCACCATTCAAAACAATCAATTCCCAAGAACTAGAACATAAACACACCACATGAATAAAATTATAAAAATATTACTATTGAATTATTTAATCAAAAAATTTAAAAGAAGATTTTGAATGAAAACACCCTTAACAATATCATATAATTGATATGAGAAAAAATAGAGTGAATTAAATATTTATATACATTGTAAATACCCATAAATAAGAATAATATAATCAAAATTAATCACAGAAACAATTTTAATACTGCATAATTAATGAAGTAGAAGGTTAACCCAAATAGTGGAAATTGGGTTAATAATTCCCTTACATCGCGTTCAACTTATTTAAAAATGATTAAAAAACTAGAATAATGGGTAAAAATGTATTATTAATATCTTATAAGAACATATCCATGTTTATAAAATCTTATATGATCATTTCATAACATCATTTCTCCCTTTAATTATTAGCATTGTGTTCCTTCCATTATTTCAAGTGTGTTCTTTACTTGATTTCTTTGGCAGGTTTGTATTCTATTTTCTTGTCATATAGAAATGAAATTCCATAATCTGAATGAAATGGATTTAACATATTTACAGAATATTAAATTATTTCATAAATTATTTTGGATATATTTTATGAGGTTGAATCATTAGATAAATCTTTAGTGATATCAGTTTAGATCATTTTGACGGTTCTTTGATAATCATGAACTAGTTTCATTATCTAACATGATATTATGTATATATGTTAACTCCAGAATATGAAGGAGGATATATAATACACTTCAAAATCATTCTAAAACATTAAAATGGTTTTATAATCAGTTTTTAAATATTTAAATAAAATATATTTCACAACATCCATGATGTCTTTAAATCGACACATCACAGAAGATGTTTTTATTTTTAGAATTAGAAGAAGAGGAGAAGAAGTAAGTGGATGAATTTTTACATAAACATTATAACATATATAATATATAATATTCTATAGCCTTAATTCCTTCTGGATAAGTGTAGGTGAAGAGATTATAAAAACATAAATGAAGTGGAAAAACATAATAAAATGAAAGAGTATTTTTATGTCCTGATCATCTCTCCTTGAGATATTTTTAAGGCATTTGGTTTTAGACATTTGGTGAAACCATTAGGTATTCAGCATAGGGAATAGAATTTGGATGAGGATTGGTTAGAAGGTAGAAAATTCACAAATCTTGATAGGTGTGAGATGAAGGGGGTTGACAATTGTATTTATAGTGGAGGAGAGGAGAGGTTGTCCATTGTTGTAATCATTAGTTTAATATTTTTGCTCAAGACTTTACATAGTATTGATTATTGTGACTAAAAAAATTAATAAGTTCTTTTAATTTAAAAACAATATCCATTTATGTCATCCATAACTCAAGCATGATTCATAAATTCATTTATTTAGCATATTTCGTAATTATCGAATTTCACTATTCACAAAAATTCAAGTATTTCTGAAAAATCCCAAAAATTCACCCCAACTAATTTTCAACATGTATAATTAAAAAAAGAAATCCATTTTTTTAAAATAATTATCTAATTATTATTATCTTTATATTTAAATAAAATCTTATTTTATTCCAAAAATAACAATTTTAAAACTATAACTCATTTTATATCACCTTGAAAAAATAATCAAGATATCATTATATTTTCACCTTAATAAAATAAAATAATAATATTATTTAATATTATTATGGGTTATATTAAAATTAATTTTACTATTTAGAAGGTTATGTTATTATTCACCAAAAAATCAAGTTGGTTCTATCATACTCCAATTAACATTCTGACCACAATAGTAGAAGTCTATTTTTCAAAATTAAAATCATAGAAGTAGAAAGATTTACATTAATGACTATTATATAACCATATCCTTAAAAAAATCATTATGTAGAGAATCAGTGTTTTATACATTTCAATTTATTTTTAAAACCTTGGGGTGTTACAGTCTGTATACTAGATTGAAAACTATAATTAAAAAAATCAATCATCAAAATATGTTTATTCCAACATCCCCGATAATCCATTGAATAAGAACAAAGAAAATCATCCGATTTTTGAATCTTCCTCTTAGACTGTCCACTAGATTGAGTTTTAAAATCGTTACTTATATTTAATTCAGTACCTAATTAATTCTATACTACATCCAAAAAAATAGTTGTGATTCTAGGATCACAGCCTAAATCAATGGAGTGAGGCACACAATGTATCCTGAAAAACTATTTTTGCTACAATCAAGAAACATGATCTAAAGACATTGTATCTTGAATCGAATAGAAATGTGAATATTTACTTAATCGATCAACAATAAACCAAATCACATTATTACCTATGGAAGTATTTGTTAATAATACTAGGAAATATATTAAGATAATATCCTATTACAACTCTGAAACAAGAAACAGTTGAATCACTCCCTTTAATAATTATTTTTCTTGTGTAACCTACTGATATGTCAAACAAGTAATGGTTAAGTATTCAATGTTTCTTTTCATTCCATCCCACCAGTAATAGTAATAAAGGGCTCAATACATCATAGTGCTTCTTAAATGAAAGAAAAAAATAAGAAATATTAGACTCAGAAAATAAATATTTCCTCAACTATGAATAATAAAGCACACATAATCTTTTTCCAAATAGAAAAAAAATTGTTCATAAATATTAAAATAAGGAAATTACCATTATTAATAGATTTTACATATTTTTTCATTGATTTATCCACCTTCTTCTCTCACTAAAATCATTCTTAAAATGTATACCACACTCAATCCTGACAAAAACATAGGATATCTCTACATCCACAACTTCTAGTACAAAATTAATCAAATCAATAACCAAAGGGTCACCGTCCAATCAAAATGAGGTTAATGTAGCATTAATTTTTCGATTAAAAGCATCATCCACCTTTATCTTTTTCCAAAATGATAATGAATCTTGTAATCAAAATCATTGATTAGTTATAACCATCTTCTCTATATCATTTTCAATTAATTATTATGAAATATATACTTAATAATGTTTCGATCAAAATATATTTTACACATAATCCATACAAATTATGCCTCCCAATATTTATGCTAAAATATAATCATTAGAAAATTGAAAATCATATATAGGGTAATTAATCTCATTAGGTTTAAAGTGAAAGGATGCATAATCTGTTACCTGATAATTCTATATTAGAACAAAAATAAGTAATTTCAGTGAAGAATAAATCAAGATTTCAAATTTACCATTTCTAGATGGAAATTCCAATGCAGAATCATTCACCATTCTTTTGTTTCTGTTTCTAAAAACAATTTTCCCATATTTTTGTCCAGATGAACTTGAATCCATTTTGAATTAACATAGTCTATGGTCTTTAAATCCAAACAATGTTCCCAAAAAATCCTTGGTATTAAACCAATAATCCATGAAAAGTACAAATCATTGTGATATTATTGGGTATTGTCCATTCTTTATCAACTTCCATTTTAATTTTATCGACAGAAATGTCATACTTATAAATAATGAGTTCGAGGAATGAAATTTTTGGTAACCAAATTTCACACATTCTAAATTTCTAATATAGTTTATTTTATTTTATGTATTAAAAAATAAACCTTATATGATTTTCATGTTCCTCAAGAATTTTATAAAATACTACAATTTCATTCATAAACATAACCATTATATTATCCAAGAACACATGAAAATTTATATCCATTAAATCCATGAATTTTTTTTCTATCCCAAGTCAAATATCCTTAATAAAATATTCTAAAATTAATTTAATTAAAGGAATTAATTTTTTCACATTCACCAATATTATTAAGTATTATGAAAATCTAATCAGATTCACCTATAAAATTATAAATTTAATTACATAACTTTTGACACTTAACAACCCATGATGTCAAATTTATTTTCTAGAGCATTGATCCATCATTCGATAACCACTAGGTCATATGATCTATAGAATTAATGGGGGTAATTCCACATGTAATTCTCCCCAAAATACATGTTCATTGGGGTTGATTAATTTTCCCTATATCATGGATACCACTTCCATTTATAACATTTATCAACTAATCTATCACTGTAAAAAACAACTCATTTCCAATTCAAACAATCATTGGGTGTTTCTTCATTGGGATATTTTCCCCTTGAATGCTTCCCACTACAAAATCCTTTTTCTCCTTTATTGAAAATCATTCTAAAGACATACTTTATATGAAGTAACACAGAAATATTTGAATGTTATAACATTTTAACATGGACATAAGTCAAAATCCTCTATGATAATTCTATTAAAACTATTAGAATCTTTAAAGTTATCTAAACCATTACTTTGATACCATCTATATGGACCCGACCATAAAATGTTCAATAATCTTTAGTAATGTAATAATTTTTGCATTCACTCACATTAAGGATCTTTTTAGATTTAGAGCTTTAGAGAATTATGAAATAATTAATATATTATAAAAACATAAAATAAAATGTGGACACATATGATCAGTATATATTTGCTGACCATATTAATCATTCAAAAATAAATCAAGATCTATATGATGAAAAATCATCAATACATAAAATATTATTTCTTCTAATCCATCAATCATCCTTATGTCCGATGAAAAATATTAAAAAAAAATTATTAACAAAAAATAATAGAAAGGAATATAGAAATATATAAACTTTTAGTCTGTATATTAAAATTAAAACCCATTAAAAAAATATCATAAAGTATTACATTTCACCATTAATAAGTAGTAAATCTGATCCATTAAAAATATTCTAATTTCATATGTAGTTAAAAATTTAAATTTTCACTCTTACAAATGGAATTTCCCTTAAGTCTACTTCCATACATGTCACTCGTACAAATAGAATATCCATTCAACCAACATCTATACCCAAGGCATTAGAGGGGTTATCATGAGTCAACCTGTCGTGGGTTTATCAAATAACCACCCATCAATGATTTTTTATGAAAACACCCATCATATGTACAAGTACTATTATATAATAACAACACAAAAAAAAGATTTCAATTTTAAACATTTCACTCATAAAATATCATTTGACATCACTAAAAATCATTTCAAGATAATTAAAAAATCAATCACATTTCGAAGCACATTTTCGTCAACAAAATATCCAAAAAAAGGGAAAGAGGGCTTTTTAAAAAAAAACATGTAGTCTTTGAGAGGAATCCAAATAAAAAAATGGATACAAAATATCTTTTATAATACTTTTATATCTATATAAATAAATATGTATAATAATATTATGAATAATGAAATTAAGTAAGGGATTAAATATTTAAATATTCCAAAGCAACCCATAACACTTAGAAAAAATTATATTATAAGCCCTGAGATATAATTACATTAACCAAAACATTAAATAAGATAATAATATATAATATTTGGATCTATAGTGTCAATGTGTCTATATATTCACCTTATCAAAATAATAAATGTGTATATAATTATGAAATTCCTCAATGAATGGAGATTGACATAAAATCCCTTACCTTGAGTCAGGCTTTCCACGTGTGTATTTATCATCAAAAATTATTAACTAATTATCATGTTTTACACGATTTTTATAATTTTTAATTTTATCATTATTTTATTTCACTAATTAATATTCTTTAAAAACTACTTAAATAAATAATATTACATCGGGTGTTTTGAAAATATTCTATTTATGTGTCAAAACAAATTTGGTATGTTAAGTATGGTCAAATGATCCACTATATAGAAATATCCAAAATAATTATCATGTAATAAATATAATAATTACAAATCAATTAATATTTTGAAACCAAACATGAATGATGGTTACTAATGATGAACCAACATTAAAGTCATGGAGATTGTATGTTGTTTATACGCATGAGTAATTTTCCCATTTATCAATGATCATTATGGAAAGAGGTAAAGTAACATTAATATTTCATGAATGGTCATTATGTCATGTATAAAATTTTATCTAATCATATATAATTATTTATAGAATTATTGAGAAGTAAAATGATTGACATCGCATCGAGGAGGTGGGTTTCCAAACATCCTCAAATGATGTTATCACCTTTTTAGTGTGTGAAAGGATAATAAAAAACAATATATTCTATTTCTAAAAGGGTTATTATTTAATAAAGATAATAAATATGTTAAATATCTCACATATGTTTAATTAAACCCATCCATAATACAATCCATGTAATTTATGAACATAGCACATCACTTTTATGAGGCTTTAGTCCTCACATCCAAAATTGATGTTATAATATTAACACAAAATTGAATTCATGAAGGTATGCGAATATAAAAATTAAATAAGTATGAATTCATTATAAATATTGCATATATATCATATATAAAATTTCTTCATAATTACCAACCATGAGAGGTGGTAAAGGAAAATGAATGTAATCATTTCACGATGTTGAAGTTTTATGTAGAAGAACATTGATTTTGTTACCTATTTGAGACAAGGGTGTGATGGTATAGGTATAAAATTTAACATATAAACATCTTAGTATATTTAGGATACTTATTTTATTATATAATTATATAATAATAATAATAATAAATTGATTGGTGTATAAAGAAATAAAAAATAAATAGGTGTTGAATAATGTTATCTATTTTTTAGGTTACTCATTTTAGTTTGCACGTAAGGGATTCTCTATTTGGATTTGTGACCGAATTTGGAAACATAAGGTGAAGGAAGGGATGTTGGGGATCTTTTTTAGGTAGTAATTTGATGATCCAAAAGGTCTTGAGATTAGTGATGAAATGCGACAGGTGATTTCCCTGGTTGACTCATGTCCAAACAATTGTTTTTTGAATAGTTATTAGGTCATTTAGACTCTTAACATTAATGTTTAACTACTAAGTATTCAAAATTTTACATTAATCACCATAATTTATTGTAATTACATTCATTAATATTTTTGTTTAAAAACTATGTTGACCATAATAGATATTATTAATATATTTTATTTAAAATATGGAATCCATTTTTATAAATTCCAATTATAAAAGTTTCAAAAATTATTTTTAAATTAATCCCGCAGACAAGGCGATAAATTGAGGGTTTAAAGTAAAAATGTTCAAAAGATTAAAACTCTTTTATATAAAAATATAATGTAAAATTGTTTACCATTTCCTAAATTGGTTTAAATGATATATAATTAATCTAATTATATTTAAAAATAAATTAAAAAAACACTTTATCATTATAAATAAATTTAACAAAAATTTAGTTTTCAACTAAAATTCTGTATTATCCACAATTCATCAAAAAAATGAATGTTTAAATAAAAATAAAGAAATAAAAACATCCAAAATAATTTTTATTTATTTTTTTTAAAAATAAATATTATTTTTCCATATAAAAATTACAAAATTTTTCAAAATTAGATTTAAAATAGGGGCTCTATTACAAGGTGTTAAAACATAATTTTAAAAAAAATATCATTTTATGCATACAATTATATTTTTTCTTATTTTAACCCTATTAAATTTATTATATGAATATAATTTTTTTTATAAACATGTGTAAATATAATATAGCTAGTTTTTTTCATTTCCTATGATACAAAGGGTATTAAATAACTTCTATATTAGATAAAAAATATAAACATTATATTATTGTTTTATATAACTCAGTCTTTCATGAATCAAAATTTTTTAGAGAAACTCATTGTTGTGTGTCATTTAATGTAATGGAAATAAGAAAAAATTTATGAAAAAACTATCATCTTATTAAAAAATAAAAATAAATATGAAAATTAATTATTATATCATTACTTGGGATGTTCTTCTTATCTCATCCTATGCTCATTAAAGGAATTCAATTATTAATGCCAAAATTTACCCTTACTAAATATTTTTCCTATCCCTTCTTGTGGTTCCTATTCAAAATATTTTGAATAATTTATTTAAACACATTATTTCTAGATAGGTTTCATTTCTAAAACATATTATTGAAAATATTGAACAATTTTTTTAAATAAGAAAATATGGTTATAGTGGAAAAAATGACAATTTCATGTCATGGGTATTATTATGTAATATTTTTTCCTCATTTTATAAAAATCTATACCTATAATATCCGAGGTTATGTAATTGATTGAATATTTACATCTAATTGTGTATGTTTTGTAAGTATTAAATTAATTCACATTTATCGTTACCAACATAAAAAATGTAAAGATAATTTTTTAGTCCTAGATCTAAGAGTGTGGATTTAGGATACTTACATGCACTATTGAGTTTGGTGATAATAAAATATTCTTCAAAAACTAGTTTCGATACATGGTGACACAAAAAATATTAACTTATATATATTTCACATTAACTAAATTTTAAATATCATAATAATATAA
Organism: Viscum album; assembly: GCA_963277665.1. Taxonomy (NCBI): domain Eukaryota; kingdom Viridiplantae; phylum Streptophyta; class Magnoliopsida; order Santalales; family Viscaceae; genus Viscum; species Viscum album. The sequence goes on from OY728131.1 coordinate 1,511,683,015, forward strand.
CAATAAAAGAACCGTAGTGATTAATTTATAAACAACATAAAATGAAATTCTAAATAATTCTGATCATCTCCATATAATATTTTTATTTATTGGAATACATATAAATTAATCACATGTTATACTCCTCATCAAAACATGAGGAATTTAAAATAGAATAAAGGGGTGAGTATAAATTTTTAGTAAGGGAAAACATTTTTATAACATCAAATATCTGATCATAGTAAAGTGAGAACACAAGGTCATAATAGAAAAATTTCATTAAATATTAGATATTATAATTATTTTGTTTCATACAAAATATTAAAATTACATGTAATCTAAAACCATCAATCACATTTCATTTATATAAGAGTGCGTAATTATAAGCCTACAATCATTATCCTTTAAATATTAACATTGGTTTCTAATGTTGCATTTTGGAACATTCACATAGAAAGAAATCATAATATTATGGACATAGAATCACTACCTATTTCCAATAACATATAAGAGTATACACCACTATCTAATTTGTGTAACATAGTGAAGAAAACATCACCACCTGATTCCCGTAGTGGATAGAAAATCAACACTCATTTCACATTATTATCTCTTGATATTCTGAACCATTAATACTATATTTATAGGACATATTGTACGCAAACTATAACATAATAATCATAATGAAGTGTTTCACATTAAATAAATCATTATATTACGTAGGCACTAATGAAATAATATGAGTTTCATTAAATTGTTAAATGGTATCACATAAAATGGAATCACAAAATACATCAGTTGATGCTAACAATTAATTTGACTAAAATAATAAATTAATAAATTAATTAAATGTATGTGACATGCCCAAAGTGTGTAATTAATTCCCTATCAATATATGAAAACTAAAAATTTAGAAAAAATTCAACAAATAGAAATACTTAATTAAAATGTGTAAGGCTGCAAGTCGAGATTGACCCATAGAGATGGTGAAATTCATGTTATTAGATTTTCAAAAGATTATATTTCATTGATATAGTGAAATTGGTGAGAAAATGTCTGTTTGAAATTTTTTAGAATGAAAAATTAAAACAAAGAAGATTGATTGGTTAGAAAAAAGATTTTGGAAACACTCTTGGGTTTTTTAATTTCAGGGTTATTATGAAATAGGATTTTAAAAAATATTTTTACTAATTATTGATTGGTTTAAGATTCAAGATAACGAAGATTCAATGGTCATGTTATCCCCTACTAAATGTGAAAATACCCTATTTCTATTGTTCTTCTATGTTAGGGCTGCGCTGTATGGTGTTTTTGTCCATACCATATTTAAACCTGAGTTTCCCAAAGTTTACAATGGTTATTCTATTTTTAGGATTGTTAGATGTGCAGTTTTAAAATTATTGTTAGATTAAAATATCAATAGTCATGATCGAATAAAAATAAATGGATTTCAAGTTGATTGAATTGTTGAAACAAACCAAATAAATGAATAAATATTAATGAAATAAATCCAACACACCTTCACCCTGCTATTTGCATAACTCTATCACAAGGTGCATATTACCCCTCATACTATTAGTGATGATTAAATTTATTCATAATGATATGAATTTATATGAATAAATAAACCAATAAATAATGAAGGCTTTAATGAAAAAAATTTAAATTTCCTGAAAAAATAATGACGCAAAATGTACTATAATAATATGATATAATAAAAAATATTGTATGACCATTTAGAATGAAGAATGATATTGACACAAAGAAGAGAGTTGAGTCCTAAAAACCCCTAACCATTACTCTCGAAATTAAAAAAAGTGATTTATCTCCCCGTATAATAGATATAACTTTATTAATAACTTACTTATTAATCTTTTTAAAACAGATGTAGATATATATTAACTTTTATAATATTTTGTTATAATCAATTTTGATACATTCATTAAAATAAGTTGTTTATATTTATCATTGAATGTTAGTTATTTTAATTGTTTCATGAAATTTTTTAATGTTTTTATTGATCTCTATTTTTTGATTCAATATTCATCATTAATATATTTTTTAAAGTATACTAATATATATTAAATTATTATTTATTAATTTTTAATTTCATTCAATGAGATTTTTTGTTATATTTTTTGACGATCAAATCAATGTCGTGTTTGTTTTGATAATTTTAAGGAACAAAAAAGGTATATAAAAATACATATATATTAATAGGATGAAAAATTTATTTATACCTAATAATAATAATGTGATAAATATCATTTTTAGTCATTCAATACATTCTTATAACCATACACGTATTGTTTCAATGAAAAATGAAATATATCATTCATGGAGGAGGTAGTCCAAACATAACATGATCATTTTAATTTTCAAATGGATTAGATGAAGATAAATAATGGTTGATACATAAAAAATATTAAATATTAAAATTTCTAATTATTTTATTATATTATTTTGGATAGAATAGTTTTTTTATAGAACAATTGAGAAGAAAATTCTAGTGAGTGGATGACAATCACATTGGGCACTTGAACACTCGATTGAAGACTTTTCGGGAATGTAGGACTTGGGGGAACTTTATTGTGACCAATGGATGATAAATGCAGATGTTGGATCTATAAGAGGTAAAATGAGTATGTATTGAATATAAATTAAATGTATAATGTTTTCTTGAGGTGGGTGTAAGTGAGGTCACATTATAAGTAAAAAATAGGGACATTTACATGGAATATAATGTTAGGTGTGGTGTAAATATCAAATCACATGATATTTATGTGAGTTGGGTGAGCAATATTGGTGATATAGGTTTATATGACCATTAATATTATGAAAGTTATTCTATATGTTATATGATTCATGTTAATTTTTTTAAATTCAAGGGAATTCAATTTACCCCTTTACCCTTACTAAACTTGATTGAATATTTACCATGGTAAATATTTTTTTTCATAAAACATAGTATAACACATACTACATATTTTTAATAAGATAAATTGGAATTCAAATTGAATTTAATCAAATGAATCATATTAAAATGATAAATTTAGCTCTTATATTAATATATAAGATATATAGAAAAATTGATTTCATTAGAAAATGACATCATAAATATTCACGTTTCAATATCTTATTTTATATTAAATACTAACAAATTTAGTTTAAATATTTTAGTCATATCAATGTTGTTTCCCCTTATTAAAAAAAATATTTTTTATACAATAAATATTTTGGTATTGAGAATAAACGGGAACTTTTATAAAAATAATTTTTAGGTAAAACATGATTTATTAGTTATATAACAACCATTGTAAAAAAATTCAGTTATTTTCTTTTAAAATTATATTTATTATATATGAATGTAGAAATAAATTTTTTAAAAATATTCATGTCAAATATAAATAATTGGATTCATTAGAAAGTAAACGTTTATATCATCTTAAATTATACTAACAAATCCACTGAAAATAAATATTAAAAAATAAATATAAGATAAGGAGCTGTGGATTTCATATGAGGTCATTTAGCTAATATGTATCAATTAATGGTTTATGAAATTAATAACTTCTCTTGGAAATAATTTTTATCTGCCACATTTCTTGGTGTTTTGTTTGGTATTGGTTTAGGAAAAACTCTAGCGAGGCCACCTCTCTTAAAAAGTCATATAGATAAGCCACATAAATAAAATTACAGTAATTTATTTGTTTTATTATGGTTACTTTTATTTTAACAAAAAATATTCAAAAAATATTCTATAAGATCCATATTTTAATAATAATGGTTTTCATATTCTTTCACTATTGCAGGTAAAACAAGCTATCATAACATCAAGATTGTTAGACCCCTCATGTACGAATCATGTTTTAATGATTACAAATACTATTCACACTAGTTAAATCATGTGAAATATATCAAATCATGAGTATTGTTGCTTAAAGTATTCTCATGCTTTATGAATATCCATTAAAGATCTTAATTTCTCTACATTTAGTTTAATTACCTTATAATATCTTTTGACTCACTTTATATTGATTTCTCTTAAAAATTATTAAGTCTAATCCATTCTATGATCAATATTTCTTAATTCTGAATAAAATTATCTTGAAAAGTATAAGACACCATGAGTATGCCACTAGTTATGTATTTCTGGAAAAGTGAAGCAGACAACATGAAGCATAGACCGTGAAGCAGACACAATGAAGCAGACACCGTAAACATTGAGACACCGTGACCATGAGACACTATGACCGAGAGACACCATGATGCAGACACCGTGAAACATATACAGTGAAATAGACACCGTAAACATTGAGACACCATGACCATGAGACACCGTGACCATGAGACACCGTGACATTCAGACACCATGACCAATACAGTCACTTTTTTAAGGAGACACCAATTCCGTGACAAACTGTGACACCATTTCCTAATATTTTTTTTGAATTTATTCAATTTAACCTCTAACAATCATATTTGATGATAATAATGGACTGACATAATTAATATTTCTTTATAGATATATCATCTGATAGTACATAGTACGAGGTACGAGGTGCAGAATACATGAAACCTGTCTACCTCAACACATGCTTTCCATGATAAAAGAAAAGTAATGTTCAGAAATAAGAGATAGATGATAATGAAAACCAAGTGGGTTTGAGTACCCTAATGAAGAAAACACTTACAAAATTTTTTTCAATGAAAGGCCTATTTCATGCAACTCGACACTACTGAATGACACACGAAGCATATTTGTAGCATATAGAACATCATTGCACTGTTAAAACTCATGAAGAACACAAGATTAATTGTGAAACTCTGTTTTATAGAATAGGACTCAAATTCTAAATCAATATCATCATAGAAGTCCAGAGCTATAAAGACCAACACGCAGAGAACTTCTAAACCTATCTCAATCTTTCTGCTCTATTGTGTATCTTTTCATTAACTTTCTAGTAGTTTGTTTTTTCGTATAATAACACACTATGTTTCCCGCTTCAAAATGAAGGATACAATATATCCTTACTGAAACGGTCATTTAACCTTGCATATACCCACAGATAAGTTTTTAAGAGGTCCAGATGTGGCCTGGTAGTTTTTAACCACAATGAATTGTGGAAGAGGTCCCTGTGTTTCCTGGACTATCCTACGTACTATTGTTAACCCTGATCCAGGGTGTGGATCAAAGCATATTTATATAAACTTATTGGTGGTAGTTGATCACCAAGTGGAGTGGATTAGGTCTCGTCTTGAGAATAAATGACTTGTTTTATATCCGCTATGCTACTGAATTTAGTTTTATTTGTATTACTGCTTTTCATCATAACTCAAAAATCACCAAATTCACTTTGATAGATAGTTTTGGAAAGAAGTTATAACTATATTTTCTTAGTAGAATGACATCAAAAGTAGTTTTAGTAATTAATATTAAGAGTACTTAGAACTAATCAATCTTCTAAGAAGTTATTTAAACACTCAAACTCATATAATAGTATAACCTTGTTTAACTGGGGTTTATCTAATATATTGGGGATAACCCTTGTAGAAAATATTTTTTATAGAAATTTTTATAGTTATTCAATTCACCCCTCCCATCTTGAGTATTCAACTCCGACCAAAATTTGGTATCATAGGAAGTTTATTAGGACTCTGGTTAATCTTATTCAATAGTTATTATAGTTGAACCTTAAAGATATGTAAATTTCAATTAATTCTAAATTTATATCTCTTTTAATGTAATAATTTCTCATGGATTACAGATTGGAATGTTATTCAACCAACATACCACCATTCATTAATGAAACCAATTATGCTCAATGGAAAATTAAAATGAAAATGGATTTAGAGAGAATGAGTTTTTAAATTTGGTCATCCATTATAAATGATTTTAAGATTCATTTTACTGATAGAATCACATGGGATGAACCTACCAAAAATTCCTACAATAACAACTATGAATCTATGAATTCTTTATACTGATCCTTAAAAGATGATAAATTCAAAAAAATCATCTTGTAAAACTGCCCATGAAATTTGGGACACCTTGTCTATCTAAAATGAAAGAACATCAAGTGTAAAATAGATGAGACATAATACATATACTATTAAATATGATAGTTTCAAAATGAAACCTGATGATCCCATCTCTGAAATGTATCATATGTTCAATTAAATTGTCAACACAATTATTTCTCTTGGGAGAGAAGTCACTACAAAGGAACAAATCATGAGAATTCTCAGATGTCTACCTGACACATTGAGTGGAACCTCTGTCCCTTTTAGATATTCATGCGGCATCAGGAATGTACCTGTAAAAGAACTCATTGTCATACTGATGATGTATGAGGAAGAGCTAAAAGTAAATAAAGAGGAGGGAGATGATAAAATATGGAAAATTGTTGCATTCAAGACCACCACCTATAAGTACGAAGACAATGGGAAACAAGAAGCTTCTATAGAATGTTCCAGTGATGAACAATCTTCATCCGATAGTGAGAATGAAATGGATCAATTAACCGGAATATTTAAAAGATTTTACAAGAATAAGAACTTTTTCAAAAATCCAAACATCAAGGGAAAATATGACTAAAAAGAAAAGTGGGGGAAGGACTAGAAAATAATTGAAAAGACTGATGAAATTTTATACTATGAATGTAATCACAAAAGACATATCAAGGCTAACTATATGAAAATAAAATATAAAAAAATGAGGACAAGTACATGAAGTATAAAAAAGAAATTATCGCAACATGGAGTGCTTTTGAGGGAAGTTCATGAGACTCAGAGACATCCCATGATGAACATTCTAATAAATCCAATATGTTATTTATGAAAAACACATCTGAGGTAACAATGGACTCTCATGTACATGATTTATACTATTCGAGAGATTTGAGTGACTCTAAAAATATGACTATTGAAGAAATGTTTTAATACTATAACATGCTTGAGGAAACATGCAAAGAACTAAAAGAAAAATATAAATAATTAAATAAATATCATTCTATTACAGTAACTATTAAATATGAACTCACAATCGAAAAGAATAAAAATTCTCAACTGCTCAAAGAAAACAATGATTTAAAAATGACTAATGAGAAATTAAAGAGTGACCTATAAAAGTTTTCCAATGGGAAAAATATCCTTACTAAAATTCTATGAAAAAAATTTCTCTTCAATACTACACTGGAATTTATTATCAAACTGGAAAAAAATCTATGTAGAACAAATTTCGTTTCAAAAACTAGGACATACAGTTTTACTCCCAGTTTTGGATGCAAATCATCTAGTTCAAGCCATGATACATATTCTACCCTTTCATGTTTTTGTGGACCGAATAGAGTCTATTTTTCGAATACGCAATGTAATGATTATAAATAACCTATGAGGAAAATATGGGTTCCTAAATCACTTATCACCAATATTACTTGAACCAAACATGTATGGGTACCAAAATCTGTTTTTGGTTAATCTTTTTATTGGAAAGCTACTTAAAAAAGTTCATGTAAAAGTTTATGGTACTTGGATAGTGGATGTTCAAGGAACGTATTAGGAGACTACACATGCTTCAAGAACCTAATAAAAATATATTGATGACATGTCACATTTTTTCACAATGCCAAAGGAATGATTATTAGCCTCGACCAAATCAGAAACTCTAACTCAGTTTTAATTTCTAAAGTACTTTTTGTTGATGGATTAAAATATAATCTACTTAGTATATCAAAATAATGTGATGATATATTTCATTTTATATTTGAAAATGATGCTTTCAATACATTTAATTATAATGGTGAATTAGTATTTTCTTCATTAATAAGTTAAAATTTTTTCTCTGTTAACTTAGATTCTTTAGCTTCTCAAAATGTTTCTTCCTTAAGTGTATTTCTTAAAGTCTCTTGGCTTTGACAAGGAGAGTAGGACACTACAATTTTCACTCCCTTATAAAGATAACTAGAAAAAGCGTAGTTAAATAATTACCCAAACTAGAGTTTCCAAATGAAAAAGTGTGTAATCCTTGTCAAAAAGTAAAACAACACATGTTTTCCTTAAAACAAAAGAATGAAGTGTCAACATCTCAACCTCTCAAACTGGTGTACATGGATTTGTTTGGACCATAATGATTTTCTAGTTTAAATGAGAATCACTATGTTTATGATCTTTTAGATAACTTCTCTAGATATACTTGGACATTCTTTATGTCTCACAAAAGTGAAACCTTCTCATATTTTACTAAATATGCCAAATCTGTAGAAAATTTTAGTAGACTTAGAATTGAATACTTATGAATTGATCATGGTTGTGAGTTTGTAAATGAAGAGTTTGAATCCTTTTTTCCCAAAAAATGGTTATTTTTACAATTTATATACCCCTATAACAACTCATAAAAATGGAGTTTTGGAGAGAAGAAATAGAACCCTGCAATAGATTTCTAGAACAATGCTTTGTGAGTATGCCCTACCAATTTATTTTTGGGCTGAAGCTATCAATACAGCATGCTACGTAATCCATAGACTGTTGATATGTCCTATTCTTAAAATTAATCCTTATGAGTTATGGAACAATAGAAAAACCATGGTTAACTAATTCAATGTTTTAGGTTGTAAAGTCTATGTCCTTAATACTAAGGATAATTCTGAAAAATTTGCATCCAAAAGTGATAAAGGTATCTTTTTAGGAAATTACTTTTCCAGTAAAGCCTATAGATTATTAAATGAAAGAACTAAATTTCAGGAAGAATTTTTTCATGTCAAATTTGATGAAATATATCCACATTTGCCTAAAACCATTTTAGAAAACATGGAGGATGATGTATCAAATCAGAACATTAATCTAAAACATTCAAACCATTCTGTGAAGGAATCTATGAAAACATGCAGTTCTATAAATTCCATAGAATCTTATCCAAATGAACCTAAATCTGTTGATGAACCATAAATCACTAGTCCTTCATTTTCTAGAGCTATTAGAACTCTTAATAACCATCCCTTAGATGTTTTTGTAGGATACATAGGCAAAGGAACACATAATAGAGCTTATATAAGAAATCTGGTTAAGCATCAAGCCTTCATGTCACAAATTGAACCAAAAAGCATTAATGATGCTATTAATGATGACTTTTTGGGTGATGTATATGAAATAAAATCATAATAAGTTTAAAAGGAATAATTTTTGGAACCTTGTTAAAATACCTAAGGACATATTAACCGTAGGCACTAAATGGGTGTTTAGAAATAAGGTAGACAAAGCTGGTAACATATTTAGAAACAAGGATAGATTAGTTGCACAAGGGTATAGCCAAGAAGATGTAATTGATTATGAAGAGAGTTTTTCAAAAGTAGGTAGACTTTAAGCAAACAGAATCTTGATTTCCTATTCTGAACATTTGAATTTCAAAATATATCAAATTGATGTTAAAAGTTCATTCGTAAATGGGTATATAGGTGAGGATGTTTTTGTTTAACAACCCCTAGTTTTACAAACCCCAACTTTTTAAATCATATTTATAAATTATCAAAATCATTATATGGTTTAATCTAAGAACCAAGAGCATGTTATGATAGGTTGAGTACTTTTCTTATTTCCAAAGGTTTTAAAAAAAGGAATAGTTGATCGTATAGTTTTTATCAAATGAATTTATAATTATTTGTTAGTTGTTCAAATCTATGTGGATGATATTATTTTTGGATCTTCAAAAAATTGTTTATGCGTTGATTTTTCTAAAATGATGCAAAAATAATTTTAAATGAGTTTAATGTGTGAACTGAAATTCATTCTTCAATTTTAAATCATTCAAAATAGTGATGGAATATTTTAACTCTATGTAAATATACTAGAGATCTTCTAAAACGATTTGGATTACATAACACTAAAGCTAGTATCCCTCCCCTGAGTACCACTTGTATGTTGGATCTTGATGAAGATGGAAAATTTGTAGATCAAACCACTTATAGAGGAATGGTTGGAAGTTTACTCTACTTAACAACTAGTCATCCTGAAATTATGTTTAGTGTGTGTATATGTGCTCGTTTTCAAGAAAAACCTAAGGATTCTGATTTAAATGTTGTAAAGATAGTTTTCAAATACCTCAAGCTTACACCCAATCTAGGATTATTCTATCCTAGAGGAAAATAATTTGAATTATTTAGTTATTTGAATTCTGACTTCAATGTCTATAAGTTAGATAGAAAAATAACCTCTAGAACATCTCAATTTTAGGCAAGTCATTAGTATCCTCATGTAGTATAAAACAAAATTCTATTGCATTATCTACTAAAGAAGTTGAATGCATAGCTGTTGGAAGTTGTTGTGAACAAATTTTGTGGATGAAATACACATTACTTGATTATGGATATCAATTCAGGCATGTACCTATAAACTGTGACACCAAAAACACTATTAACATCTCAAAAAATCATGTTTCACATTCTAGGACAAAGCACATTGATGTAAGACTTCACATTTCAAGATATCATTGTAAAAATGTGGTATCACTTTGGAAGTCATTGGTACTGAGTATGAGCTTGCTGATATATTCACCAAACCATTAACTTCTAAAAGAATAGATTATATCATACCTGAACTAGGCATGATAAACCTAAAATAGATATATTACTGTTTCATGCCTTACTATTTGATACCATAAAGTTTCATGTCTTAATGTTTGATATCTTACTGTTTCATGTATTACTGTTCGATATCTTACTATTTCATGACTTACTATTTGATATCTTACTGTTTCATGTCTTACTGTTCGATAAATTACTTTTCTATAAAATATTTTTTCATGATTATGGTTTCTAGGTTAGCATTTCTTGATTACTTTCTAACAATTGATGTCTCACCATAATGCTCAATTATTATTTCACAGTATTACTGTCTCACCGTAATGCTCAGTTAATGTCTCACCATAATTCTCAGTTATTGTCTCACCGTAATGACCAAAAACTGTCTCACCGTAAAAATTCTTTATAAATTTTTATGTAAAAAACTCATATCACGGTAATTATCCTTCTCACATTATTATTTTCATTCACTTTTAATTTTGCGATTTTTGAAATTTTTAAATGATAAAATAAAGAAAATATCACATGATTCTTCACTTGGGCTTTCTTATATTCACTCATTTTGAACCCTTCTTCAACCCTAAACCCCTCTTTTCTCTCTCTCTCCTGATCTTTCGGTGGATGCCCATGATAAAGCACCCAAAGGAGAGCCATTGCTACTGAATAATATGGAGAATCATGGAGTATATTCATGTTTATAAAAAATTTATTTAGTCCTAGAAAAAGGTGATTTTTCTTTTTTGAAATATCAAGATGTGTTTCTGATCCACATTATAAAAAATGGGAATAAGGCCAACCTGTGAAATTGTATCATACACCATATGTGTGATCCGATCAAAGTCATATCCAAGTAATATTCCTTATTTTACTCTCAGCTAATACCAACCACGGTTCTTGACAAAGGTATGGTTGGACTTATTGATGATGTAATTAAGTATTGTGAATTCTCCCTCTCAAAATCCATAATCAAGAGAACGAAGATAAATCAGAATCCTTGGAAAAAGGAATGGGTGGATGAAAATGATAGAGCAAAGGGAAAATTAAATCCAGTGGAACATCCCTCAAGACCAAGAAATATTTTTGATCCTGGTATGGAACCATATGAGATTGTTTAGTACTCATATGAAGAATAAGAATAGGATGTTGTGCCTCCTAAAAAACTGTGTCTATTGAAGAAAAATCCTCCTATTCCTTATGATGTTCATGAAGAAGAAGGCCCTGCTCTAAAAAATTATATTAATATGGTTGATCAACCGAAGCCTGAAACTAAATCTGTCACCACAGAATATGAAATGAATTCCCTGGAAGAACTTATAGTAGAATATCTACCTGTTATGCAAGAATCTAACCTTAATGAACACCCTATGGAAGAATCTATTCTTGAAATCATCCCTTCGGGTGAAGAGACGATGGAGCTAGCTTTTTATTTGGCTAGATAGGAAATGGGATGGAACTATGAGCTAATTTTATGGAATTACAACAAGACCCTATGCATCTCAATCATGAGAAGGATACAACCATTGAGGGGGAGCAACCCCCAAACCTGGAATCTTCTGAAGTACCAAATACACTTATTTCAAGTCCTATAGCCTCTCAATATAATTTCCCCAGCTTCTATGATGTCGGTAACTCTCAGCATGTCTTAGAAAATGACCTTGACATTTCCACTTTATTAAAGTAGAAATCGGTCTCTAATTTTTCCCCTGCAAAGGCACCCGAAACTGTATCAGTACCTGTTTCTAAACATTCATCAGACCAATATTCCTTGTTGAGTAAGGATGATATAAATGACTTTGGTTCTACCATCTTGTCTGGAGTTGAGAAACTATTGAATATCCAACCTCTTATTGTAACCAATATAAGTGATAGAGATAACTCAGTATTGTTGGAAAAGATATTCAAGCATATTGCACCTAAAATACTTCATTAGATTTAGGAAGACAGAGTTTAAAACCGGTTACTTAGTGATGAAGTGATGAATCTGAGAGGTTATATTGAGGGCATGAAAAAATAGATGCAGAAGATATAAAAGATTGTTTCTCCTCCTATAGAACCTTTTCTTAATCAAACCCCATAGGTCTTTGTTTCTAGGATTCAACCTTATCTAGATTCCTTAGATGAAAAGGTCACTAAAATAAATAAACAGATTGTGAAGGAGATGAGAGAGCCTATTTTAAATCTTAACAAACTCACTGATGAATATACAGGGTGTCTTAAAACAGTTTTGAACCAACTGAAATCTCTCACCACCACTATCAATGTTTCTATAACCTCTGGTCAATCCTCTAAACCCTCATTATATAGTGAACTTCTCAAAACAGTAGTAAAATAAGATCTTGAGAATGTACTCAGTGGTTTTGATGAAGCTTCTCTCTCTGAAGTTATCAAGAATAGTGACCAATTTCTTGATCTAGTCCAAATCCACTCAAAATTGCTAATGATTCCCAGTAAGAGATTACCAATAATGTGAATTTATACTTCAACTGAATCTTCTCAAAGAATGATATGACAAATAATTTCATGTATCTTGTGGAAAATATGAGAATTCCTCCTGTGACTCAAGATTTCAAGACCCAATTCCAAAAGCACATAGAGTATACTTGATTTTTGGATATGTTTATGGAAAATAAGGATGATTTTGAGAAATCCATGCAGTATGGTGGGGAGATCAATATGGATTTCATTATGCTTTTGAGGCCTTACCTTCTTGTTCACAATATAGCCATTGTTGCTCTTGTGGCTGCTCCTCCTAGACCAGGGTTTCCTACCTTCACCTCTTTCCAATCCTCCACCACTATGTTTTTCAACCAAGAACTATGTTATACCAGGCCTATGATACTTGATAAACAACGGCCTCGATCATTTAATACTCCTACTCTGGATCTATATGTTTTTGAAGGATTTCTTTTACCTTATATATCATCCACCTCACTCCATTATTCTACCTCGACCTCTGCTCTTATGGCGTCCTCTTTTTCTACTACTACTAAATGAAAAGATAAGGCCCTCCCATGAAGACGAACAATGATTACAACTTTTTGATAGGGATGATATTTCTTTTGTTTTCCCTATTCAATTATTACTGATTCTTATTTGATGTAATGACATGTGTACTTTTCATAACGGCTTGTATTCATCTTTTTTATAATCCGAAAGGGGGAGAAATATCTATATGTACAATTGATTGAAATATACACTTTAACATTAAATGATTTCTGATCAACAAAATGGAGATATTGTTGGACTCATCATTTACTAATAATTTTTTAATGATCACAAATCCAATTCAACCTAGTTAAATACTATAAATTATATCAAATCATGTGTATTATTTCTTAATTTATTCTCACTATTTATGAAGATACATTGAGGATATTAATTTCACTACATTTAATTTAATTACCTTATACTATCTTTTGACTCAATATATAATTATTTCTCTAACAAATGATTAAGTCTAATCCATTCCATGATCATCATTTCTAACGACTGAATACAGTTACCTTGAAATGTATAAGACACTGTGAGTCTACCACTGGTTATGTCATTCTGGCAGTGTGTCCCAGACACCATGATGTAGACACTGTGAAGCAGACATAGTGAAGCAGACACTGTTAACATTGAGACATCGTGACCTTGAGACACCATGACTATGAGACACCGTGACCACGAGACACAGTGAAGTAGACACTATGAAGCAGACACCTTGAAGCAGACACAGTGAAGCAGACACTGTAATCTTTGAGACATCATGACCATGAGACACCATAACCATGAGACACTGTGAAATTCAGTAACCATGACCAATCTAGACACCATGTGAAGGAGACATCGTTTCCATGACATACTGTGACACTGTTTCTTAATATGTTTTGTTGTTTTTCAATTTAATCTCTAACGGTCATATTTGAAGATATTAATGCACTGGAATAGTTAATATTTCTTTGAAGATATATCATCTGACAGTATGTGGTACGAGGTGAAGAATACATACATCCTATTGGCCTCAACACATGCTTTCCATGATATAAGAAAATTTCTTCCCAGAAATAAGTGATAGACGAGAAAGAAAACCATGTGAGTGTGAGAACTATAATGAAGAAAACACTTAGAGAAATTTTTTCAAAGAAATGCCTATTTCATGCAACACGACACTGCTGAAGAACACACTAATCATATTTGAAGCCTAGAGAAAATAATCACCCTATAAATACTCATGAATAACACAAGTTGAATCGTGACACTCTGTTTTACAGATGTGGAATTGAATTCTACATCTTCTTCATCTCAGACGTCCAAAGATACAAAGACCAACACTCAAAGAACTTCTAAACCTATCTCTATATTTGTAATATGTTATGTAACTTTTCATTAAAATTCGAGTAGTGTGTGTTTCTTTATAATAAAAATATCTGTCTCCCACTTCAAACTAAAGGATACAAGATATCCTTACTCAAACACTCATTCACCCTTGTGTATACCCATAGAAACGTGTAAAAGAGGTCCCTGTGGGGCCTGGACAGTCCTGCATACTATTGATAACCTCGATCTGGGGTGTGTATCAATGTTTATTTATATAAACTGCTTATTGGTAGGTGATCACCAAATGGAGTGGATTAAGTCTGGTCTTGAGAATGAACCACTTGTTTCATATTCATTATGCTGCTTAATTTAGTTTTCTCTATTTTACTATTTTCTTCATAACGTAGAAATCACTAAATTTACATTGATTATTAGCCTTGAAAAGAAGATATAACTATCTTATCTTAGTTGATTAAATTCAATAGTAGTTTTAGTAATTAATAATAAGAGTACTGAGAAATAATCACTCTTTTAAGAATTTATTTAAACAGTCAAACTCTTATAATAGTATATCCTTGATTAACTAGGATGTATCTAATATATTGGGGGAAAACATTGTAGAAATAATTTTTTCATGAAATTTTTGTAGTTAATAAATTCACCCCTCCCCTCTTGAGTAATATAATCCGACCAAAAAATATGATCTATTTTATCACGTGATAAAAATAACATATGAGGTACCTAGTAGTTGGTTTCACCCTAATTGAGGTGAGAGTCTATATTATTTGTTTGGGTGATTAGTGTCAATAAGAAAGAATTGTGTTAATTGGGTATTGATCCTGTCAAATTCAATGTTAATCTATATTTTTTTCATAATACATGTTGATTTATATTGATTTATGTGGAACATTAAATGATTTTCTTTCTCTAAAATGAGTATGGAAATTTATTCTAAACCCATCACTAATAATATTAGTTTATGTGAAGAATATAGTTGAGTTTATCTATAATATATATGGGAAAATGATTTGTATTCTCAGTTATCTTAGATTCATAGATGACGGTTCCCCACATAAATAATTAAGTAATGTGATAAAATCCAAAGATAAATAATTACTTAGTTAAATATAGATCTTGGACAAATAATGCATACAATGTGTTCAAAAAAGGTATCCATTATCATGGGAGAACATTTAATAAATACTCTAATTATTTTTTTATAAAACTTAATAACCATGTGATAAATTTTTTATATATATTCCAAGAGATAAATTCATGGAAAAAGACAATTAATATATGGAACATATTATATTTTTATTTAAATTAAGAAACATAAATTAATATGTTTGAAAATAAATTAATTCATGAGTAAAAAACATTATAATATGGATTCTTAGGAGAAATACTGATGGATTAACTTATAGTTACATTGGAATTAGATCAAATATAACCTAAAGAGAAATAGACTATGTTAATATACTAAATATGATTGAGTATTTTGAAAAATAATAATAAAGATGTCTTATACGTCTTGTTTTTTGTTATGGAATTAATGTAGCTATATGTGCTCCAATAGTGTCAATTAGTTTTCAACATATATTCCAATTATTCTAAAAGTGTGAAGAACTGATTAAGAAATGATGATATATCTTGGTTCTGGGGATGTGTTGATAACACAAGTGGTTAAAATTTATAAAAGAAGAAATTTTTATTTATAGAAAGTCCATCTATGATTCTTCTTGTATCTAGTGAAGGTAATGAAATATAGATTTATCTAAAAATGTGGGTAACTCTAAAGACCCGACCCCAGTTTCCCAGAGTGGGTGACTTATTTTATTAAATTTACATATCAATAAGGAATATGCATCCAAATGGACTAATTAGTTTTATAAATTTGAAATCAATATATATACATAAGTTCAACATTACAACATCAATGAAAAACAACATATAAGTTTTATTGGGAATATCCACAACTATATGTTTATCCCTTTAGGTCCTTCATAATTAACTTCTTAATGTTCTAAGAAAATTAAACATAAGAAAGGGGTGATATCAAACCCTCAGTAAGGGTAAACAATACAACATAATATATCATAAACATAAAAATTAAGTATGGTGAATAATTTAAAACACATTCGTTTAAAAACAATAAACATGAACAAATTATTTCAGGAATATGAGTTTAGTAAATATTTCCACAATAGAATATAATCATGGGTATTTTAGTAGTCAAATAACCACATGAAATATGAATTTATAGGTTTATGAAGGGGTAAATTCATATTCCAGACATTCTTAAATTTACCTTCAATGCCTTAGCCATGACATCTAAAAATTATTAATGCCTCGGCCAAAACCATATCTAAAAATGGGCAAGGCCTCAGCTAATTCCAATTTTATTTGTCTCATTATACCTACTGATGCATCGGGGGGATATAGCGGGACCCCCCAAATTGTATAATAATTCCAATTCATTATTTATATGAATGTGGTAAAAATAAATAACATATACATTCATATTGAAATTAACATATGAAATGTCAATAACATCTTAAGAAAATTAATCATAGACACTAACGATTCAGAGAAAACAGGTGAATGATATTAAGATAGCTTATCCACAGTAATAATAAAAATAAATCATTAAATTAAATATGCTAGATAATATCATAAAATATTACTTCCATAATATATAAGATTTAATAAGTGCATTGAAACACATGATGATACTCTTATAAAGTCATCGAGTAATTCTTTGGATAATTATTCATATACATTGAAAAGAAAAGTCATTTTGGAAAAGTATTTTTATAAAACCAGAAGTAATGTAATGTATTATTTTTTTTTTAAATGAGGGTCTTTACAATGATAATCGTCACTATAAATATATTATAGAGTTCCCTATAAAATAGGTAAGAATTTGAGAAATTTCTTTGAATCTAGCTTGTATTTTGGAACGAATTTTTAAAAGATCCATTTAAAACATATAAATGTCAATAAATTAAAGTATAATTATGTTTGGTATTTATATATTTATCATTTTAACATAGTATATGAGGAGTAAATAGGAATACATAATAATTTAATTGAGTTAAGTAGACAATAAGGGTAATTGGAATGAAAATAGAGGTTCGAGTATAAAACACTAACTATACGTGTAAAGGTCTTCCTTAATTGATCTTAATGACCTGAATAATAAAATTTAGGTTCATAAATTAATGAGTCCATAAAATCATATATATATATATATATAATTGATTTATTATTACCTTATTTAGGTTCATTCATGTCCTTTTATGGGTTAAGAGATTCAATTACATTAATTGGGTTCATTTTCTTTCATGGTTTTAATGATTGATTTACTTATTTTCATGTACAGATAAACATGAAGGATGATAATGGTTTCATAAAATATAATTTGTATGTTATTAATGAAAAATCATAATATTTCATGGTTATAAAATTATTTTGGTTATTGGGAGTGAAGAGGAATTATATATGAAACTTTAATGGAAAATATTTGGGTTAATTGGCAGTTTTTGACCACAATAAACTCATTTTGATTTATAAATAAATATCATGTATAAAAAAGGATTCTAGAATCATAAATATGTTATAAAACATTTATTATGGTTTGGTTCAACCATAAAAATGGTTTCATGACCAGAATTGTAGACAGTAAAAGAAATTGAAAACCCGTCGTCCTTGAATGTGATAAAATAACATATCTTAGATAGTGCTTTCATTTCTAGTATAAAAGAAGGGTAATGGATAGATGAGGAAGAATTATTCGTTAATCATAAAAAAATTAAAATACATGTAATGTAGTGGATTCGTCAAAAAATTTTGATTAAAAGTGAAGGGGAATGAAAAATAAAAGAAAAGAACATAGAATAAAAGAAATTAGAAGAGGAATTTGCCTCTTGAAGTAATCCCACTTGAGAGCCTCTTTAAGGAAGATGTTTTGTTCGTTTTATGAGACCAAAGTCTATTGGATGTGGGGGGGGGGGGTCTTGTGAGGAGATTTTGGTAGAATTTAGACAAGTCACAAGGTATAATAGGAGTGAAGTTATGAGGGACCCAGGGGGTTTTATAGTAGATGAGACGGGTGATTTGCGAATATTGTATTCATTATTGTATTATTTCCATCAAGACAACCAATGGTGTTTATTCTTGTGACTAATAATAGTAATATGTGCATGTGATTTAGAATCAATTGGTCTTAAATTTTCTTTACAATAACCATGACTCAATAAATCATGTATTTAGAATTTATTGTAAACTATAGTATTTTACTATTCACCCAAAATTCAAGCATTTTAGTAAAATACCAAAAACTTCACCCCAATTTTTTTTTGATGTGTCGAATTCAAAAATAAAATGTATTTTTAGAAAATAATTTTCAAAAATTTTTAATTTATTTTTTATAAAAAATTATAATATATTCCAAAATACTACATTAAAACAATAACATGTTTTATAACACCAAGAAAAAGTAATCAAGTTAGCATAATTTAATCTTATAACCATAAGAAAAAAAATTATAATTTATGATTACATTTAATGAAAATAAATTTCCATTTTAGTTTATTATATTAATAATAAAATTGTAATTAAAATTTTATGACATATAAAAATACCAATACTTATACTATAATAATTTTTTCTCTTATAAGATGTCTAAACTATATTTTTACATTCATGGGTTACGTTTCTATTTTTTCACCCAATTTACTATTAATTACTATTAATAAGGGTATGTCACTATTCATAAGGGTATGTTACTATTCATCTAAAAATTAAGTTTGACTTATTGGACTGTAAATATCTGACTAAACGTAATAGTGTTTATCAGTTATTCAAATTTCATATCACAGAGGTGGAAAAATAATGTATACTGGAAAGATTATAACCAAAATGGTGTTTTGTAGAGACTCAATGTTTCATGCATTCAATATTAAATTTTTTTCTAAAATCTTAGGGTGTTACATTATCCTCCCTTTAAAAAATATCATCCTCAAAATTACAATAATTTTACCTCAGAAAACGATTTGGGTAGTTCTTCATCATAATATCTTCAAGAAACCATGTCACCTCTTTTATTTTTTGATTTTTCAATTTATCATTACCAATCAAGTCATCTAATTTATTAACACTTATTATTTTGTGTCTAGAATCTGGAAAGACACTTCACAGTATGATTGTTCAGTTTTTAATTCTATACCTTCAAAAGTGAGGACCTGCATTGGGTATAGTATGTACTTTCTCTGAAATGTGTCATGTAACACATTGTATACTTTACATAGTCTATGAGGCATAACAAAATGATATTCAATAGCTCCAATTATCTACATAAATTCAAAAGGGACTTTGTATATGGGTCCCAATTTCCCTTCTCTTCCCAAATCTTATAACACCCTTCCATAGAGATACTTTTAAGAAAACAAAATATCCCACTTGAAACTCTAAATCCTTCCTTTGATTATCAGAATAGATTTTTTCCCTTCTTTGTGATTCTTTGATTTGGTTTTGAATAGTATTTTCCTTTTTTGTTGTTTCCTCAACATGCAATGGGCCTATAAGATTCCTTCTTCCAACTTCATCTCAATAAGTTTTTGTACGACATCTATTTCAGTACAATGATTAATATGGTTCCGTTTGAATACGTCAATGGAAACTATTATGTAGGAAAACTTCGTTGATGGTAAATATTGATCCCAAATACATTTAAAATCATGTGAACATGATCTCAACATGTCCTCTATGGATTGGATCATCCTTTGAGTTTCCCCATCAATTTGTGGGTGATAAGTCGTACTGAATCGAAGCATGCTATCCAATGATTTTTGAATAATTTTCCAGAATTTCGATGCAATTCGTGGATCATGATCAGAAACAATTGAGATAGGTTCTCCCTGAATTCTCACAACTTCATTGATATAGAGTTTTTTATGTGATTTTATGGAAAATCATCACTTATAATAAAGAAATGTATAGATTTTATTAGTCGATCAACAATTACCCATATCAAATCATTATTTATTGTTGTTTTGGGTAATAGAGTGACAAAGTCCATGGTGATGTCATACAATTTACATATAAGAATAGGTAGAGATTATATGAATCCTCTAGGATATTGTCATTTGACCTTCGATTGTTGACAGACTAAACTTTTTGAAATATAATAAGACATTTCCCTCTTCATGTTATCCCACCAGAAATGTTCCATCAAAAATATATAAATTTTAGTGATACAATGTTGTATAGAGAAATTCGAGCTATGGAAATCATATAATAACTCGTTTTTTAGCTTGGGAATAGAGGGAACACATAGCGTCTTCCCTGATTTCAAGGTTCCATATTCACATATAAATTCGTCCAACTTCCCCTCTTTCACAATATTAATTTTCTTTTGCAGCTTCTCATCATCTGTCCAAGAGATTTTAATCCATTCTAATTTAGATGTTTGGTAAACCAAATGAAAATGTAGTGATGTTTCACCATAATTTATAATTCCTATATCCATCCTCACTAGATCCATGTAAAAAGGATCCTCTTCAATCCATATTTTGGTGAGAAATCCATGATCCTTCTTGATCAATGCATCAACTACCTTATTTTACTTTCATGGATGTTAGTGTATGGACCAATAATAATACATGAGTAGTTCGATCCATCGCCTTTGCATCACATTGAGTTATTTCTATGAAAAAATATATTCCAGAAAACTATGATCCATATATATCTCACATTTTCCACCATAGAGATAGTGTTTCCATATCATCAAAGAAAATATTACCATTACTAACTCACAATCATGAGTATGATAGTTTTGTTCATGATTTCTTAACATCCTTGGTGTATAGGGAATAACTATATCATTCTATGTAAGGACAAAAAAATCCATTATTTGATTCATCAATATAGATCACAAACCCATCATTCCCCGATGGTATAGTTTGGATTGGTGCATTCACTGATATCCTCTTCAATTCTTTAAAATAATCCCAAAATTCTTTTTTCTATATAAAGTTTACCCATTTATGTGTAAGATTGATCATCATGTTGTATTAATGGAAGAATTTCTGAATGAAACACTAATAATATCATGCTAGACCAATAGAACTATGTACCTAGGTTATGTTCATTAGAGTAGGCCGTTCTTGACAAATCATTGTCTTTGTAGAATCAAAAGATATTCTATCCTTAGAGACAATGTGGATGATACATGAAATTAAATAAAGCATAAATCCACACTTGATAAATGTGCCATATATGTCAAATCTTCTATGTGTCTTCAAAATAGTGTGCAAGTGAATTTAATGATCTTAATATCATTTGGGGTTTACCTAGGTATCATCATTAAATGAGAACACAATGTCATCAAGTTATTCCATGAAAAATCTATTCATTAAATCCATGAAAATAGTGGGTGAATTAGTTAGTCCAAAAATAAATTACTGTAAACTCGCATCGCCTATACGTAGTATGAAATGCAGTTTTTGGTATGTCTTCCTTCTTCACACGAAACTTATTATTTCAAAATATAAGGAAAATATTATAAAAATATATATTTCTGTGAATTTTATCAAATAAATCATTTATACAATGTAGGGGATAATTTTTCATTATTTTTATATCAATGATCTCCCTCTTGTCAGTGCAATACCTCATAGATCCATCTTTCTTCTTATTGAAAATAACAGGGCCTGCAATGGAGAAATAATTTGGAAAATAAATACATTATTTCTCAATTCCTCTACTTGTTTCTACAGTTACACTAATTCCATAGTGGCAACTCTATAACTGGTCAATGATATGGTCATTGAATCAGAAATTAAGTCAATGTAAAACTCAATTTCTCACTCTATAGGTTTTTCAGGTAAATCCTATGGGAATGAATCATCATATTATTGCACAATAGGTAAATCCTCTATTTGAGAATTCATTTCCTTGCACATAGTTATTCCATTCCCTTCCTCCCTAATAATTGAATTTATAAGTGCTATTGGTTGTGAATCTAGATGAGAATAAGATTGAAATGTTTTTCCCTAAAGATAAGGGTTTCCACATCATCATCAAAAATTTTATCCTCTTTCTTTCTGAAAAATCCTTTTTTCAACATGTTTCAAAATAGAATCCACACCTTGGATTATATCAAATTAAATCATGGGCATGACAACAAAATTAGTATATAAAGCATGTTTATATTCCATAATGGGGACTGCCTAACACAACTTTGTTGCAATGATACTTCTATTAGGACTTTTTACTAACAACTCACTTATTAAATGATATTTAAAATATTTAATTTTATTAGAAGATTAATAATATATGAATGAATGTAAAGATCAATAATAAAAAAAATTGGATATGTTTGAGGAAAAAACTGAAGTACGTTCCGCCATGTTATTTTGAACTTCTATATGAGCAGTTGTGATTGCATAAGCTTGTCCCTATTCCCTTCGAATTTTCTAAGGAATTTTTCATTTACTCTTTGTACAATAAATAACATAGTGTCCCATATCAATAAAATTATTTCATTGAACATTAATAGCCTATTTCTTCCTATTACAATCACTAACATAATGGCCTTTCTGTCCACACATATTGCACACTACTTTTCTTTTTTAAACTTACATCATGGCATTTCCTTCTACAATTATCACTGGGTAGAAAGTATACTCTTCCATTCATCCCAATTTACTTAATTCAATTTCCAAAGTATTCAGTAACAATCTTATTCTATTTATTTATATCAATGTCATATGACTTAGAGAAATCCTTTTTTGTCTTGATATCAAATAAGACTATATATTTTTATAATGGGAAAGGTTGGAAGACCAGTGCCTGCTGGAGGAATATATTTAGGTCATCAATGAATAAAAAAATATTTCTCCTATGATTTTGTATATAGTGAACAACATGACTTTATGACCTTGGAAAGTTAACTTCATACATTGCAACATTATCATCTTCATTTTCCTCACATTTAGAAATCACCTTTATTTTTCTATTCACTGTTCACGATGAAAGAATTTTTCTATGAAAGGTTCTGTATATTCACTCCATTCCATTTTTTCTATCACTTCCTATTCATTTTTTTGAATTAGTTACCACTATTGACCAAAATCCCCCAAAAGGCCATAATCTGCAATTCCATCCTTCTCCCATTCATCACTTCCCATGGCGAGAAATATATTCTCTATGTAACTTATCTACTACTTCACTATGAATATATTTTTAGTCCCATTAAATGATGGACATTATTTTCGTGTAATGCGATCTAACATAGCTCGTCCACCTTGTAGATCCTGATACTCCATAGGGGTAAGGTTATTGTTCACAAATTGAGTAAGTTATACCCGTATAGTTATAAGATAATCTACACTAGTCACAACTCCAGATCCAACATCATTATCTTTCATAGGAGGTAAATACCTGCATGGGATACACACATTCATGTAGATTCCATTCCATTAAATAGGGACCATTTCTAAATAATTTTATACAGTAAATTATGTTATTAATGATAATGTACTATCTCAACATATAGAAAAAATACTTAACATAAATTGGAATCCTATGCATGGCTAATCCCATAATCATAAACATTGTTTCTTTGAGAAACAAAATACATTTAAATCCTTTATAATGGAATGTAATGAAAATTTTAATTATCATAAGAATGTCCCCCTAGAGTGTCAAACCAAGTGTATGGTAAGACCTGTTGTTGTGTAGTAGTAAAACTTGGGTAAATTCTAAAATACTTGTTAGAGTTTTTACTGCTAGGTAAATTTGTTCTAGAACCACATCCAATTTTAGTTTCCTAATAAGGATGTGTTTTACTGAAATATCAAAATAATCTATGCCTTATGAAAATAAAATAATGTTCTTGTACACTTTTCCTAAAAAATTATCTAAGGGGTTTGTTCTGTAATATACGTTTTCTAATTCTAGTTTGCATGTATTTTAATAAACTTCCTTTGAAACCAACTGTAAAGATCCAACCCCTGGTGTCCGGAGTCCGTGCTTTATTTTACTAAATTGGAATATAATGAAGGAATATGCATCCCAAAAGAGTAAGTAGTTTATTATATTTTGAAACAAGATACGTATATATGTTTAAAATTACCATTTTAAATGAAGAACAACAAATAAATATTATTCGGAACATCCAAAACAATAATTTTATACATGTAGGTCATTCATAATAAACTTATCCATGTCTTGAGAGAACAAAACATATAAAACGGTGAGTTCAAACACACATTATGGGTAAATAATAAATATAAATATATCATATATATAATAATTATGCATGGTGATTATTGTAAAACAGGTTCCATTAAAAATAATAAAATTGAACACATTATGTCAGG
Source organism: Viscum album (assembly GCA_963277665.1). Lineage (NCBI taxonomy): Eukaryota > Viridiplantae > Streptophyta > Magnoliopsida > Santalales > Viscaceae > Viscum > Viscum album. The sequence goes on from OY728131.1 coordinate 1,511,708,255, forward strand.
AATATGAGATTTGTAAATTATTCCACAATAAAACATAATCATGGGAATTATACTAGTTGAATAACCAAATTAATTATAAATTTATATCTTCATAAGGAAGGAAATGAATACGATGTAAATTTTGAAACATACCGTCAAGGCCTTGGCAAATACAGCTAATAATGATTAAGGCCTCATCCAAAACCATAACTATAAATCGGAAATCCTCAGACAAGTCCATATCTATTTGTATCGTGAGACTTACCGATGCATAGAGGGGCTATAGATGGTCCCACCCATCTCATAATAAGTCTAATTAATTCCTCATATGAATGGGGATAAACATAGAAAACAAATACATTTATATTGAATCAAACATATGACATGTCAATAACGTCCCCTGAACATTATTCATAAATACTAGCCATTCAGAGTAAATTGGTTAATGGTTTTAAGATAGAATATCATAGTAAAAATAATTATTAAACAATAATTTAAATATGGTATACGATATCATAAAATATTAATCCCAATAATATATAATAATCAATAATAGTATTGAAACATATTAAAATACTATTTCCAAATCAATGAGTAATTCTTGAGATAATTAATCTTTTACTTTGAAAAAAAGGGTTTTACTGGGAAAGACTTTCTATAAAACCAAAAGTAAATTAAGGATGTATTTTTATAAAAAATGGATTTTTATAAAGATAATTTTCACTAAAATAAGATAATATAATTTGATTGAGAATAGGTTAAAATTTGAGAAATTTCCTTCAATCTTCCATGTATTTGAGAAAGAAATTTTGAAATATATAACTCCCCATAAATGAAATTAGGAATTGTTTTCATAAATATATATTGAACATTATTACAGAATATATGAGTATTAAATATTAATAAATAATTATTTAATTGAGGAAAGTAGAAAATAAGATTAACCTGAATGAAAATGGATGTTCGGGTATACAACCCTTACCTTAAGTCTGAAGGTGTTCCTCACATGATCTTAATGAACATAATAATAAAATTTAGGATCATAAATTAATTTTTCTAGAACCTCCTATACATCTAATTTAGGATCATAAATTAATTTTTCTAACAAATAAATTATTATTCTTGTGAAAATATAAATTTAATTCCAAAATATATCCAAAATGGTATAGGATATTTAGAACAAAATCCATGAAAATTGTTATATTTGTTTTAAAAATATTTCATGGAAACATTTGATGGAAATTTTATATGAATGATGATGGTGACCATAGAATGATTTTTAAGTATAAATTAAATGGTATTTTAAATGTATATATTAATTTTATGGAGTTATTAAGATCATATATATCTATGGATTTTAATATTAGAAATCTATTATTTAAATATCACTATTATTTATACTATCGTACTCTATAGATTTCAATAATATTGAAATTTATTGAGAGAGTTATCTCTATAATGTACATAGATATATTGTATGAACTACATAGTGATGTACTATGTTTTAAAAAACCAATAAAAGTATTTAAAACATAAGGCTAATGTAGTAGTCTATAACGTATTATATTTTTTATAGGATGTTTTATACCATTTATTTTTATATTCTTAATCAACTTTATCTATATAAAATTTATCATGTTTTTGAAAATTGAATTTCCAAATTATTATTTCTTCATATTTATGGAATATTTATCATAAAGGTAATTGATATTTTTCTCTTAAATGTTTGACCTTTAGTTTTCCCTTATTAATATTATCATTGAATGTTATAGGTTATGATTGTATGTATGATTATGTTTAGTATAATTTTATACTTGATACAATGATTGTGCTATAAGATAAAAGAAATAGAATAATCATATACATCTTAACATATTACATTGTCAAAGCCTATAAATTATAACATATTGAATATTATAAATTCATTGATATATATAAGGATATATACTTACTATGAATTATCATTACCTATGATTTACAAGATAGTTGGAATGGGAATATTCATACATTAATAAAATTCATACAGAAGACTTGAGGCTTAGAAAATAATGGGGGGTTTTGGGCATATTTCAGATCCTATCATTCATTATTTCTAAACCATGATGGGATTTTTATAGACATATATTGAATAAATACATCTAGTCCATGAATAAATTAGATAGATGAAACACATGAAAATTATTTGTTTAATGATGTTCTATTTATTCATATACATAGATAAGGGATATGTGACATGATAATATGATATATTTTATAATGATTCCCATTGTGTGGGTGACTTATTAATTATTGTTTTTGGTCATGTATGAGAGGTATATATATAGTATATTAATAAAGTTAGGAAGACAAGTTATATTATGAAAATATGTGGATGTGTCTTGATTGGTTGACAATCATCACACCAATTTTTTTGTATTAGCTCTTGATAGTTGCCAATGATTCCTTAGAAAATGATATCGTATTAGAACATTATATTTACTTTGGATATCATTATATCCCAATAGTAATATTTTCTTACTTATTAAATGTATTCTATCTTTAGTAGATAATTCAATATAGTTTCATGAATATTGGTTTCTTTATGTAATAAATACATGAAACAGTACTCAAGATCATGATAAAATTACACAATTAACTCAATCTTTTTTTACCAACATTGGACTTTGATCATAATATCTTGTAAATATATAAGTTTCTCAACTATAGAGATGAAAAATAATTACATTTTTTATTTTCCTCTCTCTATACTATTCACTTTTTCTCATTCTTATTTCCATTAATATTAATATTTTTCTTCTTTGTCTTCTATGATATAGTGATATCAGATGATATGTATTGTAATAAACCATTAATTATCCTTTTAATTTAATTATATAGTTATATCATATGAGTTTAAACTAGACACTCCCTGGGGGAAGGAGAATTAGGGTGACGGTCCAATTAAAAATTTTCATTATACGATTTAACTTTTTTATAGGTAATTATTCCCATTTTGGAAGGGAATATTTTCACCCTATAATTCTTAACAACAAAATTACAAAATCAATCACATACATATAGGAATGTAATAAATACAAATTACACGTTGATTTTACTTTGTGAACCACACATAAAGACATCAAAGTAGTACAAACAAAACATGTGTCGATGTTATGGAATCAAATAATTTTTAATTTTCTTTTGTGGGTAAATGTCTTTAAGAATTGTCAATACATTCCAAGAGAACTGAATTTAGTATGTTAAGGGTTATGTTACTCTTTTAGGAAGGATAGTATCCCTTTATTCACATCCATACATTACTTCTATGAAGGATATTCATAATTTTATAGACTAGTAGGTCTCTTAATTAGAAAAAGAATATTATAATATTTCTCTATTATACATGATACTCTACATGAATCAATATCTCAAGATTTATTATCTATTACTATTATTTCCTTCCATTGTCTTCTTTTACTCTAGATGTTATTTTCTCCTCAATGATAGTGCTATTTATTTGTATTCCATAATATAATTGTAGTAGAACGTCTATGCTAGAAGAAATTATTTTACTAAAATTACAATGTTCCTTTATTTCCCACAAATGACCAGATGTGTCACCCAAATTCATCTCTTGAAACTCCTTCATAATCAAGGAAAAATACATTAATGATTCTCTATTCGCTATATACAAAATTATAATTGTTCTAATTTATGTTAATTAAAATTTCAATGATTTTTTATTGTGAACAACTTCCTTTTGAGACATTTCTAGTTTTAACACTACTATCAATGTAAATATTCATCAAGTAACCTCAATATTATAATCTTGATCATATGTCCTTATGAAGATTATGAAATCACATATCTCAATTAGCTTAACTCTTGGAATTAATTTCTATCTGTGAAAATTATTCAAATAACATATTTTGTGAATCACTAATTGAAAATATTTGTTTACATGACTTCTATAGAAAGCTTGGAATGTTACTATTGTGTGTGTCACTCCCTGATCAAGACAGATACCAGGTCACCCTTCTGTGTATATGTGATCGAATATTTATGATCTCCACTTTTTCTTCAAGAATAGTTCCACAAAAATTAAATAAAAATATCAAAATATTATCGTATCCAATTATATATTTATGTGTTTTTTGGGGGTATTTATAGAAATTTTTTCACAAATTATTGTCTAAATTTTTTGTATGTTCATCATTTTAATCGTACACATTCATGTTCATAAAATCCATGATCATATTAAATCTACTTACTCAAACGATCACATAAAATTATATGATAACAATCTATCATTAGATAATCTCATGTGACATCTTCATTTGGGTCCTAAAAATAGTTCAATATCTCATAGTCACACATGATCATCATTATCTCTAATTCATATTTATTTATGTGATTTTTATAACCTCATAATCCTTATGTGGTTTCATAACATTATCGTTGATCTCCACCATCATGAATCTCATTCGAAAATATCCTTCTATAATTTCCAATGTTACAATTTTTTTACACTTAACAAGACTCTATCTTGTGATTTATTCATGCTTTTTTCTCACAAATCATATGAAATTTTGGAGACCTCTATTTCAAATCTAGTAAATATTTTTCTTATGATTACATGATATTTTCATGAAAACAATATCAATTTTCTTCCTCGTGTAAATGTTGTATCTTGGATACTATATACTTATGTGGTCTCATTAACCTTATGTTCCTACAATATAGCATAACCTATAAATGTATAAACTATTTTCCAGCTCTACTTATGATTTTTTTACAATGTCTATAAATGATTCAAATATTCATCAATATGGTTCCTTAAAACATTTATTTATATTCATCATCATTCATCCAAATCAATTAATATAAATCCAACTAACATATATTATCATTATACCATTAGATTTGAAATATTATCTATTCATTCACAAAATAAATCGTCAACTATATCAAAATTTCACTTTATATTTCACGAAAAAATGTTTTTACGGCCGACTAATGATCTACCTATGAAATCATTATCTCCAAAAATCTAGCCACACTATGAGATACACTTATTGAATATAAATTCTATAACCAAAAAATATTATTCACTTATTGAAAATAAATACACCATCCATACTATATAATACACCAATTGATAGAAAATATAACTAAAAAACATAGGTATGGGTTTACTATTCCTTCCATTTGAATTTTTTAATAATACCATAAATCTATAATTTTTTATATATAAAATGTGTCTTGAATGTTTTGTGTTGTTGGATTTAGGATTCATTTTTTTCCTTTAGAGGAATTTTCTGCCCCATTGAACATTAAAATATAAACGACCATATGAATCTTGATTTCATGTCAATATTATATTCTCCTAAGATTATCTTCAGAATTTATTTTTATGACTTATCCTTTATAACATCATTAATTATAGTGATGGTTTGAAGAAAAATTTTCTTTAAGTCTTCTCACCCAATCACTGTGAACTCTAAAGGGGATTCCATCATCAAGATCTCTACTCACTCTTAATAAATATTCTCTATGTATAACATTTTCAATGATCTTGATGAAAAAAGTGTGATAAAATCATTATATTTCACCTATAGAAACCTAAACACAAAGATATTATTCCCCCCATTTTTCATTAACATCTTCTCACCCCATGAAATTCCATATGTTCACATACGAATAAAATTTCAATCATTTCGAAATACACCACATAAATCATTGACCCCCCATATTTCACCATGATACCCATTCTTACATTTATGATTAAGATATATATTTTTTCATCTTTCAAAATCTACAATCCATTATTATTTATTTTTAAATATTACTATTATATTTTAAATAAGTTATATTACCATTTTACAATTAGTCAAATAATATTACTCTAATCCAATTGTGTGAGAAATAATTCTAGAAAATAATATTTTCATTCAATAAACCCATATAATTATATTCTAATAACTATATTCCATTGATTATAGTAGTATTAATTTCATAATTTTTATATAATCACTCAATAATATCAATCAAGATAACACAAAAATATCAATTTATAAGAAATTAAGAAATAGTTTGTGTGACATAACACATAATAATCCAAAAAAAAACAAATTGATAAAGATAGTTTGTTGGTACCACATTATGTGCATGATCTTTAATTCTGCATTTGTCACCTTTTTAGATGAGGATAAACATCCTTGAGTTATTTTCAAAAATATTCCTCAAAAATGTCTAAATTCTGAATGATACAAATAATTAATACATATTTTTTTGTGACAATTCCAAATGTTGAATTACTATTCTATGTTATGAGAAAGATTGACTTAAATTATAATATCTTTCTAGATGATTCTTGGGATCCAATATATAGTGAGATAAAACCACATTGTAAAAAAAATATAAACATGAAATAAATAAATGATCATACTTTTCAACCAATATACCTTCTCTTTATGGTCTAATAATTCCTTAAATGATGTTTGATTCAAATGGTTTAATATTTATTCATGACATGGATCCAAATGATAAATCCCATATATCCTTTAAAACTCATTATCTTCAAATTAAACTGTTTATCATATGAGATTCTATTTTTTACAAAATAAATCATCTAGATACATAATTGAAAACAAGAGTATTATTTTGACACCACTATTTGAGTATGAAATATATGAATATATCATTAATTATAACTCTTCTTATTGTGTGTATCTAAATTCATCTTAAGAACATGTTACATTTCAGTATACACACATGCAATTGTTTATATCTCCTCCATAAACCAGTACCACATCCAAAAAATATTAGAAACAATTAAATGTATATGGATAGGGGTAAATCTAGTAACATAAAATATAGGATTTTGTTTATCCATTTAAAACCAAACGTTGGCTTCCAGTTATCTTTTAAGCCTTATCTAGGGTTCTCTATTGTAATGAACAATTTTTATATTTTCAAACATCTTCTGTGAAACTCACCCTATCCGGAGTATAGTTCTTCAAAATTTCAATTAAATAACATTAATTTCTCTATTATATTTTTCTTTTTCCTATCCAAATATGATTTATATGGCTGAGTATTAAGGTATTATGTCCACACATTCTCAATTCCATTTTGGGTGCGTGTTCCATGAGATTAATATTCTTCTACACAATGATGGGATTAAACCCATGAGTATGAAATTTGTTCCCTAATAAAAATCCTATAATATACTCAAACATTCTATTCAATTAGAGGGATCATTGTCTTACATTTAATTTTGACCTCATGTCATAGTTTGTGATGCCACTATGGTTAATTTAATTCTTCTCTTTTGTTGTACTCTTAACAAAAAAACTATCATTTTCATCCTATGGTGATCATTTCGTAATGTGATGATCCTTATTACTGAAAATTTGAATGAGTTCACCATTATTTCATATAAACATTTTACATTATCTCTATGAGACGACCTATGAGTGTAACTTAATAATTTCACAGTACAACTTTTGTAGAGTTACTTATTTTTATCCAATACTATAATCTCTTTTTTTAGATTAGAATGATGTCTTCCAATACATACCATCTCAATGTATATCACAGGAGAAGATTCCCTCCTTATGGATCATTTTTCCTTCCTGATTTTCATTCATCAATATTAATATTCCAAATTCCCATAATTACCATATATAAAACTTATAAATTTAAAAAACATACCTAATGTTATCATTTATCAGTTGAGTTTTTGGTTTAACTAGTGTTCTCTTAAAATTTATGATTTCAGCTTCCATAAATAAACACATGGAATGTCCCAACCTTCAATATTGGTATCATTTCAATGATACTTTCTTTAAGATACTTAATAATTGTATATTTTCAATAATTTATTCATATATTAAGATTAGGATATATAATGAATTTGATATATGGATTTCATATTCAGAGCCTTACATGCTCCACATGTAGATTCATCTCTTAGGGGAGAGTCAAAATTCACTATTACCTTTGAAAAACTATGAATTTTCTCAAGCTCCATTATCACATATTATTTTTTTAGTTTAGATTCCTTATTTGATAGTCTGTAACTAGCTTCATTTTTATATTATATTCTCTCTTTAGGAAGTGTATTTATGGATGGACACTCTCCTTAAAATCATTTTCCATAACCATTACTTTTTTATATCATTCGAAATTTCTTTTATAATATCACAATATTCATTTATCTTATCACCCATCATTTTCATGTGATCATTCAGGGAAACACATTATCTTTTTAGCATCATGCTTACTATGGATAGATCTTTGATGAATTTATAGTCCGCTATCTATATGATCTCCCATTGATCCACCTCCTCCTATAATATTTCGATCTATTTATGATCTCTAAAAAATATATACAAATGGACTTCCATACATATTTTTAATTATTTCATGTTTTATTTCCCATCATATATTACTGTCTTATCTTCAACACTAAATAATTACAAAGATATCTTCCCAAAATAAATATCTTCAAGTGTATTATATACAGTTTTCCTTTAAAAAAATTCATCCTCTAGGGACTCAATATATTTCTGTTGTTCAATATACAATTATTTCAAATATTCAATAACTAGTTCTTAAACATTTATATTTCATTTGATATATAATTATTTTTTTAGGTTCATCTAAAAAGATGATTAGTAAATTAACATGACTGAAAGTCATTCCAAATCTCTTTAATCTCATTCACATATTCAGTAGATTTTTCAATAGAAAACAAAAATTTTTCATTGTTTAAATATCAAATTCCAAATGAGAACATTGAATATATACATAATGATCAATATAAACCTTTGTTTCTTTATTCTCCAAGGACAGATGTGAATTTCCAAGTTCATAATAAACTTCCACAAAATGGTTATAATCATATTTAATTAATGAATTAAAATCATTCATCTTTATTATCACATATAATAATTTGAGGGTCTTATTTTTTTATCTTTTTTTTTCTTGACGTTTTTCATTGTGAACTCTCCAACAAAATGGACCACTAATTCTCACCTTTAATTGTTTTATAATCTTCTTTCATGGTAGACTTCAAAATATTTTTCACTTTCTTTATTTCTCCACAAATAGATTCCGGGGAGTTCCTCATTTAATAATACATATAACAATAAATATGTTTATTTTAATCATCACTAGATAAGTATATATTCAAATAATTTTTGTCTTTGAATTTCCAATTTGTTCCTTACACATTCACTAGCCAGTATCTCCCCATATATATAACATAAACTCTTCATCGTGTTCCTAGAGAAACATGAGGACTTATTTTTTCCATCAATCAAAGTTAGTTCCCTAAAAAAAGATGCGTCATTATTGTATCTACGTGAACAAATTGAAAAAATACTTTTGGGGTTGAACCCTAATCCTGAACACATACAAATTGATATCAATTATTGATACTAGATAAAAAAAATTGGGGGTGGGGGAGGGTATGGGGTTAAATCATATTGATCCTAAAATGAAATACATTTTAACTATATAATTTTTTGACCTTGTATTTATATTGGAAGTAAATATCTTTATCCTATATTACTTGATATCAAAATTTATGAAACAATAATTGATGTGAAGGAAAATGAATGATACACATAACACCCGAATTTTATATGTTTCACCAAAAAAGGCTATATATAAGGTTAACACATTAATATTTGTTAATGTTATAGAATATACTAGTTTTCATTATTTTTTGAAAATAATGTTTTGTCCAGGTTCAATCTATACAAGGAATAAAACCTTAAATATTTTAGGTTTGGTCATTCCTTATGTATGGTTCACCACCTCTTCTCCATATTCCTACAATTCTTCCATGAAGTATCATCCATAATTTATTGTCTTATAGACCTCTTAAATTTATAAATAAAATGTCATTATATCCATTTTAAATTGGTATATATAAATTTATGAAATACCCAAATCATATAGATTTTTTATAGTTTACCACAATGGGTTATACCTAAGGATCACATACTAATGATCTATTCATGTTCAAAAATCTACTAATGTTCTCTGTTTTTGTCGATATAGTGTTGTATCCATGTTTAAATAGTTCATGGTGCACTTCCTTTTCGATTTTTTGGTTTCAGTCACTCTTTAACCAAGGAAAACTACATCTTCTTCACTAACACAGATAGTTTCATGGAAGGATATTCCATATATCATAGAATTACAAGCATGTTAAAATACTATAGAACATTTTGGTATGTCCCTATTTAGCACAAGACGTGGCATGCATTTGTATCTCTAAATATATTCTATATTATACATCTTATATATTGAGGACTTCATCCTTTCCAAAATGAGATAATTTCCTCGATTATAGAGTTATGTCTTTATGAAACGTAACAATATATCCACAAAACAATTTCTTTATATGATAATTTTACCTTAATTTTATCACATTTATTACTCTTCTACAACTCGATGTTTCACTCAAATTCTCTTCTTGATACTCCATATTACTGTAGAATTTATATATTCAAGTTTCTATATTCACTCTATATAGATTTTAAATGATTCATATTCCCTCTAATTGTGTTCTTAATACTTCCACATTAATAATAACTACTTATTTTATCCTTTACCTATTTGAATAATACATTAATTGTAATTTTTGAACTTCTAACCTCTATAGAATAAATCGAATCACATGACCCCTTAGATTTTAGTTGATCTTTGTAAACCTAGTCTCCTAAATCATAGATTTAAATTCAAATTGTGTAACCTATTAAAAAATTGGCATGGATAATCTTTGATCAGTTATCATTAATAACAAGAACGCAAGAAAAAATTTGAGTGTGAAATAGGTGTGTGTATAAATCCCTATCAAATAATATCAATATAAAACACTTATACAAATTTGTGACTGTGTATTTGTGAGATCCTAACTACCATCAAGAATACATCCATATAAATTCATTTCTAATATCTATATATTTTATTCTAAAATTAAAATCCTAATTGGGTATTCATAGAAAATTTATTTCCATAATAGCTAAAAAATTACACTCTACCGTTCTTTTATTCAACAACCTCTTTGCATAATGTTACCATCATCTATAATACAAAATCCTTAAAATCAATAGATCATGAAAAATATAAAACCAACTATCTATCATGAATATTTATAACATAACTAATTTATTAGTTGAATAAAAAAAATATTTTTGTGTCATGGTCATATGATGTAACTATCATTTTTAACATATATCAATTTATAAGATTCCCAGGTCCTCCTCATGCTTATAAAATAACATGAATTCACATTCTCTCTTATCCTTTTTCAATTTCCAGCCACTTGAGTTCTCCATCATTACCTTTGTAACAACCTTTATATGCTTTTCATGACACCATCATGTGATTTCATTATGCTCTTATACTTTTAAAACACATAAAAATAGTTATACACCTCTATTAAAACTAGTTTATTTGATCCTTATGATCCCAATATGTATTAATTATAATGGAATAACTTATCTTATCCAGACATACATGGTCACTTGGATCATGTTTTCTAATGAGGTCACAAGAACCTTCAGTTTTTACATGATCATGTAATCGATAATAGTGTATGTGATTTTCCTTATTCTATTATGAACTGTTCACTATGCATGGAAAAGAATTATATATTTTTGAATATGTTTTAATGAAGCCTCTTGAAATTTTTATTATTCTTATTATAAAACCATATATATGTCTCTTCCTAGATTATATTCTATTGAAGCCTTTAGATATATAATACACTCTATTAATCTCAAAATAAATTCCATCATGTATATAATGGTATCTCATTTCATTTAACTACACATAGTTTTTATGGGATACTCAATCTCCAACTACGAATACATCATCTACAAATATTCATGCCATTTTATGTTATAAAATGATCGAAAAAATACACCATCTACACTATATGATAAAATAATTGTCTTGAAATATTCTAACAATACTATATTTAAAAATAGATGATAAAAAATATAGTACAAAACATAGTTCCATGTTTGAAAATATAGAAGGATATATTTTATTCTTCTTAAATTCATCTTATTCATCATAATCTTTGAAGAATAAGTTATTCATCTAGAAATTTCATCAAATTATTTCTCTTTAATAGAAAATGAATTTTATTTGAAGGAAATATTATTTTATATAAACATAAATACTTATCATATAATTTTATTTCATTTAAAAATCCACTGAATATATTTTCTATTATATAATATGGAAAAATCATTCAATATTAGTAATTTTAATCTTCTCATTTATAGAAGAGAATAAAATTATTGAAAAATCCTATAGATATTTATTCTCATTCAATCCTGATAAAATATTTTTGGAACATCGGTGATCTGATCTGGATGAATGCCAATGTTTCTGTTGTAAATGTGTTATTGTAGTGATCATAGAGTTTTATGTAAAAGATGATTTTTTATTATTTAATTTTTTTATCCAAATTGAAATTGTACAATATAATTTTTTAAAATGTTTTAAAAAAATTGGGTTGAAAAATGGAGCAATTGAATAATTTTTTCATTAGTTAATATCATTCCAACAGATAGAATATGTTCATAAAAATATCATGATGATTTTTTAGTAGACCGCATAAATATTAGAAGATTATAGAAACTATTTAAATATTAAATAATCATGAAAAATAAATGAGTAGAGTGACATTCAAGACAATGGGGTTGTAATTTTGTATGAATACATAAATAGAATTTGAATTAGTGGGTTCATGATAGATATCATGATTGTATAATAATTATGAGGACCATAAAAGAGTCATACGATGATATGTGTCATTTTTAGTCACATGTTTTAGAATCTAAGAAAAAAAATATAATCTTGAGCGGTTCACATGATGGAGTAAGGAGGATAGGGTGAGATCTAATGAATCAAGTGGTCATTGTACATATTCATTTAGAAGAAACAATAACATAGAACTATCAAATATAGAGTTTTATAGGACATGGGGTTTTATAATAGGTCACATATACTATATTTAATATAGACACATGAAAATATGTTAGAGATGTTACATGAACTGTGTGAGAAGCTGTTACACGGTCATAAGGTGGTGTGATTTGGATGACCCTATATCCCTTTACATAGTGTGATTATTGGAGATATTCCAAATAGTAATATTACAGTTTAATATTTTACATGGGGATTTTTTGGCCTATAAATACTCCACTATTCACATTATTAATTTCACTTGATAATATTACAATGATTTTGATGATGTAAATTCAGAGAAAATATTTAAAATATAGTTACGATGAGGTAACAAATAAGAGTCACTTTATATTATTCATGTATAATTTTAAAGGATGGAACATTCCAAATAAATATCATTCCCTAAGAATTCCCATGATAGGCCTCTCAAAGTGAAATATTGAAAATGGGAACATGAGGGGTAGTCGTACAGATGGACACTCACGACCATGTCACACAAAATTACTAACATGATTTAGCTATGAGTAATGAGTCATGTGAGAGATATTATATAGAGGGGGATATATTGAATAAGTAATACATTAAAATATCTTCTTCATAATAATTCTTTGTCATATTGTCTCACAAGAAGGCCTTTTACATGTCAACTAATGGTGACTAAGAAGTGAGTTCAATAGTTCATTGGAGAATCAAATTTTGGAATTCATGATTCAAAAAATTTAATATGTTTTCAGTAAATATAGTTTAACATATGTATTTAAAATATTAAATAATTCATCCAACACACTATTAAAGGAGGAGACAATAGAGTTGATCTGTGGGAGGCGATGTGTTATCCCTGAATGATTTTGTAAAGGTCGTGGACCTAACATGGAGTGACAATGGAAGAACCATTACAATACAAGAAAACTATTGACTCATAGTGGATTATGGTCTGACTAAAATGTAGTAACAACCAAGGTAATGATAGAATAAATCACACTATTTTTTATTAATATATATATTTTTTCACTATATAAATTTTAAAAATTTTGTTTAACCAAATATCAAAATGTTTTAATTATGATTTTTACTTATAAGGTTTTATATAAATGATTAGATTATTAATTTTTGAAAAATAAATTATTAATTTTAATATGTTTTTTATAAAAATAATTTCAAAATTTTCCACTTGACATATTTTTTTATTTTTTTGAAATATATTGATTTTTCACTGAATAGTTAAATATACTAATTTCTGTAAAACATTTTTTCTATACAATAAATTCGATAATTTAAACATATTTATATATTTTGAATTTATTTTCAAGAAATATTAGTATTAGTATTATATATTTATATTTAATCTTCTCAATTAATTATGAATCAACTGTATATTTTTTTAATATAATATTATTTTCGTGTTTAAAAATGTGTTTTTCACAAAACTGTTTTGAAGTGAATAACTTTTTTTCTAATATAATTTTAAAAAATAATCCATAATAGGGAATTTTTAAATGAAATTTTTATATTATAAATCAGTGAAAAGTAATTTATTTTCATACAATGATTGTTAAAAATCATACAGTTAATATATAATTATATTATATTAAAAAATACTATTTTTAAAAACCCTATTTCTCACCAGGCCCCTAGCATTAATAATAAATTAAATTTTGAACTTATAAGAATTAATTTTTGAAAAATAGATTCCATTATTGAAATTGCCATAATTTATTGTATCTAATAATTTCAACATAATTTTTTGAATATAATAAATAGTGATAATAATAAAAATTAATTACCATGGATAAGGGAAAATTGGTTTCAATGAGGGTTAACCTAACAAGATAAGGCTTAAAATAACCTATCCACATATATAACATGAATTGTATATAAATATTGCAATCCGAACACCTATAACATTAGATAATAGACTATTTTGGACCATTTTTTACTTATGAAATAGTTTGTATTGCAAAATTGTTATTAAAAATACCAATTATGTCCTCTCCCACACTTAACAAAGGACACCCTCTACACTTATATAATCTCATTTAAAACCCATTGGTTTGGTCATGAAGTCTAAAAAATAATTTTTCTAATTACATCCTCTTATCCTAGAAGCCTTATTTTTTTAAGAAATCCAACCATGAAATGCCTTTGGAAGAAACCAAATGAGGGCACCCGAAGAAGAGGTAACGTTATTCAATGAGAATTTTTATTTTATATCATTATCCACCTCATTGGATTTCATATTAAATAATGAACTTATAATTATCTCAGTATATACTACACACATGTATGTTTTTATAATACATTATTGACATACAACTATCTCTAATTCAATCAAATTGGTTATGAAATCAATTGTTGTGTGTACAGAGGACTACCAACTCATGAATTGATTCTGTTCATTTTTCCATAACAACCTATCACAGTTTGGTGTGATGATGGATATAAATTATACATATGATATTTATAGTATTATTATACATTTGGATTCATTTTTTCATATAAATAATTTTATATTCACTTCCTTATGGGATACGATAACATCGGTCTTGTATATGGTGGATTACCGCCCTAAGAAGCGACGTGATTCATTTTTTACTAAAACATTACATAGAATTTAATAAGTGTAAAAAAATGATTATATGTGATTTAACTGAAATATTTATTATATTAATTACATTTTTATCATTATATGAATATAATATATCATTTTATTTCTCACATTTTCAGTCAATAAAAAAGTCAAAACGTCATCCGTGTATGTGTGGATTATCGACACCATGAAGTGATATTACTATATTGTACTCACCACCCCACAATAATGCTATATATTTATATATATATATAATTAAATAATATGGAATTTTATAAATTATTATCATTTTGGATAGATTAAATATAACTAACCTTTTTTCTATAATGTTCTTTGAAAAATAGAAACGTTACTTATGGGTATGTACGGGCCACCGTATCCATCATTGTATCATTCTTATATTTTCAGTATCATTTTACATGATTGGTTATAAAATAATAATTTATGAAAATCTATAGTAATTATTTTATGATTTTTATATTGTATATATTAAAATAATGGCCTCTTTGATTACAGTCCACCTACCAAAGTCAATATTGACAGAGAAGTTGAATATGGTCAATGAAACTGACAAAAAATTAATTGATTATATAATTTTATATAAAAATGTTAGAAGTTAAATTAATTTAATAATAAACATGAAAATTTTTATAAATAAAGTAAAAAATTAACATATGTTTATTATTCAGAAATAAAAGCCACACATTGTAAGTCAGACTCAAGGTAAGAGACATCATCTCAATTTTCATTTCATTGTGGAATATTTTTATTTTATCCAACTATATTATTTTATGAGGTGTATATATATCCAATTTGACAAGTTATATATTTAATTTATAAATTCTCAATGTATTTGTTTATTTTATTCTTTCATAGGGATTATGATATAAAATTTCCAGAGCAATAATAATATTTCCTCTAAATAAATCATCTTTTAATGTTTTCCATCAATCCCTATACCCTTTATATGTTTTGGTTTCATTAAAATGAATTTTTAGTTTTTATATGGAAATAAAATATTTAAAAATTAATTTTTTCACTATTTCAAATGTTTTCAAAATGAATGTTTTTACATGTTTTAAAGGGACCA
Organism: Viscum album; assembly: GCA_963277665.1. Taxonomy (NCBI): domain Eukaryota; kingdom Viridiplantae; phylum Streptophyta; class Magnoliopsida; order Santalales; family Viscaceae; genus Viscum; species Viscum album. The sequence continues at coordinate 1,511,724,892 of OY728131.1, forward strand.
CTTCATCAAATGACAAATTTAATGTTTTATTATTAACATAGGAAATGGAAACAAATTTTTGACACCACCATGTTCATTTTTTTATTTCGGGGTTTCATTGAAATATTCTATGTTATATTTAATGAAAACCACTCATTCCTTTTATTTTAGAGTATTTTGGTATTAAATTCTAGTAACATAAAATATAGGATTTTGTTTATCCATTTAAAACCAAACCTTGGATTCCAGTTATCTTTTAAGCCTTCACTAGGGTTCTCTATTATAATGAACAATTTTTATATTTTCAAACATCTTCTGTGAAACTCACCCTATCCGGAGTATAGTTCTTCAAAATTTCAATTAAATAAAATTAATTTCTCTATTATATTTTTCTTTTTCCTATCCAAATCTGATTTATATGGCTGAGTATTAAGGTATTATGTCCACACATTCTCAATTCCATTTTGGGTGCGTGTTCCATGAGATTAATATTCTTCTACACAATGATGGGATTAAACCCATGAGTATGAATTTTGTTCCCTAATAAAAATCCTATAATATACTCAAACATTCTATTCAATTAGAGGGATCATTGTCTTACATTAAATTTTGACCTCATGTCATAGTTTGTGATGCCACTATGGTTAATTTAATTCTTCTCTTTTGTTGTACTCTTAACAAAAAAACTATCATTTTCATCCTATGGTGATCATTTCGTAATGTGATGATCCTTATTACTGACAATTTGAATGAGTTCACCATTATTTCATATAAACATTTTACATTATCTCTATGAGACGACCTATGAGTGTAACTTAATAATTTCACAGTACAACTTTTGTAGAGTTACTTATTTTTATCCAATACTATAATCTCTTTTTTTTAGATTAGAATGATGTCTTCCAATACATACCATCTCAATGTATATCACAGGAGAAGATTCCCTCCTTATGGATCATTTTTCCTTCCTCATTTTCATTCATCAATATTAATATTCCAAATTCCCATAATTACCATATATAAAACTTATAAATTTAAAAAACATACCTAATGTTATCATTTATCAGTTGAGTTTTTGGTTTAACTAGTGTTCTCTTAAAATTTATGATTTCAGCTTCCATAAATAAACTCATAGAATGTCCCAACCTTCAATATTGGTATCATTTCAATGATACTTTCTTTATGATACTTAATAATTGTATATTTTCAATAATTTATTCATATATTAAGATTAGGATATATAATGAATTTGATATATGGATTTCATATTCAGAGCCTTACATGCTCCACATGTAGATTCATCTCTTAGGGGAGAGTCAAAATTCACTATTACCTTTGAAAAACTATGAATTTTCTCAAGCTCCATTATCACATATTATTTTTTTAGTTTAGATTCCTTATTTGATAGTCTGTAACTCGCTTCATTTTTATATTATATTCTCTCTTTAGGAAGTGTATTTATGGGTGGACACTCTCCTTAAAATCATTTTCCATAACCATTACTTTTTTATATCATTCGAAATTTCTTTTATAATATCACAATATTCATTTATCTTATCACCCATCATATTCATGTGATCATTCAGGGAAACACATTATCTTTTTAGCATCATGCTTACTATGGATAGATCTTTGATGAATTTATAGTCCGCTATCTATATGATCTCCCATTGATCCACCTCCTCCTATAATATTTGGATCTATTTATGATCTCTAAAAAATATATACAAATGGACTTCCATACATATTTTTAATTATTTCATGTTTTATTTCCCATCATATATTACTGTCTTATCTTCAACACTAAATAATTACAAAGATATCTTCCCAAAATAAATATCTTCAAGTGTATTATATACACTTTTCCTTTAAAAAAATTCATCCTCTAGGGACTCAATATATTTCTGTTGTTCAATATACAATTATTTCAAATATTCAATAACTAGTTCTTAAACATTTATATTTCATTTGATATCTAATTATTTTTTTAGGTTCATCTAAAAAGATGATTAGTAAATTAACATGATTGAAAGTCATTCCAAATCTCTTTAATCTCATTCACATATTCAGTAGATTTTTCAATAGAAAACAAAATTTTTTCATTGTTTAAATATCAAATTCCAAATGAGAACATTGAATATATACATAATGATCAATATAAACCTTTGTTTCTTTATTCTCCAAGGACAGATGTGAATTTCCAAGTTCATAATAAACTTCCACAAAATGGTTATAATCATATTTAATTATTGAATTAAAATCATTCATCTTTATTATCACATATAATAATTTGAGGGTCTTATTTTTTTATCTTTTTTTTCTTGACGTTTTTCATAGTGAACTCTCCAACAAAATGGACCACTAATTCTCACCTTTAATTGTTTTATAATCTTCTTTCATGGTAGACTTCAAAATATTCTTCACTTTTTTTATTTCTCCACAAATAGATTCCGGGGAGTTCCTCATTTAATAATACATATAACAATAAATATGTTTATTTTAATCATCACTAGATAAGTATATATTCAAATAATTTTTGTCTTTGAATTTCCAATTTGTTCCCTACACATTCACTAGCCAGTATCTCCCCATATATATAACATAAACTCTTCATCGTGTTCCTAGAGAAACATGAGAACTTATTTTTTCCATCAATCAAAGTTAGTTCCCTAAAAAAAGATGCGTCATTATTGTATCTACGTGAACAAATTGAAAAACTACTTTTGGGGTTGAACCCTAATCCTGAACACATACACATTGATATCAATTATTGATACTAGATAAAAAATTGGGGGTGGGGGAGGGGATGGGGTTAAATCATATTGATCCTAAAATGAAATACATTTTTACTATATAATTTTTTGACCTTGTATTTATATTGGAAGTAAATATCTTTATCCTATATTACTTGATATCAAAATTTATGAAACAATAATTGATGTGAAGGAAAATGAATGATACACATAACACCCAAATTTTATATGTTTCACCAAAAAAGGCTATATATAAGGTTAACACATTAATATTTGTTAATGTTATAGAATATACTAGTTTTCATTATTTTTTTGGAAATAATGTTTTGTCCAGGTTCAATCTATACAAGGAATAAAACCTTAAATATTTTAGGTTTGTTCATTACTTATGTATGGTTCACCACCTCTTCTCCATATTCCTACAATTCTTCCATGAAGTATCATCCATAATTTATTGTCTTATAGACCTCTTAAATTGATAAATAAAATGTCATTATATCCATTTTAAATTGGTATATATAAATTTATGAAATACCCAAATCATATAGATTTTTTATAGTTTACCACAATGGGTTATACCTAAGGATCACATACTAATGATCTATTCATGTTCAAAAATATACTAATGTTCTCTGTTTTTGTCGATATAGTGTTCTATCCATGTTTAAATAGTTCATGGTGCACTTCCTTTTCGATTTTTTGGTTTCAGTCACTCTTTAACCAAGGAAAACTACATCTTCTTCACTAACACAGATAGTTTCATGGAAGGATATTCCATATATCATAGAATTACAAGCATGTTAAAATACTATAGAACATTTTGGTATGTCCCTATTTAGCACAAGACGTGGCATGCATTTGTATCTCTAAATATATTCTATATTATACTTCTTATATATTGAGGACTTCATCCTTTCCAAAATGAGATAATTTCCTCGATTATAGAGTTATGTCTTTATGAAACGTAACAATGTATCCACAAAACAATTTCTTTATATGATAATTTTACCTTAATTTTATCACATTTATTACTCTTCTACAACTCGATGTTTCACTCAAATTCTCTTCTTGATACTCCATATTACTGTAGAATTTATATATTCAAGTTTCTATATTCACTATATATAGATTTTAAATGATTCATATTCCCTCTAATTGTGTTCTTAATACTTCCACATTAATAATAACTACTTATTTTAGCCTTTACCTATTTGAATAATACATTAATTGTAATTTTTGAACTTCTAACCTCTATAGAATAAATCGAATCACATGACCCCTTAGATTTTAGTTGATCTTTGTAAACCTAGTCTCCTAAATCATAGATTTAAATTCAAATTGTGTAACCTATTAAAAAATTGGCATGGATAATCCTTGATCAGTTATCATTAATAACAAGAACGCAAGAAAAAATTTGAGTGTGAAATAGGTGTGTGTATAAATCCCTATAAAATAATATCAATATAAAACACTAATACAAATTTGTGACTGTGTATTTGTGAGATCCTAACTACCATCAAGAATACATCCATATAAATTCATTTCTAATATCTATATATTTTCTTCTAAAATTAAAATCCTAATTGGGTATTCATAGAAAATTTATTTCCATAATAGCTAAAAAATTACACTCTACCGTTCTTTTATTCAACAACCTCTTTGCAGAATGTTACCATCATCTATAATAAAAAATCCTTAAAATCAATAGATCATGCAAAATATAAAACCAACTATCTATCATGAATATTTATAACATAACTAATTTATTAGTTGAATAAAAAAAATATTTTTGTGTCATGGTCATATGATGTAACTATCATTTTTAACATATATCAATTTATAAGATTCCCAGGTCCTCCTCATGCTTATAAAATAACATGAATTCACATTCTCTCTTATCCTTTTTCAATTTCCAGCCACTTGAGTGCTCCATCATTACCTTTGTAACAACCTTTATATGCTTTTCATGACACCATCATGTGATTTCATTATGCTCTTATACTTTTAAAACACATAAAAATAGTTATACACCTCTATTAAAACTAGTTTATTTGATCCTTATGATCCCAATATGTATTAATTATAATGTAATAACTTATCTTATCCAGACATACATGGTCACTTGGATCATGTTTTCTAATGAGGTCACAAGAACCTTCAGTTTTTACATGATCATGTAATTGATAATAGTGTATGTGATTTTCCTTATTCTATTATGAACTGTTCACTATGCATGGAAACGAATTATATATTTTTGAATATGTTTTAATGAAGCCTCTTGAAATTTTTATTATTCTTATTATAAAACCATATATATGTCTCTTCCTAGATTATATTCTATTGAATCCTTTAGATATATAATACACTCTATTAATCTCAAAATAAATTCCATCATGTATATAATGGTATCTCATTTCATTTAACTACACATAGTTTGTATGGGATACTCAATCTCCAACTACGAATACATCATCTACAAATATTCATGCCATTTTATGTTATAAAATGATTGAAAAAATACACCATCTACACTATATGATAAAATAATTGGCATGAAATATTCTAACAATACTATATTTAAAAATAGATGATAAAAAATATAGTACAAAACATAGTTCCATGTTTGAAAATATAGAAGGATATATTTTATTCTTCGTAAATTCATCTTATTCATCATAATCTTTGAAGAATAAGTTATTCATCTAGAAATTTCATCAAATTATTTCTCTTTAATAGAAAATGTATTTTATTTGAACGAAATATTATTTTATATAAACATAAATACTTATCATATAATTTTATTTCATTTAAAAATCCAATGAATATATTTTCTATTATATAATATGGAAAAATCATTCAATATTAGTAATTTTAATCTTCTCATTTATAGAAGAGAATAAAATTATTGAAAAATCCTATAGATATTTATTCTCATTCAATCCTGATAAAATATTTTTGGAACATCGGTGATCTGATCTGGATGAATGCCGATGTTTCTGTTGTAAATGTGTTATTGTAGTGATCATAGAGTTTTATGTAAATGATGATTTTTTATTATTTAATTTTTTTATCCAAATTGAAATTGTACAATATAATTTTTTAAAATGTTTTAAAAAAATTGGGTCGAAAAATGGAGCAATTGAATAATTTTTTCATTAGTTAATATCATTCCAACAGATAGAATATGTTCATAAAAATATCATGATGATTTTTTAGTAGACCGCATAAATATTAGAAGATTATAGAAACTATTTAAATATTAAATAATCATGAAAAATAAATGAGTAGAGTGACATTCAAGACAATGGGGTTGTAATTTTGTATGAATACATAAATAGAATTTGAATTAGTGGGTTCATGATAGATATCATGATTGTATAATAATTATGAGGACCATAAAAGAGTCATACGATGATATGTGTCATTTTTAGTCACATGTTTTAGAATCTTAGAAAAAAAATATAATCTTGAGCGGTTCACATGATAGAGTTTTATAGGACATGGGGTTTTATAATAGGTCACATATACTATATTTAATATAGACACATGAAAATATGTTAGAGATGTTACATGAACTGTGTGAGAAGCTGTTACACGGTCATAAGGTGGTGTGATTTGGATGACCCTATATCCCTTTACATAGTGTGATTATTGGAGATATTCCAAATAGTAATATTACGGTTTAATATTTTACATGGGGATTTTTTGGCCTATAAATACTACACTATTCACATTATTAATTTCACTTGATAATATTACAATGATTTTGATGATGTAAATTCAGAGAAAATATTTAAAATATAGTTACGATGAGGTAACAAATAAGAGTCACTTTATATTATTCATGTATAATTTTAAAGGATGGAACATTCCAAATAAATATCATTCCCTAAGAATTCCCATGATAGGCCTCTCAAAGTGAAATATTGAAAATGGGAACATGAGGGGTAGTCGTACAGATGGACACTCACGACCATGTCACACAAAATTACTAACATGATTTAGCTATGAGTAATAAGTCATGTGAGAGATATTATATAGAGGGGGATATATTGAATAAGTAATACATTAAAATATCTTCTTCATAATAATTCTTTGTCATATTGTCTCACAAGAAGGCCTTTTACATGTCAACTAATGGTGAATAAGAAGAGAGTTCAATAGTTCATTGGAGAATCAAATTTTGGAATTCATGATTCAAAAAATTTAATATGTTTTCAGTAAATATAGTTTAACATATGTATTTAAAATATTAAATAATTCATCCAACACACTATTAAAGGAGGAGACAATAGAGTTGATCTGTGGGAGGCGATGTGTTATCCCTGAATGATTTTGTAAAGGTCGTGGACCTAACATGGAGTGACAATGGAAGAACCATTACAATACAAGAAAACTATTGACTCATAGTGGATTATGGTCTGACTAAAATGTAGTAACAACCAAGGTAATGATAGAATAAATCACACTATTTTTTATTAATATATATATTTTTTCACTATATAAATTTTAAAAATTTTGTTTAACCAAATATCAAAATGTTTTAATTATGATTTTTCCTTATAAGGTTTTATATAAATGATTAGATTATTAATTTTTGAAAAATAAATTATTAATTTGAATATCTTTTTTAGAAAAATAATTTCAAAATTTTCCACTTGTCATATTTTTTTATTTTTTTGAAATATATTGATTTTTCAGTGAATAGTTAAATATACTAATTTCTGTAAAACATTTTTTCTATACAATAAATTCGATAATTTAAACATATTTATAAATTTTGAATTTATTTTCAAGAAATATTAGTATTAGTATTATATATTTATATTTAATCTTCTCATTTAATTATGAATCAACTTTATATTTTTTTAATATAATATTATTTTCGTGTATAAAAATGTGTTTTTCACAAAACTGTTTTGAAGTGAATAACTTTTTTTCTAATATAATTTTAAAAAATAATCCATAATAGGGAATTTTTAAATGAAATTTTTATATTATAAATCAGTGAAAAGTAATTTATTTTCATACAATGATTGTTAAAAATCATACAGTTAATATATAATCATATTATATTAAAAAATACTATTTTTAAAAACCCTATTTCTCACCAGGCCCCTAGCATTAATAATAAATTAAATTTTGAACTTATAAGAATTAATTTTTGAAAAATAGATTCCATTATTGAAATTGCCATAATTTATTGTATCTAATAAGTTCAACATAATTTTTTGAATATAATAAATAGTGATAATAATAAAAATTAATTACCATGGATAAGGGAAAATTGGTTTCAATGAGGGTTAACCTAACAAGATAAGGCTTAAAATAACCTATCCACATATATAACATGAATTGTATATAAATATTGCAATCAGAACACCTATAACATTAGATAATAGACTATTTTGGACCATTTTTTACTTATGAAATAGTTTGTATTGCAAAATTGTTATTAAAAATACCAATTATGTCCTCTCCCACACTTAACAAAGGACACCCTCTACACTTATATAATCTCATTTAAAACCCATTGGTTTGGTCATGAAGTCTAAAAAATAATTTTTCTAATTACATCCTCTTATCCTAGAAGCCTTATTTTTTTAAGAAATCCAACCATGAAATGCCTTTGGAAGAAACCAAATGAGGGCACCCGAAGAAGAGGTAACGTTATTCAATGAGAATTTTTATTTTATATCATTATCCACCTCATTGGATTTCATATTAAATAATGAACTTATAATTATCTCAGTATATACTATACACATGTATGTTTTTATAATACATTATTGACATACAACTATCTCTAATTCAATCAAATTGGTTATGAAATCATTGGTTGTGTGTACAGAGGACTACCAACTCATGAATTGATTCTGTTCATTTTTCCATAACAACCTATCACAGTTTGGTGTGATGATGGATATAAATTATACATATGATATTTATAGTATTATTATACATTTGGATTCATTTTTTCATATAAATAATTTTATATTCACTTCCTTATGGGATACGATAACATCGGTCTTGTATATGGTGGATTACCGCCCTAAGAAGCGACGTGATTCATTTTTTACTAAAACATTACATAGAATTTAATAAGTGTAAAAAAATGATTATATGTGATTTAACTGAAATATTTATTATATTAATTACATTTTTATCATTATATGAATATAATATATCATTTTATTTCTCACATTTTCAGTCAATAAAAAAGTCAAAACGTCATCCGTGTATGTGTGGATTATCGACACCATGAAGTGATATTACTATATTGTACTCACCACCCCACAATAATGCTATATATTTATATATATATATAATTAAATAATATGGAATTTTATAAATTATTATCATTTTGGATAGATTAAATATAACTAACCTTTTTTCCATAATGTTCTTTGAAAAATAGAAACGTTACTTATGGGTATGTACGGGCAACCGTATCCATCATTGTATCATTCTTATATTTTCAGTATCATTTTACATGATTGGTTATAAAATAATAATTTATGAAAATCTATAGTAATTATTTTATGATTTTTATATTGTATATATTAAAATAATGGCCTCTTTGATTACAGTCCACCTACCAAAGTCAATATTGACAGAGAAGTTGAATATGGTCAAAGAAACTGACAAAAAATTAATTGATTATATAATTTTATATAAAAATGTTAGAAGTTAAATTAATTTAATAATAAACATGAAAATTTTTATAAATAAAGTAAAAAATTAACATAAGTTTATTATTCAGAAATAAAAGCCACACATTGTAAGTCAGACTCAAGGTAAGAGACATCATCTCAATTTTCATTTCATTGTGGAATATTTTTATTTTATCCAACTATATTATTTTATGAGGTGTATATATATCCAATTTGACAAGTTATATATTTAATTTATAAATTCTCAATGTATTTGTTTATTTTATTCTTTCATAGGGATTATGATATAAAATTTCCAAAGCAATAATAAAATTCCCTCTAAATAAATCATCTTTTAATGTTTTCCATCAATCCCTATACCCTTTATATGTTTTGGTTTCATTAAAATGAATTTTTAGTTTTTATATGGAAATAAAATATTTAAAAATTATTTTTTTCACTATTTCAAATGTTTTCAAAATGAATGTTTTTACATGTTTTAAAGGGACCACTTCATCAAATGACAAATTTAATGTTTTATTTTTAACATAGGAAATGGAAACAAATTTTTGACACCACCATGTTCATTTTTTTATTTCGGGGTTTCATTGAAATATTCTATGTTATATTTAATGAAAACCACTCATTCCTTTTATTTTAGAGTATTTTGGTATTAAATTCTTTTCGAAATAAAATTTTATTATATATATATATAATATTATCCTAAAAAATCTCTCCTACTGATCCCCATCTACTGGGGGGCGACGATGAAATTCTTGGACACTTCCATGTGTTTGCAGCGTGTGGTGTCAAATCTCGAAAGGATTTAGTTAGATATAATAGGGAGGCTTCAGAAGTTAAAGAAGATCTGGTTCCAGATCTAGATCGGGAACCCAGGAGCACGAATATCTCGCACTCGTGGGTTTTCAAGGTTGGGGATTATGGTGAAGCCAATATCTCAGGCGATGATCTCGATTTGGTTTACTGGCCGATAGTGGTTTCGGCGGGAGGCAACGTTCTAGGTGTACGATGTAGCGGTGATGATACAGGGAGTCGATGATTTCGGATCTGGGGGCTTTCGGCTGGCTGGCGACGACTCTGAGCGGCGGTGTCACAACGACTTTGGGGCGACGGGCTGGCGGTTGATGCATGTGTGACCGTCTTGATAGCGGCTCAGTGATCCTGTGGTCATCTATGCAAGATCTGGGATCCTGGTAGTGGGATCTTTCTCATGGGTTGGGATTCTGGCGGTTCGGACTTGGAACAAGAGGTGATGGTTCCTGGGTCCCTGGATCCGGCTGGTGTTGTGAGGCAATGTGTGGCGGTGTCTGGAACGACCACGGATCTGCGGGGAGGCTGGCCTCACTGTGGATCACTGGAGATGTGGTGGCGAGCCGAGTCCACAGTGAAACCGGGCGGGGTTGCTGCTTGATGGGCTTGATGGATGGCCGACCTGGCAAGGATGGTGAAGGTAGGGACAACGAGATGGCGCTGGTTCAGCGTATGTGGGAGTAGTCGGCGAAGGGCTGTCGGCGCAGGCGCGTGGGCGTGGTGTGGCTGCTGGTGGGATCCCGACGGCCTTGGTTCCGGCGACGACGATTCAGGGACGGTGTTTTCTGTTCTCTGCTTCAGCAATCATGTGTGTGGTGCGCTCCTTCTCGGGAGCCGGTGCAAGATGGTGGTGTTGACATGAGTCGACTGGCCTTCATGTGGGTACTGTGTTTTGGAAAGGGGAGGCGACGACCTCGATTTTTGGGAGGTGACGACTGTAGCGTGCGGGGTCGTAGGGAGCAAGTAAGGCTGATGAGAATGTGGTACAGGCTTTTAGGCATTGTTTGTCGGCGTTATGGATTGGCTATTTATTTAGCTGGTGTTTAGGCGATGCAGGCTGTTTAGGTGTTGTTTCGCTGGTATCATCTGTTTTGCGGTACATGCTGTTTTGGCACTATTTAGGTGTCGTTTTGCAAGCGATTCGTGGATGGTCATTTGTGTTTGGTGGTGAATACCACATGTATGTGGTTCTATTTGTATGCATATTTATTTTCGTTAATAAATTTTGGGACCCAGCATGCTGGGATCCTGAACTTTTCTGGTATTATCCTAAAAAAGTCTTTTTTAACATGTAAATGTGATTTTTATATGAGTTTAAAATATTTTTTGAAATGAAAAATTTTTAATTAATGTTGTGGTTTATGGAGATTATATATTATGGGTTCAACTAGATATTGTTGAGTGACCCAATTTTATCCTAAATAATGGATGCACCCATATAATTGGTTAATGATATGGGTAATGATTATATTTTTTTGATATTTATATTTTATGTTCAGAATATGGTTATTCGAACTTTTAATGGTTTTGTAAGGGTTCTATGAGGTGATGTCCCATGGTAGATAAAATAATTTTTAATAATTATCTTATATTTGTATGAAGATAATTTCTTATCAGATGATAATATAAATTATCTTTTTAAATTTATGATATTTCTATTTATGGTTAAGAAGTTATGTTTTTTAAGATAAGGTTATTGATTGGTTTTTTTAACTTGGCTAATAATTTTTTATTAAATTTTAGGACCCTTATTGAGTTTTTTTTCTCATCACACATTTTTAATATTTTTTTCATAGGATTTAATAAAATTTATTGGAATGGAAGAGGTCAAGTCCAATGTATTTATGATATTTTAGGAATAGAATACATTGTCTATTTTAAATTTTTATATAGTGGTAGAAATGGATATTTTTCGGTGGTTTTCACTTTTTATTGTATTTGGTTTTATAAAATATTCATTTCTTAATTCTATAAGACTATAATATTAAAAATATCTTCAATAATAAGATAATGAATTCATGAAATCAAACACCAGATTTCGTAAATTATAAGTCATGTTATTTATAGTTGGTAACATGGTATGGTTTAGATAACATTATATGTTATTATAATGTTAATCATATGTAATTGAAATATTTTACCTTGTTTTCAAGTTGAATTGAAATATAATTTAAATAATACCCTGATTTTTTCTATAAAATATGTCTTTTCAAAATGATTTTTCATATAAGAAGCATGGTTGCCATATTAGGAAGGTTATAAGAGGAAAATATTCTTCAAAATTAGTATCCCAGTATTTTTTTAATTGTAATGGAGTAGTTCATTGTAGTGATGGATCTGTTAAAATAAGATATATATAGTGGGGGTATACATGCTAGAGAGTAACCCTATATACCATGATGGAAGATGCATATAGTAGAGAATTTCATGTGAAAAAATACCTTATAATTATGTGGATTATCTAATCTTATGTTAGATGAATGAAGTATCAATACTCTAGAGAAGATATTTCATGTCATGCGATATTCAAAACATAAAGAGTTAACTCTTTTCCCTTTATCATTTTGAAAGAGAAGTTAATCGATAGTGATATTCGTTTAATAATTCCAAATAGAAGGATAATATTGATCCATGGAATGGGAATGATTTTATTATCTATTCCTTGGGAAATATTTCATATGATTTTTTGACTATGGATGGAAAAATAATTTCTTGGAGTTGAGTAAAGATGATAAATATTTTGTGGAAACTTATAAAGAAAAAATCACTAGTTTATCGAAGTACCTGACGACCATTATTTGAGACAATGATAGAAAAAATTAATAGATTTTACATATGATTAAATTCATGTAAATGATGTGCTTTATCTTCATGTGAATTTAAAATATATGAGTAAATTATTCATTGTACTGAAAAGGTTGATATGGAGTTTTATGAATCTTATATGCATCAAATAGATGAAATTAAGAAGCATTAAGAATGATAGGGGGTGGGGAAAAATAAAAAAGGGAAATATGTAGATAACATAATAATTTTACCATCTTTTGGTATGCATTGTAAGAATAACCCTATAAAATGTATAATGATTTTTGGGAAGTGTTACCAATGTGGAATGTATGGCCATATGGCCCACGATTTCAAGGAAAAAAATATTAAATATTCATCTAATGGGTCAACCGATATACGTTTTATCGTAATATTTTTTTGGGTCAATTATTTGGTTCTTATTTTAATTTGTACCTTAATATATAAATTCAATATAAAAAATCAACAACATTCAATGAAAAATGTTGTGGATGATTTATTTTTCACTAAAATGGTTGATGGTGGTCCATAAAATAAACTAGTGACATGTATGTTACTTATATACTCAAATTACTCCCATTACCTACATGACTATGGATTTTTACATTCTTTCATTTCTAATAAATTTTAATGTAAATTAGGGATATATCCTATTGAATGTAAGATATAAATTTTCGGTGAAGGCTCCATGTGTATGTATTAAAAAAACAATGATTTATAGGAATATTCCAATTTTTATAAGTGGGATGGTCATTCTAGAAAATTTTGTAAAACTAAAAATAGTTATGTTTGATATAATTTTGAGTATGGATAGTATTTCAGTTTATATAACAAAGATAAACTGCAGTCCCATGAATGTATTGCATAATTATTTCATTCCTTTGATAACATGTAAGGATGATGAGAATTTTATGAGAGATGTAAGTAAAAGATACCTATATCACATTGATTAAAATAATGGAACTCCTCAAATTAGTAATGTTACAATCACACTAGTGATTAATTCAAGCCATTATTGAAAAGGGTCAACAAAAAACATTTTAACTTATTATGGAAAACCTTAAGTTGGAAAAAAAATTCACAAGTTCTGCATTATGAGATTTTTCTAAGAATGAATACCATTGTGTTTCGATGGATCTAAATGATATTCATACCTAGGGTGATGTGATTTTTTAAGGAAGTACCTAAATAATTCATCATTCATACTTGGTGTGTCAAAAACCACTCTATTCCATGGATGAGAAGATTAAATGAAGGAGAATTTACATAGAATTATAGTTCTCATGTTGGAGTGAAAATCTATAAGAAATCACGAAACACATATCCTTTAATGTGAATCAGATAGAAAGGTGTAGAAATAATTTGAGGATTTTGCAGGGCTTTCTTATTAGAAATGTATTGGAATATTTTTCCTCAAACAATTATCATAGGGAGAGACTAATATTTACTTTATAAATAAAGTAGGAATATTGATCCTTTTAGAAGGATGGAGGTGTTTTTGATAGGAAAAGAATAATTCCTATTATGAAGGAACATCATGAAAAATACAACCCTTTCTATTTGGAACAATAACTTATTAGTTGACCAATCTTGGTATCTCAAGAACTAGGAGGATTTCCAGTAACTTAGATCATTTATATCGAATAGAACTACTCAACTCACTACCTTTAATGTACATCAGGGCTGATGGATCCCTTCATATCATAATATCTCAGGTCCAAAGTTTAACCGTGATGGATCATGCATCATGGGAACCATTCAGAGTGGAAGTATTATTCATGACACATAGGGTGATATTATTTTGGTTTTTATTTAATACATTGGATGTGTAGAATCTCCCTTAGATGAAGATAATGTAGTGTTCATAGGTCTCTATTTTTGTAGTTAGAATAATATAGATATTCAGTAGTTGAAATGTAATCAATTATAGTTCATGCACTTTCAAGGATTTGGTTTCACCAATGGTAAATATCTTATACCATCCAAATGTTCATATATCTCATCAAATTTAACAATGCTATTCTTCAAACCTAGGGATAATTGAATAATGTATCTAATTTTCATTCCTCCATGGAAATCTATGGAATGTGGATTATGTTCTTTGTGTGTTTGGACCCCCTTCCCTCTAGAGTGGTGAATGTGATTTGAAGAGAGTCAATTGGTTTTCATTATTTTATATGCCTAGAGTTTTTCATCATCTATTAAAGCACTCCTTTTATGTTTTTTTGTTTTTTTTGGTATGGTTTATCACTTCCACTTAAAATGTGATTCTGAAATAAAAATTATAAATGCTTAATTAACTAGTTAATTAATAAATGGAATTTATTTAGATGATTTACCTGGTTATATTTTGATTGAAAGGTTGTGTTTACTATTGAAATAGTACATGATTTTAATCATATTTGTAAACACTCCTATCAAGTGTCCCATGAAGAACTTTTAGAATTAAAAAATAAATTTTAATTTATTTTAGATAATTGACTCATCCGAACATTGACTTCACTGTGGGGTGGTCTTTTTTGTTGTTAAAAAAATATGATTCAATAAGAATATGTATTTATTATAATGCCTTGAATAACATCACTGTTAAGAGAATGTAGCATTTTACTCATATCAATGATTTGTTTGATCAGCTCTAGGGAGCTCATTATTTTTCAACGGTTGAACTGAGGCTGTGGTACTAATAGTTGAATGTGAAGGAAGAAGGCATTACGAAGACTATGTTTCAGAGTAGATATCAACATAATTAGTTTCTAGTTATGTGATTTAGGTTTTCAAATTCACATGTTTTATTTATGGAAATTATAATTATAATTTTTGTGATTTCTTAGACATGTTTGTGGTTGTGTTAATTTAATAGAAGTTGTTATAGTCTTAATGTAATGAAAAACCAAAAAGATACCTAAGTATTGTTTTCAAAACATTATAATAAAAGAAACATTATGGAAAATATATCAAGTGTATATTTTGGTAACAAATTTTTTTTCCTAAAACAATTATTTATAATGATGGAATAACTTTTGACTCTACTATATAACATTTTTTGATGAATGGAAAAAACCCAAAAATTCCATAAGGATTTGAATTTACTTAGGATTATAAATTCACTAGAAATAGTTTGTTGACTACATTCCATTATTTTTAATCTCATAAAATATGTTAACTCAAGAAGGGGTTAAATTAATATGTATAAAAGAATGTGATAATTATTTTAGGAAATGAAAAGATGATTGATGAATGCTCCAGTTTTAGCCCTTCCATCAAGAAATGGTGGATTTTAAAACTTAACTATTGATTTATTGAAATAACATAGTTGTGTCATAATGAATAATGATTAGTTAATAGGTTAGGAATCATGTCATTTGAAACCTGCTGAGTTATATTACTCAACAGATGATTTGGAGTGATCTCTTTTGTTATTGGATTTAAAAAATTTAAGGCATTATTTTGATGGGGTAATGTGTGAAATATATACTAATCATAAAAGTTAGATGTATATATTCCCTTCAAAATAATTGAACAATAAAAAATGAATATTTATGGAATATAAAACATATTATGACTGAATTATTCATTACCATATTAAAAAAGTGAAAAATGCTTCTGATGATTTGATTTGGTTAAATAATGCTACATTAACAATGTTACATTTGGAACGTGGACCTTTATTTAATGATTTAATGAATGTTAGCCTATATTTTATGGATATAGGGATATCGTTTAATTTGTTTTAGGATTTAGTATAGTAATTTTAGAAAAAAAAGTATTACTAAATCTTGAAAAAATGATATATATTTATAGGAAAATGATGAATACATTAACAAGGTTATGTTTCTTGTTTTAAAATTTGTTGAAGAATGTTTTGTATGATTTGGAAAAATTATACATGTGCCTTGTGGTTCTAATTAGAGGAAATATTATTTATGTGAAACACATTTCTCTTTATTTTCCATTCATCTAGATTTCTCTAAGATAGAAAGAGACAATCAAGAGTATTACTAGTTGGATGAAATGAAAAGAGATATTTATTACTTCATCATGTAGTGTTTTACTTGTGAGTTGGTTAAGTACGAAAAAAAATTATCGAATGGGATTCTTCAATATTTTTTAGTACAGTTATGGAAAATAAAAAAATACGTCCATGAATTTTATGGTGGGATTTCCAAAGACAACAAGAATGAATAATGAGTTTTGTGTTATTTTTTATTGATTACCTAAATCTATATATTTCATTACTATTTGAAGTATAATGTATTTAGATATTAATTCATGACTCTAAATAAAGAAGATAGTTAGGTTACATGGAGTGCATCTCTCTATTGTATCTAAATGTTAACTATAGATCACATCTAATTTTTTAAACAGTCTGCATAACCTAGTAGGTACAAATTAAATTTCAATACATATTTATGTAACATCCCAAGTAATTAATTAATAATAGATATTTTTATCTATGTCTATTAATGATTAAGATAGTGTTTTAGAGGCTTAAAAGGAAAATAAATCCAATCTTAAGCATGGAATACACTAATATTCTTAAAAGATTGTTTTACTGCCTTTTGATGGCAAACCATTTTTGAATCTATATTTTGACAATTTTATAAACTATTTTTTGTCAAAATAAACTTATTATTTATTATTGGGACATCAAAATTTACCTTGTGTGAATTTTTGGTATTTTTCTGACAATGTTCATTTTTTAATGAATAGTGAAAAATACTGGATTTTACATCAAAACTGTTTTTTTAATATAATTTATTTATATGATTATATTATGTTTTGAATTGGTTTTGAAGTCAAATTAGAATATATTTTTACCATTTTATCCAATGGTGGTCATTGGAATCAATTTCACTTTGGAATTAGACTTAAACTGGTGTCAATATTTTGATACTTATTGTTTTGTAAAAACACACTATTTGCTCTGGCAGCGGGAATTAATTATTGAATTAATTAATGTGACTTATATGATTTGAATTTTGTAAAATGGTCTTCATTTTTGAATTCAGAATATCAAATATAGCTTAGGGTGAATTTTTGGTAATTTTCTGAAAAACTTCAATTTTTGACGAATAGTGAAACCACTAAGTGGTAATCAAGCAAACTGATTTTTCAGTTAAATGAATGTTTACCACTAATGTGTATTTAATTTTGAAAATCCGACATACATGGTTGTCATTAAGAAGTAAAATGTGGTTTAATGAGATTAAAATAATTTTTTGGTGAATAGTAACTTATTAAGTTTTTAATCGCGATTAGTGGTAATTAGTGTAGTTTAAGGTATAAATAATGCTTTAATAATATTAAATGACCTAGACACATGTCCCAACCTTATTGGTTGTGTCATGGCAGACCAAGACAAGCCATGGGTCAACTTGGGGACCCCATGGAGACATTTTGGTTGAGAAATGACATAAATAACTTTTTATTTAATGTAAAAGTAAAAATGACACAAACATAATATGTTTCACGAAAACAATTTTTACATGGGGTTATAAAGATCAGATATTTGATTATAAATATTCATTGGAAAGCTAAAACTATTTCCTACATCATAGTATTTTTTTATGATTTTTAGACATTAAATAAATTAAATTATTTATGAAATAATAATGATGTAGTGATGACATCATTATTTGACGATTTAAATAAAATGGAAAGACAATGTAAAATCTATGCACTAGACATGGCCAAAACCAATTGGATGAGTGGATTTAGAACCCTTATCACCATATCCACGAATTATATCAATGTGGGACCTTTTAAAACCAAAAAACATTTTCAAATAAAGTTATATTTCTTTACATTCCAAAAGTGCCCCTCCTCTCCTCCTATAAAAGGCCCCCACCTCTACCTCATTTCACACACTCCTCAAGCCTTTGGCTCGGCCAAACCCTGCCCATTTACTCTCTCCACATCCCTCTCCTCATCCTAGAGGATTACCTTTGGGCAGAATCTTTTAAAAGGAAGCCTTTAGGCTCAAATCAAAAGGAGTTACACTTTTAAAGGTAATTCATTCTCTCATGTTCATTTGTTTTATTTTTCTTCTCCAACCCCCGAAACTCTTTTTATTTACTTATTTTGTAACAAAACCAGTATCTTCAATATACAAGGATGTTGTTATAATATTTATTTGAGCTACACTCTCACAAAACTACATCAAATGGTAAAATAACATACGGTTTCCGTGGATGGTGAAATTCTGCCTCCCGAAACGATGATTGTTCAATACTCATTTAACACCTTCAAAGGTGGCCATTATGATGTAACTATTTTTATATATGATATATAATATGTTTATGTTTTCCTTAAGCTTCTGTTTGTTTCATTTTGGTCATACCTTTATGGTTTCCATTATGGGTAAACACGATATCTTCATTTTAGGAAGTGCGGACTACCGCCCCATGAAAGTGATTTGATTCGTTAATACCATATGTGGGATGTTTAAAGGATAAAGTTAATGATATTATATATTTTATTATACTGGAATTATAATATACTTATATATCATTATGATTCCATTCTAGAAAATATGAAATAGAAATGGAAGTAGCGTTCATGCGTACGTACGGCTTACCGTCTCCATGAACGGTGCATTTCATTTCTTACCTCTATATGTGATGTAATATTATAAATACATGTATATGATGAATATATATGATATATATGCTATCCAAATCATTAATATCATTCTGGATATAACGAACCTTTGACCAAATTAACAACATGTATGTGTAAGAAGTCTATTTTTGACTTAAGAACCAAATACCGACAAAATGAACATTATTAACTTAACTAATTACATGATGTTCATAAAATGGTATAAAAGGAATAATGAACTTGAAAAATATTCATAAACAAGTAGATATTAACTCAAGTTTATCATTCAGGAGATTAAAGAACGGTCGGGTCAAGTCGGATACGAGGTATGGGACTTCGTCTCAATTTCCTTTCGTTGAGGCATATTTTATTTTATACACAACATTCTTTTATATGGTGTATAAACCACTTTGACTTTTACGTATATTAAAAAGGAATCTTTTTTATACGAAGCGTTTACTAAACGACAAAAGCGAATGTTTTTGTCGTACGTATGCGGCGACAACGACTTCTCCGCCGTCATGACCGTTATTTGAGTTTCGGCTTCCTTTACAAGCCATACATTATTTTTAAAAGAAAAATAAATACCATGTTTTAATTTTCTTTTATTTTTTTATTTAAAATGGTTTTCATAATGTTTTTATATCAATGTGTTGTATTGATATCTCATGATTGAAATGTGGAAATTTTATGTTTCCTTTATGCATGTTTTATGTGATATGATTATGTTATGGTTCTTGGGAATTATTATGAAGATGGGTGGTTCCGTGATAAACCAAGGGCGGGTGAGCCCATTATAGCTCTCCAATGCATTGGGTATCGCGAAGGAGTGAAACGTTAAGGTTTCTCTGAAGAGATTTAGGGAATATACTGTGATCTTATGATTTCTATGATTTATTCATGATTTGATGAGGTATGTTAAAGTGCTTATGTTTTATGGGTAAAGTATGATCTCATCCTTATGTACATATGTACCCATGTTTCCTTTCCATATTTTTATAACCCATACTGAGCTTTTTATGCTCAAACCAAGTTTTTTTGAAATGTTTTCACAGGTCAAGGGAAAGGTACATGATATGATGATAGTGTCAAGGAAGTGTCAAGAATGAATCCATGTTTTATTTTAAATATGTTTCCTTTGATGGGAATGAAGAATACTATCTCTATGTAACCACTTGGTTTATATGTGGAATGTAATGAATGTTTTATGATCTAATTCTCTAAAACTCTAAACCCGAAAAGATCCTCAATGTGTAATCTTGTAATAACTCAAGATTAAGCAAGGTTTAAGGCTGGGGACTTATAGTTGGTATCAAAGGGAGATTTAGATAACTTTAGGAGTTAGAATTATATTAAATGATTATCCAAAAAATATTTTTTTTAAATGGTATAGAATTTAAAGATTACCATATTGCTTCATCTAAGACATGTTTGTTCAGAATGGTTTTCCGCAGAGGAAACAGGGAAGCAGTGCTAGGAAGGCATACAGAATGAAATAACCTTCCGAATCAGCATCCTGAGATGGTCGGAATTGGAACTGAACAGTTTGTTGCAGTAATGGCGCAGTTGACTCAAGCGATAAATGGCGGTGGTATCCATGCATGAGATCATCCAGATCAACCGTAGAGGAACATGTCAGTGGTGGAACATTTCATGATGCAACATCCACCATCATTCAGAGGATCATCTGACCCTGTGCTTGCTGAAGGGTTGATTAAAGCACTGGAGAAAATTTTGGATGTCATGGGGTGTTCAGACAATCAAAAGGTTAGTCTTGCTATTTACCGTTTGGAGGGTGAAGCAGATCAGTGGTGGTATATGGTTAAAAATATCAGGGACGCCGATGAGATTGATGCTCTTGACTGGGATTAATTCAAAGGTCTGTTTCTTGAGAAGTATTTTCCTAAGGATGTTCGACTTAGGATGGAAAAGCAATTCTTGGAATTGAGGCAAGAGGAAGACTCAATGGCTGCCTATGAAGAAAGGATCACTCGATTGGCAAGGTATGCTCCAAATTTTATCCGGGACCTTGATAGTAAAATCAATCGTTTTTACTCATGATTAAAGCCAAAATATCGAAGGGCATTAGCTTCTCATGAATTTAAAAGTTATGAAAAGATTTTTTGATGTTCTGAGAAGGTGGAAATGGAGTTTGCCAATGACCAAGTTTTCTATAACAACCATTAGAAGAAGAGACCGAGGTGGCAGCAGAAAGGTAAGAATTCTTCAAAAAATTCTGATGGTAAGAGAACTAAGTTTCCAGTTTGTTATAAATGTGGCAAAAGGCATGCTGGGGAATGTCTTCTGAATTCTGGGAAGTGCTACCGATGTGGTAAGATGGGACATAAGGCTCGTGATTTCACTGAATAGGATCAAGGTGAAGGTAAGAAAAAATTTGATTTATAGTTAGTGAAATGTTATAAGTGCAATGAGATGGGTCACTATGCAAACGAGTGTCCGACAAAGAGCTTGAGTGATGGGAAGCAGTTAGACTACAAGCAGAAAGGGGTGGTGAAATCCTTTGCAACTACTTCAGCAGATTTCAGGCCATCAAATGAAGTTGTATCAGGTACTTTGTTTGTTTTTTCAGATTATGCCAGTGTGTTGTTTGATTCGGGGTCTACACATTCTTTCATCTCTGAAACCTTTTCTAGTAAAATGGGAATACCATCTCAAGAAATGACTCCTGAACATTTGGTAAAAACACCTGGGGGAAATGTCAAGGCATAAAGAATTTATCAGAATCTTCCTATCCTTATCTGTGGAAAGAACCTACTTGCAAACCTTATTGTTCTACCTCTAGTAGAGTTTGATGTTATCCTGGGTATGGATTGGCTCTCTATTTACCATGCTAAGATTGACTGTAGAGCTAAAGAATATTCTTTTCAGAAAGACTTTCAGTTTGTTTACAAGAATGATCCCTTACTTTTGATAACATATCAAGAGGCCGAGAAACTTGTAAATGATGGAAATGAATGTTACCTTGCACACGTCATTGAAAATAAAGGAACTGTTCAGATTAATGATGTGGCAGTGGTATATGAGTATCCTGATGTTTTTCCTGATGAGTTGCCTGGAATAATACCAGATCGGGAAGTTGAGTTTACTGTGGACTTAGTTCCTGATGCTAAGCCAAATTTCAAAACCCCCTTATCGAATGGCACAAATTGAACTTTTAGAGTTGAAGGAGCAATTGCAAGATTTATTAGAGAAAGGTTTCATTAGACCTAGCACATCACCATGGGGTGCTCCTGTTTTATTTGTTAAAAAGAAAGATGGTTCTATGAGACTTTGCATTGATTATAGTTCCTTGAATAATATCACTGTTAAGAACAAATATCCTTTGCCTCATATCGATGATTTGTTTGATCAGCTGCAGGGAGCTCAGTTTTTTTCAAAGATTGACCCGAGATCGGGGTACCATCAGCTGAAGGTAAAGGAGGAAGATATTCCAAAGACCGCGTTCCGTACGTGATATGGCCATTATGAGATGTAGTAATGCCTTTTGGGATAACCAATGCACCTGCTGTATTCATGGACTTAATGAATATAATTTTCCATGAGTTCTTGGATATGTTTTTGGTGGTTTTCATTGATGACATTTTGGTGTTTTCTAAAAGTAAAGAGGAGCATGAAAAATACTTAAGGGTTATCCTTCAAACCTTAAATGAAAAGAAATTGTATGGGAAATTCAGCAAGTGTGAATTTTGGTGGAAAAAAATTCCTTTCCTTGCTCACATTGTTTCTAAAGATGGAATAACTGTTGATCCTGCAAAAACAAAAGTTGTGGAAGAATGGCCAAGACCCACAAATGTAACCGAGATTCGTATCTTCCTTGGTTTGGCGGGCTATTACCGAAGGTTTGTTAGAAATTTTTCACGGTTATCTAGTCCAATGACTAAGCTAACTCGGAAGGGTGTTAAGTTTATCTGGACAAATGAATGTGATGATTGTTTTCAGGAATTGAAAAGAAGATTGGTGAATGCTCCAGTTTTGGAACTACCTTCCAGGAATGGTGAGTTTGTTATATACAGTGATGCTTCATTGAAAGGACTTGGTTGCGTCCTAATGCAGAATGATCAGGTAATTGCTTATGCTTCACGACAGTTGAAAACTCATGAGGTAAATTACCCTACACATGATTTGGAATTAGCTGCTGTTGTTTTTGCTTCAAAAATTTGGAGGCATCATTTGTATGGAGTAAAGTCTGAAATATATACCGATCACAAAAGTTTTAAGTATATATTCACTCAGAAAGAGTTAAACATGAGACAAAGGAGATGGCTGAAATTAATCAAGGATTATGATTGTACAATTCATTACCATCCGGGAAAAGCAAATAAAGTGGATGATGCTTTGAGTCAAAAAAAGTAATTCTTCATTAACAATGTTGCGTTTGGAACATGATCTTTGGTTAAGGATTTGATGAACTTTGGCATAGAAGTTGTTGGTGCAGGAAGTCCTTCTGTTTTGTTTCAGGTATCAGTATGATCATCTCTATCAGATAGAATCAAGAAAGCACAGAAGCAATACAGTGAGGTGCAGAAAAAGGTAGAGCTGGTTCAGAAAGGTAATTTGCCTGAATTCAACATTGATAGTGATTGTGTTTTGAGATTTGGGAAGAGATTGTGTGTTCCTTTTGATTCACAGTTGAAGAGAGAGCTGTTATGTGAAGCTCATAGTTCTCCGTTTTCAGTTCATCCGGGCAGTACTAAGATGTATAGAGATCTGCGGGAGTATTACTGGTGGGATGGAATGAAAAGAGACATTGCTGATTTTACTGTGAAGTGTTTGACATGTCAACAGGTTAAAGTAGAGCGGCAGTTACCGAAAGGGATGCTTTAGCCTTTACCAGTGCCAGAGTGGAAATGGGAGAATATATCAATGGACTTTGTTGTTGGATTACTGAAGACATCTCGAGGTAATAATGCAATCTGGGTTATTGTTGATCGCCTGACCAAATCTGCTCATTTCCTTGCTATAAGAGATACTTTCTCTCTTGATCAACTTTCCCGTTTGTATCTTAAGGAAATAGTCAGGTTACATGGAGTTCCTCTATCCATTGTATTTGATCGTGATCCTAGGTTCACTTCAAACTTTTGGAAAGGCCTTCAGAAGTCGTTGGGTACTGAATTAAATTTTAGTAAAGCTTTTCATCGTCAATCAGATGGGCAGTCAGAATGAACAATTTAGTCATTGGAGGATATGCTACGAGCTTGTTCTATGGATTATCAGGGAATTTGGGACCAACATCTTTCTTTGGTTGAGTTTTCATATAATAACAGTTTTCATTCCAGTATACAGATGGCACCATTTCAGGCATTATATGGGAAGCGGTGTCGAACTCCAGATTTCTGGGATAAAGTGGGTGAAAGGAAGTTGATGGGACCAGAATTGGTAGAAGAGATGGCAGAAAAAGTTCATCTGATTCAGAAACACATGAGAACAGCTCAGAGCAGGCAGAAGAGTTATGCGGATAACCGGAGGAAGGATCTATCTTTCGAGGTAGGTGATCATGTTTTTCTCAAGGTTTCTCCTTGGAAAAGTGTGATGAGATTTGGTAAGAAAGGAAAGATGAGTCCAAGGTTCATTGGACCATATGAAATTCTGGAGAGAGTTAGATCAGTTGCATACCGGGTGGCTTTACCTCCAAGTTTATCTCAGGTACACAATGTTTTTCACGTTTCGATGTTGAGAAAGTATATGCCAGATCCATCTCATGTTTTGAGTCCAGAGGTAGTTCAGCTGGAAGAGAACCTATCTTATGAGGAACAACCGGTCCAGATTCTTGACCACAGGGAGAAAGTGTTACGGAATAAGGTGATTAAGCAGGTAAAGGTTTTGTGGAAAAACCACATGATTGAAGAGGCAACATGGGAATCTGAAAATTCAATGAGGGATAAGTACCCCCATTTATTCGATAAGTAAATAAATTGCGGGGACGCAATTTTCTAAAGGGGGGAAGGATGTAACATCCCAAGTAAGTAATGAATAATAGATATTTTTACCTATGTCTATTAATGATTAAGATAGTTTTTTAGAGGCTTAAAATGAAAATAAATCCAATCTTAAGCATGGAATACACTAATATTCTTAAAAGATTGTTTCACTGCCTTTTGATGGAAAACCATTTTTGAATCTATATTTTGATATTTTTATAAACTATGTTTGTCAAAATAAACTTATTCTTTATTATTGGGACATCAAATTTTTCCTTGTGTGAATTTTTGGTATTTTTCTGACAATGTTCATTTTTAATGAATAGTGAAAAATACTGCATTTTACATCAAAACTGTTTTTTTAATCTAATTTATTTATATGATTAGATTATGTTTTGAATTGGTTTTGAAGTGAAATTAGAATATATTTTTACCATTTTATTCAATGGTGGTCATTGGAATCATTTTCACTTTGGAATTAGACTTAAACTGGTGTCAATATTTTGATACTTCTTGTTTTGTAAAAACACGCTATTTGCTCTGGCAGCGGGAATTAATTATTGAATTAATTAATGTGACTTATATGATTTGAATTATGTAAAATGGACTTCATTTTTGAATTCGGAATATCAAATATATCTTAGGGTGAATTTTTGGTAATTTTCTGAAAAACATCAATTTTTGATGAATAGTGAAACCACTAAGTGGTAATCAAGCAAACTGATTTTTCAGTTAAATGAAAGTTTACCACTAATACGTATTGAATTTTGAAAATCCGACATACATGGTTGTCATTAAGAAGTAAAATGTGGTTCAATGAGATTAAAATAATTTTTTGGTGAATAGTAACCTATTATGTTTTTAATCGCGATTAATGGTAATTAGTGTAGTTTAAGGTATAAATAATGCTTTAATAATATGAAATGACCTAAGAAACATGTCAAAAACTTATTGGTTGTGTCATGGCCGACCAAGACAAGCCATGGGTAAACTTGGGGACCCCATGGAGACATTTTGGTTGGGAAATGACATAAATAACTTTTTATTTAATTTAAAAGTAAAAATGACACAAACATAATATGTTTCACGAAAACAATTTTTACATGGGGTTATAAAGATAAGATATTTTATTATAAATATTCATTGGTAATCTAAAAATATTTCCTACATCATAGTAATTTTTTATGATTTTTAGACATTAAATAAAATAAATTATTTATGACATAATAATGATGCATCGATGACATCATTATTTGACGATTTAAATAAAATGGAAAGACAATGTAAAATCTATGAACTACACAAGGCCAAAACCAATTGGATGAGTGGATTTAGAACGCTTATCACCTTATCCACGTATTATATCAATTTGGGACCTTTTAAAACCGAAAAACATTTTCAAATAAAGTAATATTTCTTTACTTCTCAAAAGTGCCCCTCCTCTCCTCTTATAAAAGGCCCCCACCTCTACCTCATTTCACAAACTCCTCAAGCCTTTGGCTCGGCCAACCCCTGCCAATTTACTCTCTCCACATCCCTCTCCTCATCCTAGAGTATTACCATTGGGCAGAATCCTTTCAGAGGAAGCCTTTAGTCTCAAATCAAAAGGAGTTACACTTTTAAAGGTAATTCATTCTCTCATGTTCATTTGTTTTATTTTGCTTATCCAACCCCCTAAACTATTTTTATTTACTTATTTTGTAACAACACCAGTATATTAAATATACAAGGATGTTGTTATAATATTTATTTGAGCTACACTCTCACACAACTACATCAAATGGTTAAAGAATATACGGTTTCTGTGGATGGCGAAATTCTGCCTCCCGAAACGATGATTGTTCAATACTCATTTAACACCTTCAAAGGTGGCCATTATGATGTCACTATTTTTATATATGATATATAATATGTTTATGTTTTCCTTAAGCTTCTGTTTTTTTCATTTTGGTCATACCTTTATGGTTTCCATTATGGGTAAACACGATATCTTCATTTTAGGAAGTGTGGACTACCACCCCCTGAAAATGATTTGATTCGTTAATACCATATGTGGGATGTGTAAAGGATAAAGTTAATGATATTATATATGTTATTATACTGTAATTATAATGTAATTATATTTAATTATGATTCCATTCTAGAAAATATGAAATAGAAATGGAAGTAGCGTTCATGCGTACGTACGGCTTACCGTCTCCATGAACGGTGCATTTCATTTCTTACCTCTAAATGTGATGTAATATTATAAATACATGTATATGATGAATATATATGATATATATGCTATCCAAATCATTAATATCATTCTGGATATAATGAACCTTTGACCAAATTAACAACATGTAAGTGTAAGAAGTCTATTTTTGACTTAAGAACCAAATACTGAAAAAATAAACATTATTAACTTAACTGATTACATGATGTTCATAACATGGTATAAAAGGAATAATGATCTTGAAAAAGATTCATAAGAAAGTAGAGATTAACTCAAGTTTATCATTTAGGAGATTAAAGAACAGTTGGGTCAAGTCGGATACGAGGTATGGGACTTCGTCTCAATCTCCTTTCGTTGAGGCATATTTTATTTTATACACAACTTTATTTTATACGGTGTATAAAACACTTTGACTTTTACGTTTATTAAAAAGGAATATTTTTTATAAGAAGCATTTACTAAACTAAAAAAGGGAATGTTTTTGTCGTATGTATGCGGCGACAATGACTTCTCCACCGTCATGACCATTATTTGAGTTTCGGCTTCCTCTAGAAGTCATACATTCTTTTTAAAAGAAAAATAAATACCATGTTTTACTTTTCTTTTATTTTGGTATTGAAAATGGTTTTCATAATGTTTTTATATCAATGTGTTGTATTGATATCTCGTGATTGAAATGTGGAAATTTTATGTTTCCTTTATGCATGTTTTTTGTGATATGATTATGTTATGGTTCTTTGGCGTTATTATGAAGATGGGTGGTTCCGTGATAAACTAAGGGCGGGTGATCCCGTTATAGCTCTCCAATTCATTGGGTAACGCGAAGGAGTGAAACGTTAAGGTTTCTCTGAAGAGATTTAGGGAATATACTGTGATGGGTATTCCAAATGTAACCAAGAGGGTTACTCCCTACGTAAGAATGTTATGGATGCCTCAAGTTACCTTTATGTCTTATGATTTCTATGACTTATTCATGATTTGTTGAGGTATGTTAATGTGCTTATGTTTTATGGGTAAAGTATGATCTCATCCTTATGTACATATGTACCCATGTTTCCTTTCCATATTTTTATAACCCAAACAGGGCTTTTTATGCTCAACCCAAGTTTTTTTGAAATGTTTTCATAGGTCAAGGGAAAGGTACATGATATGATGATAGTGTCAAGGAAGTGTCAAGAATGAATCCATGTTTTATTTTAAATATGTTTCCTTTGATGGGAATGAAGAATACTATATTTATGTAACCACTTGGTTTATATGTGGAATGTAATGCAAGTTTTATGATCTAATTCTCTAAAACTCTAAAACCGAAAAGATCCTCAATGTGTAATCTTGTAATAACTCAAGATTAAGCAATGTTTAAGGATGGGGCCTTATAATTTCAATCACCAATCGGATGGATAGTCTGAGTGAAAAATTATGACCATGGAAAATATGCCTCTATTTAATTCAAAGGATTACCAGGGAAGTTCGGATCAATATCTTTTTTTGGTTTTGGTTTCTTATTATAATAATTTTCATTATATTATTCTAATGGAACCATTTGAGGTATTATATGGAAATAACTCTTGGAAACATTCTTTTTGAGATAATTTAGGATAAGAGAAGTTGTTGAGGCTATTTTTGGTATAGAAAACAGTAGATAATATATATTTGATTTAGCAATATATAAGCACATCGCAAAGAATACATAAAAGTTATCTGGATAAACATATGAAAGATCATTATTTAGATGTATGTGATCATATATTATTAAATTTTACCATAGAGACGTGTGATTCATTTTTGTAATAAGGGTAAGATGAGTCCACCTTTCAATCGAGTGGCCTTACCTTCATTTTTATCCCTGGTACACAACATGTTTTATGTCTCAATTTTAAGGAAATATATAATATATTAATCACATGTTTTGAGCCCTAAAGTTGTACGTTTGGAAGAGAATATTTATTTTGGGGAAAAAATAATGTTTTTCATCATAGTGAGAATGTTTTTTAGAATAATGAAATTAACCATGTTATGGTTTTATGGAAAAACCATATTGTTGAAGATGCAATGTGAGAATCTGAAAATGATACGAGTGATGATATCTTGACTTGTTTAGTATGCGATTATAATCATTAAGAAAAAAATTTCAATACAAATTATTATTGTAAAATCATATTGTAATATGGAATAAATCACTATCATATATATTAACATTTTTATATTGATTTTAAAAATATAATGTTTTTTTTAAATCTAAAAGGAAATAGTTTTAATAAAGAACCATTATTAAAATTTATTATTTAAAGGATGACGTTAAAAATAAATGGAATTTAATTTTAAATTATTAATATCATTTTTGAAATCACAATATCTTAATTTATCTATGGTTAAATGTCTCAATTTTTGGGAAAATATCGAATTTCTAGTAAATAGTGAAAAGTGCACTTTTTCTAAAGAAAGTATTTTCTTATTAGTAAATGATGTGATTTAAAATTTAAATTTTTTTTATATAATATATGTACTATTTAATTTAATTTTATATAGTTAATTACTTTTTAATCGACTTTGTAATGGGTTTTTAGTATAATATTCCTTTTGTGTTTAAAAAAGGGGGTTTCTAAATACTATTTTAAAATGCATAATAGTTATCCATTTTAAAAATAAATTAACACATGTGAGGAATGGTTTTAATTAAATTTATATATTATATGTCTGTAAATATTAAATATTTTTAATAAAATTATTAATATTTACAATAGATTTATTATAAAATCATATCTTTCTAAAAAATACACTTATAAAAACCTACTTTCTCACCATACTTATGTGATTAATATTAAATTGAAAATTTTCACTTATGTTAATTGAATTGAGAAAAGGATTCCATGTTTTGAATCATCATAATTTATAATTTTAATAATTTCAAATTAGTTTTTGATCAAAATTAATAGTGAAAACAGTAAAAATTAATTATTGTGGTTATGCTTAAATTTGTTTTACCATTAGTGAACTAAAAATATTTGGACTAAAATGACCTAAAACACAATAAAAACTCAATTTATAGACATATTTTGACCATTAATCCTTAGGTAAGATAATTTCCCATTTATGACCCTTGTTACATTTTAATATCATGTTATAAATCAATTCTTTTAAAAAATACTACCTATGTCCTCTCTCCCAGTTATAAAATGCAACTCACTATCATACCCTAATCACACTTTAATAACTATTTGGTTTAGATATGTTCTACCCAAATCACTTTTACAATTCCATCCTATCATCCTAAATGCATTATTTGTGGTATAAATCCAAAAATTAAAGGCATTTTTTGGAAATATAAGGAGGATAACTGAAGAAGAGGTAACATTTTTCAATGGGCCTTTTTAATTTATTTCTTTCTACATCTCCTTCATTTATTATTAAACCATAATAATATAATAACCTTATTATAATACATATAATAAAATATTTCTATAATAAGGTAATTCTATACAACTATCTTCACTTATATCAAATGTGCTATGAAATCATAGTTTGTATGGAGAACTACCGCGTCACAAACCAATATCATTAATTCATTTTATTACCACCTCTCAATGTTTGGTATGATGATGTAAATAAATTATATATTGTATATTAATGGTATAATTATACATATGAAGTCATTAAATAAAAAATATATATATATTGCTTTTTACATTCCTTTACATATGGTTATTATTATATCGCTCATATGTACGATAGACAACCATATTGAGAAGATATGTCATTCGGTTTTCACTAACACATTACATGGACTATTATAAGGGTTAATATAATGAATATATATGATATAAAAGAAAATTGTTTGATATAAAAGGAATATTTATCTTACTTTATGTGTAATATTTTAGATTATTTTTTACCTTTTAACTCATTGAAAAAGTGATAACGTCATTTGAGTATGTGTGGACTATCAGCTTTATAAGGCGATGTGACTCCCATTTCATTACCACATAATAATAATGATATATAAAATATAGAGAACAAAATAAAATTGTATTTCTTATATATTTATCATTTTTTAATGATAAAATGTTACTTAATGTTTTTCCATAATGATCATTGAAAAATAAAAAAGTTACTCATGCATATGTGTGACCCACCCTCTCCCTGATCATAATGTTAGTTCATTGTTCATGACCATATTTAATGATTTGTTATAAAATTAAAATATATGTATTAATATGATAATTATTTAATTATTATTATTGTAGATATATTTAAATAATGACCTGTTTGACCGTAGTCAACTTACAAATTTCATTTTGGACACATGTGATGAATATAGTAAAAAACATATAACATAAACATAATTGATAAAGACACCATCTATATTGATATAATAAGTTAAATAAAATTAATAATAAACATTAAAAAGGTCACCAATAAAGAAAATAATTATCATAAGTTTATTATTTAGGAATACAAGGACACACATGACAATTAAGACTCATGTTTAGGGACTCCATTTCAATTTCCTTTCATTGAGAAATATTTTGATGTTATTCACCTATATTATTTTGTATGTTTTATAATAAAACCATTTAACATATTATATAATGAAATTATTTATTCCCACAGTATATAATTTTTTTAAATTTATTATTTTATTGGAATAAGGAATCTAAATTTCCAATGTAATAAGGGCCATTTCTTCAAAATTAGTCTACTTTTATTGTTTTCATTAAAAATCTCTTTCCCTTTCATGATCATGTTTCATCAGAATTATTTTAAAATTATATTATATGAAAATAAAAGAATTATAGATTTCATTTTACTATTTTTTCAATGTTTTTTAAAGTAATATTTCTTATATGTTTTAAATGGAAGGTTTTGACCAATAACTAATTGAATGTTTTATTATTGACATACACAAACAAATTTAATTTTTCCTCCACCATGATCATTTTTTTCTATATTGATTCCATTTAAATATTTAATCTTTTCTTTAATAAAATATTATATTTCCCATTTCTAGGTATTTTGTTGTGGTTTTTTTATTCAAAATAAAATTTTATTTCATATTTAAAATGTTATTTTGAAAGAAAATTGTATTTTAATATCTTGAAATTATTTTCATACATGTTTAAATTTTTTTTAAAAAATGATAAATTATTTCATCTATGATGTGGTTCTAGAAGAATATATATAGTGTTTGTGCCCATATAACATTGGCTGGTATCATTATTTGTTAAATGATTGGTGCACCCAGATAGTGATCTAATGCATTGGCTGGCAATTATATTCTATGGAGTATTATATTAGAAGTATTTCATTTGGACAATATAATTTATAAGGCTTTAATAATGGTTTTAATGTATTATATTAGATGATTTTTAAAGGTGCCTACATGGATTCTTTATTCATTCTATTGAGTTCTCATGAAAATAATTTATTTTCAAAATATAAAATAAAAGATCATTTATTGTAATTATTATTACCTTTTATATGGAAAATGTTTTTTATGAAATTTTTTTTGATGGATTCTCATATTTGACATTGGACTAATGGTTATATTCTTTTTATTTCCATGACAAATATTTTGGTGATAATACCATGTTTTTAAAATGTTATTCATATGAATTTTGGATAGTTAAGGGGAAGGAAGAGGTCAAGTTTCTTGTCATGGAGATTTTTCAAGAAATGAAATAATATTTTTTTTAAATGTTATATATATAGATAAAAATGTATACTATATGGAAGTGTCCATATTTTATTATATTGGGTTGTTAAGTATGATTCATGGACTAGTTTTAAAAATATATAAACATAAAAAGACTATAAAATGTATGATAAATAATTCTTGACATCAAACAAAAATTATGTAGTTTATAGGTTCATTTACATTTAAAATATTTATCATAGTCTCCTTGTGATTTCCCTTTGTGGTGAATCATATATAAATATTTGTGCTCTAAATTTTAATTCCCACACATTTTATTTTTATGGGTGTGTTATTGAATAAAATAGGTTTAATATATTCCTAAAATTATGGTTACAAGATCCTAAATAATAAAAGGAAAATTTTTAATCATTGATTCATCCCTCCCCTCTCAAGTTATCTTTTTTTAACAAGTTTTGTTAGTACGAGTTTGAAATTTTTCAATATCCCGTTAAACATTTATTGTAGATATAGAATTTGGTAAAAGCTATGAGAATCCATCTATTTAATTAATGAAATTACCAGATACAGAAGAACAATGTGATATCTCCTCCATGATATCACATTATTAATGTTACTTTTTCCAAAATTAAATGGATGTGATTTATTGATTCAATATGATTACTTTTGACTGAATCTATCAGGAATATGCTAGATGTTGCTGCTTAAGAAGAAATCTCTGTTACAAGATTGTTGTCAGATAAATTATATATAAAAATAATGAGTTTATGTATGGAAAAAAATATTTAGGAAAAATATAAATATATATAAAAGATATAGTAAATCCAAGGAAAAAAAACATAATGGTCTATATATATTTTTCAGGATTTAAAAAAGATACCTAATAAAAATTATTATAGTTTTTTCAATCAAAAAATAAAGGTTGTTTGATACATATGATTACATAGGCTGGAAATGATGTAAATTTAAATCCTCATTAAGATTCTCAAAATTCTTCCTCTAATATACATTCTGAATGTCTCAATCCTTGACGATAGATATTATCCCTGTTTTCACTTGATGAAACTCGTTGTATCATTTTGTCTTTTGAAATGTGAATTATAAGATAAGTAACACTAAATAACACCATTAATTAATTTTATTTCATGTAATTGGACTATATCAATATTTTAAAATGTGGTGGTAAGGACGAGGATGTGTATTAGGGGTTGATTTGACTTTTGGATAAAAAAATTTTGATAAGAAAATTTTGATTCGAAGGTAAGATCCCATTAGATTTAATTTGTTGTGGTAAAGTGGAGAAAATTCTTGCAAGATACATAAAATAAGATGATTAAAGTTTCTGTGAAGTTGAAGACAGATAAAAATGTAGAATAAGATTCCCTCCCATAACAGAGACTAAATATAGAAGAATATCTTGAAGAATGATTCAAATAAAGTGCTTTGTTAATATATAAGAATATGATCAAGAAAATTATATAGGGGATACTAAATAAAAATTCATATAAGAATAGTAAGATAATTTAATAGAAAACTTTGAAGATGAAATGTAAGAACAAGATAATGAAAATTATGTTGATGATGTGGTCAACCTAATGGTGGCAGTAGAGGGATCTCTTGATGAGGTTGACATTCAATTAATGAAAAATAAAAAAACTAACCATTTTCTAAAAGAATATTATGAGTATTTAGATCAAATCAAGGATGAACTTGACCACTAATAGGTAAATTTTGATGGTCAATTAACCATTAATAAGATATTGGGATAAATTGTGTATTTTAAAATTAAAATGAATAATGAATCAAAGGATATTGACAATCGTAATGAAATCATAGTAGAGAAAGATATGAAATTTGATGATCATGAATAAGAGGTTATTAATATGAGTAAAAATATTTAGGAGAATTTTAACTCATGTTACTTGATCAATGAACTTCCATTTAGAATGTTCTATAAGGAAAAAATCATTAGGAGATTAAAACATGGCATATATGGTTTTAGGAATTTTCAAAGTAATGAAAGGAACATGTACATTAAAATGTGGCATTTAATAAATTATTTATATATTAGAAAATGATGGGTTGGTATGAAAAGAAACATTATCACTCTAAATAATATTTTCTCACTACTATAAGAAGAAGATTAATTTGAATAAATGGATAATAAATAAGAGAATATTGACATCCCATTGTATTCACAATTAGAAAAAATATTATTATGGATAGATAATAAGAAGAAAGAGAATGATAATGTTTCTAAAATTTATCCCATGTCTTTATGGAATATATATACTAATATTATTTATAGATTTTTTTATTCACATATGACTGAATATGAAAATACTTTGAATAATATAAAGGGACAAGTTGATGGGGTAGTATAATTTTGAAATTTTGGATGTATAATGATTAAATAAATTAAAAATCTTAATCTTTTAGGTGCTAAAATATAAAATATAGATGTTATCTATTTGGATTGATTTCAATATAATCATTTATGTGTGAGTCAACTATATGACTTTGGGCTCATGATTACGTTCAATGATAAAGGATGATGGACCATGAATAATGTATGTGATTACATCACGTGATGATGGTGAACAAATATTATTAATTTTATATACCAAACTATAGAATAAATTGTATTCCTATAATTTATAAAGATAACAAATTGTTTGATTAGAGCTTATATGAAATTTACCAATATAACACAAAGAATATTTCCAAAATGATTTATGCATTATACATTCTAATCCTGATGTGATTTTTTGAAATGACATGTGATGATTTCATGTGAGGAAAAATATTTTGAGACACATATCATTTAAATAATGAAATGGAATAAAATATATATCATCTCATCTATGCTGGATTTTGTATTTTGATGAGAATAACTAGCACATATGGAGAAATATATTTAATTATTTTCATTAATGACTATATTTTAATGTCTTGTTCGATGTTTATATAAAGAGGGACAAAACTTATGTGATTCATGAAGTGGTATTTTATAAGATATAAAAAGGAGACAATTCACCCAATTAAACATATTCAATCCAACAATGACACATAATAAACATATATTTAAGGTTAAAACTACTATGAAAATAATAGAAACAAACACATAGATTCATATATAGGAACTCCAAAAAATAGGGTTTTTGAGAGATGGAATAAATTAGTAAACAACATAGAAATGACTATGATCGTAGAATATGTATTATCTCATAAATACTAGATTTTTTTTCAAGTGGTGGTGTACACATAGAATTAGGCATTTAAAAGGATAACATTGAAGAGAAAACCCTTTGAAAATTGGAATGGATGGAAACCCTCATATTAGAATTTTCTAATCTTTAGGAGAAGGTTATACTTATTATTCCATGTCGGAATCAAGAAAAATAATGTGACTCATTTGATAAAGGGATATTTGAGAGATAGTATACAAATAGTAACTACCAGAAATTATTTAACAATAGGATATGAGAAATTATAGAAAACAATGATGTTTGGGTCATTGAGAAGTGTAAGGCGAATAATTCAAGAAACTAAAATAACAAGGTTTTATTTAAATATGATGATAAATAGAATGAATTTAGTGTTATTCTAGAAGATGTGTCATGTTGTACAAAATATATATAATCAGATATATAATCCTAATAGGACACAAAATGTTAGGGAGAGAAAAAATATTGTTATAAGAGAAACAAAATACATTAGGTTGATCCATATAATATAATTAGTGATATATATCCAATAACATATAAAATAAGGGTGATAAATTTTTAGTATACATATTTATTATCAATAGTTGATACAAACTCATTTGAATATGAATGAAAAATTATGTTTTCGCTTAAGGATTTTTTTGAATAAGATTGATAAGAATCAATTTTTGGATGTTTTGGTTTGGATAATATATCATAATATGATTATAATAAGATGGATCTTCATTATGGTATTCAATGATAATAGAAATTTGGTTTGGAAGAAGGGGTTATTCATATGTTCATTTTACGGGAAGACTAAATGCGTTGATGTGGCTAACTGAATTTCTATATGTTGTGGAGTAATATTCATTGGATGAAAATATGTTGATAGAACAATATGAATAAAGAAAAAACATCACGTAGTATTGATGAAGTAGAATATATATTAGGGACCAAGTAATGTACTTATATTACATAGATTTAGAAAAAGTTATAATATATTATAGAGATTAAAGGTCACCTATGGGGGTATGTTATGAAAAAAAAATATTTCAACATAGCTTAAAAATATAATTTTTCATCCCTTTCATAGTATAAATATTGATATATGGAATCACATTTTAGATGAAATGGTTATTAGAATAGATTATATTTTTAACAATGATAAAGTATAAGATATAGTTACTAAAACAATGGTCTCACCTGTGTTTGGAAAGCATAAGTAGAACCTTGGTGTCTAACAACCTCCCTCATCCTAAGGGGGTTCAAAAACTATAAATCTATTCAATATTTTTATTTTTTTTCTATTTTTGATGTGTTATATGTATATGGAATATATATGATACTTGTGTGCACTTTTCTGAAAATATATCATATGAAACATTATTTTTGGTTTATTGACAAATAGGGATAAATAAGGGGGAAATTTTGTGAAATGGTGTCTATGGGGGACATCAGGACTATTTTTCAAACAAATATTTTTTCTTGAATAATTTTTATCATTGAAGGGTAGTTCTTAATATAGAGACAAGTTCAGTTTTTAACATATGTTAAGGAAAATGGAATGATATAATCTATTAATTTTTTTTCTTTACATAGATCATTGGTTATATAGACATATAGGGATAGATGAGTTGTTTCACTACTATTTGGAAGAATTGGTGAATGTGTGTAAAATTGAAATTGAATTTGGATTTCTGACAAAACAAAAGCAATAGAATATTGGAATCATAGAGATTTTAGTTTAATGATTTAAGTTTTGTTTATTGTAAATTAATTTAAATAGTGATAAAGGAGTTTTTTGTTAGAAAAGAATTTTTATTAAAACACGTTATAGCTAGAACGAGGTGAAGACGTTTTGGTTGAAAAAATAAAAATAATAGGATCATGTTGGAATTTTTAGTAGGAAAAATGTATAAATAATTAATATAGAGAGTGGAATTCATGATTATATAGAAGTAATTTTATTAGGGTTATTTAGTGGAAAACATTTTAGTGGGTCTATAAGACATCAAATTATCAAATTTTATTTTAGAGGACTTTGAACAATCCATATGGTGTACGGATATGATCATGGTCCCATGATAGTGACTTTTTTGAATCCCACAATATCATGACTGGTTTACGTGATATAGTCTTGTCTATTGAACATGTTGTGATGACACATCAAAGTGATCATGTTTTTAATATTGATTTATAGTGTAGGGTATACCTTATGTCATCTCATAAAAAATGTTAATAGGATAATAGTATAAATTTTTAATAAATATTACTAAAAAGGACGGTGGTTTTGAAATCCGTTTTAAAATACATAATTTAAATAGTTTAATATTTGAAAAAAATTGGATTTTTAAAATTATTATATAAATATGTTGTTTTAAACTAACAACACACATTTCATGTTCATTTTTTCTACAAATTCAGTCATGTATGGAGTAATTTTTTGGCTGAAATTAATTTTAATCCAAATTACTTTCTAAACTTTTATTTCAATCCTTGAAGAACCAAAACATGATAGAACAGTCATATTTATAAGTTATATAACATATAAATGGATTAATATAATCCAAATAATATTTATATCTCAAAAAAGTTGATTATAAATGGAATCTTGTGTTGTATAATAGGTGAAACAAAAATGTATCACTGAAAACCTCACACTGACTAGTTAGAAATTAAGAGCATAACATTGAAATGCATTAAAACATGTATTAACAACAGAATCATATATGATACATGGAATTAAATGTCATAACATAGAAATTACCCCAACCCAATAGCTAACATATGAATATGACCTCCCTTGACATGTGTGTACCTCCCTCAAAAAGAACACACATTGTTTAGCCCGACCATGAGAGGAGGAGAAATATTTGGTGGATATCCTTCTCCATCCTTGATCCACATATGAAGATAGGGACCGCATAACATCTATTATTAAGAGATTAATCCTATAAAATCTATTTTTTCAGAACATAACACCTTGTTTGAACATCCAAATGGATATCCCAATGTGCCAATTTATAGGTAATATTGAAGGTAGTTTTTAGTGCCCAACATTCAAAAAACTACATGGACTATGATTTTATATTTTCAGATTGTCTTATTTAATTTTTTTAAAAACTAAAAACTTTTGACCAAACTCCTTAATATTTGAATCGATTATTTGGTAACATTTGGACAATCAAATCTTGATATATAGATGAAATACAAATCCCACTTTTTTTAGTTCGATCATATTCAATTCCCCTGACAGATCAGTTTAGACATGCCAAATAGAGGATGAATAGAGATTGGGTGTCTTTATATGAATTGTATAACATTGAAATTTGGACCAAACAACAAAATATCATCCTATATGGACATACTGTTTAGTATAAGTATGTTGTTGAATCCATAGGTGTTCTCGGATCTTGCGCAGTTTGACCCATTTTTTGTGAACTTCGTCATGGGACGTCCAAATCACCTCTACATTCAATGTAAATACAAAAACAAGTAACATATTTTTTTAAAGAGTGACAAACAAAAAACAATTAAACGAATCATAGAGTGGTTTATAGTGTTATTTTTATAATTTTCAATAAAAAACTAGTTTAGCATAGTTCTGTAATTGTGAAAATGAAACAATGAATCATGCTGAGATCACACCCCAACATCTAAAAATTTTCACCCCTAGGAAAACTTTCATTTCCAAAAATTATAAGTGAACATACTCCCAGCTTCATAAATATGTAATAATCAATGAAAATTAAAAATTATATAGAATATTGATCAATGAAAAAATCACACAAAGGATTTTTTCTCAGGGGTCATATAAAAATATTTCTCATTAAATGTATCAGGAAAATTTTCAACCAGATAAATTATACCAATTTGAGAAATTAATTTAAAATATTACAATGTCACTAATTCTACACATTTTTCTATAAAAACCATTCTATGTAATTCCTTCCACTTTAGATTAAGTAAATAGAGGTTAATTAAATTTTTTTATTAAATTATTCAATCCATCAAACCTACTAGATATCTTTTACAATCCAATTTCAAGACCCACTCTTATGTATTATGGAAAGTCAAACCTTAACCTCCTGACGTAAATAACTCCATAGGTTGTACATTTAATCACTACCTTCATTTGATATTTTTATTTAAGAGTTTCACTTGGAACAAAGTACAAACTCATCTCTCAACTTTTGTTTCATCTCCGTATGACCGTTATTGTAATAGATATAACAAGATAAACATTCTAGGATGTTTGGTTTTTTACCTGACCAAGACACAACTTTATTTTTATTTTTAGGCTGTATAATATTCCAATAATATGTACACACACATAGGTCAATACGAAAAAATAATAAAAAAAGTTCATATTATGAATTAACATATGGAAAATAATTTGGAATATTGGTAATTATTAAAATTAATTATTTA
Organism: Viscum album; assembly: GCA_963277665.1. Classification (NCBI taxonomy): domain Eukaryota; kingdom Viridiplantae; phylum Streptophyta; class Magnoliopsida; order Santalales; family Viscaceae; genus Viscum; species Viscum album. The sequence goes on from OY728131.1 coordinate 1,511,765,963, forward strand.
CATTCTATTGAGAAAGAAAAAATTACACTTCATAGTTGGGAGAAAAATGTTCTGAGATATTTAGTGACACAATTTTCTTATAAACAACACATATAAATGGTACCATTCATTTAAAATGTTTCAAAGTGATATAAATACTTATGTCATCTACAAACATCCAATTTTCAAGATAAAGTAACACCAAAATGATAAATCAATGCTGAAATACACATTTTATATGTGATTTTATTTGAAAGTTAAAACAACATGAAATACAGAAGTTCCTCATGCATATTCCATAATTTCCATGATTAAATGAGAATCATTTCCCATGATAAAGTTGTTAAAAAAAATATATTCCAAGAAAATGTTTAGGGAAAATAATGGGGTATGTATAAATAGAATTTATTATACAAAAAATATGAAAATAAAGAATGATGATGAAAATTCCTAACTAACCCTTGAATGAGCCCCCCCCCCACACCTAGCTCATTAAATATCGCCATTGGAATAAATGAGATTGTTGTAAATAAGGATAAATCATAGTGAGTGTTATTGGAAGGATTATTCTTTAATATGGAGTTCCTGCATTTGGGACTCTAGAATGGATTTGTAAAATTACTTAAGGCACAAACCATTAATAGTAACGATTTTCATAGTTTCTTAATTTGTAACCTAAACCAAACCAAATAGATAAACATTATTACATGTTTCTGGACCAAACTAGTTGGAACAACGCTTACTTGGATGCAAATTCAACCTTGAATTATATTAGAGGTCCTTCCTCCCATTGTGGAACCAATGATAAAGGATGATGCTGTTATGAGAAACCATAGTTCTCTTCTTATAGATCCTAGATTTCTTATAATATTCACAACACATTTACTCTCTATATATAGTCTATAGATTCATATAAGGTCCTACACCCAAAATATTATAATTTTAATATTTAATGGCTCAATAGGATTGTTACTATATCTCAATTGGTAGGTGACAACTCTTTCCAAAAACTAGCTGATATGGTGACATGCCAATTGGAGTTTTGAAGGCAGTATGATAATCATATAATGAATCATCTCTTATAAGAGTACAATATTTTTTGTTTGGTTGAAACCTTTTCTCAATAATTTGGTTTTCCTCTATATTTGACACCGCATATTGACCATTTTTTGGTTTATAATTAGTTTACACTCGATGCCCAATCCCGTTCTGAAAAAAGTGGTAGTATTTTGTGATTATATAAGTGAGAACCCCATTCAATGATAATGAAACTATGTTATCCAATCCTATATAATATTTGGGTTCATAAAAATTTCACAATTTTCATAGAATCATCTATCCCTATGGCTCGCGCCTCTACCCTTTTTGACATGTAATCAACTTCAAAAAGAATGTATAAGTTCCTAAATAATTGGGATTTAGAACCTTAAATTCAATTACCTAAACAAAAAAAATTTCAAGGAAGAGAAAATGTTTAGTATAATTTAATTTATATTAGATTCATTCCCCAGTCATTGATAGTGAGGAAAATATTCACTGAAATAAAGGGAATCTCAAAATAATGTTAGACAAAAGAGACTATAATCGAGAACCTTGTGGGTAGTATTTTGGGGTCCAAAGTGGACTTTACAATAAAGAGTGTGTAAGATCATAAGGATAGACTAATTCTCACTATAAGGAAAACAATGAATAAGGAATTTATCACTACATGTGTTTTAATGGAATGGTCCATCCCAAATGTACCAACGGGACTCATGTTTTAGGTGGTCTGCTTGGTACTTTTTGAAATCAGTGGGCCTGCAAGATGCTACAAAATAATTTTAAATTTCCACATACCATGGGATAACATCATTCACAAGATACAATTTCTCACCAGGAAACATGAAATTTATGGGAATACTTGGGGATGAGTCAATGTACGAGAATGGGAGGATTCTATTGATATGGTTAGGCACCACATTATTTTCTTTTTTTGTCTCTAATTAATAGATTAAATTATTGAAGCAACATCATACAATGAATGATATATTGATTGGATTCTAGGTTCTTATGGAGATACCAGAGGTAATCATGGTCTGAGAACACAATGACATTAGGACCTAAAAGGATAGATGTAAATTTTTCCATATAAAACATAATGGAATGTAATTGTTTTTCAGTTGTGGTGTAGTTTTCTTGGATATTTTATAGTGTGTGTGAGGCATAAATGATGACATGTAGAGATCTATTTACTCTTTGTGATATGACATCCCCAATAGGATAGTTATAGGCATCATACATGATCTCAAATGGAAAATCTCAGCACGGTGGTTGGATTAATAGGGGTGATGTGAGACACTTTTTTAATTTGTTCAAATCTTCTTCAATGTTTTTAACAAACATAATCACTTTTTATTTTTCTAGTAATAAATATAGTGGGTGTTAAATCTTAAAAAACATATGAATTAAACGATGTTAAAATCGAGTTTGATGTATGAAAGACTTCACATAACATAAATTTTTAAGAAATGTCTGGAAATAAACGATATTTACCTTTGATTTATTTTCTTGGATACCATACCTATAAATTACATCCTCAAGTACTATGTATTATAGTAGTAGGAAATAGAATTTATCATAATATAGTATGATATTCTTTTCAATACTGAAATGTTTGACAAAACCAAGACTACTCAAACATTTATCCAAATAGGATCCATAAACAATGAAACCATCCATGAATTCATCGATGAAATTATTTAAGTAATCTGAAAAAATACTAACTATACAACTCTCGAAATTTCATAGAGCATTTCACTGACCAAATGACATCCTCTTATATGAAAATTTTCCAAAAGGAAAAGTGAAGTTTTATTCGGATAATCCTTAGGTCAAATATAGATCAAAAAAATCCACAATACCAATCAATGAAACATTAGTTGGAATTTCATTCTAACATATCTATAATTTGGTTAAATAATGTCATTGAGAAATGGTACTTCATAGTGTTTTGGATTAGTCGATGATAGTATATGAAGACACATCAACTATTTCTCACAAAGTTTGGAACCAATTCGTCATTTTCATTTTTAATTATAGTATAATATTTTTTAGGGATATTTACATTAGTATGTCCCATTGGCTATTAGAAATGTTTTAAATGAATCCAAAATACAATAATTTTGTAACCTCTTTTTCGAAAACATATAGTGGGATTGGGCTCAGTTGATGTTGTTCCTACCTCATTAGTTCTCCTCATAATTTTTCAATATATGATGTGTGTAAATTGAGGGGATAATACTAGGAATGTTAGAAAGTGTCCATCCCAAATATGGATTGTCCACCATAAAAAGTTCAAGTAGTTTTAATTAATGCTTAGGAGGGAGTGATCTAGAAATGAATATTGGAAGATTGTTTCCATTAACAAGATATGAATATTTTAAATATTCAGGTAGTTTTTTTAGTTCTAATTCATGTAGAATTTATATTTATAGGAGTGAATGTGAAAGTGAGAGGTCAATGATCTCATATAATAGCTCAATGGTAACATCCTCATATGACGAATTAGATTTTATAAGCATAGCAATATTATTTATGGCCATCAAATCCTCAGTGATAAAAAATTTATCAATTAAAAAAATAATCAAGACAATTTTATAAACCGATACAACATTCTTTCATGATTCATTCCATAGCATGTCTATCAATGATGACAACTTGGAAAGTGGTCTTGGGGACTGAAAATAATTTTTCAGGGGATGATTTTACATCTATAGAGTTAATCAAGGGAGACAAATGTTATTCTGAGGGGTGCTTCATGGAATCAAGGATGTTGAAGTAAAAAATTAATACAACTAAACTCTTTTGGTAATATAGAATTGTGGACATTCATTATTTTTTTGTAGTTTTTATTAAAGGTATCCTCAATATAATTAGTTCATGTTCATTCATCATATCATCTTCGATTTTATGAACATAAAAATCAGTTAGAAAATTAATAATTTACACCCTCACATGAATATAGTTTAACATACCAGTGGGGTGTGCAGTACTCTAGTTTTCTAGTTGAAAAAAAATTATGTGGTATTTAGTTCTATGAACATCAATGAATAGTAAGTGGTTTGAGGAATTAGATTTATTGACTCACTCAAATCTTGCATTGCATTAAAAATAAATACACCCTTATGGTGCAATAAATAAAAAAATGTCAACATTTATTCATTTGGTAGGAAGTTATGGCTCTATAAATACTAATATGTTCCTCCCCATTCTCACTTTTTCATAACCTTGAATTAACCTTTGGTGTGTTTGCATCCCCTTTGGAAACATTGAATATCATTTAATTTTATTCTAAACATTGATCAAGGAGATGTTTACCTACTATTTTTTAAATATTTCCAAGATTTCATTATCATGTTTAGTTTCTTTTTGTTTCCTTGGTTGGGTGGAATTTTGGGGAAATGGAAGAAGAAAGGATGGGTACATGACTCATCAATGGAATTTTTATTTCCATTAGGGTAATTTTTCTTTTGGCAAGGTTCTTCTGTTCTTGGTTCATTCCTAATAGTTGGGATGGTGGTTTCCTCAAGAGGTGATGAAACTAATAGTGGGGCATTTTGGCTTTTAATATGTGTTCCACTTATAAGGGTGATGAAAGTTACATTTCCTTTACCCCTAGGATTGAATAGTGGTTGATTAGGTAGTTTACCAGACCCCAGACTCAAAATTTCCACCATCGAGTTGTTGAGTTAGGCTAATTGGGATATTGAGCCATGCATCAAATATTGGGTGGATTTTTCAAATTATAGAATGTTGGAAGCAATTTTTTTAATAATGCCTTCTAGGCAATGCTTTGGTTTTTTAGGGGTTTGCTTGAAAGGCCTTTAAGGTGGTGGATGATTTTTTAGAGGTGGTGGTTGACAAATTTACCTCGGTTGGTTCCATAGTAATTGAGGTTGGTTTGAATAATAACCTTGTCTATATTCTTAGTTGTCTTCCCACTAAGAGTGGGATGAATAATAAGTTTATTTTCTAAATGGTTGGTTGTAGTTGTGGCATGATTAAACATTCTTACAACTCTAATATGTTTATCTCAGTTGATGTATTCAGTCATAATAATGGGTATTAGAAAAATAGATATCATAATTGATGGGAGGAGGTGATTGAGATTTCCTTAGAGAATAAGAAATTTTTTAAATAAGGGTAATTGTAACATCAAACTTCATGTCCACCTTATTCTCAAACTCAGTACATTATACCTCATGGATGCATCGAATTGGTACAATGAACCTTGAAAAAAATTAATGACTGTTATGCACCATGTTATCAACGAGGGTCCTTATAGTGATTTTGGTTTTATCCACTAGAACACTACCAGTAGTAGCATCAACCATATTATAATAAATAAGAATTAGACATTCATAAATATACTATATTAAAATTTGATCACTTATTTGGTGGTGTGGATAGCTTGAACATAACCTTTTAAATATTTCCAAACATCATAGAGTGTTTCCCCTTATTATTGAATTATCCAAAAAAAATTCTTTTTTCATTATTTCGGTTCGAGATGCGGGGGAATATTTTTTTATGAAAAAGGTGTTTTATGTTCAACCGACCTCTAATTGGGGAATTGACATAGTAAATCCAATCTTTTTCAGTGTCTTATAATTGAAAAGTTATTTCACTAAAAAATAATTGTTCTTCATCCACATTATTAGGATTTAATTTAGAACACGCAATATAAAATTATTTTAAGTGCTTATGTGGATCTTCTCTAGACAGTCCATAGAACATTGGTAATAAGTGAAATAAACTACATTTATGTTCAAAATTAGGATCCTCTCCTTGAATTTTAATATAAATAGGTTTAATATCAACATTAGGTGAGGTTAGTTTTTTTAATTTGCATATGTTCTCAGCCATATTGTAAACAATAATTTTTGTTACTAATTTAGTTCCATGAGAACAAAGGTTTAATAGTCCCATTTTATCATGTTCCATCCTTCAAAGCGCTGTCATTTGTGTCTTAGTGTCACTGATATAGAATCATCTATATTTCAGGTATGAAAGGTGGTAAATCTTCCAGAGTTGAATACATCATGCAATGATCCAACACAAGAAATAGATCAGAGAAAATATATTTGAAAAGGTAGATAAAAAAACATATACATATTCCCAAAATTGAAAAATGTCATAAAAAATGCACTAAAATCCATAGTGATACTATTAAATGATTCCAATATTTTATGGTGTTGTCATGAAAAGAAAAAAAAAATTTAAAACATTTATTTATAGTCTCGGGAAACACTAGGCCATCTCTCAAGAATAATTGATCGGTTTACATTATACATTAAAAAAATGACTAAAAGGGCAGTGGTTTAGTAAACCAATTTATGTAAATAAATTAATTTAAATAGTTTATTTGTTTCTAAAAAAATTTGTTTTGATAAATATGAGATAAATGGGTCATTGTGATATCACTACAATAATTTAATGTTCATTGTTATTTTAAATTCATTCATGTTTGGAGTAATTATTTGGATGAAATTAATTGGAATCATGATTAATTTCTTTATTTTTAATTCAAGGCTTGAATACCTAAACATTGACATAAAAGTTATATCTCCAAGGTCCACAAAATATTAATGGAATAAGGGCTTCCAAAAAATATTGAAATATGATGACTTTGGTTAATAAGAGGATTCCTTTTTTTCCAATCAAAGAAACATAAGTCAGATACTCAAAACCTCATATAGATCAGTTAGAAATTAAGTGCATAACATTCATATGAATTAAAACAATCAGTAAAATATTAAATCATGTAATATTAATGGAATAAAATTTTTTAAGATAATAATAAATCCAAAATAGTAGCTAATATATGCATCAAAACTCACTTGACATGGGTGTAGCTCCGTCATAACAAAATCCAACTGTTTAGCGTGGCATTGAGAGGAGGCTAAATATCTGGTGGAAACCTATAATCCTTGATCCCCCTATTAGGATAGGGGAATCCAAAAAATTTAGGATTAAACGAGGACACCTTGGCCTAACTTCCAAATGGGGATCCCAAGGTTCCAAATTATAGGAAATGTAGAAGGTGTTTTTGGGAACCTGAATTTCATGAAACAACTTGGCCTATGGTTTTTTATGGCAAGATTGTCTTATCGCACTTTCTAAAACACTATAATGTTTTATCCCCACATACTTACTATCATTATAGAATCTTTTTCACCATTTGGAAAAAAAATCAGGAGATATGAACAAAATAACGAACCCATTTTTTGACTTCAAGCTAATTCACTCCCCAAGACAAATCAGTTTGAATGTCCCTATTAATGGAAGAATGGGTAATATGTGTATTCATATGAAATATATCACATTGATATTTTTACAATACAATACAATATTATCCCATTTTAATTTACATTATAGTGGCAGTGTGTGGTTGAGTCCCCTCGTGTTATTGGATCCTCCGTAGTTTGGAACAATTTTCATGAACTTCGTCATGGGGACTACAAATCACTTCTAAATACAATTAAATTATCCAAAAAAGTAATATTTACCTTTTTAACACTGATAAAAATATAATTGAATAAAACATGAAGTGAAATATGTTATTATTTTTTTAATTTTCAATAAAAATTTGATTAGCACAATGGCGTATTGGTGAAAATGAAATAGTGCATCGTAGGAAGATCACCCATATTGTGAGATTTATTTGACCACATAGTAATAAGGATAAGAGGATGATGGTATATAGTTTTGTTAATCAATAACATGGATTGGATAAAATAATAAGAGTTTTTTAAGGATTCACAGAAATTATATTTGAGAAAGTAATGCATTATTCAAGTCGATTTTTGTGTAAACATTATAATACACTATAACATAGTTTAAAATTGTATTTGGGGGAAACTCATATCCTTATATGTGATATTTATAATATATAAGGGAAATAAATAGTCATTAGGATTAAATGTTTTATGCAGGGATTTATGGCTTTCATGTACCATATAACTCACATCATTCGGTTGACAATAAAAGATTAAGAAGATCTAGATAATAGAGGCATTAATAGGATTTCATGTTAGTGGTTACAAAAATTTGGCCATATAGGGAGTCATTAAGGATTAGAAACATGGAATATTTCTTGTAAGAAGAGTAGCATTTAATATAAAATGTAGGGAATTCACATGGAAAGCCTCACGTGCAACATTCAAGTGAACTATTTCTAGAAGAGAAATCATGAAAAATGTGAATCATGACTGAATCATGTAGAATGAATATCAAAGTTTATCAGAAAAGTAATGAATTGCTCGAGTAAACTAATATTGATATGTAATTATGAGGTGGTTATATAGGTTATTTCAGTAATATGATAATATTCTATATAATGGTTAGGTGGAAGATAGTTTCTCAATCAATCAATTTAATTTTACACCACTGCTATCCATTTGATTTTCAAGAGTTTTTTATAGCATCATATTTTTTCATTCATGAAGAAAATCAGTCAATTTATTTTAAGAAAATGGTGGGGGATGTCAAGTCAATAAACTGTGAAGGACCAAAAGTTATTCAATTTTCATAATGGGGTCATCATATGTGATTTAAGTGAGGTAGTGGGACATACCAAAACCAAATTGTGAAGGAAGTACTCATAAAATGAAGTTACCATAGTTGAACCTTTGTATCCATGAAAACTAAAGTATCATAACAGATTTTGTTTTGACCAACACATCGTTGATGTAAATTCATTGGACTAGAACTCTATGGTGAACCAAGTAAAAATTAAAAAAATGATTTTACCTACACATTAAATCTTTTAGAGGGGTTTTTTTGTGGGAATTGAATTTAATCAAATAGGTTTAACACATTTTTGTGAATGTGTAGAAATTATATTCACAAATAAAAATAATAATATTACATAATTATTCACCTTTACCCTTTTATTGTGCCTCATGTTTCAATTAGTACTTATTAATTTAATCATCTTTGAGGCTCGAGATTATTCATCATTAAAATATGGATAATATTTATATGAATTCAACTCTGATATATACATGATGACATATTATGGAACTATCCTAGATTGATACTCATTAAAAACACAATTCCATTCACTATAACAAAAGCATCATCATCACAGATTATATATTTATTACTTTTTTTATCATTAATTAATCTATAATAACATCATGATATTTTTTTATAATTAATATATCAACATAATAAATTTTTAATCAATTAAAATATATATTTTTGTTAGGGATATATTGTTTAGTATGATATAGATATATGACACTATGAAATATATATATTCCCAATCAGTTTCCTCCACCTATCATCATAAGGAGTCATATATATTCATTAAATTATCTTGGTTATTCTTATGTATCAAATAGTTAACATTAAATTCTACCATGGAACATATTATATCACTTATTTGTATCATACATTTAATTATTATGTATGATCTAGAAATTTAAATTCTACAACTTTTAATTACTATGTTTCCTGATTCTTTTCCAAATTTCATATACTTCGTCATATGTTTATATAATCTGCTATGAGTATTTTGAACCATTGTGTATTGAGTAACCTTTTATATCAATTATTATACTACAAATATTCATACATGTCATATTGGGTACATATTTTTATCATAGTGACAATATATACCTTTTCAATTTTCATTAAAAATGTTCAAGATTACCATTACATATTGACCATATCTTTAATGTCCCTCCTATTCATTTTCATTGAACAAATTTACATGTAGATAAAATGGACACATTTTATCTCAAACTCAAAATTAATGATTATTTTCATATAATCCTATAATGTCATTAAATATCCTTGAGTCTTAACCAATAAGTATAATCACCCAAAAAATATAAATAATTTTAGGGATTTAGTAAACCTTCACAAACCTTTTCGCCAAATTCCCAATGAATCACACAACATATAAATACTCTTATTATGTATTTCCATGAAGCATCACTACATAAACACATAAAAAATCAAATTTAAAATTATTCATTTCATCATAAAATAGATAACATCATATTATTGTTGTATCCCTTATTCATGATAATACAAAGATAGATTCTCACTCTTCCATCAAATCTTGTTTCTATATTAATCAAAACTCTTCTTCATATTTAATAACCAGATTCTAAAACTCAACAAGTATCATTTAGTATACAACTATCTATTCTACAATTTGAAATTGTCATTGATTTTTATATAATTCCATCTCTATAATCATTATATTTATGATGCATAACGCCACAAATATTCTTATATTAATTAATTTTTCATTACTAGTCTATGAATTCATCATCAACAGCATGAAAAATGGTAAATTTGTTCTTCAAATCATTATGTAACACCATTAATATTCTTATTTGTTTATGATCAGCCTCCATGACTAGATATATATTGGTAGATATTGTATTCATTAACAACAAATTCAATCCTCATAATCATTTAGTCTCTTTAACCTAAAATAGTTTGACTTATTCTATGTCTTATAGTCACCGAATGTCATCGAATAAGGGTTTATATGTATTTTTATATGATTTATTTAAATGAACATGTGATGGAAGTGATAAAATATTGTAACAACTATGTGTGATTGAGATCACTAAAAGTGATTTTGTTCCCTGAGAAACATTGAAGTATTACTAGAGGCCACTATATTCTTACTTAAAATGACATTAGGATCCCATATTTGTTTTCAATTTTACATGGGCTCATAGGGTCCCATGGTTTTCATATATATTAATTATTTAAATTTAGATAATGTTTTTATTCCAAAATTAATAGTGTTCGATAAATCATAAACAAAAGTACTTGGATAGATTCACAGCGAGTTAAATTTTTTTCCAAAAAATCATTTTTAGATTTTAGTTTTAGTGGAATATCTTTTGAAATGAACTAAAATAGAGATATAATATTGTATGATATCTATTTTATCAAATCCTATTATTTAGAATGAATATTCCTCAATAAATTCATAAATTTAATAATTTTTTTTGTCTATGACAAATAAGTAATGTGGGATAACACATGATTTCACGCTACCATGTCTTCCAGATTATTTTCCTTCTATTATGAATCATTATAATAATTAATTTATGTATTTTAAAAATACATTTAATTTTTAATTTTTTTTTTAAATTCATAAAACTCTAATGTTTATGCATTATAGGTAATACATGTCATCTACCATGTGATTGTAACTAACTCTCTACACACTTCAATAGCTAATGGGATCATATAAAATGTATTTGATCTAGTTTTTTATGTGTGTATGTGATATCGATAATCATTAACTAAATATATCTTCAACCTAGATCTCTATTTATCATCACCATGAAGATGATAGAACACCATTTGAGTTTAGGGTTCGTTTCATTATGAAGGAGTATTCTAGTAGATGATGTACTACATATATAAGAAAGAGTCATTTGGATGATACTCAATAGTCTCTATCAATAGTATTTTACTATGATCAAAAAATATTAATCCCACTTCATAAAAGTTAAGCTTGTTTATTTTATTTTCTTCATATTAGTTGTTGTTTCATTGATTATAGAACAGCTAATTTAATGGCTTTATTATATTTCAAAGGACATACAGTGATCCTCTAAAAACCATTAGTAATTAACTATCTTAATTATTGAAATGGTATTTACCTATAATTTAATTTCTTTATATTAGATGTATGCATTTAACAAGTATGTTTTAAATAAAAATATAATATTTTGGTTCAAAACAAGGATCACATACTCAAAACAATAAAAATGGTATTACATTATCTTAAATTTGTAGAATAAAAAATTAAATTTATTTTTGACTAATAAGAATTAATTTCACATCTTACAAAATATGACATCATTATAATATACTAAAGTTTAATTTCCATTAATATTTTAGAATAAATATAATTTTTTTAACCCATATTGAAAGCATTAGAGACATGCTCTTAGTGTATTTAAAATTTACAAAAATGATATTTGATTTTTTTGGGACATTTAAGAATTAACCACACATTATTATTATGTGTGGGGTTTATTGTATGACAAAAAGTGATTCCATTCAATATTTTTTATCAAGACACTTGACATATGTGAACAATTAATCCTTCCCACTTGGACTATTATAAACATATAGAGAAATTATTTTTTATTCAATTTTAACATGCAGGAATTAACCATAAAACATTATATTGTTTTCAATAATTAAAATACCTAAATTCTTTTCCCATTTTATCTTTCAAATAAGATGATACCTAACATCACACTCTCTAAAAGATGAAAATAAACTCATAACATTGTGATATTTCTAAAAAGTAATTTTTTCTTTATTTGGGAAACATGTGATCTTAATAAAAAACATTCCAATGTCCAGTGTAGATAGAGTGAATAAAGTTTCATGTTTTCATTATTTAAATGTCCTTTTATTTCAAAACGCACAAAATACACTAAAAAAATGGCAACTATCATGGATTATTTTCAAACACTACAGAAATAATCAATTTCCCTGACATGCATGAATTAACCTCTAATCATTCAAATGCATCTTGTAGTCTTAATAAACTATTTTCTTATCTTTTATTTTATGTTTTAAATTTATTAAAAAATACAAACACATAATAATTCTATGTATACATTATCATATATTTATTAAACTCTAGAATAATTATCAATGATTTAACTATGACATGTTGGATTAAACCTCATATCATTCTTCTATATGTTGTGGTTGATATAACTAAAAGTGTGAATTTTCAAAATAAAAGTCATATATGTGTTTAAAAGTTATGTCGCATACCCAAATCTAGGAATTTTTTTTATTTTCATGAATATCTTGGAAAATTATCTCTTATTCGTTTATAACTTGTAGTAGTGAACTTTAAATTACTATGACACACCATTTAGTTAACATTACCTAAATATGAATTATCTAATTTAATTGTTAAATAAGTTACAAACATGAACTGCATACTCAAAACTCCCTAAATATACGTGGATTTTAATTAAAATCTAGGATAATGATATATAACCCATTTGAGACATAAAGGAATTGACCACATGTCACTCATGTATTGGGGGGTGTGTGTTGAGGTAGAATGATCATTTTTTCAATATTTAAATGATATTTGTTATTAAAACGTAAATCTTAAGAACACAATCTGAATATTCCTTAATATTATCATCAATTGTTTTTGAAAAATATGATATATTCATTTTTACATGTATTAATTATATGAACATTACCGTGTTGTGTGGTGTGGGTGATATAACATAATGTTCTTTTTAAAATAAAAAATTATTATTTTTGGTTAAAATGAATTTCATAAAATCAAAACCATAAAAATGATCACATATGTTCATAAAATTCTCAGAATATGTTATTTTATTAATTTTTCAATAATAGAAATGATTTCAAAATAATTTTAATGTGTGTTATATATAAAATGACGTAATCTATTTTTTCTATAATTTTAGTGTTAAATAGGTTCAATGAAAACACCAGATGCTCAAAACTAAGAAAAAATTATCAATTATCATCATAATATATTTAAATGATCTTTGATTCATTTTATAAAAGAATGAATTCACTGCACATTAGTTCATATTGCGAGGTAAACAATATTTTCAAATTTCTTACATTCTAATTTCAAAGTATAATTAATATTTTTGTGTTGTTAATAAACGAAATTTACATGTTTATTAAATATATATATGTTTCCTATTTAAATTATAGGTATAATTATAAAAATATTTAAAAATAAGATAATTTATAATTTATTAAAACACTTTATTGAGTTTGTTTTCATATTTGTAATTATTTGATTTAAAAGACTATATGTTTTAATGAATTTTTTCATTAATTTATTTTAATTATTCTATATCTTTTATTAAAGGAAATTGTGAGTTTAAAAGAACTGCGAGACACCCTTAGTATATAATGACCATTATAACCTAGTTTTTAAGTTAGTTGGAATAAATATAACTAACTTATAGCGTTGTATTCTGGTTGAAAAATATAAATCAATTATATATTTGTACTTCTGTTAAGTGATATATAATTATTAAATGAATATAATGGAATATATTCATTATATACTTCATAAAATATTTTCTATATTCATCCAATAGATAATTTTTTCATAGGGTATGAATATACCTTATTATATATATAAAAAAGCAATTTTTACTATTTTTTATTCCATTTAATGGAGAACCCCTCTTAAATTAATATTTTGACAACTTAATAATTTTTTATGAAATCATAAACTTGTTCATTGGAAGTGGGATATAAAAATTTATATTGGATGAATTTTTAATTTTTTCTGTTAACGTAAATGTTTTGATTAATAGAAAAAATACACTAAAATATAATTGAAATCAAATTTTATTCTCAAAATAATTTATATTGATAAAATATAATATTTAATGGTTTTAATGTATAAATAGAATATATTTTTATCATTCAATATAATGTATTCGATTAACATTAATTTTACACTGAATTATGATGAAGACAGATTTCAATATTTGGTAATGATTTATCTATTAAAAGTATTTCTCTCTTTCCAATAATGGGATTGATTTTAAATTAATTATTTCATCCTATGTGCTTTAAATTTTGAAAAATATATTCCATATTTGGAATCATTAAAAACAAATTATGTAAATTGAATAATTTTATTTTTTAGGGAATTATGATAATAACCCTTAAAAGACCCTAAAAATTATATTGGTCAAGTATATCTCTACCATAACAATCCAAGGGTCGAGTTATTGACCATTTTCAGCCTTATATAAGAGATTATTACACTTATATTATATCATTTAAAGTGATGATAAAATTTTCACATTATTGTTTTAATAAGTATAACTATTTTAATGAGGGATTATAAAGAATAAATAATGGATTATAATTATTCTTTTTAATTCAAGCGTATTTATATTTATCATAATATTATAATTTTATTTTTATTCAACAAATAATCATATTAAATAACTACAAAAAACTGTTATTGTATTTCTTTTATTAATGGAAATATCAAAAACATATTTTTAAAAAATTTAAATGATATAAAACTTTGGATAATTAATTTGTAAAATGAGGTTCCTAGATAACCATGACCTATTATTAATATAATGAAATAACTATTTTGTAGTTAACTTTTTATCTTAATATTTTTAAAAATCAACGAATTCAATAGTGTCAAAATTGAAACTATTGATTATTTATCAAAATAATGTGTTATTGAATTATTTAAAAACCATAAAACATTTTAAAAAATATAAATTAGTTTTTATATCATTTAAAATGTTTTCATTTATCATTGATGGTCTACTTGATATCATGTACGTAAATATGTCATCCTTTTAATATCAAAATATTTTTAACCAACTTATGAATTAAATAAAATAACTAATTGTTAATTAAAATAATAATGTTTTAATTGATAGAAAAAACAAGAGCACAATTTATTATTTGATGATATTAAAACACTATCTCCAATAATATTTGAAATGGGTACATTTTGGTGTTTTTAGATAGAATTTGATTTTACATCAAATTAATATTTTTGGAGATCCCAAAAGTGCCCCTCACCTCAATTATAAAAGGGAACCTACTCTCTCAACTATTCACTTAACATTTAACCATTAAGAACCATCATACCCAAAACAATTTCCTTAAGTAACTTCCCAAGTAACATTATATAGTTTCAAGTATTCTCCAAATACCAACTCTGGTGCATTAAGAAGAGATTTAGAGGGAGCACGACAAAGAAGAGGTAATCCCCTCTACCGATTCTTTCAATCTTATTTATTTTTCTACGTACTCTTAAATAGTTTTTTCATTATAAAGTAATAAATCAATTATATAAAATATAATGAGATGTTAATATTTTTATTAAACAACCATATTCCATCTTTTATTCATCCTATAAAAAAGAAAGTCCCCACGCTTGCGTACATATGACTTATCATCCCCACACTGTGTGGTAATCTATTATTGACCAAAAAGTAACTTGGATGTGTATGATGACAGAAATAATAACAATAAATTATTATAATATCATGATATTTATTATGAAATATTATACACCATCCACTAAAATACCATTCAACAATTATGGGAATGATATCTTCTCTCGTGCGTGCGTATGACCTACCATCTCCACGATTTTATTTTACTCATTCTACTTGATCTTCACTAAATAATGATAATATAAACGAATGTAATGAATAAATATGATATATTTTATTCTAAAATAATTTTTAGTATGATATAAATATAACCAATGAAGAGTAATGGGAACTTATCTGAAGAAACATGCATAAGAAAATAAAACACCCAATGGACGAGTAAAATCATTTCTATCAAATAGATGATGATATGGTTGTATATGATATCATAAAAATTAATATGATTATGTAATAACTAAGTTAAATTATTCAAATCATTATAAAGGATATTTTTATAGATACAAAGTAAATCATAACTAAGGTAAGGGATGATTATAAATTATAATTATTATTCGTGTTTTTCTATACTCATGTATTTGCTAGTGTATATTTATCATCCATGTCTATGGTTCCTAATTATGTTTTCCAAAATATTATTTTTATTTTTCTAAAATTATTTAGTGACAATTTTAACCATTGGTTAATTTTTATTAAGTGGTATGAAATGAATCATTTGTTGTTTTCTATATGAGATATTTTTTGACTTTTCGGGAAAAAGATCAAAGTTATAGGTTTTTAACATATATTGAATGAATGGATTGATTAATTTTAATAACATTCTATTTACATGAAGATAAATCTAATATATTACATGTTTATATTCAAATAAACTATTTTATTTTAAAATTATGTTACATTTTAAAAAATAAAACATTTTTTAAGAAAAAAATGATATTTTCCACAAAAATTAATTTGATATGTTATATAAAAATTATTGTACATATAAGTTGTAATTATCTATTTGGGTTATGTTTCAAGTATAATATATTTATTGTTCTTATGTCTATTTTTGGTTTTTCATGGAATTTTATTTATTAAATCCTTTTGTTTTACATTGATTATGTTATAGTGTAATTATGTTTAAAGGGACCCATTTTATTCCATAGGGTATGATGAATGATTTATGTTATTGTGTAACACATACGAATTATTTAATTATGAGAATTTTGGGACCTATATCTACCTCCAATAATTTTGGTAATGATTTATATTTAGTGAGATAGACATGGCTATAATGGGAAATGAACTTGGTTCTGTAGTACGGGGCTGGAATGAAAAGTGATCTCGGTTCAGTAATGGAGGTCGCCTGCAATTATGGTCTTTGGAAATGAGCCTTGAATAATATGAAATTATTTTATATGATTATGTGTATGCCAAAAAATTTCATATATTATGTTTTGACTTTTGGGATTACATCCATTTATTCCTATGAACTTTTATGATTTATCCCATGACATGATATCATGATCATTCAAATGATGGATAAGCTTTTTCAAATGTTATATTATTATGTGTAATTAATATGATACAATTGATATCTCACTATTTACCCATACTTATCACATGATAACACCCTTTTGTGTCTCTTTTCCACATGCCATAATGAAGTTATTAAGTAAGATATATCAAAAAGGGGTCTACTTGTGATTAAATAAGTGGGAGACAATGATGATGTCTAGAGGACTAGTGTTTTATGATTCATTGTTTCTAAAGACACTATACCTATATAGTTATATTTTGAATTTGTTATATTATTAATGAATTTTCATCAATTATAAATTAATATCAATTTACAAAAATAATGGGTCGATATAATTTTTCTCTGAATAGAGGAATGGTTAACCTCTAAATTTTTTTATGAGAATACCTTTGTAAGAACCAAAAAGATATGTTAATTTTTAGGTTACAATCACAGTTTTTTTATAAATGATCATAAATAACCAAGGATAAATCCTAAATTTTCCTGAATTGAAATTTTATTCTGGATTTGGTGGTTTTCCCATTATGATAAGTGTTTCTCATACTATGCTTCTTGTTTTTTTTTCAATGTTTAGAACCCATTGGAACCAAATTAATGTTAACTGTGATGTGTAATGAAATTATTTTTCTCCTGAATAACAAAATGTTATAAGAGGTGGAATGAAAAATCATGTAGATATTCCCACAAAAATTTATCACGATATGAATCATACAAGACATCCAAATGAGAAATGGAGGGGAAAATATTCTATTGAGACCTTCACAAGGAAGCCATAACCTTATTTTAGTATGTTTTCTGATCCATTAGTGGCTGAACAATGTATTATTACCATTGAAAAGATATTTTTAGTTCTCCAATGTTTATAACATGATAAAGTCAGTTTAGTAGTATACCGTTTGTTATTTGAAGCCGATCAATGGAGGAACCTTATCATGAATATCGGGCAATGAGATAAAATTGAGTCCATGGAATTATATGAGTTCAGGAACTTATTTTTCAATAAGTAATTTCATCTTATTCATTGAAAAAGATAGAGATGGAGTTCCATGAACTAATGAAAAAGGATAATGAATCTATTTTTACCTACGAAGCATGTTTTACAAGACTTTCAAGGCATATATATGGAATTATTATCCAACCATATAGTAAAAAAGATCAATTATTTAGTGGATTAAAAAACTGTCTCTGAAGGGAATTATCCATAAGGGACTGTAGTAGATATGATGAAATTGTTTGATGTTATCGTAATGTTGAGATAAATATTGGAGTAACCCATTAGTCCAATGTGTTTGGTAAGAATATAAAAAAGTAATTCAAGGTATAATATAAAGACCACACTGAAAATAAAATATGTGTTTTTTCTTATGCTCGATGTGTGGAAAGAAACACGGAAAAAAATTTCTAAATGGGAGTAGAAAATTTTCAATGTGTGGGAAAGATGGTCATCGAGTAGTGGAATGCCTATGTGATAAGAAAAATATGTTAAATGATATGAATAGAGAAAATGATACAGGGGATACACCTCCTAAACTTGAATGTTACAAGTGAGCAGAAATGGGGCATTATTCCAATAAATGCTCTAATTGAAGTTTTATTGATGATGATCGATGTTAGTAAACTATTAAGGCTAAAGATAGTTGAAAGTCGCATGCGATCACTATTAGTGATGTGTAGTATGATAATGTAGTGTAGAAAGGTACACTTACCATCCTTTCTAAAGTGTAAAATGTTTTATTTGATTCTAGATCCACCCACTCATTTATTTCTGATGAATATTCCTAGGGTATCTTTGTATTACCATAAAAATTAAATGATGTGTTAGTTGTGTAAACTCAAAATGGAACAACAATCACATAACAATTTTATAACTATTCTCTGGTTGATATTTGTTGGAAAGTGATTCCTTAAAATCATTTGATTGCTCCAGCAGTGGAATTTGATGTTATTCATAGCATGAATTAGCTTTCTCTATATGAATATCATATTTATTTCCATGGAAGGGAAGTCACATTTCATATTCCAGATCAATCAATTATCATATATTTATGTAAGGATTAATATAACCTTCTAGTATAAAATTCCGTCACTATATGGTCTTTATTTCTATAAATGATTGTTATATATATCAAATGGTTGGGGATAAACTCACAAATAAGGATACAACTATTCTAAGAGAGTTCGATGATATACTTTTGGAATAATTTACATGACTTATAATAAGTTGTGTGGATGAGTTTTCAGTAGAACATATATCGGGTTCTATTCCTATTTCGTAGACACCTCATAGATTGGCCCCAATTGAGATGAAGGAATTGAAAAAGGAACTCCTAGAGAATCTTGAATATGGATTCATATACCCAAGAGCACCACTTTTGTGAGAACTGGTTTTATTTGTTAAGAAAAATGATGGATCAATGAGACACTGAAATGATTACCAAGAATATAACTGGATCACTCTTAAGAAAAAATATCATTTTCCCCACATTTATGACTCATTTGACCAACTAAAAAGAGCTCAATATTTTACAAAATTGATCTTTATTCAGGATATCATTAATTATGTGTTGAGAAGGGGGATAACCAAAGACAAAATTATGTATAAGGTATGAACACTATGAATTTATAGTTATGCCTTTTAAAATTACTAATTCTCTCAATATATTCACATATCTAATGGATAGAGTCTTTAAATAATATCTTGATTAGTTTTTTGTAGTCTTCATAGACGATATTCAAGTATATCTAAAGAGAAATTAAGAGAATGAATAACGCATTATAATTATATTAAAGACACTGATAAAGGAGAATTTTATGAGAACATAATGAAGTGTTCATTTTGGATTCAGAAATTTTCATTTTTGGGTAACATAATCTTAGGATAAGGTATATCTATAGATCCATGAAAAAAATGTTATTAAAAGTTGGATGAAACTGACAATGGAAATTGAGATCCAATGTTTCCTTTAAATATTTTGATATTATAAATGTTTTATGAAATATTTTTTATGATTATATAATACAATGACAAATTTCACTAGGAAATGAGTTATGTTCGTGTGGATGGTGGAATGTGAAGTGAATTTCAAAGAGTTAGAAAGAAGGTAAGCTAGTGCCCAAGTGCTCACATTTCCTTGTAGTGGAGAAAGATTTATAATCTACAGTATTGCATCCAAGAAGGGACTGAGTTATTTTACTCATGAAAAATGATATGGTGATAGCTAATTCCACATGAAAATTTAAAATCAAAGACTAAAATTACCCAACTAATGATTTTGGGTTAGCTGTAGTACTCTTTTCACTAAAGATATGGAGACAGTATCATTATAGTGAATGGTGTGATATTCATACTGATAAAAAACATTAACGTATATTTTTAAAAAGAATAAGATGAATATAAATAAAATAATATGGTTGGATTTGATTAAATATTAAAAATGATCAATAAAATACCACCCTGGGAAAGAGATCCAGGTGGAAAATGCATTGAGTCGTAAGGACCATGAAATCATATCCCTGATAAGGTTCACAATAGATTCAATATTTAAGGATTTTAAAAAGAATGAATTTGGAAATTGTAATGTAAGGATAGAAATATTATATCTCTCAAATAAATGTTCAGAAATATATTCACGTGATGATTAAGTAGGCATGTAAGGAAGATGTAGATATACAAACTATGGTGAGAATTGTTCATGAATTCAACCTTGATTATGATGAAATAATAATTCTCATGAAATTGGATTGTATTCCTCACATAATAGAATTAAATAAGGTCTTGTTGGATGAGGATCATAGTTCTTCACTCTCTATTCATCTTAGAATCATAATGATGTATAGGGACCTGAAAGAGTATTTCTGGTGGTATGACACGAAAAGAGATATTGTTGAATATGACTTCGAGTGCATGGTTTGTCAACAAGTTAAAGATAAGAGATCGATGTCTAAGGGGATGTTACAACCATTACTAATTATAGAATTGAAATGGAAAAACATCACTATGTACTTGGTCATCAGACATCCCAAAACATCTAAAGGCCATAATTTTATATAGGAAATAGATGATTTCTATAAAATGTCGACATAGTTCAATACTATTAGTGAGTATTTCCCTCTTAATTATCCATCCATGATATATGTAAAGGAAGTGGTAAGATTTCATAGAGTACCACATTCCATTATATATGATCGGGATCCGAGGATTTCCTTGATGTTATGGTTAAGTGTTCAACATGATCTGGATATAGAGAAATGTTTCAGCGAGGTTTATCATCCTCAATTAGATAGTTATTCTGAGTGGAAAATTCAAACTCTAGATGTCTTATTGATACCTTTCTCAAAAAATATCAAAGGTGGTTGGGATCAACACCTACCTTTGGTGTACGTTTCATACAGGAATAGCTTCACTTCAGTATTTAGATGGCTTATTATAAAACATAATATGGATAGAATTGCAGAACCCTAACTTACTTGGATGAAGTTTGGGAAAGAAATCTATTAGGATGTGATCGTGTTCATGAAATGGAAAAGGTCATATATATTCACATAAGAGAATATTATATTTGAAAAAAAATAAATGTTATCAACTATAGAAAAGACCTAGAGTTTGACATGAGTGCTAAAGTGATTTTGTGAATATCTTCCTAGAAGGGAGTAATGAAATTTAAAAAGATGGGTAAGTTGATCCCTAGGTATATTGGTCATTTAAAAATTCTTGATCTTGTTGGGAGGGTATATTACCAATTGGATCATAGAAAAAATCAATCTCAAGTTCACGATGTGTTCCATGTATCTCTCCTCATAATGTACATAACTGATCATTCAAATGTACTAAAGTTATAAGTTCTACTTCTAGAGTAAGATCTTTCTTATGAATAACAATTAATTGAGTTTTAGGATCATAGAAAAAAAGGTATACGAATGAATACAATTACCTTGATTAATGCTTTATGGTGGAACCATCAATTTTAGGAAGCTACATTGGAACTTGAGGATGTGATGAGGCATAAGTATCGTGATGTTTTTCGTCCAAGTGATGAATTTTGAGGGTGAAATTCAGTTTAAGGTTGGTATAATGTAACACCCATATGATTTTATGAAATAATTTATTTAAATAATTATAATTATCTAATATCTTTTATTGTAGGTAATTGTGAGTTAAAACCAACTAAGAGACACCCTTTGTATAAAATGATCATTTTAACCTAACTGTTATGTTAGTTGGAGCTAATATAATTAACATATGAATATGTATTGTGAATGAAAAATATAAATCAATATTATATTTGTATTTTTTTATGTGATTTAAAATTAGTAATTTAAATTAATGAAGTTTATTTTTTATATTTTAGATCATATATTTTTTATATTCATCCAATAGAAAATTTTGTCATATGGTATGTATAAGCCTTATTTGATGTTTAAAAAGATATTTTATTAAAAAGGGTAATTTTCCACCTTTTAATAGATAAACCATTTTAAATTAATAATTTGAAACATTAATAATTTTTATAATACCACATAAACTAGTTTTTTGGATGGCGGATATAAATATTTACTTTTATTGATTTTTTGATAATTTTTTAAAACATTTATTTTTTAATGAATAATAAAAATATAGTAAATTTTAATTGAACACAAATTTTTTTCAGAGAAATAATTTATATTGTTAAATTATAATATATAATTATTTTAAAGAATAAATAAAATATATTTTTATCATTCAATATAATTTTTGTTAATAGGATTACTTTTATATTGGATTAAGATGTAAAAACATTTCAATCTTTTGTAGTGTTTTAAATTTAAAAACCCATTATCTCATTGTAAAGATATGATTAATTTTCAATTATTTACTGAAACATATGATCTTTGAGTATTTAAAAATTTCTTCCATATTTGGAATATTTATGTTCAAAATATGTAAATATATTTCATTAATTTTTTTGGAATTATGAACAGAAACTTCGTTAATTTTTATTAATACGGTATAAATGCTAAATCAGATAATTATGGGTATAAATAATTTTATAAAACTACCATAACACTTTTCCAAATATCATTAGATAAGAGTGTTTCAACCTAAATCATCCTTGGTTTGAAATGGTGTCTTTTGTAAGCCACTATAATGAGATAATAAAATCTAATTTATTTTATTTAAGGAAATGTGAAATATGTCCCACTAAAAATTTAATAATTAAATAATTATTAATTTAAGATTATATATAAGAAAAATTATATTTTAAATAATAATTATTAATATAAAATATTTTTATTTATCATGGTAGTTTATTTGTAATTTTTAGGAAATTAATAATTCATCCAAAGACTTATAATTTAATGATAGAGAAATTATTTAATTGATGAGAAGTCAATAAAGTAATTATTATTTAAATGATAATAACCATTAATAGAACCAAAAAATCTTATTTTTAAGTTAAATCTCAACCATAACCATCCATGGTTTGATTTATTGACCATTTTTTGACTTATAGGATAGAATACTTACCTTATATTATTTTATTTAAAGTGATGATAAACTTATACCATTCACATTTTAATAAGTATAACATTTTTAATAATGGATTTTTCATAACATATTTTCAATTATAGCTATTCTTATTAAATATAGTGGATTTATCCTTTATATAGTATATTATATATAATTTTTATTCAAAAAATAGTCATATTAAAAATTTTCACAAACATATTATAGTAATTATTTTATTATGGGAAATATCAAATAAACATCATTAAAAATATTATAATAATTATTATTTTGAATAAATTATATGTCCAATGATTTTTATATATTACATTGTCCCTTTATTTATATAATTTACTAATTATTTTGATGTTACCTTGTTATATTTATATTTTAAAATATCAATGAATTCAATATTGTTAAAATTGACACAACTGATTGTTTATCCAATTAATGTTTTATTAAATCATATAAAAAACAGAAAACATTTTTAGAAAAATTGAATAAATATGATATAGTGTAAACATTTATAATTTATCTATATATGGTTTAATTGACATAAATAGTTAAATATTTCACCCTTTTAATATTGAAATATTTGTTACAATAGTTAAAAATTAAATAGAATAATTAAGTGTAAATTATAATGATGATGTTTAAATTGATATAAAACTTGTAAAAAATTAGATGGTTTTTTAGATTACAACCCTATATAATATAATTTTAGAAATTGGGATATTTTGTTTATTTTTTATTGGTTTTTTTATTTTATATTTAATTAATATTTTTGGATATCTTAAAAGTTCCCATCATTTCAATTATAAAAGGGAACCTCCTCCCTCAAGGCGTAGCATCAATTTAGGCCTTCAATATTACTAAACCCCTAAACAATTACTTTTTTAACTTTCCTAGTAACATTTTAGAGTTTATGATATTTTCTAAATACCAAATTTAGTTATCTAAGAGGAGATTTAGAGGGATCACATCAAATAATAAGTAATCAACTCTACCGAATCTTTAAAAAATATTTCTCCTTATACTTACTCTTCATGAAATTCTTCATTATGAAGTAATAAATACAGTATGAATTCAATAATGAGATGTTTTTATGTTTTTGAAACACCATATTCCATCTTCTATCAATCCAATGAAAAATGAAATCACCATACTTGCATACGTATGACTTACCATCCCCACGCCTTTTTGTAATATGTTTTTCACCATCACCTTTCTTGGATGGGTATAATGAGGGAAATAATAACTATATTTTATTATTATAACATTGTATTAGCTCTTAAAATATTATACACCAAATAATTCAATACCATTAAATAATTATGGGAATGATATCGTCACTCATGTGTATGTACAATCTACCCTCTCCATGTTGCGATGTGATTCATTCTACATGATATCCATTAAATAATGATTATATAAATTAATAGAATTAGAAAATATGATATATTATATAATAATATAATTATAAAATTGATATAAATATAACCTAATAAGAGTATGAAGGTCATATCCGAAAAAACATGTGTTTGAAAATAAAAGACCCGATGATCGAGTAATAATGTTAGTAACTAAGAGATGATAATATAGTAATATTTGATATCATATAAATGACTATGATTCTCGAATAAGTCAATTACATTATTTAAATAATTATAAAGGAGGTTTGGATACATACAAATAAAATTATACTGAAGGTAAGGGATAATTTCACAATCTCATTATTATCAGAGATTGTTTATATATAATAATTTACAAGAGTATATTTATCATACATGTATTTTTTTCCTAATTATGAAATCAAAAATATTAATTCAATTATTTTAAAAATATTTATAGTCAATATTAACCATTGATGAATTTTTGTTAAATGGAATAAAAATAATCTTTTTTTATTTTCAATATGCGGTACTTTTTTACTTTTCTGTAAAAAGTATGAGGAGAATGATTATTTTAAATTATACAGCATGAACTAATTTTTATATTTTCATAATGCCTTATTTCCATGGATATTCATCGAAACTATTCCAAGTTTAATTTCAAATAAATTATTTTCTTTAAAAATTTCACAACTTTTTGATAAAACTATGTTTTTGAAGAAGAACAAATATTTTATTACAGAATAAACATGGAGTGTTATATCAAAATTATTTTCCATCTAAGATAGAATTCTCCAATAGCTTATTGTTTCAACTATAATATCTTTATTTTCCCTATGGTTTTATTATGTTTATTATGTAAATATATTTATTATATACATTTGTTTACATGGATTATGTTATTGTCGAATGATGTTTAATGAAACCCATTTTGGTTCATTGGTTATGATGAATGTTTTATGTTATTATTGGTCACATAATAATGATATAATTATTATATGGGTGATACCTATATATATATATCCAATTCATTAGATAAATATTTATTTCTTATGATATATACATTGATGGAATAGGGAAATGACCTCAGTTCAGTAGAACATGGATTGAATGAGAAGTGAACTCGATTCAGTTAAGGAATTTTTTTCATTATAATGGTCTTGGTAATGAGCCTTGACTAATATGAAATGATTTTCTATGATTATTTTTATGCCCAAAAATTTTATGTCTTATGTTATGAATATTTGGATTACATTCATTTATTCTTAAGAACTTTTATTTTTTATCCTATTGAATGATATCATGATCATTCATATACAAGATAAAATTCTCAAATGTTATGTTCTTTTGTGTTATGATTATGATATTATTGGTATTTCCATGTTTACCATTACTGAGAATCTAAGATCACTCATTCTTATTTTTTTTCCCAGGTCATAAATAATGTTATTATGTAAGATATGTCCAATAGGATTCTAATTATTATGAAATTAGTGGGAGACAATGGATATGTCTTATGAACTAGTTTTCTATGTTTCCCAGTTTCTAAAGACACTATACCTATATAGACTTGTGATTGATTTATTATATTTTTAATGAATATAATTCAATTTTGAAATAATATCAGTGTATGTAATGCATTGGTCATTATGGTAATACTATCTTAATATAAGATTATATAGTAGAATAATTATATTTTTATATAAGATGAATTATTTCTATTTCTATATGTTCTATATTTATTATGATAATTATTTTATCAATTATGGTTTTTATAATATTTATGTCAGTGTATGTTTCTTACATCTATTAAAACACTAAAATTGGATATATATATATATATATAAGTTGGATTAGGTATTTCTCGGCTTTAAATAAAGCATTGTACAAGGATTATTTTTGTTATATTTTTTAGTGTTGATAAAAATACCACGAATTCCTTGGAATTTAAATTATCTGGACATTATTATATCTAATAAATTTTTTTAACTAAAATGTGTCAATCTGTTATATTGAGTTTTGAATTTTTTAGAATTTTTTTGGGGGATATTTGAAAATTTTAGAAACTATGCAACCCCACCAAATATTATTTTTTATTGTATTTCTATTTAATGTATGCATATAATAATTTATATATATTTAAAGTAAATATAAATTTAATCCCTTAAAATTTTTTATAATAAATATATATTATTTATTTAAAATTATCATTATGAATATAATTTATAAGATAATGTTTTATTGATATGGTTTAATTTTTTTAATATTGAATTGTCCCTCATTTTATATAATTTGTTAATTTTTACCCACTTGTTTTCAATAAGGGACTCAAAACTAATATAATAAAAAAATACTTATTAATTGAAAATTATAAAATATGAATATTAAAATGCATAAGAAATTGGTTTATTTATAATAGTATATTAATTTAATTGAATTAAATGATTATATGATTATTAAAATTTATTATAATTAGTAAATATATATGATTAAAATATTCTCATGTTTAAAATAAATTATAATCTTAATATTTGTTCGACCATTTTCTTTAATGGAACTAACTTATCCAACCTTGAACCCTTTCCCAAAATTATTCAATGACCTGTTTAGTTATAAAAGAACAAGTTACGAGTTAGTAAATTTTTAATTAATATGAAGGAATCCCATTTTGGGGATTTTTCTCTCAATCGTGAAATTTATTTATTTTTAATAAATATAGTTTAATTAATATAAGATATAAATCAATTATAATGTCTCATACTCTCTAGAATATAATAAATTCAATGTTCCCTCTTACCAATATACATTATTATCAAAATTAGATCTTTTCTCCAATAAATATTTCTGTTAAAGATAAATTAATATTAAAATATATTTATTGAATATTTCAAAATATCACAATTCAAAAAAATTAGAGGTATCCCCTATAAATACCAATAATTCATTAACTTATTAAATGAAAAATATTTTGGAAATTAATAATGTAAATTTGATGAATATGTTAAAGGATGGTGATAAATAATAATATAATCTGAAAACAATTTACATTATTCATGAAGGGATAGATCATTTTATTGAAAGATCTGTTTTTAAATTATAAAACTAATCTAAAAATAACATTGAAGAAGATTAATATGTTATATTTTAAAATATTTTCAAACATTTAAATTGAATCTACGTTTTGGATTGCATCTTTCTAGACAGTTCCTTCAAGTGTTTATGTTCCACTTTAACTCTACCTGTTAAGGAAGAACCTGAAGGCTATGGATCTCTAGAATGAAATTTTATTATTTAATATTTATATTATAAAACATTATAGGGTTATATTATTTTTATGGATGGATTTTTAAAAAGGTTTACAATATTTATTTTACAGAGGTTATAAAGAGAATACATTGGGCTACCACGAAACTATAATCTTGGTTTATAGTGAGGGATCAATTAGAGGTTATCAAAACATAAATTAATCAAAATATTAGGATATGTATTTCTTCTCATGATTTTACTCTGTATGATATAAAATAGGGGATTGTTTATTAGAATTTATTTGAAAATTATTTGAAGGATGAGATGATATAAAATATCTCAAAGTTAAGATGGGTTTATTTTCCCATGGGGAGAGTTTCTATCAATATTTCATTATTGGAATGTAGTAGTAGGGAGTTCAACTATACTGGAAAATCATTGAGTGGGGCTTTTTATAAAATATTCATTTCATGAAATTTATAATATTTACGCATTTATTGACATTTTTTACCATAGAGATACTAATATAATTTTCAAATTAAAAATAATAATTTTTTATCTCATATTAATTCACTCAAGATCAAATTTCTTATTATATTTTATATCCATTAAACTAAAATGACTATGAAAAAACATACCATATTTAAATTGATTCAAAAAATATAAAATCATTTTTAAAATATTAATTATGATAAAATTATTTTTTCTCATTTACTATAGACACAAAATTTAATGAAAAAAATTCAAATAAATGTTTATAAATGATTTTGATGATCATTTCACAAGTAAAAATATTGAAAAAATGGATTGGTTAATTTTTTCCATGATTTTACTATAAATAAATTATTTTATGAAATTAAACAAGATTATTTTATTTCATGTCCCATTTCTTCTAATACCTCTCCCTATGATGGTGGTGGGAATGGGAGTTACACATAAATCTCACATATGACCCAAGATAATTACTATCCTCAATAGTATAATTATATAAATAAATTAATATTTTCACAAAACTAACTAATTTGATTATATATTTATGTGTGTATATATCTGAAATAAGACTATGTTTATATATAATAATTTTTTATATGTACATATTTAGAAATATTTTATAGTAAAAACAATATATGTACTCTTTAATATACATTATAGATGTATGTATATTAATTTATAAGTTTATTTTTCAAATTAATTTATATATCATTTATGCATTTTTGAAATGATACATTATATGGATCCCTTGGTATATATAAATATTTTATAAATTCGATTACTATAGAACCAAATGTGTTTAATATGAATAAAAAAAGTCATGGATGATATTTTTCTAATAAAAGAGTATGAGGATGAGGTTAAGGAATCTATCAAATATATAAAATATCATGGAAAATTACATTTTCAAATAATTTTGGAATGTAAAACTACTTATAATTGGCGAAAACAATTTGTAGATGAGTTAGAAGAACACTTGATATATCATAGAATATATAGATTATATATATGTTTTACTAAACATGGTGAAGAATGAAATGTAACTAGTAAATACTGTAAAAATATGGTTTGTGGATTGTTTTAAATGAGTACAACTAAAAATATTGATAGATATCATTTTGAGTAAATTTAAATTGTGGTTGAATATGATATTTTTGATCGTATAAGAATATTTATAAAGATCAAAAGTCATGTAATAATGTCATCGTATGTGGGTTGTACAAAAAATATTTCATTAGAGGCATATTTAATTAATACAATTTGAATGATCATGATTAAGGGATATATTCCATATTTACAAGATTTCAAAATCTCATTAATAATCAAGTTCAAGATGATAATGGTTTTACTTTTTTAACCTATTACATTAAATTAACATTATATTCAAGGGGTATGTAAACTAAAAGGATCTATGTGTATCCAAATGAATGTATATTTACATTCAACTCATTAAATCACATAAAAAATCCCTATTTGTGTTTTGATTTCATATAATAATGATAAAATATTTAATTTGAATTTTTTTATAATTGAAAATAATTATATTGTTTATAAGGATATATAGAAGATAGGGGACTATATTTCAATTGATATGTAATACAGATAAAATATCATGTTCGGAAACTTCATCATCTATTAGAATCTCCTTAGGGGAAGATAATTGAAAATTATTGTCCTTATTTTGGAAATTAAATGAGAGAAATAAATCATGATAATTCTACAAATTAAATGTATACTTTCATATTAAAAAGTTTCATGTATAGGTGGCCACTTATTATATAGATAAATTATATCCTTCTAACATGGTAATTATTGATGTGAATGTACTTTATATTGTCTTTGATTATTTTAGGACCGAAACAATCAGTAATAATGTTAATTTTTATTTGGGACTATTAAACAAAAATAATAAATTGATTTTGGATAAAAGTGTAACATTATATAATAATGAATATAAATGGAGAATTCAAATTGGGATCCATTTATTTCAATATGATAAATCATTTGTATACTTATCAAAATATAAAACTATATATATTTAAATTATCCTTAGAATGTAATATTTTTGAAGGTGGAACAACCACAGTAATATTGATATATTATTTAAAGAAAACATATCTTGGACAATAAATATATTTACCATGATGAGGTAAATACCAATCAGGGATGACATAATTATATGGGAATTTAGAAGAAGATAAAAAAACATATCTTTTAATAGTTTATAAATATGTTGCGAAAGTAAATGATATTTTCATTGTTTTTTGTATTCATTTATTGAAAACATATTTGAAAATAGTATAAAAATAGTCCTATATTCATTGAATTATCATATATGATTTTTTTGTACATCATAAATTAACTTGATGTCATACATATATAAAAAATTAATGTTATAGTGTCATTAACTTGTTAATAATTAATCATGAAAAAACATAGTATAACATCAAGGCTTGTTTATAAATTTTTTATATATGGATTAAGAATTATTTGAAACTAATGAAGTTTGGATTATAGGCTTTTCATCCTACAATAGATTACACACATTCTTTGTAACACCCCAGGTAAATAATGATTATGAAATTTTCAAATTTATCCATATTTGTGAATAAAATATTAATACTACTTTAAAGGGGACGCTATACTCGATGGCATACCTAATACGCAACAACAAGTTTCTTTGGAATCTTACATTGCACTCTAATAATAAAATAATATTATTTTAAATGGTAGTTAACGCCTAGCCGTTGTACTGGTGGGAATGAACAGAACTATCTACAAAATGATTATATATGTTTTTCATATATATTTACTTTTTACAATAAATGTTAGAGGATTAAAAATTTGAATGAATCCAATTTTAAGATTAAACATTCTAATATTCATTAAAAGGTCGATTAATCGCCTTTTGATGGCGAACCTTTTTTAAATCCACTTTTTGAAAATTTTATGTGTTATATTTGACAAAATGAAATTTTTCTTTTGAATCGGGACATCAAAATTTACCTTGTGTAATGTTTTGGTATTTTTCCGATAAATTTCATTTTTTTAATGAATAGTGAAAAATGTTGTATTTTAATTCAAAACCTCTTTTTAATATAATTTATTTATATGAATAGATTATCATTTTAATTTTTTTAAAAGTGAATGTAAAATATATTTTTACCATTTAATCCAATAGTGGTCATTGGAATTAATTTTACATTGAAATTGGACTTAAACTAGTGTCAATCTTTTGATAGATATTGTTTCTTAAAAACATGCTATTTGTTTTGACAGTGGGAATTAATTTTTAAATTAATTGATACAACTTATATGTTTTTTATTTTTTAAAATAAACATCATTTTTGAATTTAGATTATCAAATATATCTTAGGGTTATATTTTGGTATTTTTCTGAAAAACATAACTTTTAGATGAATAGTGAAACCACTAAGTTGTAGTTAAAGAAACTGATTTTTTGTTTAAACAAAAAATTTCCACTTCATTGATTTTATTTTAAAAAATCCGACATACATGGTTGTCATTAATAAGTAAAATGTGGTCAATGAGATTAAAATAATTTTTGGTGAATAGTAACTTTTAAGTTTTATTAAACACAATTAAAGGTAATTTGTGTAATTTAAGGTAAAAATAATGTTTTAATAATATGAAATGACATAGACCCATGTCCTACCCTCCTTGGATGTGTTATTTCCGACCAAGACATTCCATGGGTCAACCTGGGGACCCCATGGAGCCACTTTGGTAGGAAAATGACATAAATAACTTTTTATTCAAAGTTAAAATAAAAATGTTACGACAAGAGTTATTTTGCTAAAAAAATATTTAAATGGGGTTATTAAAGTCATATTTTTGAACATAAATATTCATTATAAAGATAAAAAGATTTCCTACATCATTATATTTTATTTATAATTTTTAGATATTAAATAAATTAATTTATTTTTGACACCATGATAATGTAGTGATTACCTCATTATTTAACAATTTAAATAAAAGGAAATGATAACGTAAAATCTATGAACTAAACATATAAAAAACATATTGTATGGGTTTATTTCATTCTCTTGTCACCTTATCCTCTACATATATAATTTTGGGACCTTTAAAATCCGAAAATCATTTTATAATAATGTAACCTTTTATAACTTTCTAAAAGTGCCCCTCCTCTCCTATTATAAAAGGCCCCCACCTCTACCACCTTACCCACACCTCTAAAGCCTTTGGCTCAGCCAACCCCTGCCTATATTGCCTCTCCACATCCCTCGATTCATCATTAAAGCCTCATTTTGGGAAGAATCCTTTCCGAGGAAGCCTTTGAGCTCAAATCAAAGAGAGTTACCCGATTTAAAGGTAATGTATTCCCTTGTGTTCTTTTGTTTTATTTTGCCTCTACAATCCCCTAACCTCTTTTTATTACATTTTTGGTAACAACACCAGTATATTAAATATACTAGGATGTTGTTATAATAAATATTTGATCTAAGCTTTCATACACATTCGTCTAATGGTAAAAGAATATACTGTTTCTGTGGATGGTGAATTACTGCATCACGAAACGATGATTGTTCAATATTCTTTTAACACCTTCAAAGGTGGCAATTAAGATGTCACTATTTTTATATATGATATATAATATGTTTATGTTTTCCTTTGGATTCTGTTTTTTCATTTATGTCATACCTTTATGGTTTCCATTATGGGTAAACGCAATATCTTCATTTTAGGAAGTAGGGACTACCGCCCCCTCAAAGTGATTTGATTCGTTAATTCCATATATGAGATGTATAAAGGATGGAATTAATGTTATTACATATAATATCCAACTAGAATTATAATATACCTTTATATCATTATTATTTCATTCCATTTAATAAAAAAATAAAAGTAGCATTCATGTGTACGTACAGCTTACCGTCTCCATGAACGATACATTTCATTTCTTATCTCCAAATGTTATGTACTATTATAAGTACATATAAATAATGGATATATATGTAATATATTACATATAAATTATGGTTATAATTCTGAAATTATAATATATATATCTATCATTTTTTTAATTCCATTAATATGAAAAAAAATGAATGTAGCATTCATGCGTACGTACGGCCTACCGTCTCTATGAACGGTGCTTTTAATTTTTTATCTACAAATGATATGGAATAGTATAAAATTAATATATACTGGATATATATGATATTTAAAACATAAATACTATTTTGGATATGATGTACCTATAAATACAAGGAAAATTCTTTTCCAACAAGTTCAATTTTTACTCATGTATCAAACATCGACAAAAACGTCTGATATGAACTCACTTTATTAACCAATTATTATAACATTATAATATATGATATGAACTGAATAATATTCTTTAAAGGAGGTCCTTATGAAATTATAAATTGACCAAATTTTATTATTGAGGAGATTAATGAACGATCGAGTCATGGCAGACACGAGGTATGGGATCCTACCCCTCTCTTTCTTTTTAAGTACACTCTTTTATGTAATTCCTTTTAATCTCATCATTCTTATGATTGGGATTTTCTTTTATATTAATCTTACTGTACTTTATTTAAGCTCAAATGATTAGAGACCCTATTTTCTCTCATCAATCCATTTTGGATGTTTTGAGTGGCGCCATTAGGCTGCTGAATTTTCGTAAGAGATCCAACCTCTCTCTTTCTATTTAAGTACTCTTATTTATGTCACTTCTTTTAAGCTCCTCTTTGTTATGTTGGGGGATGTTATTTATATTCCTAATTCTGTACATATTATATTTATTTGATGAGAGATGCTATTTGATCTAATAAATCTATTTTTGGTTGTTTTAAGTGGCACTGTTAGGCTGCCGAGTTTTTGTAGGGGATTTTTCAACTCAGTATAATTCCAATGAGGTTTATGCTACATTTGCCACCATTTCCTTTGAGAGGTATATGTAATTCCCATTATTCTATTTTTTTTGTGTAATATAGTTTCATTTATGATTATTTACATCAATGTTGTATTTTCCTACTTTCATGGGGTGTATGTTTCGAAAGATACCCAAGTCGGTAAGGGAACCTTTCACCATCCTCTTTTTAAAAGACTTCTTTTGTTGGGTCATTTAATTTTCATATTGTAATTTTGGGATATGTTATTCAATATCCTTATTGATGTAGATTTTATGTCCAAGAGATGAGATACCATTTTTTCTCTCATCAACTCATTTTCTGAATTGTGTAGTGACGATGTTAGGCTATCAAATTTTTTCAAGGGAACTTTATATCCCAATGTTGATTATTTGATATAAACTTGTACTCCTTGAATATGTAGTTATATTAATATGTGTGAATAACTTTGGATTGTTTTAGACTTAATATCCACTTATATTTGGTGTATTCATTTTTCACACATAATTATGTAATTGATTTATCCTTAATCCAAGGATACCGTCTTTATATGGGACTTTATCTCAATCTCCATTCATTGAGGCATATTTTGTTTTATAGACAACCTTATTATATATGGTGTATAAAACCCTTTGACTTATACGTTTATCCAAAAGGAATAATTTTTTATTCGAATAATTTTACTAAATGACAAAAGGGAATGTTTTTGTCGTACCTATGCAGTGACAACGAAATCTCCTCCGTCGTGACCATTATTTGAGTTTTGGTTTCCTCTAAAAGAAATAACATTTTTTTAAGGAAAAATAAATACCATGTTTTTATTTTCATTTATTTTTGGTATTGAAAATTGTTTCGATAATGTTTTTATTATATCAATGTGTTATTGATATCCTTTGACTAACATGTGGAAATGTTATATTTCCATTATAAATGTTTTATGTGATACGATTATGTTATTATTCGTGGGAATTGTTTATGATGATGGGTGGTTTCGTGATAAACTAAGGGTGGTGAGCCCGATATAGCTCTCCAATACATTGGGTAACGCGAAGGAGTTAAACTTTAAGGTTTCTCCAAAGAGATTTAAGGAATATACTATGATGAATATTCCAAACGTAACCAAGAGGGTTACTCCCTATGTAAGAATGTTATGAATGCCTCAAGTTACCTTTATGACTTATGATTTTTATGATTTATTCATGATTTGATAAGGTATGTTAAAATTCTTATGTTTTATGAGTAAAGTGTGATTTTATACATGGACTAATGTTTTCTTTTCGTACTTTAATATCCCTTACTGAGCTTTTTATGCTCATCCCACGTTTTTGAAATGTTTTTCACAGGTCAAAAGGAACGGTGCATGATATGATGATAGTGTCAAGGAAGTGTCAAGAAAAAATCCATGTGTTATTTTATATATGTTTCTGTTGACTGAAAAAGAAAATATTATCTTATATGTAACCTCTTTGTTTAAATGTGGAATGTAATTCATGATTTATGATCTAATTCTCTAAAACTCTAAACCTGAAAAGATCCTCAATGTGAATTATTCATTTAATTCATTTTTAAGTAAGGTTTAAGGTCGGGGCCTTATATTTGGTATCAGAGGTCAGTTTAGATAACTTTAGAGGTTAGGGTATTCTCTAAGCATAAGTGACATTACCATAATGGTTAGGATTTCAGAAAGAGTCCTATTTTTAGATAAGGTGAAAGAGTAAGTATATCTTAGTGACTATCATCCTACTTAGTACGTGATGGTTTTTTTGATATAATCTCACTGACATTTCTGTTTTTGTGAATGGATGGATCTAGCAGGAAACAAAGTGATAATAGGTTTGAAGGAAACTATGGTGGTTCTCTGATTAATAGACTGGTTGAAATGGGGGATTCAATGAGGAAACTCATAGTTTCTCTAAACCAACTATCAAGGAGTCATGATCAACCACTTGAACCTTGGTATGTTCTGTAATGCATCATGTACGAGATGACTAATTGATGTGGAAGTTCATGTAATAATTATATAGGTAACCATTAGGGTTTATATGATCCTTACTTTTTAGGTAATTATTTGTTACTCTATGATATGATTGAAAATGAAAGGAATGAAATAAACTTGATGTTATAATATGTTATGATTATTTTTTAAGTTATTATCTCGTTTTGGGGAATGTTTTAAGAATTATATAGTTTTGGAAAAAGGACAACACGCAGACCGTGTGACAACCCGTCGGGTCGGACAAAGCTACGGGAATCGAACCCACAACCAAAGTGTGTCTGGTATTTATTGCCTACCACTGGACTACGTGAATTACAAGGTTATTTTGACTAATTTATTTTAGTTAGATGACTTTAGGAATGAAGAGTAAGTTTATTTTGGGTTATCTATGGAAATGGTTAACCAATCATAGAGGATATGTGATTAGGTTAATTAATTTTCAATATGAGAATTTAAGAGAAACTGATGATATTTGGTGATAAAAGTTAATTTGTACCTTGGAAGACGATGTGATTAGTTTTTTAAAATATTTGGGTTTCAATCATAGTTTGTTTTACTATGAAGAATTTTATGGACAATTGTTTATCAAATGGTCTTCTTTGAACTTTGGGGTTTTTTTGGACAAATTGTGGACATTAAGAATAGATTTTATTTTTATAAAGGATTATACTAACAGTTTTGGTTTTGGTTTTTGTCTAATGACATGGGTAATATATAGTTCTCTTTTATGGATTTGGTGATTCTCAAGAAGTTGATTATAGTACTCTTAATGTGAACAAGTATTCCTAAATACTCGTCTTTTAGAGAAAATATAATTTAGATTAAGGAATCTAGTAAAAGATGAAAGTATACGTGATAAGTAAGTATGTTTCATTATGATTTAGATGATCTCAAAAATAAAATCCTCAATAAAGAGTAACTTAAAAAAAAATGTTGTCTGTTAACATTTCCTACTAAGGAATCGAATACTATTTAACCCATCACAAGTTTGTGATTTTCTTATGTTTAAATTTCTCCTAGACATGTTTACTATCACTCTCCCTCAGAAGATGGCCCTTTGATTTTTCCCCCATATCCATGTTTTCCTACATGGAATCCAAGTACAGGTTAACTAGGGTGACCTTTTTACTTCTCTTTCTTTATTTTAAAGTGATTGTTTTACTAGCTCTTGTTCTGATGTGGGAATTTCAATGATATTTCCATGCCCAATTTTAAAATTATGAGGATACAATTCCCAAAAGGGGGGAAGGATGTAACACAACAGGTAAATAAAGAATATGGCATTTTAAAATTTATTCATATTTCTGAATAAAATATTAATATTACATTAAAGGGGACGCTAAGCTCGATGGCGTACCCAATACGCAACATCGAGTTTCTTGGGAATCTTACGTTGCACTCAAATAAAAAATATATTATTATTTTAATTGGTAGTTAACGCCTAGCCATTGTAATGGAGGGAATGACTAGAACTAACTACAAAATGATTATATATGATTGTCAAATATTTTTACTTTTTACAATAAATGTTAGAGGATTAAAAATGCGAATGAATCCAATTTTAAGCGTAAAAATTCTAATATTTTTTAAAAGGTCGATTAACCGCCTTTTGATGGTGAACCTCTTTCAAATACACTTTTTTAAAATTTTATGTGTTATATTTGACAAAATAAAATTATTCTTTTGAATCGGGACATCAAAATTTACCTTTTGTAAATTTGTGGTATTTTTCCGATAAAGTTCATTTTTTTAATGAATAATGAAAAATGTTGTATTTTAATTCAAAATACCTTTTTAATATAATTTATTTATTTGATTAGATTATCTTTTAAAATGTTTTAAAAGTTAAATTAGAATATATTTTTACCATTTAATCCAATAATGGTCATTGTAATTAATTTCACTTTGAAATTGGACTTAAACTAGTGTCAATCTTTTAATAGATATTGTTTCTTAAAAACACGCTCTTTTATTGACAGCAGGAATTAAATATTAAATTAATTAATGCAACTAATATTTTTTGAATTTTTTAAAATAAACATAATCTTTGAATTCGGAATATCAAAAATATCTTAGGGTGAATTTTTGTTATTTTTTTGAAAAACATCATTTTAGATGAATAGTGAAACCACTATGTGGTAGTTAATGAAACTGATTTTTCTTTTAAATAAAAGTTTGCCACTTTTGTGATTTAATTTTCAAAAATCCGACATACATGGTTGTCATTAAGAAGTAAAATGTGGTTCAATGAGATTAATTTTTTTGGTGAATAGTAACTTTTAATTTTTATTAATCGCGATTGAAGGTAAATAGTGTAATTTAAGGTAAAAATAATGTTTTAACAATATGAAATGACCTAGAAACATGTCCTAACCTCATTGGATGTTTCATGGAAGACCAATAAAACCCATGGTTCAACTTTGGGACCCCATGGAGCCACATTGGTAGGAAAATGACATAAATAACTTTTTATTTAAAGTAAAAATAAAATTGTTACAAACATGAGTTGTTTTACTAAAAAAAATTAAATGGGGTTATACAAGTCATATTTTTTACTAAAAATATTCATTAGAAAAATAAAATGATTTACTACATTATTATATTTTTATTTAATTTTTAGACATTAAATAAATTAATTTATTTATGACACCATGATGATGCAGCGATTACCTCATTATTTAACAATTTCAATAAAATGAAAAGATAATGTATAATCTAAGACCTACAAATGTCAAAAACCTATTGTATGGGTGAATTTAGACCTCTAATCACCTTATCCTCAACATATATAATTTTGGTACCTTTGAAATCTGAAAATAATTTTATACAAAAGTAACCTTTTATAACATTCCAAGAGTGCCCATCCTATCCTCTTATAAAAGGCCCCCACCTCTACCTCCATACCCACACCTCTCAAGCATTTTTCTCGACAAAACCCTGCCCATTTTGTCTCTCCACATAACTCTATTCATCAGTGAAGCCTCACTTTTGGCAGAATCGTTTCCAGGGAAGTCTTTGAGCTCAAATCAAAGAGAGTTACCGATTTAAAGGTAATGTCTTCCCTTGTGTTCTTTTGTTTTATTTTGCTTCTCAAAAATCCTAAACTCTTTTTATTATTTTTTTTGTAACAACAACAGTATATTAAATATTCTATGATGTTTTTATAAGATTTATTCGAGCTACAACTTCACACACCTCTGTCTAATGGTTAAAGAACATACTGTTTTTGTGGATGGTGAATTAGTGCCTCATAAAACGATGATTGTTATATATTCTTTTAACACCTTCAAAGGTGGCAATTAAGATGTCACTATAATTATATATGATATATAATTTGTTTATTTTTTCCATAATATTATGTATTTTACATTTGTGGCATTCATTATGGTTTCCATTATGGGTAAACGCGATATCTTCATTTTAGGAAGTGCAGACTACCACCCCCTCAAAGTGATTTGATTCGTTAATGCCATATATGGGATGTATAAAGGATAGAATTAATGGTATTGCATATGATATCCTACTGGATTTGTAATATACCTTTATATCATTATTATTTAATTCCATTGAATAAAAAAAATAAATGAAAGTATCATTCAGGCATACGTACGGCGTACCTTCTCCATGAAGAGTACATTTCATTTCTTATCTACAAATGTTATGTACTATTATAAGTACATATATATAATGTATATATATGTAATATATTACATATAAATTATGGATATAATTCTGGAATGATAATATATATATCTCTCATTTTGTTTTAATTCCATTAATATGACAAAAAATGAAAGTAGCATTAATGCGTACGTACGGCCTAACGTCTCCATGAACGGTGCATTTAATTTTTTATCGCCAAATGATGTGGAATAGTATAAAAGGAATGTATAATAAATATATATGATATTTAAAACATCAATACTATTCTGGATATGATGTAACTATAACTACATGGAAAATTATTTTCCATCAAATTCAATTTTTACTCATGTACCGAACATCGACAAAAAACGTATGATATGAACTCAATTTATTAACCAATTATTATAACATTATAATATATGATACGAATTAAATAATAATCATTAAATGAGGTCCCTAAAAAATTATAAATTGACCAAATTTTATTATTTGGGATATTAAATAACGATCGAGTCATGTCGGACACGAGGTAAGGGATCCTACCCCTCTCTTTCTTTTTAAGTACACTCTTTTATGTCATTCCTTTTAATCTCATCATTCTTATGATTGGGATGCTATTTTATATTAATAATACTGTACTTTTTTATGTTCATATGATGAGAGTCCCTATTTTCTCACATCAATCCATTTTAGTAGTTTTTAGTGGCGTCGTTAGGCTGCTGAATTTTCGTAAGAGATCCAACCTCTCTCTTTCTTTTTAAGTACTCTTCTTTATGTCACTTCTTTTTAG
Source organism: Viscum album (assembly GCA_963277665.1). NCBI lineage: Eukaryota > Viridiplantae > Streptophyta > Magnoliopsida > Santalales > Viscaceae > Viscum > Viscum album. The sequence continues at coordinate 1,511,807,409 of OY728131.1, forward strand.
CACCTCTTTTTTATGTTGGGGGAGGTTATTTTATATTCTTCTTTATTTAAATATTATTTTAATATGATTAGGGACCCTATTTGATCTCATGAATCCATTTTTGGAAGTTTTAAGTGGCGTCGTTAGGCTGCCGAGTTTTCATAAGGGATTTTTCATCTCACTATAATTCCCGTGAGTTTTATGCTACATTTGCCACAATTTCCTCTGATTAGTATATGTAATACCCATTATTCTGCTCTTTCTGGAATATAGTTTCGTTTATGATTATTTACATCAATGTTGAATTGTCCTACTTCCATGAGGTGTATGTTTCGAAAGATACCCAAGTCGGTAAGGGAACCTTTCACCCTCCTCTTTTTAAAAGACTTCTTTTTTTGGGTCTTTTAATTTACATATTGTAATGTTGGGATATGTTCTTATATATCCTTATTGATGTAGATTATATTTTTAAGTGATGATATACCATTTTTATCACTCATCATCTCATTTTCTAAATTTTGTAGTGACGTCGTTAGACTGTCAAACTTTTGCAAGGGAACTTCTTAACCCAATTTTGATTCTTTGAGATAAAATTATACTCCCTGAATATGTCATTCTATGAATATGTGTGAATAAACTCGGATTTTTTTACACTTAACATCCACTTATATTTGGTGTATTCATTTGTCACACATAATTATGTAATTGATTTATCCTTAATCCAAGGAAACCGTCTTTGTATGGGACTTCATCTCAATCTCCTTTCATTGAGTTATATTTTGTTTTATACCCAACCTTATTTTATACGGTGTATAAACCCCTTTGAATTTTATGTTTATCCAAAAGGAATCTTTTTTTATACGAATCATTTTACTAAATGATAAAAGGGATTTTTTTGTCGTAAGTATGCGGCGACAATGACTTCTCCTCCGTCGTGACCATTATTTGAGTTTCGGCTTCCTCTACAATCCATACCTTTTTTATGAAAAATAAATACCATGTTTTGATTTTCTATTATTTTTTTGTATTGAAAATGGTTTTGATAATATTTTTATTATATCATTTTGCTATTGATATCATGTGATTGAAATGTGGAAATTTTATGTTTCCTTTATACGTGTTTTATGTGATAAAATTATGTTATGGTTCTTGGGAATTTTTTATGAATATGGGTGGTTTTGTGATAAACTAAGGGCGGGTGAGACTGATATAGATCTCCAATGCATTGGGTAATGTGATGGAGTTAAATTTTAATGTTTCTCTAAAGAGATTTAGGAAATATACTGTGATGGGTATTCCAAACATAACCAAGAGGGTTACTCCCTACATAAGAATGTTATGAATGCCTCAAGTTACCTTTATGCCTTATGATTTCTATGATTTATTCATGATTTAATGAGGTGTGTTAAAATTATTTTGTTTTATGAGTAAATTATGATTTCATACATGGACTAATGTTTTAATTTTGTACTTTTATATCCCTTACTGAGATTTTTATGCTCATCCCATGTTTTCTAAAAAAAATTCACAGGTCAAATGGAAAGGTGCATGATATGATGATTGTGTCAAGGAAGTGTCAAGAAAGAATCAATGTTTTATTTTAAATATGTTTCTATTGATGGAAAAAAAATGAATACTCTCTTTTATGTAACCACTTTGTTTAAATGTGGAATGTAATTCATGATTTATGATCTGATTTTCTAAAACCCTAAACCTGAAAAGATCCTCAATGTGAATTATTCATTTAATTCAATATTAAGTAATGTTTAAGGTTGGGGCCTTATATTCTAGGAATAATATATTTTAGATATCAACATTATAAAATTTAAAATGGTTTGAGAGAGGTATCAATAAAATACCCAGACTATTATTTCAAAAATTTGCTGGAATTCAATAAGATTAAAATCTCATAATCAATATTTTTTGACCGATGATTTAACAATTTTGGTTCAACGTTTTAATCAAACTAAATTTTTTTGATGTGAATTAATAATATTTATTTATTTTCAAAGGTATATACAAAACATTTAGTGACTAAGGGATGTTCCCAAAAACATAAAAACAAATTATTTTCCTATTTTATGAAATGGGGATATTAATATATATATCATTCTTTGATATAATTTTTCACCTGATGGTTCACTTGGTTACAAAAAATTTATAATGTGTTATTGTAAATCAAATATAGATATACCCTATTGAACAATATTTGAATTTTTTTATATTTCACAAAAAAATTTAATTCCTCATTAATGTTTCACTATAGAGATTCATATTTTGGAATAATATGATGAATTTTTTACAAAGTACTTTATTATTGTGGATATCATTTGTCTCAAAAAATCTTATCATTTTAGGTGACTTATGTTTGATAGAATCTTCAATAGATACATTTGAACAATTACTATCCTAGATAGGGAGTAATATCACAATTTGAATTACATTATATTATAGAGATTACACTATATTTCAAAACTCACAACGTAATGTTTTGTAATTTTAATCACTCAAGGGTGGAAGATGGAATTAAAGTACACAAAATTTTAAAAATTTAATATTTTTATCAAGACCCTATTTTAAAGGAATTATCTAAAAATCCATATTCAATTACTAAAAATATTTGATATCTAAGAATAGGAACAAGATTACACGTATTATCTTATAATGGTTATATAATTACTATTTTTATGCTCCCTACTATTGTACAGGATGAATACAATGATACAAAAGTTTGTTGTTACTATTATGGTGGAATATAAGAATGTATCTGGGTACAATGGTAGAATTCCAATTTTTTAAAATATTTCATACATTATCATCATAAAAAAAGTGGTTATTGGATTAAAAAACAATTCATGAGCTTATTTTTGATGAAAATGGGTGGATAACATGGGTGTAACTTAAATCTAGAGATTGGGATTCTTAATAGTGAATTTTATAAAATAAGGGTATTGGTATGAACCATTCATAATGGAATAGTAATATGTGTATTTATTTTATTCTCTTTATAAAAAAAATAAACCAATAAACAATTTTAATGGAGGATAAATTAAAAATAAGATTAAATGATAATTTCATTAATGATGAACCATTAATTAGGACATCGTAACTACTTCATGGTGGTCCCAACATAGACTGTGTTATGTATGAAAATGAGGACCACCGAAAAGAGATTTTGATACAGAGTAGAGGGACCGTGTCCCCTAAGAATTAAATGGAAAAGAATGTGTTCAATAAAAAGGTCTAATATCATGTATTAATTTAATATATATTATGAATATATTTAAACTATTATATGTTTAATTCTATATTTACAACATATAAATCAATTGTTTTTTATTTTTGTAGTCAATTACTTATACCCACACTGATGCTACCAATCATGAGGAAAAATAATTGATTATTAAATAGGGAAAATATTACTGGGTTATAGACATTATAAAGTTGAGAAACTACCAAAATGAAATTAGCATGGTATACTAAAGAATCAATTAGAGTTGATAAATTTGTAAATGATGAGAAGGATGAATGAATACATGACATTTCAAAAACCAACCAAGATAAATTGTTAACCAATAACATAAGTCAGCTCTAACACGGCCTGAATAGAATTATTAATCCCTTCGAGCTGGAAACTATTTCCTGGGAATAGAAAACAATAAAAATTAATTATTTTTAAATAATTAAAACAAAATTATATACTGGAATTGAATAAAAATCACTAAATAGTTTCCATAAAAATACATGAAACTATAAAAAAGCACCATAAAAGGGAAATTAAATAACCCAATACCGAACAAAAATCTAGAGAATCACATAATCAAATGACGATAGAGTTACAAATATTTCCTCATAATAGGTGGATCATATTATCTTAAATTCACCACCAACTCCAAATGTCATACTATCAAGAACACCAACATTGTCAATGAAGCAAAATAGCTTTTTTATAAGATGAGAAAAAATGTATTCATATACCTAAAGGATTATGTAATATGTGAGAAACACTATCCTAATATGATCACACAAAGAATTCAATAAAAAAACCATATCAGTAAACGAAATAATATTGATTTTAAAAACATGAAATGATAGTCCTTTTTAAAAATTTATAATAAAATGTGTTTTTTAGATCATTTTAATGGATTTTATAAAACATCAATAGATAATATTTCCATAAAATAGGTATGGATAATTCATTTCATAAATAGATGAATATATAATACTCATTGAATTATAGAACCATGGAGATAACCCCTATGTTTAGTTATGTCATGCCACAATAATCCTCACAATATTGATGAAATATAGATCATGGTGTGTGGGCATCCCAATATATTAGGCCAATAAAGAATAGGATTCCATCATAACAAGTTAATCCCCTACCCTTATTATTGTTTCATTAGCATTTTCATCATGAATATACTAATATGTAGATCTAATAAATGGATAATTTTTTTTATCCAAGACTACCCACATAACTATAAAAGAACTCATGTACTTTAAACGGATCAATAAAAGGAAAAATAATTAATTTCAAATATGTTTTAAAAATCATCATTAAAATTACTACAAATCAAATTTTTCATATTCTATTTTAGATAAAAACAATTTCAATCAAATTTACTCAAAACACATTCCCTTCAAAACAATTCTTGTCATTCAAAATTTATAAATCATGTATATCCTTAATTCCAAATTAATCGTAGTCAATGTTATTCTTGAAATAATTAATTTAAAATAAAAATCATTTTCATAGAATTAACAATTTATTTAAAAATTCATTTTTAAAGAGGTTTCATCACACACCATGATTTTTGAAAACATTTATCAAGAATCTAAATTCATTTTTTGTGAATCAATTAAAAACCCACTTAAATTCAATCAATACAAAATGTTTTCAATTAACAAAGAATATATTATGAAACCATATACCTCAATTAAAATTATTAAAAATCACCCATGAAGTGATCCATTTTTGGAGAGATGAAGGGTGAAATCCATCTAAAATTGGATCCAAGAAACATAATCCACAAATCACAATCTAAAAAAGTAACAATACAATAATTTTTATATAATAAACAAATGTATATCATATCATTGAAAATATAACTAGAATAAAAAACCCTTATCTATGTTCACATTTAAGTGGTTAATAGATGATATTAAATAATAAAAAATAATGAAAAAGAATGATCACATTACATTGAAAAATTATATCCAACAGCCAACGATGTATCAAAATTGATCACCCGTTTTGAAAGAAACATCAAAACATCTAATTGGTGGATTATTTATCAATATCCTGTTCCATTGGAAGAATAATAATTCTAAAAAATGTGTTTTAGGACTTAAATGTAAAAATTAAAATTACTTAATTTATATTGCATGGTTTGGTGACATAGTATGGATAGTTGTGTTCCAACTATGCACCCCTTTTTAGGTTTTTGGTGTATATACACAGTTTGACAACATAAATTGAAAAATCATATAAAAACCATATAAAGTTACTCATTACAATGTCAATAGGTTTGAGTTTAATTACATAGGGTTAGGACTAACCCTGAACCGGACCGTACACCCTCCCATGTGATACCAAAACAAGAGAACATTTTTCTAACTAGACCCTCATTGTTTTCCTCAACCATTCAACAACCATGAATATGAAAAAAAAACCTCCAAAACATTCAATTGGAACCCAAAATTACTTAACATAGTATCCACAAAAATATGGTCAAAATAATGGGTGCAAGTTCCTTAAAAAACTATAATTTCACAATTCATTCACCTAAATGTCGTTCTACTTCTAGAAATCTATGTTGAAGAAGAATGGTTCATAAAAAGATGATTCAACTACTCCCTCATTATAGACTCCTACTACCATGTCCCAATATGTCTAATCCATTATAACAATGAACACTTAACATCACTTTTGAATTTTGTTATAAAAACATTTCATGGGTATCAATAACTCAAAATGTTTTTTAGGTTAATGAAATACCTTGTTTCACATCAATGTATTCCCAATTAATAACAAGAGAAAATTTCAAAATATATTTTTTATGGTAAGAATAGTGAATAAAAAATGGATTAAATTCATTTGTGGTGGAATTGATAAATTATATGCCATCATATCAAATTTCTCACCAACATAAAAATGAAAAACATATATTGGTACAATGTTTTCTTGTTTTCCAAGATAACATTGACATAGTTGAGGTGATAAACAGAAGAAAACCTGGCCACCAATTGATTAAACTAATGGTTATTGATGGCAATACGTATTATAATTATACCTTTTCTTATCCTTGAAAAAAAATTATGAGTCAACTATATTTCTATTGTCATCTCATCAAATAAGGTAGGTCCCACCAGTGAAAATTCAGTTACCTCAAACCAACAGAGCTAATATTTACATGTCTGCAAAAATATGTTCTCAAAGAGAACCACTTTAATGGGAGAATGGAAGATGTTATTGTAGAAAAACTCAACCATCCCTATATATAAGTCCCTCATTTATCCAAATTCGTGGATTAAAGCATGATTCATGACATTAATAATTAGTAATGTTCATAATTTTAGAAAATCCATTAGAGGGTGGTACTATATACTCAACGTTACATGGGACCCAACTAGCTCTTAAAGAACTCTCTAAAAAAGTTATTTAAACATGGGATACCAACAAGAAACAATGGAATGTAAAACTCTATGAAGCATATTTACCTCATGCACATACTAAGTAAGTAAATAATTAACATTAATGGAATCATAAATAGGAATAAAGATAGATGATTCGGTAAATCAATCATTCACCACCCATTTCAAATTCATTATTTGAAGAGTATGTGACATCCCAACCACAAAATCTTTGAATATATCATACCATTTACAAGACATAATGGTGATGGGTTGATGTAAAATAGTAGGCTTCTATTTCCCAACCTTGATCTCGTATTATGTATAACAATGGGAAACAAAATCAGTGATGTTATATTTTATACCTATCCACTAGAATCATTTTCCAATTCATGAAACATCTCAGTCATGCATGTGTGAGACATCAATTTCTAAAGGTCATAATCCACAACCATAACATTTCTCATAAATGATTGATCTATATAATGGTTCCTTATGAATATAATTCCTTTGGGAGATAGATACCACTCACAGAAGTGTCTATAATATATAAAGAAATCATAATACCTAAAACCCATCATCACATTGCTTCACAAAGGGGATAATTTGATGAAGATAGTGTATTAGCTAATCAATATCCATAGAAACACAATTCAAATCCTCCCAGACAACCAAATGCATGATAGTAAAGAGTTATGAGAGATTCCACACCTCTAAAATTCCTTTAATGTTATAGGATGGGAAATTCAATGCAAACCTGTCAGAAATAACATTCCCCTCATTAGGGCATGGGCAGTGTAAATTTTTAATGGTTTTATCTAATCCAAACTACACCATTATCATAGATTCAAATCACTATATGAAATGATAAAACTCAATTTTTTATTACTGGAGTAAAAGATATATCTTTCCCCAAAATGATATTTCTTCTTACTATTACAAGTGTGCATTAAAACTTCATATTCTAAATCGTGTGTGAAAAAGTTCTTATCATGTGGAAGAACCTGACAGGATAATAAGCGACCACTTGATTATCCTACATAGTAACACAAAACAAACTATAACCTAATGCATCAAAAAAGACCTTACAACCATTCCTAGGATCCTAAAAAATAATCAATAGCACTAAATTCAAAAATCACTTAAACTCATCAAAGGATGTATGAAATTTAAAATCCCAAATAAAATTTCTCCATTCTAAGTGAGTGTAGTAAACAGAGGGGCCATCATGTATAAATCAATCATTAATATGTGATAATACCCCACACTAAATCAATTAATATTAAAATATTAAAAAAATCATTCCATTCCTTCCAAGGTATTAAATTATTAAATTTTTTCAGATGAAGTGATATAGATTTTTTTGATAACATATAACGTAATAACATCACATACCAAATAAATGAATGGCACATTGATAGTTTGGAATAGAGTAGGCAATCTATAAATATGTCAAAAAAGTCTACTAAATGTGGTACATTGTACTCATTAGATTTTGAAAAAACTAATATATTACCCCTGAATATCAGAATGGAAGATTCTTGATATTGGTGGAAAATCATATTCATTATCCCTACAAACCCAGAAACATCATTTTTAGGATGAATTGAATTACATGTTACTATTGGTGTCCATTTCTGATATTTAATGTGGTCTTTGAAATATCATAGTAATTTATCTAGAGTTGTTGGAAACCAGATAAAATATCAATAATATAGAACCGATATTCCACTTTTACCTAATTAAATAAATCATTTATAAGTGGAAATAATATCTTTTTTCTTAAGAGTATCCTGATTGATATTCCTATAATCAATTCACGTGCATTGTGTTTCATCATCATTCATTATGTAATGAAGTTTTCCTTCCATAGTGACAAACTGGGTTGAATAGATCATAAGAAAATTATTTCATCAAACTAATATTTTAATTCCTTCAGTCTAGTTGGTTCTATATTATATGATGTAATCAATATATGATTATTAACTATAACAAAAAATTAATAATCTCAAAACCCATCTTTAGTGGTAGACATGAATAGTTTGATAGAAACACTTCTGTAAAATAAAAAACTACTAGAGGAAGTTCAATATAAGAGAATTAATGCTATATTTTAACAAAACTAGAGGATATCATCATTCATATATTCGGAATCATAGGTTATCCTTGATAGGAACTCAATTCCAATTTCCCCTAAAAATATGGAATTCCCCATCAATGGTAGTAAAGTAAAACCACAAATAAAAACATTCAATTCAATCATTTTGGGAAACCATCCAGTTAATTTTGGGAATAAAATATAATGGATTCATTTCATGAGAAATGAATTCTCGAAAAATATCAATCATCAACACTGATAATAAACAAGAAGGCTGTAAATAGTCCTTCACTCTCTACACCATGATAGGTGTTCTATTTTTTATCAACATAGGCCTGAGATCCATTGAAAAAATAAATAGTTACATAGTGTGGGTTGATAAGAAATAATGAGAGGAACTGAAATCCAATAAAGTATCCATTAAATAAGACTGAATAGAAATATTATATCTCCTAATCAAATGGCCCACATAAGTTCCCACTATAGACTCTTACATTGCATGAAGTTTCCTCAATCGTGATTTATATGCTAGAACACCATTATTATTTATGTTTCTACATTTTGTATACTTCCCCTCATCATTGATAAGACAATGACACTACATTGGGAATTAAAAACATGAGAAGAGCAACTTAGATTAAATGAATTTCTAAACAAACTGGGATAATAAACTAATATGGAATCGAAGTCATCTATTGTATAACCTTAATGGAATTCATGAACCCCATGGGATGGATACTGGAACCTAAGCATCAAAACCAATCATAGGGAATGGGTTAAACATTATAAAAACAAAAAAATAAATGTATATAATATAATAATCCATTAATATTAAATTTTCATATACTATCAAAATGATAAAAGTACCACAAAAGGGAAAGCTCATAAATTAGGAGAGAATATCAATAGAAAAAAACTCCTAAACAGATGATGATTTCATCCCCAATATCTCTTAATATCATGAGGATCACATTTTTTGACAATCACCACAAATAGTTAATGTTCTTCAATCAAGAACACCAACCATATCCATGTTGTGCTTTTCCTTTTTTTGGACCATGAAAGAAATGTATACCTATTCCAAAAGAAATATATTGGATTTCAGGAAAACGAGACTACAATGAAACATCCACAAATAAGAGGTTCCTTGAATATTTTTGAATAAATAAATTTTTAATCACAAACTTGTATAATTAATTTTCAATAATATAACCAATAATATTTTCCATGAGGTTTAATAAATCAAGGATCAAGGATCTTCACACTCTTTGTGAAATACATTTCCTAGAATGCACATATCCATTGATCTTAGGCATACAGATAATATGATTTTATCCCAATAGACATACCCTTTTCCCCCATAAATGGTTTTTAGCATTGTAATCATAACAAAATTTCTATATTGAGTTAATTTAGTCCAAGAATATTATTTTCCTACAATACCCACATAAAATCACATGGACCCAAGTTCTTAAAATAAATAAATCAAATGGGAAATCATTACTCTCAAATAAGTACAAAAAAATATCGACCACGAATCCCCAAATCACATTTTGAATATTCCATTTCATTTAAATAAAAAATTTATAATTATCCTCATAAAAAATCATGAATTCAATTCTAAAAAAATTATTTTATTCAAAATAATTAAAAAATTTATTTAATTTATTTCATAATAATCATCATCAATTTCAATAATAATATAATTTATTTCAATTAAAACCAATTTTTCAAGAATCAAGAAATTTTTTTAAATTACATTGACATATAGGTTTCATCACACAAGATTTAATTTGAAAACATTCTTCTATAATATCAATTCGTGCACTATAAATCCATAAAAAAATTCATTCAATTCAATAAAGGAACAATGATTTAAATTATTATGAACTATCGTACTAAGGAACCAACCAAAATTCATTGTATTTTCAATCACCTATATTGGGATCGATGGTTGAAGAGATGAAGGGTAAAAATTGATAAAGAAATGATCCTAGAATCACAATTCAAATATCAATATCTAGATAATAAATCAAAATAAAATGAATGTTTTGTATGAAACCTAATTTGAAAATGTCACGTACTTGGGATGTAGTATCAATAAACCCAATCTAAAAACCCATTTAAGGAGAGAAGATAAACTCTAGATGAAAAATAATGAATCAAAATGAATGGATACATAACATTTATAATTCTATATAAACACAAAATATATATTTAATATGATCATTAAAATAATAAATACCATAAAATCTATCTAGGGAGTCTCCTTGATGGAGACCCAATTTCACTAAAAGAAGAATGAGTTAAAAAATAACATTCTCTGATAAAAAATAATTATTTTAATTAATTAAATAATATAACAATGTTTTTCCACATATTTTGTAAACCCATGCCCCTATTTATGAGATAATATATGAGTTTCATTGTTTCAACATATTGTTTGAAAAACTATGTGTCAATCATAAAAAATTCTATTTTTTACAAGACTCATGATTTAATTGTAATTCCACATGGGTTTATCTAAACATGAATGTATCCATGAGTCCTCTTATATGATTCTAAAAAAGAGGAATGATTTACTAAAAGGACCTTCCTATATTTCCCTAACCTCATACTGTATATGAATAAGCCTAAAAATCTCCAAAAAATATAAAATTCACCCAAAATTACCATATAAAAAACCAAAAAAAACAAGATTAAAAATTCATGAAATTACAAAAAACATACTAGAATGTCACATTGGATTTATATAATGATATTATTAGTTAAAAATATTAAATAGGAATATAGATATTAAAAAATAACTGAGTTATATGAATAACTTGATAATCCAAATAACCCAAACTGGTATATTTTTATTTTACAAATTCGGGTCATTAGTAAAATAGTTATAGAAAAAATATGCTTTGTTTTTTTATATAGGGTGTTTTTTGTGAATTATTTTGATAGATATGTTTATAATACAACTAATGGAAGTTATGAATATGTGAAGAGGGTAGATGATGTTTGGATGTAGCTGAAGAGGATCTTTCATTTGGATGGAAAATATATCATGAGACCATTGGATGCTTTTTATTATGTGGTTGGAGGAGTTTGGGTTATAATCCATTATGAGGGTTTCTATACCACAATGGAAACAACGCCACAATGGTTATGATCTTAATAATGTTTTGTTTTTTAAATTAAATATTTTATCTCGTGGATGTTTTTTTATTCCATAAATGATCTTAAGAATTTTTTTGTCATTCTTCCATGGTGGGCACCCGTGACCCATGATAGGGAACTATGGGAAAAAAGAATATTGGATAGGCTTTAGAGGATGTGGAAATTTTTAGAGGTCCATGTAATAGGTTTAATGCATATTTCAACAGAATTGATCAATTGATTGGGCTTGTCATAAAGTAAAGAATCACCACATTTTAGGTTCAGTGATTGGTATTTTTGTGATAATCATGATCATATCCTATTAATAATAAAATTGATGGATTAAAAGATTTTTGGATATCTAATTTGACTAATATCAATCCAAAAAAGGGTGATCATGCTATATAATTTCTAAAGTGGTGTCACACTAGGATGTGTAATGGAGTTTACACTGTAGATAAGTAGTTTTCAAGTCAAATATTGAATTTAGAATTAATGAGGTGAAATTGATTTATAAAGGTTAAATCAATTTTCATGGATGGAAATGAAGATAATAAAATGTGTGGTACACCTGTAATGATCATATAGAATTATGACTAGTGGACATATCTATATCATTGTTTTAATGTTTTATTCCTTTAAAGGATATAAAAAATGATTGATGTATTTTTATATTAAAATATATTTTATAAGAGAGAAAAATATATAGAAATAGGTGGATGGGTTCTAGAGGATTATTGGATTGTTTGAGAGGAGGAAAATATCAAGGACACTCACTCACTACAAAATATTTATATTTATTAAAATTGAAGAATGATTATTTTTTCATATATCCTGATTTCTACTACTATAATATCTATACCTGAAATATTAAATAAATATGATACCATATTATAAAATTAAATAATAATAATAGTGTAGATACTTTTATCTCTGGAAAATTATATTCATAGTGGGTTGGTGGATCATATTTGTACATGTTACAATGTAGTGATCCTTAGTGCTTTTGGTACATATTCACATTTCCATGCACACTCATTAGATTACCACATTTGGAAAAACTAAGTAAAACCTCATTCATCCCACCTCTATTGTTTGTTTGATTATGTTAGCTGAGGTGATGAGAGAGTTGTTTCGTTATAAATAAAAAAAATTATCTTGATACCCTAATTCATCTCCACATAGAGGTTATCAATTTTTTTAGAATGAACAATTTTTTTATAGTTTATGTGTCATGATAAATTTTTTAGTCTCTAATATCCGATGGAATTTATTTTTATTTACAAGGGAATCCCTAACACGAAAGTCATTAACATATATATACTGAAATATATAACACAAAAATACATTCAATAGTTGTATATAAATATTTTTATGGCTTATATGGATGATATTTATACTATTAAGGGGAGTGGATCCATTAATGTTAGTTCCCTAAAAGAAATTGGATACTATATTTAAGGCTATCAATTACATAGGGGGAACTTTGGAAAATTACATATATACACAGTTGATGTAATTTTAAAATTTTCATTATAATAAAATACCTTTATCATATTTTATGTATTGTCCAATGTTTAGGATGAAAATATTCAAGTGTTATGGAATAAATATGAAGGTATGATAATGCACTTGAATGTGATAGTTGATGTATTCATTGATCAACTAAATATTCACATATAAGACATACATGAACATAATGAAAATATTAAAAATGTTTTGTTTTTAAAAAGGATTTATAGAATAGTAAATTTTAATTTCAATTTGAAGGTTTTAATTCATGATGATAAATTCTTTATAAAAATTCACAGTATGAATGATATATAATACTATAATTACATAAAATATGAGGAGAAATTATTGTCTATCTATGAAAAAGGCAATTTTACCTGGTGATGACTCTCCATTTCAGTAATATAAATAGTGAAAAAGAAAAATTGTAAGGAAACATTTATGTTTCATAATTATAATGAGGGTATGATGGGAATCTTGTTGTTATATGTGTTATGAGATTACAAGATGATGAAAATATGGAAGTTGTTTAAAAAATAATTCAAATGACGAAAAATAATGAATGAATAACATCTTAAATTAATGTAGACAAAATATTTTTTTCTCTAATGTTGTAAAAACAATATAAGAGTTAAAATTGATGGTGGTTGAGGAATTCATATACTACAGCGTAGGATATATTCATATTATTTTATAAAAGGAACAAGTGGATAAAAATAATGATAATAATGGCCTAATTCAGGGAATATTTCTAATTTTATGGGGCTTGAGGAAATTTGTAGAGGAAATTATTTTCATAAGAAGTTTTTTTATTATTTTTAAAAAAAAGAAGAACTAGAAGATTAAAACTCAAGGAGAGAAAGTTAAATTTCTTTTATATTCTTCTAAAATAAATTAATATATGTATTATAAAAAGGGGTTGAAAATATTATGGCAATCTAATATGTGACATTTTATAAAAAGGGAAGGTTTTAGTGACCAGTGTGAATATTTCACTAAAAATTGGAGCAATGGGGGATGAATAGAGTGATTATGATGTGTCTAACTAAGGGGGAGTGAATAGAGTTATAGAAATTTTAGAGTAAAAACCAAATGATGGGAATAATATTTTTTATTTATTCATTAAAATAATAAGAATATATAGGACTAAAATCTGTATATAGAATTTTATTAGTCAAAAAAACTTCCTTTGTACAAATAAGAATGTTAAATCCTGAATAAAAAATCTATTCTATATCACATATAGACTATTATATTTAGAGATGTTTCTAATGATGATAATTATTTTATAAATTGTAACAAGGAACTTCTAAATTATGAATAATCAAACACGTGATGTTATTCCAAGACCAGTGGGAAAGATAGAAATCAAAGACAAGTTGGTATTTTCAAATAAACTCCATGATGATGGAAAGGTGAATCAGATCAAAAAATGAAAAATGTAAAAGTTTTATTTCCAAATTAAAGGAATTGATGATGAGGGAACTCTATTACCCATTGATCAGAATAAAACCATAATATTATGTTAATATATAGTAGTTAAAAATGTATAAAATTGGATTAGTTTCAGGTTAAGTTTGTATTCCTCAATGTTGTACATGATTGGGGTATTTTCATTAAAAATATATTTATTTCATATATATAATGATAAAAATAATGTTTAATAGTTGAATAAATTATTGTATGGATTGAAACAGAAATGTAGGCCTTGGTACGAATACCAAGTAAAATATTTGAATAACCATAGATTTCAAAGATAAGTTTACCATAACTATTGAATTAATAATGATCATGATTATAATATATAAGAATTCATTTATTTAGATGGAATTATTTTCTGATTGTTCGAATGAAACAAAATGCAAGCAGTTTTTTATAATTTATGTACTACTAATTCAAGATATCTATGATTTGAAAATTGATATATTTACTTTATTTGAAATACATCCATATAAAATATAGATGTTATATTTCTAAAACAATATATTCATGGGAAATAATCAAATTATTCAAATTAGAGGATTCAAATAAAATTTATATGCATATAGGTACTCTAATGAAATTTAACACGAATAAGGATGGAAAAAATGTCAGTGTGATGTAATATCAATAAATTATTGAGAGTTTGTTTTATCAAATTTCTATAAAATACATAATGGTTTTTTACATAAGGTTTGAAACAAACTAGTAAATAAATCACAATGTTAGTCACATGCTATCATTTAAATCTATTATATATATATATATATCAATCATATGGAATACTATGGAATATTCTCTAAAAAATTATCATAGTAAGATTTTTTGGGCTATACTAACCTATGTTTGGTAAGTCAATCCATTTATATGAATTATATTTCAAGAGGTTATTTTTATATTGGAAGTGATTATAATTATTGGTTTGGTTAGAAAAATGAATATAATTATTGAGATTAATTGTGGTAGAATATATATATTAAATGCAAATATGAAATCATGTTTTATAGAAGTAAAAATATATTGGGTAAAATTGAGTGGAAGTGAAATATCTGATTGGAATCTTGTATGATAACCCCTAGTCAATTAATATTTTAAAAACCCCATGAAAAATTAAATGATAAATAACATCAAGATAAATTATCAATTTATTAATGAGAAGTTAGAGAACTATCTAGTGAAGTAGATGTCTATACCAACATGGAATAAATTTGAATTATCAAGACTAAATCACTATATAGAAAAATTTTCATTTGACTTTAGTTGGATATTTTATTCCAATCGAATTCAAAAAACAATATGCGTTGGAAAAGAGACCCCCACACCCCATAAGTTTTTATATTTATTGAATGGCATGTTTTCTCTCATATATTAAATGCATGTATTTTTAACCCTCATTTGAGGACTCTCATAGATGTAGTATTTATATTCATTGAAAGGGTGTATATGTCAACTATACATTCCAATGGAAAATTAGTTTTAATATAACTGTGGTTGGAGTATTATTTCTATTGAAAATGAAATATCAATTCTATGATTATATTTATGTTTGCGGGAGAAATAAGGAATTTTTATTCCGGGGTACCATTTTAAAATTCATAGGACTTTAAATAAATGATTCCCTTTAAAATATTTCGATGAGGAATTTTAAATTCATATATTGTTACTCAAACCAATTTTATCTCATGCTGGGTTATAATTACTAATTGATGAATTATTGATACACTCTCTATAGAAATGATTCTCACTTATGGCTCACAACATATTTGAGTAGTACTAACATTGCTCATGAAAATCCATTGTGAATCTATTTTTGATTTTTCAAAAGAAAAAAAGCGATATGTTGTTAGAAAAAATAAATTTTGATGTTTTGTGTGTTTTGAATCTATTGATAGTTAACTATTAGTATGTTTTTAATCTTCCCAATTGAATTTATAAATCATTAATGGGATGATAAACATTGGAACCTTCCGAATATGGTAGTTGTATAGGAAAAGAACTACACCAAAAAACATTAGGATGACATATTGGATTTTTGGATGATGTTTTATTTTTTTTACTAATTTGGGGGCTTCCATGATGAAATGGAGAACCATGTCATATAGGATTTTTTTTCAAGTATTTTTAATATTAACATCCAAGAGTTTGTAATATTAAAGGATTGGCCACACTATTAACGATCTGATGTGATTTTATGTTTTTTAATAAAATTATCTACCCGTGTTCCATGTTGGAGAACCTATTCCACAAAGTGATATTTCATTCATTTTTGTGGTATGGAATTTTTTTAAAAGTCTTGACTATAGGCAGTAATAATGATACAATAATATTGTTTAACTGGATAGATGAACTATACTCAAATTGATATCATTGAATCTAATTTGGTGATTTATATGGCATGAGAGAATAATACAAATATCATTGGTATAAAAAAATTTCTGTTTCTTTTCATGGATTTGGTAATTAAGAAAAAACTATTCCAAAAAGGGTTATCAAAAAATAGAGATATTACTATTGAATCCCAAAATTATAAGGTGAAGGATTATATGACATAATAAATGAGTATTATAGTTTTATATGGAGATTAAAATTATTTATGTGGCTCATATTTCAACGGTTTGTCTTAGGTTTATTAGAATGTAATGGCCACATTAATGTTTTTATTAAACCTTATACAGTCTCATAGTGTTTTCAAGTAGAGAAATAATTTTATTATTTGTATCATAGGTTTATTCAAAAATAGATCATAATGAGTTATTTTAAATGTTATATAAATAATGAATAGATTTCACAAAAGGTACAAATACAAATAAATACAATAGTGGAGTTCAAGATAAGTGAATTAATGTTATAGGAAAAGAAGGAAGATATATAAGAGACTCTCTCAATGGAAATATTTTGTAGTTATTAATGTGGAAGAAGTAGGATCCAATCCACAGATAATCATTAGTGTTATCTAATTCACTATTCATGAACTATAAATTATAAAATATTGAGAGAATTAGTTCATCATCTAAGAATTTTTTATTAGTGAGATTTAATGTAATTATGGTTGTAAACTAGGAGGGTCAATGGGGCATATCTAAACATGTAAAAAATCAGTTAGTGTTAGTGTTTTGGGTGCATAGGTATGTTATCATGAATTTTACTTGGATAATAAAATTTGGGTTATCTAAGTAAATTTTTATGTTGTCTTCCGTTTCTATTTTATACCATTATGTTGATCAATGTGAATTTAATGTCATGAAAGAGATCATTATCAATTTTTATTTGAAGTTATCATAAACTAATTCACCTCCCCTCTTAGGGTATCCTCATTTTTAGGTCAAAAAATACACATACAGATTAATATATATGTTTGACAACTTTTATCCTATATTTAAGGAATAAATTTTGATGGAAATTAGTGTGAAATTATAATATAGTTTCTCTTTTTTTAAATTAATTAATGAAAAGATGATTTAATATTAATTAATTTTTAAAATACATTTATTTTAGAGTACTATTGGATAAATTTTGTATTAATGGTCACTAGAGAGATTCAAATAGTGTTTTAGATTATTCAAACCAAAAATTATCTTAGGGATATTGAGGGGTAAGTATAACCCCAACATCTAACTTCATATCCCAACATAAAAAACCTAGTAACTTGCGATACGTTCATTGGACATTATAAATAATAAACATTAATTTGACATTGTAATTGATAAATTTTTATTTTAAAATATATATAATATGTTAAAATAATTCACAGTTGTTAATTTATATATTAAAATTTTTATTTTTAAAATAAAAAACATTAATGAGAACCACCATACCCCAACTGTAAAGAATGTAGCTGGTATAAATCACTCAAAAAGAGGTTTTTTATTTCAAATATAGAATAAGAATATTATTTAAAATGAAATATAAACAAAAATATGATTCATAATTTATATGAATATTGATCAATAAGAATATTATTCTAGGTCTATCCCTTATCATTTCACGTCCAAGGTGGAATGTATATGTCACACACAGACATTTCATTGTGATATGTTTTTAATTTTTATTTTTATCTCATAATTTTATCTACCTTTCAATAATTTTGTGTTTAAATATGGTTCGAGCCTCATATGAGTTTTTCGGTTCCATGCTGATAAATGAATATTTTCTATGAAATGCCCAACGTGCGACCAGGTCACGAGAGAAGACGTTTGGCTTCACCAATTTAACGGGTGGCCTTCCCGGTGTAAGGGTTTTTTACCCAACATAATGAAAATAAATTATTATTATTATTATTGTTGTTGTAATTATTTTTATTATTATTATTATTGACTTTATTATAACTAATATTTTAATGTAGTTTTTAACATTAATATTTTAACATTATCGAATTTTTATTATTAATATTTCTTTTATTAATATTTCTATTATAATTTTGGAATAGATTATATCATTTAATTTAAATTATGTCAAATTATTTTTTTACATTTCTTCCATTATTTTCCCTCAATTTTTAATCTTTCCATTTATTTTTTATTTGTTCATTATCTCCCTCACTTCCCACTCTCCTCATCGTGTGCAGGTCCCTCCCCGAACCCTACATGCGCTATTTCTTCTCCCTCCTTCATCTCACTTCCCCACTGGTATTCCGACCCCCAATGGCCACATTGACCAGCGATCTCCTGCCGCACCACCCTACCATGCCTCACATCAAAAGCCTACTTCACCCCACTGTCGTGCACCACTCGGACTCATGCACCTCTTAGATGGATGATCTTTCAATGGACTTCCTCTCTTTTTTCCAATTCCTTGCAAGCCGGACAGCTTCCTTAGAGATCTGACCAACCTCTCGCACCCTTGCCGTAGGTGCGCTACCCTTAGATGGGTTGTTCATTCTTTTTGGTTGGTGTTACAGTTAAGGTTTGGTTTGTAGTTGGTGGAATATTGATGCATTTGTTATGATACATTGTCTTAATGTTTTATTAGACCCCATGCGGTGTGTTTGTTGGGAAAAAAGAGTTTCACTCCAAGTTGGTGATGTTTGTGACACACTGATAACTGATTCCACGGATAAGAATTGACTGATGATCATTTGATTTATTATTTAAATAATATATCACTTTTTCAATTCGATTTCATGCTGTGAAATTGATTTTGACTGAGTTTAATTTTTTTTTTCAAGTATGTTTAAGTGATATTTGTTCATTTTTTATGAAAAAACAATTTGAACTACTCATTAGTGTTTTGTAAACTGTGAAATCAGTTTGTTAGGAAGTGTGGATGATGAAGTTTATGTTTTGTCATGGTGTCAAAATGTGTTTTATCTTGAAAAAGGTTTTGAGTGAGATTTTGACTTTATGATTTTCCAATATTTTTGGAAACTGATTAATAAATTTTCTTTGTGCTTTGCATAACTATAAAGTACCTTTCTAAACTAGGAAACTCGATTAATTTAATGTTAAAGCAACACAGATTATGTTCTAAAAGATTTTGGTGTGTATATCGTTTTAAAAGAGGGTTTCGGTGTGCAAATGGTGTGATTTTGTCTGTAATCACCTTGTATGGATTTTAAGTATTATTATGACGTGTGATGAGAACATGGAATTTAAATGGTCAAAATGAGGGAAGCCTTGGGTATTAGGAAGGGGAACTAGGATTAGTGGTCTAGTGGTCCAGAGTTGGATTAGGCCCAGTTTCACTGATATGATTGTTTATTGCAACACTAACTAAACATATAAATGACTGAGGGTTGTGGTTTCTAAGCCATGGTTACTCAGGGTCAGGTTTTCCAAGCCATGGTTACTAAGGGTCTAATTTTCTATGATGCTTTTTTTGAGGGTTGTGGTTTCTATGCGGCATTTCACTGAGACATGACATTCTTGGGTCCCACTTGTTGCTAGTACCTATAGGGCCTCTCCCATCTTTTGGGGAACTCTGTTAATTTCCACACACAGATGACACATGCTGTGTCCCTTGAGATACTACAGAAGAAGATGTGTTTTTTTTACAAGTACATTTCTTTATAGTTTTTTAATGAAAACTCTTTCCATTAAAGCTGTTCAAGAATTTCCTTCTTTCCTTTATTTATCATTAAAAATATATATGTCTTTTAATTCCTATACATGGAATATTTTCTCAGTGGCATCTTAAAGGGATATTTATCACACCCTACTTAAACCCATATGTGTTAGTAGATTTGATTATGATTGGTATATGTAACGGTCCAGCATTTGGGAGCGTTGGTTCAATTTTTTGGCAGAATTCTTGGTGTGGCATTGTGGTGATGGAGTGAGGATGGTTTCCTCCAGCCAGGCGGTGGTTTTTGTTTTGGTTTTTGGTTCCCCTCCTAAGTGGTAGTTCTTTCCTTGTTTTCAGTTTAAATATGTAACTCACATTTTGGTTTTTGGTTAAAGGATTTCTTTGGTGTGACCTTAAACTTTGGCATATTTTATAATATTTGTTGTTTTATTTATATTTATTTATTCAGATAAACCATTCCCAAGCTTAATTTTGTTACTCGGGCACTTGTGACAGTCTATGGGGAGAGGGAATTCCCTTAGGACCTTATTATGGGATGGGTCGTGCAACGATTGGATGGACACCCGATAGGTTCATAAAAATATGGTATCAGAGAATGTTTATCGCTTTTGGTTATTTTGTTTTGGATGAGTCGGGTTAGACAAGACCATGGAGTTTTGGGACCCGTTGATCTGGTTACGAGTTCAGTGCTTGGCTACCACACCTCGCGACAAACCTCGAGTCGCCATGGGATGTCGTGATGATTGATTAACAATTTTCTGGGTGGAACGCACAGGTAGAAAAATGTACATGGATATCAGGTGAGGAATAAGTGTCTTGGTTATTATCTTGATCTTGCATGTTTGGTTTACCGATGTTTATTATTCATGATGATATTTTAATTTTCTAGTTTAATGTATTAATGATATTCTTATGTAGCTGTTTCTTCTTGACGGAGAATGCATCCCCAAAGATATTTCTTTCATGAAAGGGAGGATGATGGGGAGAGTTCTACAATACATATCTACCAGAGGTTCGTAAATAGATGTGGTCTGATTTGTTTAGGATTTAGGACAAGGGGAGACTTCTACTCTCGATAATATTCTAGCATGAGGAGATGAGTCTGGATCCATATAAGATAAATCTTATGAGTTTCTAAAGAATGAACCTTCTTCATTCTGAGGTAGATTAGAACCTCATGAGTTAGAGTAATGGATTGAAAATATAGACCATATATTTGAGTTCCTTGACATACCTTAGGAGGTCAGAGTGAAGTGTGACTTATTTCAGCTAGAGGGTCCTAGTCACAAGTGGTGTAAATCAGTGCATTAGGCTGGTAAGCATGAGAATATGAGTTGGATGGATTTCAGGGATATCTTTTGTGAGGTGTAATTTCCTGATGTCTTATCCTAAACTAGATCTCAGGAGTTCATGGATCTTTCCCAAGGGAATCATATTGTGATGGAGTATGCAAACCACTTTGCAAAGCTAGTGCGGTATGGGTCTGAGATCATTTCAAATGAATCTTGAAATGATATTAAGTTCAACAAGGGGATTCAACCAAAAATTTACACTCATGTTTTCTTGTTCAAAGTGGGAACTTATACTGATGTGGTTGATCATGCTAGCTCGGTCGAGATTGATCAGAGTGGAAATTTGGGGTTTCTTAGAGCATTGTCCATGTTGGGATGTGGCAGTTCTTCCGAGAAGAAGAGGAAGCATGATGAGAAAGGGAAGAAGGGGGTAATAGCTCAGGTTATCCCTTTAGGTAGACATAATATATAGATTCTGATGCAAGGTCCATTGTGTCCCATTAGTGCGAAAGGGTAGGGCACATATGACCTGCATGTCCATACTCTCCCCGGCCATTCCATGGGGTTGTTGTTGTGGGATATCTAAAACAATATTTCAAGACTGCATGCCCATACTATAGTGGGACTAGATCTGTGGCTTACATAGAGGTATCTGTTACCTAAGAGTCGACCAGGATGACATGATATCAGTTTGGTGGTCGTAGTGGTAGGACTAGATCTTCTTTTAGGCAGATCCAGATCAGGGCAAAGCCACAAGTGAGTGGTCATTATCTGTAAGGGACCAAACATCATCATGTTGTGGATCAGGCACCAGGGGGATCTGATGTAGGACCTTTAACTATTATAGGTACAATTCACATTGCATCTTCAATAGATGTTGTTTTATTTGATACAGATGATTCTATTTCCTTTATAGATGCATGTCTTATAAACCTGCTGAAACTACCAACAGAACTATTATCTCTTTCCATGGAGTTGGTGAAACTGCTGTGGAAAAAGAAGGAGCAAGGCCCTAGGTTGTTGTAATTCATGCTCTCCGTGTCATGAGTTGAGATAGAGTAGAATTTATGGGTCTGGTATATGGACATTTTGGATGTGATCCTACGCATGGACAAGACGATGCACTTTCCATCGCATATTTACTGCTATCAGTGATGATTTAGTTTTATGGCACCTGATGGGATCCCTAAGTATTTATTGGGTAATGAGATACTTGGTTAGGTTTCGCAGGGCCTCTACATCTTGAGTTGAGGAATCCTGCTTATTTATCATTATCTCTCACACTAGAGGATGATAGTGGTGTTTCTCAGAGTGAATTACCTATTATAGTTTATGAGTTTCTAGGGGTATTCATAGATTATTTTTTAGGATTAACCACAGTGTAGGATTTGGAGTTCCCAATTGAGTTAGTTCTAGTAACACAACCTATATCTATTCTCTTATATCACATGGACCCCATTGAAATGATGGAATTAAGGATGTGAAAACATGATTTGGAATCTGAAGGATTCATTTGTTGGAGTGTCTCTCCTGAGGCTACCCCATTTTTATTCACGGAGAAGGCTGATGGTACCCTATAGTTGTGCATTTATTACTAGAAACTGATTATGGTAACAATAAAAAATAAATACCCTTTTCCCATATTGATTACTTGTTCAATGAGATGAAGGGTGTGAGGTAATTCTCTATGATAGACTTTCAATTAGGATACCACCAGGTCAGGGTGAGAGAGGCAAACATCATGCAGACGGCATTCTGAAGTAGGTATGTCCACTTCAAGTACATGGTCATGCCTTTCGGATTGAAAATTTCTCAAGTAGTTTTCATCGAACTCATGAATTTGGTGTTACACTAATAAATAGAATCCTTTTTCATGGTATTTTTGGATGACATCCTAGTTTACATTGGATCTAAGGAGGAAAATGAGCACAACCTACTGATCATTTTAGGCACTTTGTAGGATCCCTACCTATATTCCATGCATTCAAAGTGTACATTCTGGATCATGGAACTGAAGTTTCCAGGTCCTGTCATCTCAGATCAAGGATTTTCAGTGGAACCTGACAATGTCAGTGTAGTTATGTTGTACGAACAACCAAGTAATTTTTTTGAGATCAAGAGTTTTATTTTCCTGGAAGGTTAGAATAGGAATTTTTTTGGGATTTCTCATAGATTGCCTCCTTCATGACCACACTCACTCATGAAGGGTTGAATTTTGAATGGATCCCACAGTGTCAGTAATTTTTGAGGTGATGATGTGGCAGTTGACCACCCCACCTGTGTTGATCTTACCAGATTCTGGGAAGGGCTATGTGGACTATTTTGATGCTTTAGGTACTGGCCATTGGTGTGTACTCATGAAGAATAATGATGTGGTGGCTTATGGTTCTCACCATCTCTGGGTGCATGAAAATAATTATCTAAATCATGATTTGCAGTTTTCAGTAGTGATGCACACCTTAATTACATGGAATCACTACCTCATTGGGGAGAAATGTGTGGTCTATTCTAACCAAAATAGCCTAGCCTACATCTTCTCTCAAATGAATCTCAATAAAAGGCAGCATTGTTGGATAAAGAATCTATATGGATTTGACTTTGACATTATCAATACACCATGAAAGGGTAATATGATGGATAATTCCTTGAGCAGGAAGGTACCAGTGTAGGAATTGAGGAAGTCCAGCCATGATTGGACTTTGATGTGTCTTTTTTCCGAGATGAACTTAGAGACCAAAGAGCACAGTGGAGGTAAATTATGGGAATGTATTGATTTGACTCCTTATCTTCTAGAATTGATTCAGTTGGGACATCCTAGTGAAGATATTTTCTAGTGTTCTATGTAGTCTCTTCATAGTGGGGAGAATTATCATAATTATTACATATGTCCTGAAGGGATATTGTGCTTTATGGACTGTGTAGTGGTTCCTTTTTCTTTGTGTAAGGTGGTGAAGTGGGATAGTCACCTTTCTCATTTGCTCATTTACCCTGGTACTAAGAAAATGTATTATGATTTTCATTTCCAGTTATGGTGGCTAGGTATGAGACGATACATAGCTGAAATTATATTGAGATTCTACACTTCTAGTTGTGGAAAGCAGAGAATCAGAGAACATCAGGTTTGCTACAACCATTACCCATTCCTACCCAGAAGTGGGATGTGTTCTATATGGACTTCATTATTTGTTTTCCAATTACATTTCAACGGAATAAATTTTATATGGTTAGTGGTTTACTATTTGACCAAGTCATCTTACTTTATTCTAATCAGAGATAAAGCAAATGTGGATGAGATGGCCCATTTGAATGCTTTGGAGGTGATTCGACTTCATGGTGTGTTGTCAGTGGTCATTTCTGATAAGGATCCCCCATTTTACCTCTCATTTTTGGGAAGGCCATCAAAGGGACTTGTGGTATCATATCAAAATGAGTATGGAATACCATCCTCAAATGGATGGTCAGACAGAGCGAGCAAATCAAATTTAGGAGGACATGCTTCTTGCATGTCTGTTGGAATTCAAAGGATCACGGGATAACCATTTGGGATGGGGTGAGTTTCTTATAATAACAGTTATCAATAATCTATTATAATGTAAACATTTGAAGCACTGTATGGCCAGCCATTCCGGTTCCCTTTATATTGGGATGAGGAAAGCGAGACCTCAATTTTGGGACTGATCATTTTGAAAGAGGCATATGAGAATTTTAAGTTGACCAGATAGTTGTTATTGATATCTCAGAGATTCCAAAAATCATATAAAGATCAGAGGTGTAGGGATATTGAGTTTTCATTGGGAGACTAAGTGTTGATGAAGGTGGCCCCTAACTTGGGTCAGCACTTCTCAAGAAAGTAAGGGAATCTTATGCTGATGTATGTTGGGCATTTTGAGATTACTAAGTAGATTGGCAGGGTGGGATATAGGTTATTTTCCTTCTCAATTTTTGTTGATTCCTGATGTATTCTATGTCCCATAATTGAAAAATTATAATCTAGACTTGTCACACATTTGAATTGGGAGGAGTTGGACATCGACCCGATTTATTTGTGTTTGAGCTGCCAATGCAGAAAATGGATTATCAAGATGTGGTGCTTCATGGGGATTCCATTCCCTTTGTTTACATTCTTTCAAAGCATGGTAATGTTGATAATTTGGGAGTAGACGTCATGGGTTGAGTAAGAGTTCAAATTTTTCTTCAATGATTAGACATCGAGTTGACTTCCAGAGGGTAGAATGTTTTCGTGGTGGGGAGAATTGTCAAACCCAAATTTTGCATTGAGGTATGTTTTTAATTTTAATAATTGATATCAAAATTTTATCAATATTTAAATAATTTATTTGATGAAATTTGGGACAATGATGACATGATTTTTGCGCTTATGCACTGAGAAATGAACATTGGCTTGGAAATGGCCGACGCACTGGCATGGCACAGGTGAAGCCATGTGGCTTCGCCAAGTTAACACATGACATGCTCAGTGCATGGGTGGTTACCCAACCTAATGAAAATAAAACTATTATTATTATCATTATTATTATTATTGTTAATATTATTATTATTACTATAATAATTATTATTATTAATATAATAATAATAATAATAATAATAATGGTTATTATTTTTATTACTAATATTATTATAATAAATATTTTAATTTAGTTTATAACATTAAAATTGTATCATTATTGATTTTTTATTATTAATATTGATATTATTATTATTATTATTAATTGGTATTATTTTAGATGTTTTATTTTTGGTTATGTTTAATTATTATTTTTAGATTTTCCTTCTTTTATTTCCCCGCAATTTTTTTCCTTTTCTTTTACAGTTTTTATTTCTTATTTATCTCCTTCACTTACCTTTCTCCCCATTATGCGTAGTTCCCTCCCCGAACCCTACCAGTGATGCTTCATATCCCCCTTTTCTTGCGCCTCCTGACCAATGTTCTGAACCCATCCGACCAAATCGACAAACAATCTTAGTTTGCACCACCCTACCATATCTCGCATCACCAACCTGCTTCACCTCGCTGCCTCACACCACTCGGACTCGCATTCCCCTTGGTTCGCCCGAAAATCCAACATGCTTCCCCTCTATTTTTAGGGAAATGCAAGCTGAAAAATCACATATGAGCTTCGAACAAACTCCCTCACCCTAGCCGTAGGTTCGATTCCCTCTGACAGGTTGTTCATCCTATTTTGGTTGTTTTACGATTCATTTTTTGTTTGTGGTTTGTTAAATATTAATGAATTTGTTACGATACATTGTCTTAGAATTTTATTAGACCCCTTGTAATGCGTTTTCCGTGTGCGGAGCATTTCACACCATGTTGGTGACATTTGTGATACACTAGTAGGTGATTCTACGCACAAGTATTAACTGATGATCATTACCTTTTTTATTAATTTAATTTAGCAATTTTCAATTAGTTTACATGATGAGAAATTGTTTTTGACTAAGTTTTATTATTGTTTTAATTTTTTAGATGTATATTTTAGTGATTTTAGTCCATTTTTATTGTGAAAACCCACTTTTAAATGTTCATCATTATTTTTAACTATGTAATGGGTGTGTTAGAATGTTTGGATGTTGTAGTTTAAATTTTGGTGTTGCTTCAAAATGTGTTTTTTCATGAAAAATGTTTTGAGTGATCTTTTGAAATTTATATTTTTCGATGTTTTTGGAATCTTCATAGTAATTTTTCTTAGTGGTTTTCATAATTATAAATGTGCCTTTCTAAACAAGGCAGTGGGTTTAATTTAGTTCAAAAGAAAAAAATATTAGCGTCTAAAAGATATTGGTGTGCATATAGTTTTAAAAGATGGTTTCAGTGTTCAAATGGTGTGTTTTGGTGTGTACGTACCTTGTTTGAACATTATGTATTATTGTGACATTTGATGTGAAGATGGAATTTAAATGATCACAAAGAGGGAATCCTGGGGTATTGTATGGGGGAACTAGGACTAGTGGGATAGTGTTCTGGAGGTGGCTTCTTCTCGGTTTCATGGTAATGATTTACGATTAAAACACAAAATAAACATATGAATGATTGAGGGTCAAGGTTTCAAAACCATGATTACTGTGGGTTGTGGTTTCTAAGAGATAGTTACTGAGATTCATGGTTTTTAAGCCACATTTTTCTGAGGTTTGTTATTTCTAATCCATGTTTCAACGAGACACGATGTTCTAGGGTCCCACTTATTTCCAGTACCTATATGACCTCTCCCATCTACTGGTGCTCTCGGTTACTATGTGCACACCAAATACACATGATGTGTCCCTTGAGATACTAAATACTAATTTTTTGTTTAAAACTACATTTCTACAATGTTGTTTTCTAAAACCTATTTTTGTTAATGTTTTCAAGAATTTATTTCTTTTCTTTATTTATCGTTGAAAATGTATTTTTATTTTAATTCTTTTTCATGGAATCTTTTCTCATTGTCTTCCTAAATAGAGATTTCTCACACCCTACTGACACCCTTGGGTGTAAGTATATTTGATTATGTATTGTATAGGTAAGGTTCGGGCTTTTAGGAGTTTTGGTTCAGGTTGATAGTGGAATTTTTGGCGCAGTGTTGTGGTGATGGATTGAGGGTGGTTTCCTCTCTCCATGGGGATGTTTTTTTTTTGTCACCCTATAAAGTGGTAGATCTTGTTTGGTTGTCTATTTAAATATTTAATTCAAATTTTGTTTTATGGTTAATGGCTCATTTTGTTGTGACCTATGTCTCGGTTCTATTTTATATTGTATTTTATTTTATTTATATTTATTTATTTGGGTAAACCATTAACATGATTTATGTTTTTACCCGGGAAATTGTGCCATCACATGGGGATTGGGAATGACATTCGGGCCTTACCGTAGGCCGAGTCAGGCATCAGTTGGATAGAGACCCAATTTGGTTCGTAATAGTATAAATAAAAAAGGATAATAGTACCATAAGACCCATAGAATGTTTGGAAATAATGTGTTAGTATTCAATAAAATAGATTCTCTTATTTTTGAAATAATATTATAGAGTTATGAATATTTACATTCATATGTTATCATCTAATTTATAAACATGATTCATCATCTAACATTGTTGATTGAACATGAAATTGTTCTTTTTTTTTTGAAATGTGATGAGAAATATGGGTTTGTTATAGGTGTAGGATCTAGAGTATCACCATGAGAATACTATTGTAATTGAAAAGTTGGACAAGATGATAAAAATAATAAAATAAATGATATATTGTAATGAAAGATTATCTAAATGAAAATGTAAATATTTAGGATAAAATAATATATTGTATTCATTGAAGGGATAAAAAATCAATATAAAAACAACTATATTGTAAAATCTAAACAACCCCTATCTTGAGATAGTAATTCCCCTTGAAAGCCTCCCTAACTCAAATAAATCATGTTTATCCAAATAGATTAATCTATATAATTATTAAAAAAAAAATTTCATAACATATAACAGTACTAGGTTAAATTAATTGTGATTTATATCTATTAGCACTGAATCATTACCTTATTATGAAACGAACTATATACTATATCAATGGTGATATTTCACACAATAATCTACTTCCAAAAGATATCATGATAATAGTGGTACATGTATCTAATGTCCTAAGAACATTAATGCCTATTCCTATTGACGATATTTATATTCATTTAGCCTCAAATTCTACTAGAACATTTATATGTGGATAGTCAGCTTTCATACTCACATTATTTTTTTCTATATGTGGATAAGTATTTAGATTTATACAACATGATATCACTACCAAAACATTTATAATGACAAATTACAAATATTTATTATTTTTTCTGTAGTGTCTAAATCAAAATATTCACATTTATTTTAGTTATTAAATTGTTATATTTATGAAATATACCATATTTTATTAGCAAATAGACATCCCTAAAGAGGCATTTTGAGAGTAGTTTTAATTTAATTTAAATAGTTTTTATCTTTTTGTATATCTATTTTTTCTTAATAATACCACCAATTTTGTGAGTCCAATTATTAAAATGAGTGTTCTGATTTTTTTAATAATGATTGGTCCTCATAAATAACGTATGAGTGTTGGTATATGTCATGTAGAGGTAGTTTTTATCATGTGACAATTTTATTATTTCACAAACATCATAAACAGTGGGTTTAACTATTTTTAATATATATAAATTTATCACTATTATGTAAAATTTGTTTTTACATTTATTTTATATCTATGTGTTTATAATCATGGTTTATGAATCTAAATATATAAGTTATTATTTAATTGAAATAAAACGGTTTAATGAAAAATAGTACAATAATCACCCTTGTGTCAAATTATCAAAAACTAGTATGTAGTTCTTGTCCACTCCAACCACTATACATAGAAACATGAGTTTATTTATTATAAAAATAACTAATATTAAATTTAACTAATATTAAATTTAAAAATAACTAGTTTGTAGTTCATTTTTGATAATTATTATTATAAATATATTGTCCATACCTCCACAGACATGAGTGTCTTTATGTAGTGATTAGAGTTTACATCTATGTACCTTTTAATAATATGAAACCAGAATTCCTTTTTTGGATACACTACTAATTTTTTCATAAAAAATATACTCACAATATTTTCTATTTTATATTAATTTTATATTATTTGTCGGACTGAAAATATTTGTTATCAATTCGAAATATAAATATAATTTAGTTCAAAAGGTTTGAGATATGTTAAAAACTGACTAAACATACTCATATTTTCATGAAACATTATATATTATTTTATTATACATTTTTGAAAGGTATGAACTATCACAATATCAATATGAATCATGGTGTGTTTAGTTTGATTAGAAGGTAATTTCTTAATTTATATGTTATATTTTTTTCAATGTGTGTGTCATATTATTAGAATTTAGAGAAAAAGATCACGTTCTTATGATACATTAGAATAAAAATAGTTGAATAGTTAATGATATGTTAAAATTTAATACATTTCCTTTTAATGTGAGGTTGGGTCAATATTACTCATATTTGTTGTTTTTTATTTTAAACTGAAATTTTAATTCAAAGTAAGAATCACATACATAATTACCCAAAAAAGAACATAGATTATCATGATACATTAGTAAAATCATCTACAATTCTATTATGACATATACGTATTAATTGTATATTAGTCAAGAATGTGGTGTGTTTTTTATGAATAGAAGTGTTCTATTTAAATTTTACATTGAAATTTTGGTTGAAAAATTGCATGACATAGTCAAACCCATTCTAATATGAGGGTATTATTTTTCCGCCAAGTTATAATAACAATTCTACATTTTTTACCTATATAAAAAAAATTCAAACTCCTGGTGTGGCCAATATGACTTAATTTGAAAGTTTTAAATTAAAAAGGGATATATAATTTATCTCAAAACATGTTTTATATTATAAAAAACCAGTAATAGGATCTCAAACTATGACAAAAATTTATGAAATTGATCAATGCTTCCTTTTTTACATATATGGATTATCGACATGTTAATTTGACCCCTAGTGTGGTTAGTATGACTAAAAGCGAGTTATTATAATTTAATAGTGAGACTTTAGATGAAAATGTTCCAAAAAGTCAAATCATGGATGACATGATTGTATTGACATGATAAATAATGAAAATTATAACTGATTAATTAGTGATATATAAGAATCAATATCATGTAATTATAACACCTGGTGTGGCCTTCATGACTAAAAGTGAAGGTTTTTTATTTAAATATGAATCTTTAATTCCAAATTTGGAACAGATCGAAACAAAAGAGAAAAAATACATAGATTCTCATTATACATTTTGAATGTATTTTATTGTTTATTTATGATAGGTATAAATTAATGACACCCCATTCTGACATGTGGTGTGGCTAGTATGACTAAAATTTTTTATTTTCAATTAAAAAATATATATTTTAGTTTATGACATGAAATTCATAATCAAAACGAAGATAAAGTAATAATTTTTTACTATAAATTTAAAAAAAATACCCATGATTTTTTTACGTATAATAATTAATTAAACATCAATATTGTGGATAGGGTGACTAATATTAATGAAACTATGAATATTTAATATTGACATGGAAATTATAAAAAAATGTATATCATGTTCTACAAACCAATCAAATATGTGCATTCTGTTGTGATACTATAAAAAATGAATAATGTTCAACTTGAGACATAAAGGAATTAACCAAACATAAATAAAAAATAAGGTGTGGTTGATATGAAATAATGTTTATGTTTTCAATTTAACTTGGATAACTTTGATCAAAACATGTCTAAATTAATAATATAAAACCATGAATTCTTAGATTAATGTGATACATTAGGAAAAGGATTAATGTGATACTTTAGGAAAATGATTAATGATTCATTTAGGGAATGTATAAATTAACTATACATCATTATGGCATTTTGTCCGGCCATACGGATTAAATATGCATGTTTTAAATTTGAAAAGGATATATATATATATATATTCGTTTAATTTGTGTCTCACAATGTAAAATGTTAGAAAACATCCCTATATTGTAAAAATACATTATGAATTATATGCATGCATCATTTGAGACATGTATGAATTAACCTCATGTTAATTTCACAAGTGTTTAACATGTTTTAAACAAAAGTTCATTATTTCAAGTAAAATTTGATATTTATGATTAAAATATAAATCACATAGTCAAAAATGGAAAAAACTTCATTAACAAAATATAGTAAAATGATTGTTTATTCATTTCTAATATATAGTTATTAACTAAATATGAATATGACACACTGTGTGGATAATATTTTTTAATGTGTGTGTTTAAAATTATAAGGTGTCTTTTTAGCTCTAAAAATTTCTCAAATAGGTAAAACCAAGAAATCAAATTCACAATTTAAGGAATATTTTGTAAAATAATTGAAAATGATATTATAAAAATAATGAATTAAACTCACATCAATCTAACATAGGATTTAGAATTCTTGAATTTAAATTTCTGTTTTTTTTAAAGATTGATATATATATATATTAAGTTGATAGTGAGTGTTTGATAATAAAAATTTATAAAAATATCATAGAATATTGTGATATATTAAGAAAATAATCAATTAATCATATATAAATTTTAAAAATTAAAAAACATCAATAAGATGGATTGTTTTCCTATTATAATAGAAATAAAATGTTATCATTTTGAAAGTTACATTTTAGATAAAAAAGTACATCCTATACCCAAAAAGTATAAAATAGACTCATGTTATTTTGATACATGATGAAAATGATTTACCATTAATATATAACATGTAATAAATAAAAACATATCAATCCAAAATCTAGTGTGACTAAAAGTTTGTGTTTTACATTTTAAAGATAAATTTTATTTTAAAAAAACTAACAATGATTCAATCTACATAAATTACAACATCTTATTTGGATACGAGGAATGTTGTGTGGTCGGGGTGTGTGTGTGTGGGGGGGGGGGGGTAAGCCCCTTTATTAAAAAATTTAAAATCTCAAAAATCACTTTGTGGTAAAAGGGGAAATACAACACAAATACAATAGACCAAAATCCCAATTGCAAAAGGCTATTATAAAGTACATGAACCATAGTCCTATAGACCCAAGCACAAGGCTTAAAGTTGAAATTTTACTTAAAATTTATTTTCATGCACTTGGAACCCTGAAAGAACTCTTCTATTTTCATTATATAGTAATAAAATGGTTGATATTCCATTATTTATATATAAGAATTATCCTGAAATAATTTCAAAATGTGTTGTGGATGGAATGACTAATGATTATATTTTCCATTTTAAATATTTCATTTTAGTTCAAAACACATGTCACACATTCAGAACCAAGAAAACTCACTCAGAGTATCTTAATAATTTTTAATATGTTTTATATATGTGTAATGTTATCCTCTTTTTATGTTTTATATTTTATCTTTTATGTAACACGCAGGTAAATAAGGAATATTAAATTTTCATATTTATTAAAACTTTTGATTTAAATATTAAATTTACATTAATTTGGAATCTATGTTCTATGACATACCTGATACGCAACAACGAGTTTCTTTGAAAACTTATGTTGCGCACAATGGTGAATTATAATTAAAAAAATTTATATAATAATATTATTTTAAATTTATTGAATGCATAGCTGTTGTATTGGATAGAATTAAAAAACAAACTATATTATGATTAAATATGTTTCTTAAATGTTTTAAAATTTATCTAATAAATGTAAGAGGCATAAATTGTAAATGAATATAATTTTAATCAAAAATACTCTAATATTATTTAAAAGATATATTTGCCGCCTTTTGATGGCAAACCCTATTTAAATTTAGTTGTGGTAACTTTTATAAGTTATATATGAAAACATATAATTCTTATTTACAATCAAGTCATCAAATTTTACTTTCGGTAAATGTTTTGTATTTTTCTGATAAAATTAATTTTTTAATGATTAGTGAAAAATACAGTATTTTAATTTCAATATTCCTTTTAATATAATTTAATTATTTTGTTAGAATATCTTTTTAATTGGTTATAAAGTGTAATTAAATTATATTTTATCAATTTTATCCAATTTTGGTTATTGGATGTGATTTCACTTTGAAATTGGACATAACATAGTGTTAATCTTTTGATAGTTATTTTTTCTTTAAAACATGATTTTCTATTTTGATAATAAGAGTTAATTTAAAATTAATTAATGCAACTTCTATGATTTTAATTTTTTAAAATACAAATCATTTTGTAATTCGGAATATCAATTATATCATTGGCTGAATTTTTGGTATTTTTTTTAAAAACATCAATTTTTGATGAATAGAGAAAACAATAAGTAGTAGTTAAAAAACCACCTTCTTCATTTAAATAAACATTTACCACTTTTGTGAATTGAATTTGAAAAATACGATGTTCATGGTTTGTATTAGTAAGTAAAATTTGTTCAATAAAATGGAAATACTTTTTGGTTAATAGTAACTATTGACTTTTATTTACTGTGGTTAAAGTTAAATTGGGTAATTCAAGGTAAAAACAATATTATAATAATATAAAATTACAGTAACACATTTCCTGGACTTATTGGATGAGATATGGATAACCAAGAAAATACTTGGTTGAGATTTTGGCCATTGAATTCCACTTGAGTAAGATAATGACATTAATGACTTTTTAATTAATGTAAAACAATTATCAAAAACTTGTATTATTATGATAAATCAATTTTTACAGGGGTTATATATGTTATCTATTTGACTATATATATTTATTTGAAATATAAAAAAATTTCCTACATAATGGTATTTTCTTTATATATTTTTGACATCCAATAATTAAAATTACTTATGACACAATAATGATGTATTGTTTAACTCATTAATGAATGATTTAAAAAAATAAGATTATAATGATTAAAACAATATCCAAAACATATCCAATTATTATTGGATGATTTTATTTCGAACAAGAGTCATATTATATTCTACTTTAATATGTTTTGGACCTTTAGAAACAAAAAATAGTTATATAATAAAATAATAATTTTAAACTTTCCTAAAGAGCCCATCCACCATTATAAAAAGCCATCACCTCTAACCCCTTACACACACCTCTCAATCCCCTTTTCTCATCCAAAAACTACCCAAACAAGCTCCCATGATTCCTATCTTTTACCTCGATGCCTTACCTAAGGTATAAGAAACTTCAAGAAATCATTTTGGTTCAATCCAAAAAGAGTTACTTGAATTTAAGGAGGAAAAAGGAACATACAATACAATTCAGACTTGAGGTAATGGGTTTTCTATCTCACTTTTAATTCCATGATATTTCCATTGTTCACTGCTTATTTATTTCATGAGGTGTATTTTTCACTTCCATTTGATATATATTATCATTATTATCTTTATATTCTTTGTATTCTATGATTAATTTTGTGGTTATTAACTTCTGGTCAAATGAATCGATTGATAACAATGTGGTAAGGGGTTCTCATCTCACTTTTCATTCCAATGAGATTCAGAATATATTTTCCACTATTTCATTTTTTGTGGTGTATGTACTTATTTTAATTGTATTCCTCGTGTAATATAGTTTAATTTATATGTATTTACATCTTTATTTTATGATCCTTCTCTCATGGGGTGTGTGTTTTATAAGTTACCAAATCGGTAAGGGAACCTTTCACGCTCCTCATTTAGTAAAAAAATTCTTTTATATTATGTCTTTAAATTTAAATTCTCAAATAGTGTGATATGTTCTTATATATAGTTATTTTTTTACATTTTATTTCCTTGTGATGAGAGTTAATTTTCTCTCTCATCAACTCTTTTTTTAAATCTTATTATATCATGAGTTATGTTATGATTAAAATGTATGGTTTCATTGATTTGTATTTATTGATGTGTTAATGATTCCTTTCCTTTTTTTATAACCCTTACTGAGCTTTTTATGATCATCCCAGTTTTTGAAATGTTTTTCATAGGAGTTAAATATGAATAGGGCCAAAGATGGGATCATGGACAAGTCATGCTGTCTAAAACATGGAACTAGACATGTTACATTTTTTTATTTTTTTGAGAAAAATTAAAACTGATTAGAAGTGTATACTTTGTAATTTTTGAGAAGTAATGTAATATTTATGGCCTAATTCTCTAAATCTATAATCCTAATAATATCCTCCATGTGAACTCATGATTTATCTCAAGAGTATGTAATGTTTATAGATGGGTCATTATAGTTGGTATCATTTGTTAGTTTAGATAAATTTAGAGGTTAGGGTGTTATTTAGGCACATGTGACATAACCATAATAGTTAACATATTAGAAATAATCATAGTTATTTTAGATAAATTTAATGATTTTATTATAACATGAATAAGTCTATATTTTTATTTATCCAACTCATAAGATATTATATGCTGATTTTACAAATAAACTCACACTAACCATTTTGGTTTTTGTAAATTACTGGATTGAGTGGGAACCAAAGTAACAGTTGATGTGAAGGAAACTATGATGGTTTTCTGAATAAGAAACTATATGAAATGGGAGTTTCAATGAGAAATATTATGGTTATTCTCAACCTACTTTCTGGAGTCATGATTTACCGCAATAACTTTTGTGGTTTTTATAAGGCATCGTATATGAAAAAACACATCTGTATGGATGTTCCTATAATAATCATAAAAGTAAGTATATTCAAAAACATGTGTCAAGGATGTGGAAATAAACACATAAAAATGATTTAAATGAATGAGAAGATTCTAAAAATGTGTAAATGAATGCCATAAAGCAAGAACCTTCCATGGAAAAACGATGTATACAATTGATTGTAGGAAAGGGAATAAAGTTTTTTCTGATGGATCAATTGAATTATTTAAATGTGGTGTTCATGGTCATTATTCAAATAGATGTCCAAGAAAGAATGTTCTAGAATGGGATCACTAGTATCATAAAAATACATGTTTACCAATACCTAATGCCATTACAATTGAGGATGAAGAAACTGGCAATGACCAATGAAAGGTATGGATTATTTCTTAACTAATGTTTTGAAATTATTGAATCTTAGGATATTATTTCTGATTTAGTTTTTATGAAAGTATTATTTCATAATAAGTTGGAAAATAATGGTTATTGGATCATGAACAATGTTTAATTAGTAATATGTCAACATATAAGGTATTCGATAGTTATGCGAGATTTTCAGATGATGAAATGCTTAAAAAATATGGCACTTTTGACGGCGGGATTACATTCGAAGGCTTTATATAGTATGTGTAACCCTGAGGTTTGATATATTAAAATTTTATTCATGGAATAATGATCTTTTCTTTTTTTGGTATAGTTATAATGAACCCTTTGGGTTTATATGATCCTTAAATTTGAGGTAATTACATGATATTACTTTTGGGATGAAAATTCTAGGTATGAGATCACAGTTGTGGTTAAAATATGTTATGGTTATTTTTGAGGTATTTATATCATTTTGGGGAGTTCTATAAAATTATATAAATTTTGAAAAATAGGACAATATGTAGACTATGTGACAAACCATCGTGTTGGACAAAGAAATGAGAATTGAACCCACAACTAAATTGCAAAGACATTAATTTCCTACCACTGCACTATGTGAAGTCCTTGGTCTGTATGACCAGTTATTTTTAGTTAAATTATTTTATAGATTAAGAATAAGTATATTTTGGGAACTTATATTTTATCAAATGGATATCCATAGTATAAAAAAAAGTTTGGTAATTAAATGATAATGGTTATTTTATAAGATATTTTCTCTTTTTAAACATTACATGCATAAGGTAAATAGAAGACTATGGTATATCATTTTAGGAGTAATGGTTTAAAATTTTATTTTATAGGAATCTATTTTTTTTTGTACAAATAGAAATTTGGATTAACTATGGTAATGATTGACCTATCGTAAGGAATATGTGATTAGGCTAATTACACATCAGTATCAGAATTTAAGATTAGTCGGTGTTATTTGGAGATAATATTAATATTTATCATGGATGACTATGTGATCAAATCCTTCTAAATTTTGGATTTAAAAATTAGTTTAGATTATTTTGATGAATTTTAAAGTCAATTTTATACTCAATGGTATTTTTGAACATTTGGTACTTTTTTTGAATTTTAGAGATTAAGAGTAGTATTTGTTTTTATAATTGATTATCCTTGTTAGGGATTATCTGATCTCGCAGTAACCATTTATGGTTTTGGTTACTGTCTAAATACAAGTGAAATATATTGTTCTTCTTTTGTGGATTATGTGATTCTCTAGAAGTTGATTCTAGCACATCAGGTGTGACCATGACTTTATGAATACTGATCATTTGGAGAAATGATGAGTTTTTAGAAGAAATTTATTAAAGGATGAAACACTACTTCAAAGGTAAGAATATTTCCTTATGTTCTAAGTCATTATTATAATTAAATTCCTCAGAATTATAATAAAAAAATTAAATCAAAAAAAATTCCATTAGCTTTTCTTACTGGGGATTCAATGACTGTTCACCCTATCACATGTTTGTGCTTTTTATATTGTGTTATATCTCTAGATCATGTTATCTACCACTCTCCATCAAAATTTAATGGGTTTTCTCTTCAATATCAATGCTTTCCTACAGAGAATCCTAGTATGGGATCTCTACACTAACCTTTTATATTTATATTTTTCATTTTTAATGTGATATTTTTACTAACTCTTTTTCTGATGTGGGACTTTTAATGAAATTGTCATTCCCATTTTTAAAATTGCGAGGATTCAATTTCCTAAATGGGGAAGGATGTAACATCCCATGTAAATAAAGAATATTTAATTTTTATAATTTTTAAAACTTATGAATTAAATAATAATTTTTTAAAGGTAATTCTATGTTTGGTGGTGTACTTGATACACAACAACAAGTTTCATTGTAAACTTAAGTTGCACACAGCATTGAGTTATACTGAAAAAAATTATTACATTATTATTATTTTAAATGTTATTTAACACATAGCCATTGTATTGGTGGGAATAGAAAAATAAAAAATTTTATTATATAATATGTTTGTTAAATGTTTTTATATTTATCCAATAAATTTTAGTGGAATAAAATGTGAATTAATCTAATTTTAAGCATAAATACTCTAATATTTTTTAAAAGGTATATTTTTGGCCATTTGATAGTGAACCCACATTAAATATATTTTTGGTCAATTTTATATGTTCTATTTTAAAAAATAAAATTCTTTTTTTAATCGAGCCACCCAAATTTACTTTGGGTATTTTTCTATATTTTTCTGATAAAATTCATTTTTTAATGAATTGTGAAAAATAATATATTTTATTTTACAACTGTATTTTAATCTAATTTATTTATATGGTATGATTATATTTTTAACTTCTTTAAAGTTTAATTAAATTAAATTTCAACCATTTAATCAAATATTGGTCATTAGAAGTGTTGTGCACTATGGTTCATTTGTTGTCAATAAGGTGTCAAGGATTGAATGGATGACAAGGAGTGTCAAAATGTGAATGAAAAAGGAAGTGATGGTGATGGTGATGTTGTCAATAATATGTCAAGGATTGAATGGATGACAAGGAGTGTCAATATGTGAATGAAAGGAAGTGATGGTGATGGTGATGATTGGAGAACGACCATGGTACTAAGAAGCATGTCACGTAGGAGAATCACTAAGTGGAATAGGAGGTAATGGTTGAAACATTCTCCATACCAGCTCTGATTATTGTTGAACTGGTCATAAGTTCCATGAATTGTATCAAAGTGATAAAATGTTACAAAATTTGAAGAAGTGAATGATGTACTCAACTACATGTTGAATGAAGATGTTTTCTATGCATAATCTAGGTTTGGATCAAAGAAAAACATTAAAGATCAAGTGATTTATGATTAATTGTTGATGAAGACAGTTGAGAGATCCTTGGGAATTCCATTCATTAATAGAAGAAGAAGAAGAGATGTTGAAGAAGATATATGGAGTTCTTAAGAAGATGAATAGGAGAACAAGTATGGTTTGGCATTTTAGTACTTGGTTACTTTTCTTTCATACAAAGTACCAACTATGTACTTTAACAAAAATAAGCCAACCATGGAGGCCAGCCGAGGTCCTCACCTCAAGCACTTGTGGGACCCGAGGTTCAACTACGGTCAATGGAAGTACTCTTTGACAAGGCCTCCACAAGGCATGAGTGTGGGCCGTGTGTAAGATCGTGGGAGCCACACTGTGATGAAACCGTGAAGCATGGGCACTTGGTACGCGTCCAGAGGAGTAGAGTGGGCACTAGAGCGTCCCCGCAAAGAACCGGTGCGGGGTGGTACTGGAGGAGGAAGAAGAGATTATTTAACCGTTGCTGCCGCATCTTGTTTAATAAACTCTGAGAAAACCGCGACTCGTTTCGATGTCGGACAGAAATTTTGAGACGCAGATCTAATCCTAGCCGCTGACCTAATCGCGCGCTGATCTAAGCCATTTGATGCATCCGTCGTGCCACATTTTAATCCTGTCCGTCCACGTTCATTAAACCTGGATCCAATGGCGCTGGAGTTCTCTTCAATCTCCCCTCGACAGATGGTCATCCTGCGACACCTCCCTTGCACCAGAGCCACTGAGCAAGGGATAAGGATCTCCCAGCCGCCTCTGATGAAGATGAGGCCTTCATTGTGTTCGTCTCCCATTCACGAAAAAATGCATACATTAAAAGTCGCATGCATGCAACGAGATGAAGAAGTTCGAAGGAACCCGATGAAAACGAAGTTGCCGAGGGTGCACTACCCGTTAGATGTATAAGGAGAAGACTTGTATGAATTCTAAAATGTGTAAATGAGATGTAATCAATGAGATTGAAGGAGTCTGTGTTGAATGAAAGATACAGTGGATCATGGCCATATCTTGATTTGCGTTTGAGGATCTCAAAACACCACAGATCTCGGGCCTTTAAAGATTTGATCCCCATGGCTTCGATCGAACTCTATGCCTTCAAAAGGAGAATCC
Organism: Viscum album; assembly: GCA_963277665.1. Classification (NCBI taxonomy): domain Eukaryota; kingdom Viridiplantae; phylum Streptophyta; class Magnoliopsida; order Santalales; family Viscaceae; genus Viscum; species Viscum album. The sequence continues at coordinate 1,511,849,138 of OY728131.1, forward strand.
CAAACTGAGAAGTGTTGTTTATCTTCTAAGAGAAGATGTGACGTGAAGCTATGAGAAACGTGAAGCAAAGACCCACGCACAACTTGCGCGGAAAAGGAGTCCGGAGCCACCCAAGGCTCTGAGAGTTCCTTTTGTGCATACCCTATGTAAAAGAAGTTGCGAGGAGGCCTCCCTGCACACTCTCATTGCGCAACAGGGAAGAAGCTGAGGTGAAAACTTGCATGCCCTCTACCCACATACTTGCACGATACCAAGTGGACGCACATGCATGCCATCTGTGCCTGCGAACTCGTGCGGCAGGAGGAATCCACCGTGCTACTTGCGCGGTAGGATGGAGCTGTCGCACTTGCATGGAAGAAGGAGTTACCGCACCACCCGCATTGTAGAGGCCACTCCCGCACCCTGCGCGGTTGAAGGCAAGAGTTGGATGCATCCTTGCGCGCCCTCCTTTGAAGTGGTGCTAAAGTAAAAGGCCACACCCAGTTGGGTGTATGTGTGTCTTCATGGGTTAATGAATGAAGGTCGTGGGTGGAATGTGGAAAGGAAGTTCGTGTGTGCATAAAAGAAAAGGTGGTCCAAAGGATCACATGTGTGGGTGGAGGGTGCATGCCCAAATCCCTATGGGTTGAGTGTGATAAACGAGTGAAGAGTCCATTACATTAGAGTGTACACATGTGGAGTGTGCATACTATGAAGAATAAGAAGAGAATAAAGTGTGTGTAAAGAAACAATAAGTCTGTATCCTTGTATATGCACAAGTGAAGGCGGCCATACCTCTTGTGTGTGCCCAAGTGAAGGAAGAAGATACTTGCATATCCATGCATGTATGAATAAGTGAACAAGTGGGTGAACACCTTGAAAAGAAAGAGAGAAGGAGAAATTCACATTAAAGAACAACATAGATTTTGGTGTGTGAGAGAAATAATAAAAGAGTATGACTCCAAGAAGAAGGTGTGTGTGCTAAAAGAGATCACACCATTTGAGTGTTTATCACACCAAGATGAAAAGGGGAGTGCATGAATTCTTGTATGCACATGCACACGTCAATAAAGAATCATTTTTGTGGGTGCATTTGTGAAGTCCAAGAACAATGGTTCTTGAAGATATTTGAGATTTGATGCAAGTCATGCATGAAGTTTGAGAAGCCTTATAAACATTTCATGAAGATTCATAGATTCCATGAACTCAGTGAATGATGTTGAATTTAAGAGATACTAAAGAAATACTAAAGTTAAAGACAACATTTTTCTGAGTTTTTTCAGTTGTTGATAAGACCAATAAAATTGAGTGGGCATACTCAGTGCAGGAACATAATTTTCCAATCAAGATTCATGAAGACAGAGGCCGGGTCATCCTTAGAAGAAGGAGATAAAGCCCGAGCAAAGAAGAGGATTCATGATCACCACAAGTGATTAAAAGAAGCGAGCAAGGCCAGAAATCCTTATCCAAGGTTGTTTAAGACTCTTGAAATGATTCAAATGAAGAAGAGCTACTCGTGTGACTCAGGGACCTAGGAGAAGACCCCCTGTGAGACACAGGGTGGAAGAAGTCTTTGGTGGAAGCTGAAGCAGGCCAGTGGGGCTCTGGTAACACTGTTGGATGCAGTATAAATAACCTCTTGTGGGACTCATGAGAGATAAATATTGACTCTGTATCGAAAATTGTAATTACTAACTGAATTATAGTGGAGAAACCATGTTGGGGTGTTTAACCAACATGGCAAGGACGTAGGCCTTTGGAGCCAAACCTTGTAAATCCTTGGGTCCTGTGCCATTACATTTACTACATCACTCGATGAAAGGCTGAGAGATACAAGATGAGTGGATCGAGGCCTTAACATGCCGTATAGGTTTAATTGACAAAGATTCAATTAGTAAAATGTTTAAAAGGATCACTGATTCACCCCCTCCCCCTCTCATTGATCACACTGATCCGGTCACTTCAATTGGTATTAGAGGGAGGTTGCCTATAAAAGATCCAAGGGAGTCTTTATGAAGTGAAGATTTGAAGAAATTAGTGAACACCCTCAAATTAAAATATATGCCAAGACTCAGAAAAATATAAAGAAGAAAAAGGCCAAGAAGATGAAGAAGAAGGTTGATACTAATAAAGAAACACCTTCTACTAAAGGTAATTTGAAAGTCACAATAGATGACAATTCCTTTTATCACACTTCTGATGAAGCCTACTCTAGCTGTGATGATGATGGAACTACCAATATTCTTCTAAATGCACTCAAATATTTTCAGAAAACAGTTCCCAGGGAAGTGGCAATGTGTATTTTTACAAGTATCCATGATCTTCACGAAAAAAATTATTGCAAGAAGAAGAAGTCAATTCTATGGATGATCAATTGGCAAGAAGGGTTGGCATAACCAACACTCTCACAAAGCCGGTGAAGTATATGGATGAAACCATTTCTCTTTGCAGTGAATTAATTGATGATGTCACTGAAGAATTGCAAAGAAGCATTTGTGAGAAAGAATTATTTGAGAAATTTTTTAAAGAAGGTTTACATGCACTGGAAGAGAGGCACAAAGTGTCAATGGTTCCAAAAGATTCTCATATAGAAAACAAAGTAAAAATGGTAAAGGATCATGAAAATTCAATGCAAGAAATGAAGAAGGTTCATGAGGACTAGATGAAACAACTGAAAGAGAATTGGGAAGGAAGGATAAGATTTGTTGAGGATGAGAATAACACTCTCAACAGGAAATGTTTAGAGCTTGATTTGATATTGAAAAATCAGCAATCACCCAAACATAAAGCCTCCCAATCAGTTGAAATAAGAAATATTTCCACTAAAGTGTGCATTGAGAAGGATGATTCCAAAAGGAGGACATCTTCTAATAAAATGACAACATATTCTAAGAAGAAGGTACCATCCATACCATCTTGTACTAATGATTCTAAATGTGTTTCCATAAAAATTTCAGGATGGAAGAATAACTCTAAACAAGTATGGATGAAGAAGATGATGAAAGAGAGCTCTCCGGAAAAAACACAACAATTCAAGACAAAGATCCAATAATCAAAAGAAGTCAAGAAGACAAGATTTGTGGGTCAATGATGGTGTTGCAACAGGTATAGACATTTTGCAACAGATTTTTCGTACAATCCTCTAAATGAAAAAGAAAAAAGGTGTCCCATTCTAAGGGGGAGCAAGCTAGAGAAGAAGAAGAAATATCCACAGGTCTAGAAACATCTTTTTATTGCAAAAAGATTTGGAATGTTTTCATAACTTCTGGGATGAATGAAAAAGTGGTCACAAGAATGATACATACTAATCTACAAATTTTTCCAAAGCTGAAAAGAAGAAATGATAAAATAACATGGCTAATAATGAAGAAGTATCATCGGGAAGCCAGTAGAAGAATGTTGAAAATTCCCCCGAGAAGATCTTCAAAAAGAAAGAGAAGTCCTTGGAATTCAAATCCAAGAAGGGTGATGCATCCAGAATGACCACCAATAAGATAAGATTCTACTGTGGAAAGATAGGTTATACCATGGGTCTTTGTAAACATTCCACGGAAATACATAGAAGCAAACCACACTGAACAGGACAATAAATCCAGAAGAAGAAGAAGGGATTTATTGAAAATAATCTGCCTGTGAAAGGTAACTTAAAAGCATCAAAGGAACCATGTGGAACATCCAAATCTGAAGCCTCACTTCAAAATGACATATTAATCATCTGGACAAAAGTTTTGGAAAGAATTAGAAAGGAAGAAAACAAACATTCCAAAGCTAGTACAAAAAGAAACCAAAAGATTTCACATGAAGATTAAGTTCTGTGTGTGAGGTGAAATAAAGCTGGTCATATTAGTAATAAATGCATGACACTCATTCCTACTCAAAAATAATTCTTCAAGATAATGTAGATTGCACATGTAGATTATAGTGCTCAGAAGGAAGTTATAAAGTGAGGAGTCACACACAAAGAAGTTTAAGAGGTGTTAAGATCCACACCAGAACAAACATCATTAATGATTAAATGTGCAAGTGTGAAGAATGGAGAAAGTGGAACATCTCACATGAGAGAATGTTCTCAACCTTATTGTTCAAACTGATGAACCAAGGAGGTTCCATAATATTCCCTAAACACTTTTATATACATGTACTTACATTTTAGGTAATTTAAGATGATGATCACTCTCAAATTGAGAACGGTATGGATAGAATGGAGTGCACCACTTGAGGGGGAGCCAATCTGTAGAAGATAATATTTTGGGATTCAGATCATCATGTGAAAAATAATGGTATTCCAATCACACTTTCATCCCTTATTTCTTAATTATATTTAACATATCAATTAAGGGGTAGTAGTTGATTTAATACAAAAGAATGAAAGGAGGAGCTTTATCTTTGCACCTGAAATTTCTAATGAGTTGGTGAAGTATGTGCAGGATTTAGCAATTCATTGATATATCAGAAAAATTACAACCCCTTGAAGCCTAATAATGATCTCACATGTATAGTGAATTGTGGACATCATTCAATTCCATGGTTACTTCACTCTTGTTTTCTACACCGAGATAGCCCATGTAGTCATAGATTTGATTTACTAAAGGCTCTTTTCTAAACTAAACATGTGACATCATCCATCTCTTATTGATTTTCAAGAAGATTCTATTAAAAGGGACGAAGATATATTTTGAAGAGTACCACACCACACCTTTTAATTTGGTTTCCAATAACGGGGAGAAAATATTAGCACACATATTGATCTATTCATATATTCTCTAGTGATATTGACAACAAATACAAAGGGGGAGATTGTTGTGCACTGTGTTGCATTTGTTGTCAATAAGTTTTAAAGGATTGAATGGATGACAAGGAGTGTCAATATGTGAAAGAAAAAGGAAGTGATGGTGATGGTGATGTTGTCAATAAGATTTCAAGGATTGAATGGATAATAAGGAGTGTCAATATGTGACTGAAAGTAAGTGATGGTGATGGTGATGATTGGTGATTGACCATGTTACTAAGAAGCATGTCACATAGGAGAATCACTAAGTGGCACAGGAGGTAATGGTTGAAACATTATATATACCAACTCTGATGATTGTTGAACTGGTCATAAGTTCCAAGACTTGTATCAACGGGATAAAATGTTACAACATTTGAATAAGTGCATGAAGTAATAAACTACATGTGGAATGAAGATGTGTTCTATGCATAATCTATGTTTGGATCAAATAAGAAAATTTAAGATCATGTGATTTATGATTAATTGTTTATGAAGATAGTTGAGAGATCCTTGGGAATTCCATTCTTTAAGGGAATAAGAAGTTGAGATGTTTAAGAAGATATATGGAGTTATTAAGAAGATAATGAGGATAAGAAGTATGGTTTGGAATTTTAGTACTTGGTTACTTTTCCTTTATACAAACGTAACAACTATGTACATTAAGAAAAATATTCCAACCAAGGAGGCCATCCGAGGTCCTCACCTCAAGAACATGTGGGACCCGAGGGTCAACCGTGCTCAAGGGAAGTCCTCTAGGACAAGGCCTCCACGAGGCATGAGTGCAGGCTGTGTGTAAGCCTACGGGCGCCACACGTTGATGAACTCATTCAGCTTGGGCGCTAGGTGCGCGTCTGGAGGAGCAGAGTGGGCACTAGAGTACGCCCGGAGAGAACCGGTGCGGGGCGGTAATGGAGGAGGGAGAAGAGATTATTGAACTGTTGTTGCCGCAGCTTGTTTGTTAAACTGTGAGAAAACCGCGGCTCGTTTCAAAGTGGGACGTAAATTTTGAGACTCGAATCTAATGTTGGCCGCTAATTTGATCACGCGCTGATCTGAACCGTCTGATTCATCCGCTGCGCCACGTTTTAATCCTGGGTGTTTGCATTCATTAAACGCGGATCCAAGGGCGCTGGATTCATCTTTAATCTCCCACCAACTGAGGGTCATCCCGCGATGCCTCCCATGCACCAGAGCCACCGAGCAAGGGATATAGAGCTCCCGGGTGCCTCTGATGATGAGGAGGCCTTCATTGTGTTCATCTCCCATTCACGAACACATGCATTCGTTAAAATTCGCATGCATGCAATGAGATGAAGAAGTTCTAAGGAACCTGAGGAAAATGAAGTTTCCGAGGGTTCACTGATCCTTCAATGTACAAGGAAAAGCCTTGTATGCATTCTAAAATGTGTACATGAGATGTACTCACCAAGATTGAAGGAGTCCGCATTGAATGAAAGATATAGTGGCTTGCTGCTGTATCTTGATCCGTGTTTGAAGATCTCAAAACGCCACAGATCTCGGGCCTAAAAAGATTTGATCCCAGTAGCTTCGATCAAACTCTTTGCCTACAAAAGGAGAAGCCAAAACCGAGAATTGTTGCTGATCATCTGAGAGAAGAATTATTGTGAAGCTCTGAGCAATTTGAAGCAACGTCACGTGCAAAACCTGCGCGGCAGAGTAGTCCGGAGCCACCCGAGGCTCCGAGAGTTACTTTTGCGCAAATGATGCGCAAAATAAGTTTGAAGGAGGCCTCCGTACGAACTCCCCTTGCGCAAAAGGGAAGAATCCGAGGCACGAACCTGCGTGCCCGCTGCCCGCATACTTGCACGGTAGCAAGTGGCTGCACTTACACGCCCTCTGTGCCTACGAACTCGTACGGTATGAGGAATCCAATGCACGACTTTTGCGGTGGGAGGGAGCTTTCGGACATGCGTGGCAGAAGGAGTTACCGTGCCACCCGCACGGTAGAGACCACTCCCGCACCATACGTGGTTGAAGGTAGGAGTTGGCCGCATCCTTGCGCGCCCTCCTTTAAAGTGGTGCTGAAGTAGAAGGCCACACCCACTTGGGATTATGTGTGTGGCATGTGTTGAAGATGGATGGTCGTGTGTGCAAAGTGGAAAGTAAGGTCGTGTGCGCATAAAAAAAAAGTGGCCCAAAGGATCACACATGTGGGTGAAGGGTTCATTCCCAAAGCTCTATGGGTTTTGTGTGATAAACAAGTGAAGGGGCCATTACTTTAGAGTGTGCACAGGTGGAGTGTGCACACTTTGAAGAAGAAGAAGAGAACAAAGTGTGTGCAAAGAAACAAGATGGTTGTATCATTTTATATGCACAAGTGATGGTGTCCATACCTCTTGTGTGTGCCCAAGTGAAGGAAGAAGATATATGCATATCCATGCATGTATGAATAAGTGAACAAGTGGGTGAACACCTTGCTAATAAATAGGGAAGGAGAAATTCATACTAAATAACAACACACATTTTGGTGTGTGTGAGAATGAATAAAAGAGTATGGCTCCAAGAAGATGGTGTGTGTACTAAAAGATATTACACCCTTTGAGGGTTTATCACACCAACAAGAAAATGGGAGTGCATGCATTCTTGCATGCACATGAACACGTAAATAAAGAATCATTTGTGTATGTGATTTGTGATGTCCAAGAACAAAGGTTCTTGAAGATATTTGAGATTCCATGCAAGTCATGCATGAAGTTTTAGAATCCATGAAAACATTGCATGATTATTTAAAGATTCCATACACTCAGTGCATGAAGTTGAAATGAAGAGAGAATAAATCCAGACTAATGTTAAACACATCATTTATTTGAGTTTTTCAGTAGTTGAGAAATCCAAGAATATTGAGCGGGCATACTCAGTGTAGGAACATAATTTTCCAATCAAGATTCATGATGACAATGGTTGGGTCATCCTTAGAAGAAGGAGATAAAGCCCGAGCAAAGAAGAGGAGTCCTGATAACCACAAGTGATCAGAAGAAGTGAGCAAGGCCAGCAGACCTTATCCAAGGATGTTGAAGACTCTTGAAAATCTTCAAATGAAGAAGAGCACTCGTGTGACTCGAGGAGCTAGGAGAAGACCCCCTGTGAGACTCAGGGTGGAGAAGTCATCGGTGGAAGCTAAAGCAGGCCAGTGGGATTCTGGTAACACTATGGGATGCAGTATAAAGAACCTCCTGAGGGACTCAAGAGAGATACAATGTTACTCTGTATCGAACATTGTAATTACTAACTGAATTATAGTGGAGAAACCATGTTGGGGCGTTTAAACAACATGGAAAGGACGTAGGCCTTTGGAGACAAACCTTGTAAATCCTTGTGTCCTGTGCTATTACATTTACTGCATCACTCGAGGAAAGGCTAAGAGATACAAGAAGAGTGGATCAAGGCCTTAAAAAGACGTAGAGGCTTAATTGATAAAGAATCAATTTCTAAAATGTTTAAAAGGATCACTAATTCACCCCTCCCCCTCTCAGTGATCACACTGATCTGGGAACTTCAAGAAGTAATTTCACATTGAAATTGGAAATAACATACTGTCAATCTTTTGATAGTTATTATTTCTTAAAACACGCTTTTTGTTTTGAAAACATGATATACTTTTAAATTAATTAGTGCAACTTATATGTTTTTAATTTGGTAAAATAGAACTAATTTTTGGATTCAGAATATCAAATATAGCTTAGATTGAATTTTTGGTATTTTTCTGAAAAACTTCAATTTTTGATGAATAGTGAAAACACTATATAGTAGTTAAAACCCCGACTTCTTTATTTAAATTAAATTTTACCATTTATATGAATTTAATTTAGGGAATCTGACAAACATGGTTTTTATTCGTATGTCAAATGTGGTTTAACTAGATGAAAATAATTTTTGGTGAATAGTAACTTTTGACTTTTTTGCTACGGTTAAAGGTAAATAGGGTAATTCATGGTAGAAATAATACAATAATAATATAAAATGAAATTAACACTTGTACTAACATTATAGGATGAGTAATGGCCAACCAAAACAATCCTTGTTTGAGACTTTTGTACTTTTAAATCTACTTGGGTAAGATCATGATATTAAAAACATTTTATTTAAAGTAAAAAATATATCATAAACATGTATTGTTTTTCTAAATCAATTTATACATGGGGTTATATAAGTTATATCTTAAACTATAAATATTTATTTTAAAGATAAAATGATTTCCTACATCATTGAATTTGTTTTATAATATTTTGAAATGATATAAATAAAATTATTTATGTCACAATATTGATGTAGTGTTTTCCTAATTAATAAATAATTTAAACAAATATGATTATATAGATTAAAACAATATCCAAAACCTATCCAATTATTATTGGATGATTTTATTTTGAACAACTGTCATATAATATTAGAATTTTATAAGTTTTGGACCATTAGGAACCAAAAATAATTGTATAATAAAATAACATTTTCAAACTTTCTTAAAGAGCCCCTTCCCCCCTTATAAAAGGACCTCACCTCTAACCCGTTACTCACACCTCTCAAGCCCCTTGGAACGTCCCACCTCTGGCCAAATAATCTCTCAAGATCTATCTCTTCCTCATAGAATCTTTACCTTATGTATAAGGCACTTCTAATAAATCAATTTCGTTCAAACTAAATGGAGATACCAGATTTAAAGGAAGAACATGAAACATACAAGACATGCTCGACATGAGGTAAGGGTTTACTTTTCTCACATTTAATTCAATGTGATTTCTATTGTCCACCCCTTATTTATTAAATGTAATTTATTTTTTAATTAAATTTGATATATATTATCATTATTATCTTTATATTCATGCAATTATGTTATTCATTTGGTGGTTATTAACTTTTGTCCAAACGACTCAATTGATTACAAAATGGTAAGGGGTTATTATCTAACTTGTTATTCTCGTGAGCTTCATGATATATTTGACACTATTTACTTTTTTTTCATGTATGTACTTCCCATTATAGTATTCCTTGGGTAATATAATTTAATTTTGGGTTATTTATATCTTCATTGTATGATCCTTCTTTGATGGTGTGTATGTTTCATAAGTTACAAAATTGGTAAGGGGACCTTTCACACTTCCATATTAGTAAAAGACTTATATTATGTTATGTCTTTAAATTTTATTTTTCAAATATTGGGATTTGTTTTTATATATCATTATATTTTCTACATTTTATGTCCATGTGATGAGAGGCCCTTTTCTATCTCATCGACTCATTTTATAAATTTTATTTTGATGTCGTTATGTTGTCGAATTTCTGTAATGGAACTTCTTCACCAAATTTATATTCATTGGGATTAACTCCTACTTCTAGATTATGTCATGATATAAATATGTGTGAATTACATCTGATTTTTTTACTCTTAATATCCACTTATATTTGGTGTATTTATATTTTTAACACATAATTATGTCATTGATTTATCCTTAATCTAATGATACAATCTTTATTAGGGATTTCATCTCAATTTACATTCCATTGAGATTTCATGGTTTTTATGAACCAATTCACTTTTATATGGTCCATATACTATCATTTGGCATATTATATCATGAATGCATTTTTTCACATGATATTATAATGTTTTGATTAATGTTATTTCTCAATTATTTGTATTCAAGCGTCTCGAATTTGGTTAAGAAATCCTTTAATAAAATATTGTTTCAGATATTTATTCTTCTAATTCATTCTTGTTAATGTACATGTTTAAAAAATGGTTGTAAGGATTTATTTATATAGACATTAATGTTTCAAAAAATTAATTTCTATAGAAGAGTCAAGGTAGTATGCGACACTTTGATTCAAAAATATCATTGTAAAATGTTTAAAATGGTCTGGAAAAAGGATTGAAAAATGAATGATTACGTCATTATATTGAAATGATATATTGTTATTGAAATGTGGAAATTTTATCATTCCATTATGATCGTTTTATGTGTTATAAAAATGTTATTTTTTTTGTTCAATTTTTACGTATACGGGTGGTTTTGTGATAAACCTAGGGCAGGTGAGCTCAAGATAACTCTCCAATGCATTGGGTATTGTGAGGGAGGTAAACATTAATGATTATCCTAAGAGATTTAAGTAATATGTTGTGATGGGTATTCAAAATTAAACTTTGAATGTAGTTGTGAATGCTAAAATGTATGTATGTTATGAATACCATAAGTAACCATTATAATCTATGATATTTGTGTGTTATTCATAAATATTAATAGTTCATGAGGTATGTTATGATAGAAATGTATGGTTTCATTGATTTGTATTTATTGATGGGTTAATATTTCCTTTCATTATTTTATAACCCTTAATGAGCTTTTTATGCTCAGCCAAAGTTTTAATATGTTTTTCATATGACATAGAGATGAATAGGTTCGAGGATGGGATCAAGGAAAATTCATGCTGTCTGAAACATGGAACTAGACATGTTATTTTTTTAGAGTTATTTTTTGAAAAAAATTGAAATTGAGTGTATCTTTCTACTTTGTAATTTTTGTGATGTAATTTAAAATTTATGGCCTAATTATATAAAACTATAAACCTAAAAATATTATAATTAAAAATTCTAGATTTACCTCAAGATAATGTAATGTTAAAGGCTAGGTAATTATATTTTATGTTTAATTATTTATTTATTTTATATTTATATCACTATATTGTGTAACCTAAATAATAATTTCTTCTTTAGTTATGGGTACATTATTTTCTATGGGGTTGTGTTTATATATAGAGAAGGTGTCTTATGAGTTGAATTTTTTTAGTTGGTTGGAAATTATAATTATTTTTAATAAAACATACATATGAATGTAAGTATTATTTATTATCAGGTTTTTATTTGATGTTATTAATATTAAAACTTTTCGAAGTAATTTTTAAGTGTAATATAATCTTAAAATTACTATAAATTTTTTTTTTATATTTGGTTGGGTGTAATAGTTTTTGGTCTACATAACATCAAACTACAACAAGAGATTTGAAATTTTTACTACACATGACATAACATTGATAAAGTCTATTTTGGTCCATGAATATTATTTTTCATGTTATTTAGATGTTTTATCAATACAAAAATTCACAAAGTCAACAATTATCATTGTCAAAATTAGCACTTTTAAAAGCCGCATTTTCAGAATTTTTTGAGCGGTAAAAAAATAATGTCCATTTTTATAACTCATATTTTTATGGAATTAAATTTAATTAAAAAATTTTTGACTAACATTATTGATTGAATATTTCATATTGTTACAACAAGATCCAATGAAAACCTAAGATTTGATGAAAAATTTCTCAACTCCACCACAAAATCAATCCAAAAACATCTATGAAAATGTCACAATGAGTATATCAAATTACAAAATATGTTTTACACATATAGACTAAGAAACTACATCAACACAATTCATGTATAAAAATATTGTAAATGAATTTATATAATTTATTTATAATCTTACTAGTCATAAAAAATTATTAATAAACTATGTATATTCCCAAATCATGAATACATGACCATAAGAATCAGTAAAAAACATATTAATGTCTAAATAATATAAAAACTATTTAACTAATAAAATTTAAAATCTTGGTACATAAATAATAAATATGTATAATATAAGACAATCAAATAATTTATAAACCCCCCTATGAACCATATCCCATAATCAAGTTTCGTATTTCCATCCCTAACAAGTGAATGTACGGAATTTGGGGAATATAGAAGTAAATTATCTAATATGGTCATATAGGTGGTACAAAAATCCCCAAACAATTAACATAATATAGCCATATATAAATTGAGCTGGCCAAAGTAGTGAGGGTGAGGGAGTTAATTTCTTTAAACTGGACAACTTGTAGCAATTTACTAACTTGAAATTAGTGGTTAACCTCAGAAAACCATTATTTTTTATAATAGTGTGAATGTAAGTACCATCACATATAAAAAATCAAAAAATAATAATATAATAATGACAAAAATAATGTATCCACATAAATATTTTGGGATAACCACCCATTACCATACATTCCCTATTGTCTTACAAAATTGCAACAATCTACTCTTCATACCCAAAATTTAACTGATCTTATTAAAACAAAAACTCAATAGAATAGAGTAGTTCAATTTGTTCACACATCTATTTAAACTTCCAATTATAATATAATATACCATAGGTACTTTTTTACATGAATATTTTAACATCTAATAAAAAATAAATATTTTTTGTTAAACTATTATTGTGACTATAAGAAGACATCCTAAAAAATAATATACAGGTCAACTGGTTGAGATATATTTTTTGGACAACCCATCAAACCACAAACAATTACATTGACTTTTGATTATATGATGAATCTATCTATATTAAATATCATAAATTAGAATATTTATGGATAATTATATCTGGAGATTACATTCAACAAATCATTGGAATGAAGCATCTAAAACCAATAAAAAATTAGTATACAATGTCTCATATTGGAATAACATAATAATATTACATAATTGATATAAGAACAACATCATAGATGTTCTCTAATCTAGTAGGTCATGTAGGATGACTAATTATGAATTATAATCATAAAATTTTTTATCAAAAGGTGATTTTATAAACATTATGAAAATATTATTTATGAATTTCAATCATCTTAAGACCTCCAAATTACATATCAAAGGAATCATTTAAAATTTATATAAGAAAACAAGAAAATTAGTTCCTTATAAACTCTTACCACTATGTATCAATTAATATCAATTTATAATCATTTTAATTGATATTTAAAAACTCGAAATGATCTATTTTATCATAAAAATTTATTTATTGTGATTTCAATAGAAAATAGATTGAAATAAACTTATTATTTAGGGAAAATGAAGCCCATCTATTATTTTTATTGATTTTTTTGATTCATAGATATATTTAGAGGGACACATGGTATTTAGTGTGGTAATATTACATAATTTGTGATTAAGTAATATTGTGGTCTTGAGATAATGTGTTTAAAATCCATAAGGATGTGATTTTAATAATCTAGGTATGCTCTTCCCAACCTTGATCCCCCTTAGACCAACATTGTATAACCAAATATATTCATTAGTTATAAATCCATTTAATTAAGGTTGAAACATGTATATTTTATTATATTTATTTTACTTGGAGGATTTTATGTGGTTTTAGTGTTTTATTTTATGTTTTTGGGGCATTAGAGTCCCAATAGTATGAATATTAGGGTTTTTTTGGGGTGAATTGTTAATTCATAGTTCGAGATCACCGTTGTTAAAAAAATTAGGAAGTGAAATACATGGGAGGAAGTACCTTAAACTGTGTAGATCAATAGGAAACTCTATATGAATTTTATATTTACATATAATTGATTTATGCACTATTAGAACATATTTTACCCAACTATGCTACCAAAGCATGAGAAGTGTGGTTCCTAAAATAGTCGAAACTGCATATTTTGCACATTTCATTCCATACAAGGTATAAAAAAGTGAATTATTCCTATAGAATTAAATGTTTAATAAATCACTAAATTGACGTTGTGATTTTAATGTCCTAAAACAATAATTTCCAACCCTCTATTCCATCATCCCTATTATAGTTCACACACTATCCTTTTCCTCCCATTCATTAATTGATTTATCTTTTTATATGTAGATTAATCAAATGTAGTACATATCTATGATTTTCTAGATATTATTTTTTCCTATTTTCTACTTTTTTAATGTTTCTTTTTATGTTTAGTGATCTCACATTTTCAATACACAATTTACAAGTTTTTATTTACAATAATTATTTGAATCATCTAATCTAGAATTAATAGATATTTTTTAATGAGTGGGATACTATTAGTCTAATGTTGATGGAATTAAATATATCCCTTATTGTCTCACAAAATTCATTGTGTGTGATGATCACTCATGATGATACAACATGAGATTCAAATAATATTATAAATTAATATTGTGTGATGCAAATTCATAAATTAAACATTATCATGGGAAATTATTAATTAATTTGTGAGCATATAATGAAGACTTAACCACTAATTAAGGTTTATTTACAATGTAATTTTCATTAAAATTAAGAGGCCTCCCTAGGGGGTGATTGACTAGGGAGAGTGACTATGTTTTCCTTGAGGTTGCCTAAGGAATATTCTTGGATCTAGTGTGTATGCCAATTAATTGATCACTAAAATAATAAAATTGAAATTGTGGAATTATTATAAACTGCATTAACATGGAATAACTTGGATATACTCGGTGGATTCCAAAATTTAAAATTTACTACACGTTATTGGTATTTTATCATTCCATTCAACCATGAGCCTATAGACAAAATATTTCATGGATATACTTCCTAAGTATTGAATTTATCTCATTTTATATGAATGTAAATGATATGATCATTTGATTCAGTCATGATACTATAGAACTGGAATTCCTTGGACATACTGCCGAGATTAGATATTGATCATTTGAACATCGAATATGTATTCAGAGATATACTATTTCTTTTTAATTCCTTTTGGAAATACCTCTTGGATTACATGTGATTCCCATTGACGTGGAATTCCTTGGATACCCCACATAGATTGTCCATTAAGAACATTGTCAGGAAATGTATAGGATATGCTCCATGGATATAACCTTATGACTAGTTAATTCTAATTTATTTTGAATGTTTAAAAGATTCATCCCTAAGCCTAGAGACTTAGAATAACTTAGTAAGACACGTTAGATTTTTTGTTCCTTTTAATATCATATACTATTATTTGATACATTAAACACTTGGATAATTATTTATAATCGACAATGAGTGTCATGTTATAACCAACATATCAATGATAGATTATTTATTATAATTAAAATTATTTATAAAAAAAATTAATTTTATAATACTTTTATTTATTATGATGCATGTTGGTTTTCACAATACTCAATGTGGATATGAATTTAGAAGTTAGTAATGGTGGTCTACTGAGGTGTACTCACACCCCTCTCAAATTTATAGTGGTACCTGAGTAGATATCATTGTTCATGGACTTAACATAATCGAATCATTCCGAATAAATTATTGATCATAAATCAATAGTCATTGAAAATTACTTTTGGAATAACATATTGCACGAGTAATAGGAGTGTGGAAACCGATTTCAATTATCACCGATAATAAAAATATAAAATAACAATGTGGCATATAGATACGAATATAAATTAATTTTTTAAATCAAGGTTCACTACCAATATAATAATTTCATTGTGAAAAATGATACTTAATGTATATGTATTTCTCCCCAATAACTAATAAGTCATATAAAGAGATATAGGGCTTCATAGAATGCATTATTAGTCTATAATAGATCCCAACATCACATAGTGGGTGGAGTCCCTTAGTTTAATTTTTTTTTCTTACCATTTAGTATCACTTAATTCTATATAAACACAGAATAATTCATTTAATGTCTACAAAAGACCGACACATCCCCTAGTTATATAATATAAAAATTTATTTCACATGAACATGAAAATAATCATAATTACATCATGAAATAATTAACAAATGGGAATAAAATTGGTTGTATAAAAACAAATGTAATAAATTAACTTAATCTATCTAATGGAAGGAAGGTGGATAGTTTCACTAGATAATATACCTTATAAATAATTATAAATATTCAAACGAAATACAATATCATATTATCATTATAAAACTTATTTTAAAATCAAGAAGAAATATAATTTTCTTTTGGTAAGACTTAATTTAAAATATAATAATTTATAAAAAATATAATTATAATTCACATGGGAAAACCCTAAAAACTTTGGGGAATAAATATTAATTATTAAAAAAAATATAATATATATGAAATGCATCCATGTGGATATCAATAAAAATAATGAATTTTTCACATATTTGTAAAGAAATTATAATCAATAGAAATTGAATCATACTAAAAAATAAAATGAATAATTTTTAACAATTGTATAGAGATTAAATGTTAGTAGAAAATAATATTAATTGATCATTAAAGTAGAATATGATAAACATATAACAATATTATGAATTTGAAAATGGATAAGAAATATTCCCAGCAACAAATAAGAGATAATCAAGGTTCCATTAAAGAGAATTATTTTCAATGAATTGGGAAATTAAAATAGGTGATATGAAAAATTAAATTACATTATATAATGAAGTAACTAGAAGATATGAATATATATGTGTTTTTATATATATATAAAACTCAAATCCCATTATATAAGTTTAGTTCTAACCAATAAAATATTAATTTTTTTATGTGAAGAGAAACTCTTATAATGTTGGAAATAATTGAATCATATTTACATTGTTATAAGAACATGATATTGTTTTTTATATACCTTCAAATAGATTAAAATTAAACTAAAATGGTTTAATGGGTGTTATATACACCACATAAATATATCTATTTTTTAATATTGAAAAAATCTCAATGATATTAAATTGTGCTGAGTAAACCCTTACATTTACATTCAACATCCATGAAACAAATTTAATTCCTATATATAAATTAAAACAACATTATTTAGTTATTTTGGTACCTTATTCACAACTATTAACATTTATATTAATAATGTTTATGAATTCCTTACAAATATGTTTTCTAGATACTGTATATTTTCATAATCAGATGTTAGTAATTATGATTGTTTTGAACATGTTTCTTAATGGATATGTCAATCCTCATACATTGATACTAAGTAAACCAATACTATATTATTTATGTTATTTTAATAATTATTCTAAAATTATTTATATTTTACCTAGTTAATTTGATAAAATTTTATACTATATTTCAAGATATTGGAATACTTGATGAAGATGTTTTGTGTACTATACTAACAACAACATGTTATATTGTAAGGACCATTCCATATCATGTCACACTTACATAACCATAATCAGGAGATGAAGTAATACTTAATATATTATAATGCATTTGTTAATGTGTTGAATAAAATTAATTATGAAACTGATAATGATGGAATAGCATTATTCAGGTTTGTGGTTGATCTGACCAATTCATAAACACGTAACACTAATGAATGTGTAATAGTATAAAGTCATTTAATAATATTATTACATTTTCAAAATAATTATGGAGTTAATATAACAACACTAAAATTCATAATTTGGTTTGGAAATAGAATATATGAACATTTTATTGAAAAAATATTATAAATAACTATGTACTTACGTTGATGAATTTTTGTATCTCGATAAAGTTTCTTTCAAAATAATGGATTTAGGATTCAATTTCAAAACCAAAAGTTACAAAATATCAATGAAATTTATTTGGGAGGTAAAGGTGAATATATCCAATAGAAATAAAATGTAAAATCGTATGGTTTTATGTCTAAAGGAGGGGTCTATTTATAAATGAATTTTTTATTGAAATTTTACAAACTATTAATTCCAAAAGTTGTAAGTGTATTGTTTTAAAATTATATTACATAAGGAGTGGAAAAATAAAATAGACAGGTTATGCATAAACAAGTAAAATCAACATAGTGATATTTTTCCTAATATTTTTATTCATTACCACTTGTTTTAACTCTTTTCTATCTCATTTGACCTTCACCATGGTAAGTCAATTTTTACCTCAGAAACAAATGTTTTATGCCTAAAAATGAAATAGACCTAAATTCCTAATTTATATTTTAAGCTTAAAAATATGGGTTCCATATAATATATGTAAACAGCTAAGTATTAAAAATTTATCTTTTAAAAAATAACATTATATTTTTATATACCATTTCTATAGACAAATTACTTTTGAACATTAATTTTTCATATATTTATTTCAAATCAATGAAAAATTTAATTACTGATAATATATTTGTTTACAAATAAGATAATTTAATTCTATTAATCATTTATAATATACCATTCTCATTTTTTAATATAAAAGTATACAATACTTTCAAATAATTTATTGAATAAATATATTATTTTTACAGTTAATGATTTAAACCGTATACCGAAACATGTTTTATTTATCTTCCAGCATTATAATATTATTAATATTGGACATTAATATTTTTTTTTATATTTTAAAAAAATACCATTTCATTTTTTCATAACAAACAATTTAATAAGTAATCCCTTAACATATATAATAATTTTTTTTAATTATATATTTTCTTCTTGGATGATTATTTTTATTTATTAATTTTGTAATTTCCAATTTTCTTTAAAAAAAAATTCAACATTAATAAATCAATTATATACATGCATAAGAAATATCCATATATTCAATGGCCATATTTCCGAGGACAATATATCCCAACAACCATATTTCCAAAAATCATATATCTGACAATCATATTTAATTCTTATATATGGATATAGGTTCATTACTAAAGAAATTATGCATATAATATAATTATCCACTTGTGTCTATATTCATCATATATATAACAATCACATTTATAATATCCAACCTTATTTTAATTATTTTAATCAGATATATAACCATATTTTAAAACATTAAAGATAATTCTTTGATGTTCATAACATTTTTATATGCATGTTGTTATATTCCAATTTTGAATTTACAATGATATTTTTTATTTCATTTTCATTTTTTTAAATGATTATATAAAAATAAAAAAATTATATCATTATAAAATATATCAATATTAATTTTACATTAGTGTTTCATGCATTAAAATTTGATGAACAAATAATATTTAGTTTAAGGGAAATAAATGCTAAAATCCCATGGGGATTAATTCTATTCCCCATAAAAAATTTTCATCCTTGGTATTTTTCCTTCTTATGAAAAAATAATATTATACATCTTCCTGATTATATTTTATCTCCAAAGTAGCATCCTTGAGTTTTTTAGTCCTCTAAAAAATATGAACAGTTTTAGTGGACCTACTTCATAGTAAATTATCTATATAATACACGAATGATACAAGTTTTCCATTATATGATATATTATGTTATAATGGTACATCATATGACTTCAGTACAGGTGAATGGTCAGATATGTACTTACATATAATCAATACATATAACACATCATGTACTTGGGATAGGTTAGGAGGTATTTGAAGACAATAATGTACTGTCACCACAAAATCATGGATTTTAAAAGTGATAATTTATCATGAGATAAACATTTTATTTTCTTTTTTATATCCAATAACACTTATTCATAGTGATATTTAAATGGAATAATTTTTCTCCAACTTTAAACTATAAATCACCCTAAAGGTTATTAATATAGTTCTTCTCTTTAATTTGTATTTATTTAATTCGATGATAAATTATATTAATGTTATTTATCATATCTTTAGAAGGATCTGGTCCTAGTAGCTTATGATATCCACCTTCATCCAACTGTATTGGAGTTCTTCACCTTATTTCATAATAACCCTTATATAGTTCCATTAAAAAGCTAAAATAAAAAATATTGTTATATGAGGACTCTATATGAGTGAGTAATTGATGCCAAAATCTATTAATATATAGTTTAAATAATATATATGAAAACTATATTGTTTCGATGCATCACTTCAGAATATTTTAATGGAATATTTTCGAGTTGGGAAAAATGTCAATACAGGACATTGGAGTCCATGGAGTCTCGATGTTGATATTAATATAACATAAAATATAATATTTATTTAATGGGTTGATTTTTGGAGTAATTTAACACCTCTATAATGTTGTATTTTATTGGGACATCCAATATTGTAATTAAATTTGGAATATAAGATTTATCCATTTAAAGATATAATCTTTGTATACATTGGGTGGTTTGTTTGAGAGTTGTCGATGGTGGGATAATAAAAAATTAAATTTATGAAATATTTTAATGTTTAATAATTGAAAATGAACTAAATAATATTATTTTTAAACAAGGTGATGTTCAAATCCTTGAGTGAGTTACACAGACCTTGAGATTTGAGGGGACAATAGAGGACAACTTTGGCAAACTATAACAATATCATTGATTGATAATAAGTTTTACATGGGGTTTGTCATTGTCAAATTGTTATTGGATCTCACCATTATCAATGACACAGAATAAAACAATTTCAATTATCTATCAAGTTATGTCATATGATGATTGTTTTTTTCCTTAGTCCCCATTCTGTGTTTGTTTGGAGAAAAGATAAGTAATTCATATGAAGATTAATTTTTGGATTATATTCTGGAATGATAATTTAATTTTAAATTCCTAGAATCTGGATTAAAATATTTATTATTTTTAAAAAAATTTATTTTTCATTTATTTTTTTATAGATTTCATTAACAATGTACAATCAAAATAATGCCTTCATTAAGTTATATAATTTGTGTTTTATGATTTTATCTGTAGGTTCTTCATTCATTTCATGTGTTTATTTGTCAATTATTTTATGATATACTGAGGGAACACTTCATTTTGTGATATATTGGTTTTTTATGGGGGAATCAGAATTGGGATAGAAGGCAGAAAGTATTATAGTGTAATGAGGGATCTACAATGGCAATATATACTTGATTGCTGATTGAAGTAGTTCACTTTTGTGGGATTCCGTAAATAGGTGAAATAGTGAAGCATCAATGAATTCCATATTGATAGATGCTCATAATATAGTCACTTCTAATGGATCAAGCATTATCAACCTCAAATATGTGATCTAGGTAATGTTTCATAGTTGAATTAGTAGTAGTGGAAATGCAATCAAAGATGCATGAGAATTCATAATTTTATATAGAATAATGATATACAAAACATGTACTTCTAAATAACACATGCCTTTTGAATACCTTTCCATGATGATAGGGTTACACATAGAGTGGAATATCACATACAATGTGGATTTTTCACACATCATTTCACCCTTCATCGGATACATGACGTATACCGTAAGGGTACATGAGCATGGAGATAGATCATGTGCACATGCACTTACAAAGTATATATACATTACCAGTATACATGGGTGTGACATGAGTATATGGGTATGGTCAAAAGGATAGGGGAATGGACCCATGATTGATTAAACATAGTGGTAAACACCATGTGGTCTATATACACACTATAAACCCCTTCTATGCCAAGTAGGATCTCATGTTCTCCTCAATATAGATGAATATCAATTGGGTGTGTTCGATTTGTTCATCCCGATGACGGTAAAATTAAGAATCCCATCATGATCATAGGATGAATAAACCCATGTAAGGTTTAGTCCTAGACATAGTTAGGTATCCTTATGTGGGTTTAGGGGTGTGATCCTCCATTAGTCTTATATAAATTGGGTGACGTATCACATTAAAGATTTTATTCTTATGTAATCACCATACTAGTGGACTATTTATATGTAGGGTTATGTATACCCTATAGGCCATGTCTGTAATCTACTATCTATGTATCAATATATTATAAGATCCATCTTGTTCCTCTTCTTGTCGATGCCCGACAAGCCCAATCTCTCTAATAATCACTATTAGTGTTTGGAAGATACTATGTGTGAATTCTCTCTAGTGAATGTTTCCTTGAATCCATATGTGGAATCCTTGAATGGAAGTGTTGATGTGATCATACATTAGATCATGGTGTCTAGGTTTTAGTATATCTTGGTTATTATCATCATTTTTTTGGTGATGACTCACTTGATGCCTTATATTTGGTTATTTTGAGGTATCATACTATGTATGTTTATACTCACAACATCTTGGGATATTACCACATGTGTTAGTATATTATGTTATCCATAACATCCCACTACCGATCTGATATGTAATCCTTTATAATTTTCATGATGTTTCTATTTCTTTGACTGATAGGGCTGATAATGAGTTGGGACGATACCTATAATTGGGATGTTAAAGATTTTTTGGACTCCCAACATTAACCTACTATTTATATAGGTTGTAGGTGTGCTACACACCATTTAAACAGGTTATATTACATGTAATGGTTGAAGGATGGAATTCATGAAAGTATTTACAATGTGATGGGTACACGACGTGATATGACAATAGTGAGTGAATTTTATATCAGTTATTAATTCGGGGTGTCATTTTTTGATTCTAAGTGAAATGTTTTTCAGTGGATAGAGAAATTAACATATTCATGATGTGTATTGGTTTTTCACATCATGTAATATCTAGACTGTGATATTTAAACAAGAATCACATATGATCTAATCTTTTTGGATCCTGTCCAGTTTCATCTCCCTCGACCCAAAGCCTATCCCATGTGATATTTGATCCCTCCAACCATTATAGATCCCATTATTTAGTGTTTAATAATCATTTCACCGAAAGTGTGATTCCTAGGTAAGAGCTCCACTTCATTTTTCATCTTTGTCTCTTTCTTCTCATTTGGCATCTGAATGAATCTTTCTAAAGTTGATAGATATATGCTCCATGTTGTTGGATCATGTCTCTAGGTTGTTTTTTGAAGTCTTCTACACATTTGTTCTCATTGACAGGTTCCTTTGTGAGTGTGGAGTTTTGAGAAAAGTTTGGTGGTTCCGCCCTATTAGGACAAATTGACTGACCTTCAAATTTTTGATTTATTTCAACTATTTATTTAAATTCAATTTCTTAAACTTTCATTCAATTGATTTGACATAACCCAATTATTGTTAATTGGAATATTTGAAATAGATTTGGGATGAAAATTTGGGAAACCGCAAATTCTATTGAATTAAGGTGTTTTCTGAAAATTAGTTGTTTTATGTTATTGAATTTAAATTGTATATTTGATGGAAATTATATCAACTAAATTGTGGGATTAATTTATGGAAATGAATTGTGAAATAATGGAATTGGTTTTGACTAGATTGTAGTCTTTTTAGAGTGACTTAAATAGATTTTCTAGAAACCCCATTGTTTTATCTTGGTATAGAATCACATTTTTTTAATTAAAACCAATTTCTCATTTTAATGAAAAATTTACAATAAAATTGAAGAATGAGATTTAACTATATTTTAACCATTCTAAAAAAAAATTACCCATCAATGATTTTGTAATATCATATACAATCCTTATGTAGTGGGTGAATTATTTTGACACAATCTACACAATTGAAATTTTCTAAAATATATATGCAACGGGTGATATCCATGATGGGGCGATGATGAGTTATAGTGGGTTAGTTTCGGAGGGACATATATATACACATATTGATGAGATCACATAGAGAGTGCAATGTCCAGTATCTGGAAATACTATCATACATATTTGTAATATGACCATATTGCTCGTTTATTATATATATTTTAGATACAAAAGTATTCTAATGATTTAAAACTATTTTATATTATTTATTAATTTATATAAACTAATTTATATAAATGGTTTATTTAAGAAATTGTTATAGAAATTTCTATCATTGTAAAGCCTTTTCTTAAAGTATTTTCCATCATTTGAACAGTATAGCATGAGTTTTTTAAATATTCAATAAAATTACAAACCTATTTATATTAAAATTTAAATCATTCCTTAGGTTAATCTATTATTGACAACAGTTATGGGTTACGTGGTGTATCCCTAGTAGGATTTTTAGCTCACACCGTAGTTGTGCCTTTAGGTGGTTGAAGATTAACTCATTCCAGGTTAAAGTAAGGGGGAATGTTCATTTGGATGTGGAGCTAGATTTTTTATTTAATAGGTGGTGTGTTGTGTCCTTTTGGACTTGGGATATTTCTCCATATTTTTTGTACCTGGGTTATAGTACATTATAATTTCAATGCAATGACGTATTATGGTACTTTACTCCCAGTCGAATTTCATTGTTATTCATAATATCTTGTTTCATTTTATTCTGTTATATTTTGGGAAAAATTTGTTCCCACATCCATGTTTTAAAATACAACATTCATCTTGCTGACCCATGGGAATTGTGAACTCCCTTTAGGCTTTGTCAGTGCTAGTTCATTTACTAGTTTACTAGGTTACCATGACTGAATCATGACAAATTGGTTTCAGTGGAGGCTATGGTGGTTTTTCATATAGTCAGTATAAATTTTTGAAATATTTTCGGGACATATGAGGTGGATCTGATTTGGTTCATAGCCACCTTTCATGAAAATAGACCTTCAGTTGAAAGGGGAGGTAAGTTAGAAACTTAATGTGGATAGTACTAGTCCTTTCCATATTTTTATTTGGTTATATTTAAATACAAATATTTTTTGTTCTATCTGTTGAGATATTCTTTCCCTTCATGCTCTATTAGATAATTATTATATTTCTTCCTTTTTGTCTTCTCATGTTTGGTTGTATCATGCCTCATAGAATACATCGAAATTGGGTATAATTGGATGTTATGGCTGAACCGTAGTGAGATAATCCTCTAGTGGACCTAAATCAAGTTAAGATGATTGTGTGCAGTGTAAATGCAATAGGATAAGAACCACCTCCATTACCAATTCTGGCTCACACTGTGGATCCTACGGGGTGTTCATAGAAATAACTATCAAGAGACAATTTACCGAAATCCATTTTTTCCAAAGACTCCCCTAATCCTCTACATGGCGAGGAATGATTGGGTTTGATATAGCCACTATTTGAATTCATAGAGACACCAGATGATATCACATAGAAGTGTTCTATCTTCATGCAGGAAGGACCAAGTAGAATTTGGTGGGCTATAACCGTGATGGAAAAGAAACTTGAGGTCTTAGCATAGAAAGACAGTAAATTTGATTTAACCGACCGGTTCTATCCATGTTCAATGGTGTTGGCCAAGGATATGATATCTTTCAAGATTTAAAAGATTGACAAAACCCTAACTATGTAATATTTTTTTTTGCTAAGTTGATGTAGAATGCACCTGAGATTGTATGTTATGAGAGGATGAAGGCTCAATGGATTGAGTTAGGACATTGATCAGATATATGTTCTCAAGCATTCTAATTAAATATTACACATTATTATGTTGTACTTGATAGGGAGATGATGGTTGCGATGGACCATGATGTAAAGTTGTGGTCATCTAGAGTTTCTTTCTCTCCCTATGGTGGCATGAGTTCCTTCAAGGGAAAATGGGGGTGTGTTGATTCTCATAGAAATTACCAATAGAAAGGTCATTTTATACCTCCAACTGTTCCCTGAGGAAGTCATTTGACATCCTAATATTATGGAAAGATGAGAAATTCTAAGAAGGTTTGCACTGAGACAACTAATAATGATAGATCTTATGGATTTTAATCACAAATACAAATATTCTCCAATAACATATATACATCGTGTAGTGGGACATGATCATTATCTACTTCTAAAACTACAGGGGAATTTGATGCTTCATGTATAAAAGGGTTCCAACCATAGAAAACTAGAATGAGTCTAATTCACATTGTGAAAGATTCTCCAGAGGAAGATAACACGGGTCCCACAACTCTGACATGTACCTCTCAATATATTTTCCATTTGTGACTACTATATTTGATACAGGTGAATCATTGTCATTTATTTCAAACAATATTGTTAATCAGGTTAATCTTTATATTGAACTTTTATCTTGTAAAATGGATATTACTACACCCCTTGGTACAAAGAGAGAGAAGAGTCGCAGTAGTCTGGCATCTGTCTTCTTTCTATCAGAAGTCAATCCAGCTTGGTGTTTTACGGTCCTCGATATAAAATCTCTTGAGGTCATATTAAATATCGATTAGATCACTTCTAGTAAATCCCAAATTGATTGGTATCTTTGACGGGTCTACTATAATACACCCAATATTGTGTCTCATGTCTTTCAAAATGAATGGAACAATAGGTTGAGAAGAGATGGACCTTATTATATAGAGTCTTTAATAGTAATATCAGTGTTTTCTTTTGATATTGGGCATGAATATTCAATTTGTTGTGTCCCTCCAGTTTTCATATAGTTTACCTATGAGTTTACTTATGATTTTTCTAGTTTTCCACATTATGGGAGGTCGAGTTTTCTATTTACATGATGCAAGGAACTCAACCAGTTTCAATTCCCACTTAAAAAATGAATCCACCTAAAATAGATGATCTACTGCCCAAATTGGATGATATTCTTGAAATAGGCCTTATTCTCCCTAGTGTGTCATCTTGGGTGGCACTGGTTCTCTTCACTAATAATTCTTACAGTTCTCTACACTTATGTGTTTATTATCGAAATCTCAATTGTATTATATTATTGAAAATGTATCCATTGTTGTGATTTTCTGATTTATTTGATCTCTTGAAATGGGTGATGTAGTTTTCAAATATTATTCTTAACTAGTTACACTCAGTTGACTATACAAGTCTCTATGTTTCATAAAACATTCTTTTCAGAACTGGTATGACTATTATGAGAACTTTTATATTCCTGTTGTTCTGAGAAATTATTCTATAATTTTAATGGATGTAATGGACATGATTTTCCATGAGTATCTAGAAACCATTTGGTTAGTTTTTGTGGATTAAATTCTCACTCACTCTAAATCCGAGGAGGTTCATGTGAATCATCTGAGGAAAGTTTAGAGTCTGCTAAGAAATCACCAAATTTATTCCATGATTTCAAGGTGTGATTTTTCGATTTGGGAAGTGATATTCTTGGGACATACGGTGTCCAAACATGGTATATTAGTTATTTCTGTTAAGATAATGGCTATTATGGCTTGGGGGAAACCATGATGTGTCTTCAAGATTCAATGATTCTTTGGAATATCTAGATATTATCGTCATTCCATGAAGGAATTATCTAATTTGGCTCCAATGATGACATATCTAACTCAGGAAGGGGTGATTTTTTCTTAGAATGATAAATATATAAATTATTTTATTGTGATAAAATGTGTTTTCACTATTGTTCCTAGGTTAATTCCTCTAGAGGCTAGACAAGGCTACGTTGTCTTTTTGTATGCATCTGGCTTAGGCTTGGGCTGCGATCTTATAACAGGTGATCATGTATTTGCTTATAAATCTCATCAGCCTAGGCCACATGAGAATGATTATCCTACACATGACCTTGAATTTGTGGTTTTGATGAACACTCTTAAGAGATATGAGAACTTCATTTTTGGAGAGAGCTTTACTATATATTTGGACCCCAAAATATTGATTTATATATTCTCCCAAAATGATATTATTCTCCGTCAGAGGCATTGGGTGGAATGCCGACAATATTTTTACAATAAAATTTCATGTAACTCTAGGAAAGGGAATGTAATTATAGATCATTTATGTATGGAAAATCCAACCCAAATAGTGATATAATCTTTAGAAGAGTGTAATTTTATTGATCTATTTTTACAATTGCATATTGGAGTTCAACAGAAAGGGTATGAAGTTTTATTAGGTAGTGTTTTTTTTGACATCCTCTATTTTCAAGATGATTCTTTTGGATAAAGATATTTATTATAAACTACATAGAATTAGAGACTCTTTTTATACTGGGATATATTTTCACTGTGGTCTCTCTTTATGGAGGGTTTTTTATATTATCATAGTCACTATGTTATGCTATTCGTGAAAAGGAAGGATCTAATGGGGGATTTTGAAAATTCGCAATGTGTTTTAGACCTATGGACCACTAATATGTTATATGACATGTGGTATTAGTTTTGATTTCTATGTTTGAGACATGACATTGTAGAGTTTTTCTCGCATTTCTATTTTTCCAAGAAGGTCAATTCCAAGAATCAGAAACCATCATGTTTATTTCATCTTCTTCCATTCCCTCTATGGAAGTGCAATGAAATCTCTATTGATATTATGGTTTTGGTTTCCTCTTACCCATAGAATGAATAATATGATATGTGTTTTGATCAAAATTCTTTCCCTTGTCAGCTCACATCATACCCATTTGATATATAACCAGCGTAGAGAAGTTGGAAAGTCATTATGTGAAGAAAATAATTTGTTTTCATGGAGTTACATATTCTATTGTCTCTGATAAAGATCATTTGTTCACATATCTTTTTTAGAGAGGCCTTCACAAGGCACTGGGATCTCAGGTTCATTTGATCATGTACTACCATCCGTCGTTAGATGTCCAGATAGGGAGAGGTATACAAATTCTTGATGATATTCTCCCTGCCGGTGTTCTCAACTTTGGTGGGGTTGAGATGATCAATTGGGGCTTGATGAGTTTTCTTCTAATAAATGGACACCAATACATGACCATAAAAATTAATTTTGAGTCCGTTTATGGTCATCCTTGTAAATATCTATTGTGATGGTCAGTGACTGGAAAATGTGCATTGGTTAGACCAAGTTTGGTCGAAGGTGCGACATCTACAACTCAGGTGATTTGTCAATGTTGATAGCTAAAGCCAATATATGTCTTATGATGATCTTTACAATAGACCATTTCAGTTATCATTTGGTGAAAAGGTGTTCATGAAAGTTTCACCCTAGTTGGATCATCGACATCTTGGGAGAAGATTCCTCTTCATTTTGTGGGACCTTTCAAGGTTGTTGAATAGGAGGGGAAAGTAACATACCATTTTGAATATCCATTATAGTTGATATCAATGCATAATTTTGTCCATGTATCATAGATGAGAAAGTGTTTATCTGATCCTTCTCATATTTTCAGTTGGAGTGATCTATAGATTGAATGTGGCCTATCCTTGATTGAGCACACTACTAGAAATAGGGGATTTTGAGCCCCTTTACCTATAGCGATCCCCCAGTGGTGGTCACTACGTTTCCCTAAAAAAGGCCTCCGCACCCCCCCGAACCCTCCCTCCTATTGGGAAGCACCCCCCGAACCCTTACCCCCTCCCTGTCACCCGCGCCCTCCCCGTCGCCGCGCGCCCTACCCATCGTTGTGTGCCCTCCCCGTCACAGCACGCCCTCCCCATCGCCGTGAACCCTCCCCATTGCCCCGCCCTCCCCGGCGCCCCACCCTCCCCGCCGCCCCGCCCGCTGCTGCCCCGTCCTCCACCGGCCCACCCTCCGACCAGCCTATGGTCGCCCTCCACCCTCTAGCCGCCATCCGGCTTCCCTCCAACATCCATCCACCGGCCCCACCCTCCAGTTGCCCTCTGCCCTCCAGCTCCTACCGCCCTACACCCTACGGCCGCCCTGTGGCCTCCCTCTTCCCTCGGGCATCCCGCCACCCACCTCCGGTAGCCCGACAGCCCTCTGCAAGCCCACCAGCCACCCTCTGGCCTTCGGCCTCTAGGCCCTCTGGCCTCCGACCTCCGCCATCGGCCCTCCGTCCCCTCGTCCCTCCCCCTCAGCACCCCGAACACCCCCCCCCCCCCGCACCCCTCCAACCGCACCCTCATTGTCTTCATCCCCTCCCTTGCTGCACCCCCACCACCCATCCCCTCCTTCACCGTCCCCTCCCTCGCCACACCAGCTCCGGCTCCGGCTCCCCACCGCTACCTCTCCTATCCCTCACAACACCGCCTTCGGCTCCCCTCCCTTCCAAGTTTGTAGCGCAATCAGGTATTACATGGGCTTTCACTTACATTATTTTTTATAAAAAGTTCACAGACTATTAATAAGTATTTATTTTAAATATATTTGATATGAAATATGAAAATGTATTATGTATTGTGTAAATGTTTGTTATGGGGATCTTATTATAGATAAGAGTTGGATTGATCTTCCAAATCGAACGACTAGAGAGTATTTCAATAGAATTATACAATTTATTGAATTCACCAGAGGATTTGAAAGTGACTATATTAGTTTTCCATGTAGAAAATGTGCTAACAAATATCAATTCACATGAGATACTGTGAGGGAGAAACTATTCTTTAATGGATTTCTGAGAAATTATAAGAGTTGGACTTGTCATGGAGAAGGATATGTTCATTTTGAAAATATGGATATAGTTCAGATGGATGTTTATGCAAGGATGAATGATCCAATGCGTGAAATGCTTACTGAAATGGTACATGGGTTGGATACTGAAGGCATTGACATTCAAAATCTTATGAACGGTGACATAAATCTTCACTCTGGTGCAGATCATGATTCGAGGAGGTTTTATGAATCAATTGATGATGCAAAAACAGAATTATATCATGGATTTACATCTTTCAATAAATTTTTGTTTATTGTGGAGTTGTTGCATTTGAAGACTTTGAATCATTGGTCAGACACATCATTCAACATGCTGTTGGTGTTATCGAAAAAGGTTCTTCCTGTCGATGCTAAGATTCCCGAGTCGTATTACCATGCTTGTAAGTTGACAGAGAACATATGTTTTACATATGAGACCATAGATGCATGTGCAAACAACTGTATGTTGTTTATGAAGGAAACTGCCCATTTGGATATTTGTACGGTTTGTGGTGATTCCAAGTGGAATGAGAACAGGGGAAATCAGACTCATCAAATTCAGATTGTGATATAGGGGAAACCGATTGTTGTAAATAAAATTTGTTAGTTTCTCCTTAAACCAAGGATGAACAGTTTTTTTATGTCATCTAAAGATTATAATTTAATGAGATGGCATGCAGAAAGAGTTCATGAAAGTGATATGTTAACCCACCCGGCAGACTTTCATGCGTGGAAGGATTTTGATAAGAGACATCATGAATTTTCCAAACATGTTTTTAATGTCCGATTGGGATTGGCAGTAGATGGATTCAATCCATTCAAGTCTATGGATGGTGCAACTCATAGCACATGTCCCGTGGGGTTGGTTCCATATAATCATCCTCCGTGGATTTGTATGAAGCAAAAATTTATATTAATTTCCACTCTTATTGATGGACCTAAAAGGCCAGGTTGATGTTTATCTTCAGCCATTGATTGATGAGTTGAATGAATTTTGGGGCGATGGTGTGATGACTTATGACTGTGAAAGGAATGAAATGTTCAAACTGCAGGAAACATTATTGTGGACAATCAATGACTTCCCAGCTTAAGAAAATTTATCAGGCTGGAGTAGGAAAGGGAATTTGCTTTCCCTTGTTGCAAAAAAAGTAAAAAATCTGTATGGCTTAAGAATTCCAAAAAAAATGGGCATACAAGGGTTACAGACGTTTTCTCCCCACTCAGCACAGGTTCGGAAAGGACAGAGTGGCATTTGATGGTTCTAGAGAGTTCACCCCAGCACCACAGATCATTACAGGAGTCTTAATGTTATCACATATTAAGGAAGAAAACATCCACACGGTATATGAAATTTAGGATTTGGTGGCTCCTCCGGAATGTAATATTCGTGCTGCGGGTAGGCAGCACAGTCACAATTTGAAAAAGAAATGTATTTTTTGTAGTCTTCCGTATTGGAAAACTAACATGCTGAGGAATAATTTGGATGTCATTCACATTGAAAAAAAATGTTTGTGATAACATATTGTGGACCATTTTAGATGTCAGTGGGAAATCAAAGGACCATGTTAATGCAAGCCATGATTTGGAAGAAATGGGTTTAAGGAAACAGTTGCATTTACAGTTAGCTGAGGGAAACAAGGCATATATGCCTGCTGCACAATATACGATAACTAAAAAGGAGAAAGAGTCATTTCCTTCCATTTTGAAGATACTCATGGTGCTTGATGGTTACACTTATAATATTTCAATGTGTGTGAATCTGGCGAGAAAGACATTGCAAGGGTTGAAATGTCATGAAAATCACATACTACTTCAGCAGTTGATTCCAATCCCACTTTTTGATTGTTTATCCCACAATTTTGTTAGGCAATTGATTGAGATGTGTAATTTTTTTAGACAACTTGTTTTTAAGAAATCAATGAATGAGTGATTTAAATAGTTTACATGACCGAATTGTACTTATTCTTTGTCACATTGGAAACTATTTCCCCCCTCATTTTTCGATGTTATGGTCCACTTGACAGTTCACCTAACTGATGAATTAATGGCTGCTGGTCCAGAGTAATTCAGGTGGATGTATCCTATTGAGTGGTATTTGAGTACATTGAAATGATTTGTACGCAACAGAGCTCGTCCGGAGGCATCAATAGCCAATGGTTATTTGATGGATGAGTGTACTAATTTTTGTGCATAATATCTTACGGATGCTGAAACAAAATTAGATAAGCCCTCTCAGATTCAGGATGGTCCAGTTGGAGAAGGAACCACATATGATATGGACAACATCGAGTGGATACAAGTTCATCGATATATGTAACAGCCCAATATTTTATGAAAAATATTCTTTTTAATTTCACTAATGTCTTTTGTTGTATGCTACACCAAAAGGAGCTTGCATCCTTGACATGCCTTGAATTACACGCAATCGCGACCTTCCTCGATAGCGTGTGTAGTACGCAATAACGAGTTTCACTAAACAACAATATGCTATAAAAATATTATTAAAACTAGCCGTTATGAATAGTAATAACCACTTTTTGAAATTTTGTAAATTTTATTTTTCAAAATGGAATTAATTTTTGGATTTGGAGTATCGAATTTAGCCTAAGGTAAAATTTTGTTACTTTTCGGATAACTTTCATATTTTGATGAATAGTGAAAATTACTAAATTATAATTAAAAACAACTTTTTTAATCGAAATAATTAATATTGATAAATTATTAATTTGAGTGGTTTTAAAGTATATTTAGAATATATTTTTACAATTTAATACAATGTTTGTCATTTTATGTAATTTCACATTTAAACCAGACATAAACAAGTGTCAATCTTTTGATAGATATTATTTCTTAAAAACATGCTATTTGTTGTGACAGTGGAAATTAATTATAAAATTAATTAATGCAACTTATATGTTGGGATTTTTGTAAAATAGAAATCATTTTTGAATTTGTAATATCAATTATAGCTTAGGGTGAAATTTTGACATTTTTCTGAAAAACTTCAATTTTTGATGAATAGTGAAACTACTAAGTGGTAGTTGAAAAAATTAATTTTTCTTCATAAATCTTAATTTTACCGCTTCTGTGAATGTAATTTCAGAAATACGAGAGACACGGTTGATGTCATTAAGTAAAATGTGGTTCAATGAGATGAAAATAATTTTTGGTTAATAGTAACTTTTTACTTTTAATTATCACGGTTAAAAGTAAATAGGGTAATTAAGGGTAAACATGATATTAATATTACCCTAACACATGTCCTAATTCTATTGGACAAGTGTATCTCGACCAAAAACAACCTTAAGTATAAAATATTATCATTTAGGCCCACTTGGATTAGATTAGGACATTTATTATTATTTAATTCAAAGAAGAGTTAAAAGAGTTAAAATCAATGTTTATTTACTAAAACATTTTTAATATAGGGTTATACATAATATAATTTCAACTATAAATATTCATTAGAAAGATAAAACGATTTCATACATAATGGTATTTTATTTGTAATTTTTATATTTTTAATAATTTAATTTATTTATGACACAACAATTATGCAGTAATTACCTTTTTAAGAAAATATTGACATAATTGATGTTATAAACACAAAAATAAATGTAATTTGAGAATTTTTATGAATCCCACTAATTTTATAGGTTAATATGACATGTTAGTATTGATTTAAGTAACTTGGTTCGAACATATCATTCTGTTATAAATTTCATAAAAATCATGTACCAAATAGTGTCAAAATTGACATAAATTAGTTTTTAAAAAAAATATTATATTATTAATTGTTATTTAATTCCTAAAAATCTAAGGTTCGTCCAAATGACTTAGATAAGGATAGATATATTAATAATAAACAACTTGGGGTTCGTTTGGCTTCATATAGTAAGTTTATTAACCATATAGTGTAAGAAAACAAAAAGACACAGTAAAAGTTAAATTATTTAACTTAGAATTAAATCTAATTGATAAGGTTAAAATAATAACCTAATCGTGTCTAAATCCTATTGGATGAGATTATTTAGACCCATCCCCACTTTATCTTTTAAATAAGACTATTTGGAACCATTATAAACCGAATTTTACCTTTATATAATATAATATTTTCAGATTTTCCTAAGATGCCCCTCTCCTCCCTTATAAAAGGGCACCTCCTCCCCTTCCTCCTCACACCAATTTGAGAACTAAAGCTCGGCCAAACCCTGACAAAATCCATTCTCCAATTCCCTAGAATAATCCTAGAGGTCCTAGTCTTCTTCAAAGACAATCTTAGTTCCCTAAGTGGAGGATTCAAAGAGGCGTTTCAAAGAAGAGGTAATATCCATTACCGATCTTTTCAATTTCTTTCTTCTTCAACTTCTTCTTATTTAGTTGTTTCATGATAAAGTAATAACATCAGTATTACATACATACTGATATGTTATTATAAATATTAAACAACCCTAATTCACCTTCTATCCATCCTACGGAAAAATGAAATCACCGCGCGTGCGTACGTACGGAATATCGTCTCCACGCCGTGGTGTAATCCATTTTCCACCATCACCTTACAAGGATGGGTATAATGGTGTAATGAGTAACTATATATGATTATTATAAAGTGATATTGATACTGAAATAGTATAAATACACTTAAATACAATTCCACGATCATGGGAATAATATCATCGCTCGTGCGTACGTACGGAATATCGTCTCCACGATGTGATGCGACTCGTTCTACATGATCATCATTACATAGTAATTATATAAATGAATTGAATGAATAAATATGATATATGTTACACTAATACCATTCTGGATATAAGTTATCTATAACCTTAAAATAAGAATAAGAATTTATTCGGCAAAACACGCATAAGAACAAAAGGCAATAAAGACCCGAGTAACAAGTAGCAATGAAATATTACTATTAATAAGCTAAGAATATGACCATATATGATATCATAAAAATAAGTATGATTCTGGAATAAGATAATGACATTATTTAAATCATTATACAGGAGGTTCGGACACTTACAAAGAAAGTCGAACCTAAGGTAAGGGAAATATCACAATCTCATTTTTATCCGAGATTGTTTATACTTTAGTATTTACTGGGGTTTATTTTATCATCCACATCCATGTTTCCTCAATATGTAATATTATTTCCATTCACATAAAATTGTTTAAATCCTATTTTACCCTTCGGTGAGTTTTTAGTAAAAAATATGAAAGGAATCTTTTGTCGTTTTTCGTACGAGGAACTTTTTGACTTTTCTGACAAAAGTACGAAGAATGTTTTTTTTATCTTATACGGCATGAATGGATTTTTAAAACATTATTTCCAAGAAGATTCCTTTACATGTTTTCAAGTTTATTTTTAATCAAATTCTTTTAGATTATAATTGTACGACATGTTAAGAAAGGAAAAGTGTTTCTGAAGTTGAAATGATATATTCCTCAAGAATGGAGTTCAAGTGTTTTATCAAAATTATTTTCCATCTAAGATAATAAAGGATTCTATTTTTATCCCTATTATTACATTGATTTGATTATGTTGTGATGGAATTATTTTTATGAATTCCTTTATCTTATATGAATTGTTTTATGATGTCATGATGTTTAAGATTCCCATTTTTATTACTTGGGTTATACAATGATGTATGATTTATGATTTTGTTGCACATATTGGAATGGTGTCATTATAAGATTGGTGGGACCTATATCTCCCTCCAATGCATTGGGTAAAGATTTTATATCTCATGAGATAGACATGGCTGGAATGGTAGGTTATACTGGTTCAGTGAAACAGGACTGAAACGAGGGTGACTCGGTTCAGAAAGGGACTTTGTCTACTAAGATAGTCTTGGAAATGAGTTTTGACTAACAAGAAATGATTCTATATGATTATGTGTGTATGCCACAAAGCTTCATGTTTTAAGTTATGATTATTGGGATTACATTTCACTTCTATGATTTATCCCATTTTATGATATTATGAGCTCTTTTGCAGGTTAAGATTTCCAAAATCTATGTTCTTATGTATATGATGTGATTGATATTTCTTTTGTTTACCCTTACTGAGCATTTGAGCTCACCATTTTATGTTTTCTTTTCACCAGGATATAAAGAAAGTTTTTTGGTATAAAAAAAAGGAAGATCTTTATGGGAGATGTTGAAGATCTTTCACCATGATTAGAAGATTTTATTCCGAGTTTCCAAAGACACTAAACTATTACGATCCTTGTGTGTGTGTTTTCGTTATGTACTAAGTATTCCTCAAATGTTATGTAATGTCAATGTACGTCAAGATACAGGTCTCTACAGTTGGTATCAGAGGAAAGGTTTCGTCAACCTTTGGAAACTAGAATGCGAAAACGTTAGTGGGATCCCTAGAGATATTTCTAAAGTATGTCTAGGGATGTCCCTAAGGATAAGTATACGTATAGGTTATAGTACTAGAATTACGCTAACGATCATAGAATTAAACCTAAGATGTTAGATATTGTAGGTACTCCCCCTTTATTATGTTGTTTTCCCTAGCATGATTTTTGCCTCTCACACTATTCTTTTTGGGTTTTAGATGATGGCTGGAACCCGAAGGAACCGTGTTGATCAATGCAATGTATAATGCAATGATTTTCCTCCTGAACAAACAAATGTTATGGGAGATGGAGTGCAAAATCTTATTTCTATACTTACTCAAGCTATGAATCATTCTGGACTTCCAAATGAGCAGAGAAGGGAACAATATTCTATTGAGTCCTTCATGAGGCAACGCCCACCTTCTTTTAGTGGGACTTCCGATCCACTTATTGCTGAACAATGGATCAGTACAACTGAAAAGATATTTTCAGTTCTTCAATGTTCTGAACATGATAATGTCATCTTAGCAGTATATCGTTTAGAAGGTGAAGCTGATCAATGGTGGAATCTTATCAAGAATACGAGGCCAAGAGATGAAATTGAGTCCATGGAATGGGACGAGTTCAATAACTTGTTTTTCAGTAAGTACTTCCCTCGTATGCTTCGAAAAAAGATGGAAAAGGAGTTTCTTGAGATGAAGCAGAAGGATGGTGAATCTGTTGGTATATACGAAGCAAATTTTACAAGACTTGCAAGGTATGCATCTGGCATTATCATCCAACCTGAAAGTAAAGTTGATCAATTTTTCAGTGGCTTAAAACCAAGTCTTCGAAGGGAATTATCTATAAGAGACTTCAGTAGCTCTGAAGAAATTGTGTGTTGTGCTATCAAGGTAGAAATGGAAGTTGGTGTTACATATCCATCTCATGGTTTTGACAAGAATCTAAAGATGGAGTTCAAGGAGAAATCTCAGAATAATGGTGAAAAGAAGATGAATATTTCCTTATGCACAAAGTGTGGAAAGAAGCATGGTGGAGATTGTCATAAAGGGACTAGAAAATGTTTTAAGTGTGGAAAAGAAGTTCATCGAGCAGCTGAGTGTCGAAGTAATGGAAAAAGGGTTTCTAATGATGTGAATAAAGAAAACACTGCAGAGAATGCACCAACAACACTTCAATGCTTCAAGTGTAAGGAAATGGGGCATTATGCTAATAAATGCTCTAATCCAAGGGTTAGTGATGATCGACATGAGAAACCGCTTAAGGAAAAGGACAAAGGGAAGTCACATGAGATCACTATTGGAAATGTTGAATATGACAACGATGTGGTGGAATGATTAAGTGTTTATGTAATGGGATTCCAAAATAATGTTGTATCATGGAGTATTGGAATATTTATATATTGGTTTAATGTGGTATTCAAAGTGATTGAGATATTATGCGCATAATGAAGGGAAAATGAGAAAATGAAATGTTTAATAGTATTCATGAGCTCATGATTGATATAAGGACTAAGTGATATCATGGTTTGAGTATATAGAATTTTGAGGATTTTGGTATGTGGAAAGTGTTAACTTTTAACTGCATTCATGTTTTCACTAAGTTGTTCAAGAGAATACATGATTAAGGACTTTGAATTTTTGGAATGTGACCAACAAAACATATCTTATGATATATGGGGATCGACGATGGTGTTAAATCTCTGGTAATCATTTTCACTATGTTATGAGAGTGGACTTAAGTATTAGGGATAAGCCTAAAGATTGGAATGGATTATGTTGGACATATGTTAGTATTAAGGATAGAAGTTTTTTCAATATTATTGATGGGATGTTATAGTAATATAGTTTTAGAAAAAGGATAGCCTGCAGGACGGGTGACAGCCCATCGCGTCAGACAAGGCTGTGGAAATCGAACCCACAATCAAAGTGCGACTGGCCTTTATCGCCTACCACTGGCCTACAGGAAGTCCCTGTTTAGTAGAAACTAGTTTTATTATATTAAGCAGTATGATATATGAAGTATAAGTCCATTTTAGGAACCATATATGATTAATCTCACTATAGAATGACTTATGTATATTTAATAGCTTTTGCTAACCTTTTTTTTGAGATAGATGGAATGACCCGTCATTCTATCACATGATCTATTAACACTTCACGAATAACAAATTCAACTTCATTTATTTAAGAGATGAAATGGAAATTGTTCAAGGCATGAACAACATTGAGTTTGTACCAAAATAAAGTAAGTATTTATTCTAATTCAAATTCTTTAACATTAGGGAAACGATCTTGAAAACCAAAAATGTTGTCCTAGTGCTCTTATATCGGATTAATCAGATGGTACCTTAGATCATCACAAATTTATGGCTTTGTGATTGCTAGCTTTTCCATATCCATGTTCTCTACCACTATCAATCAGAACATGATGGTTATATTTTTCTTCCATATCCATATTTTCACCTATGTGGAAACCCAGTGATTAGTTTATTTGGGTAACCGTTACGTTTCATACTTTCGTTTTTAAAGATTGGTTTTGGTATTCCTTTTTAGGATGTGGGTTTTGATTAAAGAAACATTCGAATAGTAAACCATTTATAACCCCGACGAATTTCGAGGGCGAAATTCATTTTAAGTGGGGTAGAATGTAACAGCCCAAGATTTTATGAAAAATATTCTTTTTAATTTCACTAATGTCTTGTGTTGTACGCTACACCAAAAGGAGCTTGTATCCTTGACTTGACTTGCATTACATGCAATCGTGACCTTCCTCGATAGCGTGTGTATTACGCAATAACGAGTTCCACTAAACAACAATATGCTATTAAAATATTATTAAAACTAGCCGTTATGAATAGTAGTAACAACTTTTTGAAATTTTGTAAATTTTATTTTTCAAAATGGAATTCATTTTTGGATTTGGAGTATCGAATTTAGCCTAAGGTGAAATTTTGGTACTTTTCGGATAACTTTCATATTTTGATGAATAGTGAAAATTACTAAATTATAAATAAAAACAACTTTTTTAATCGAAATAATTAATAGTGATAAATTATTAATTTGAGTGGTTTTAATGTATATTTAGAATATATTTTTACAATTTAATACAATGTTGGTCATTGGATGTAATTTCACATTTAAACCAGACATAAACAAGTGTCAATCTTTTGATCGATATTGTTTCTTAAAAACAGGCTATTTGTTGTGACAGTGGAAATTAATTATAAAATTAATTAATTCAACATATATGTTGGGAATTTTGTAAAATAGAAATCATTTTTGAATTCGGAATATCAATTATAGCTTAGGGTGAAATTTTGACATTTTTCTGAAAAACTTCAATTTTTGATGAATAGTGAAACTACTAAGTGGTAGTTAAAAAATTAATTTTTCTTCATAAATCTTAATTTTACCGCTTCTGTGAATGGAATTTCAAAAATCCGAGAGACACGGTTGATGTCAGTAAGTAAAATGTGGTTCAATGAGATAAAAATAATTTTTGGTGAATAGTAACTTTTTACTTTTAATTACCACTGTTAAAAGTAAATAGGGTAATTAAGCGTAACAATTATATTAATATTACCCTAACACATGTCCTAATCCTATTGGACAAGTTTATCTCGACCAAAAACAACCTTAAGTGTAAAATATTATCATTTAGGCCCACTTGGATTAGATTAGGAAATTTATTATTATTTAATTCAAAGAAGAGTTAAAAGAGTTAAAATCAAAGTTTATTTACTAAAACATTTTTAATATAGGGTTATACGTAATATAATTTCGATTATAAATATTAATTAGAAAGATAAAACGATTTCCTACATAATGGTAGTTTATTTGTAATTTTTATACTTTAAATAATTTTATTTATTTATGACACAACGATTATGCAGTAATTACCTTTTTAAGAAAATATTGACATAATTAATGTTATAAACACCAAAATAAATGCAATTTGAGACTTTTTATGAATCCCACTAATTTTCTAGGTTAATATGACATGTTAGTATTGCTTTAAGTAACTTGGTTCGAACTTATCATTCTGTTAGAAATTTCATAAAAATCATGTACCAAATAGTGTCAAAATTGACATTAATTAGTTTTTAAAACAAATATTATATTATTAATTGTTATTTAATTCCTAAAAATCTAAGGTTCGGCCAAATGACTTAGATAAGGATAGATATATTAATAATAAACAACTTGGGGTTCGTTTGGCTTCATATTGTAAGTTTATTAACCATATAGTGTAAGAAAACAAAAAGACACGGTAAAAGTTAAATTATTTAACTTAGAGTTAAATCTAATTGATAAGGATAAACTAATAACCTAAACTAGTCTAAATCCTATTGGATGAGAGTATTTAGACCCACCCCCACTTTATCTTCGAAATAAGACCATTTGGAACCATTATAAACCGAATTTTACCTTAATATAAAATAATATTTTGAGATTTTCCTAAGATGCCCCTCTCCTCCCTTATAAAAGGGCACCTCCTCCCCCTCTTCCTCACACCAATTTGAGCACTCAAGCTCGGAAAAACCCTGTAAAAATCCCTTATCCACTTCCCTAGAATAATCCTAGAGTTCCTAGTCTTCTTCAAAGTCCAATCATAGTTCCCTAAGTTGAGGATTCAAAGAGGCGTTTCAAAGAAGAGGTAATATCCATTACCGATCTTTTCAATTTCTTTCTTCTTCAACTTCTTCTTCTTTAGTTGTTTCATGATAAAGTAATAACATCAGTATTACTTACATACTGATATGTTATTATAAATATGAAACAACCCTAATTCAACTTATATCCATCCTACGGAAAAATGAAATCACCGCGCGTGCGTACGTACGGAATACCGTCTCCACGCCGTGGTGTAATCTATTTTCCACCATCACCTTACAAGGATGGGTATAATAGTGTAATGAGTAACTATATATGATTATTATAATGTGATATTTATACTGATATAGTATAAATACACTTAAATACAATTCCACGATCATGGGAACAATATCATCGCTCGTGCGTACTTACGGAATATCGTCTCCATGATGTGATGCGACTCGTTCTACATGATCATCATTACATAGTAATTATATAAATGAATTTAATGAATAAATATGATATATGTTACACTAATACCATTCTGTAAATAAGGTATCTAAAACCTTAAAATAAGAATAAGAATTTATTCGGCAAAACACGCATAAGAACAAAAGGCAATAAAGACCCGAGTAACAAGTAGCAATGAAATATTACTACTAAGAAGCTAAGAATATGACCATATATGATATCATAAAAATAAGTATGATTCTGGAATAAGATAATGACATTATTTAAATCATTATACAGGAGATTCAGACACTTACAAAGCAAGTCTAACATAAGGTAAGGAAAATATCACAATCTCATTTTTATCAGAGATTGTTTATACTTTAGTATTTACTGGGGTGTATTTTATCATCCACATCCATGTTTCCTCAATATGTAATATTATTTCCATTCACCTAAAATTTTTTAAACCCTATTTTACCCTTCGGTGAGTTTTTAGTAAAATATATGAAATGAATCTTTTGTCATTTTTCGTACGAGGTACTTTTTGACTTTTCCGACTAAAGTACGAAGAATGTTTTTTTTAACTTATACGGCATGAATGGATTTTTAAAACATTATTTCCAAGAAGCTTCCTTTACTAGTTTTCAAGTTTATTTTTAATCAAATTATTTTAGTTTATAATTGTACGACATGTTATGAAAGGAAAAGTGTTTTTGAAGTTGAAATGATATATTCCTCAAGAATGGAGTTCAAGTGTTTTATCAAAATTATTTTCTATCTAAGATAATAAAGGATTCTGTTTTTATCCCTATTATTACATTGATTTGATTATGTTGTGATGGAATTATTTTTATGAATTCCTTTATCTTATATGAATTGTTTTATGATTTCATGATGTTTAAGATTCCCATTTGTATTACATGGGTTATGCAATGATGTATGATTTGTGATTTTGTGGCACATATAAGAATGGTATCATTATGAGATGGGTGGGACCTATATCTCCCTCCAATGCATTGGGTAAAGATTTTATATCTCATGAGATAGACATGGCTGGAATGGTAGGTTATACTGGTTCAGTGAAACAGGACTGAAATGAGGGTGACTCGGTTCAGAAAGGGACTTTTTCCACTAAGATAGTCTTGGAAATGAGTCTTGACTAACAAGAAATGTTTCTCTATGATTATGTGTGTATGCCACAAAGTTTCATGTTTTATGTTATGATTATTGGGATTACATTTCACTTCTATGATTTATCCCATGTTATGTTATTATGAGCTCTTTTAGAGGTTAAGATTTCCAAAACCTATGTTCTTATGTATATGATGTGATTGATATTTCTTTTGTTTACCCTTACTGAGCATTTGAGCTTACCATTTTATGTTTTCTTTTCCCTAGGATATAAAGAAAGGGTTTTGGTATAAAAAAAGGAAGATCTTTATGGAAGATGTTGAAGATCTTTCACCACAATTAGAAGATTTTATTCCGAGTTTCCAAAGACACTAAACTATTACGATCCTTGTGTGTGTGTTTTTTGTTATGTACTATGTATTCCGCAAATGTTATGTAATGTGAATGTACGTCAAGATATGGGTCTCTACAATATATCTTCTTCAATACTCCCTCATTTTCACCATTAATGCAGTAAGTATCATATCACTTTTATTGTTTAACTTTTACATGTATGGTTTTCATAAGGTGATTATTTAAACATTGCGTTATTATTTTCATAAAACACATTAATGAGATAAAAGAAGAAATGTATCGTGTGACTGAGTAGAAAATTCAACAGTCTCATTATGCGAATTTTCATGATTGGTTCAAGGATTATGTACGTATAAATTGATTTTCATTATCAGGGAAGTATTATACTAATTTCTATCTTCATATATCATTATTGAATTCTATGAATTATGTAGGTTCATAGGCTGAGGGAGTTAGGGGACCGCATGCTAACTGAAGAATTTTAATCAACTGGATAAGGGTCCATCTGTAATGGCTCTTTGTTATAAATCTATAGATTCTAATGGTTTTCGATTTCACATTACAAATGTTGACGACAAACGAGCAACACAAAACAGTGGCATCGGTTGTCCATTTTTCGATTCTGGTTATTAATATGGTCAATTGATAGACATCATTAAAGTTGTATACAAACATGGGTTGAAGTACATATAGTTAATGTGTAATTGGGTTGATCCAGTGCGTGGATGTAAAGTCAATCAATATCAGTTCTCATCAGTGAATTTTAACTATATGTTATACAGAAATGAACGAGTTGATAATGAACCTTTTATTTTGACATCACAAGTGGAACAATTATTCTTCGTTACTTTGCCTTCGAATCCAAGTTGGTAAGTTGTTGTCAAAATATCTCAGTGAGGAGTGTTTGTATTTGAACAAGATGAACACGAGACTGCTCCTTTAGTTTCCCAACAGCTTGATCAACGTACCGTAGTTCAACGTTTAGAAGATATATATTTGGTC
This sequence comes from Viscum album, assembly GCA_963277665.1. Lineage (NCBI taxonomy): Eukaryota > Viridiplantae > Streptophyta > Magnoliopsida > Santalales > Viscaceae > Viscum > Viscum album. Next base: position 1,511,893,573 of record OY728131.1, read on the forward strand.
AGAGTGGATTTTGAAGGATAAACGATAAATTTTTATGCTTAATGAAAGTTATAATTGTTTTCCCGCTATTCAGCCTAAGATATCATAAATTATCTAAACATTTTATAAATCCTTGTCAGTTTTAATCCTCAATTTTGGAAGTTTAATCAGTTATAAATATTTAGAGTGATTTAACTCATGTTATATTGATGGTATTGTCGGTGTATCATCCCATTGTGGTATTCTTCATTTGGTTCATGAGATGTTTGAATTTTTATTAATTCAATTTAAAATTTGGCTATGCATTGATTGGTTTTGTACAAAATTTTTATATCTGTTTTCTAAGATTTCTGATTTTTTAAAATTCATACACAAATAATTATTCAATCCCTTTTTGTTTGATTAACAACTGTAAAAGTTTGATTTTTTTTAAAACAATCCAATTTATCATTTGGAAACTTTGTATACTCCCCTTTCTAAATTTTTCCGTGACTATAGGCATGTTAGGGGAAGAGGCACAAGATCCACATCATCCATCTAAGGCATCTATGTCTCATGGTTGAGGTATGTTGGAATGTCATTGTCTCTATTTTTTTTGGTAATTATAATACATACGTATATATATATATATATATTTATAACATCTGTCAATTTTTATATAAAATTGCTTTCAAGAGGATCAGACTCGACTGCTTCTTCCTCTCATAGGATAGGCCCTGGTCATGGCATATTATCATGGAATTCTGACACGACTTTTGATGTTTCATTTGATGAGGTATTTCATCCTATGGGATGTAATGATCTTGCATTTATTCGTCAGTTGGGTCATATCCTACATGATCTACATCGATTTCCACTGACCACGCATGACTGGGCTTCTATCCCTCAGGACACATTAGATCGTCTTTGGAGGGAGGTTCAGGTAAGAAGACCATTTTACATTATTTCCTATGTATAAACAACAATTACATATGTGATTTTTTTATTTAATAGAAAAATTTAAAAGTATTCCCTGATGAGTTTCGGCCAGTGTGTATGAGAAAATGCCGCAATATGTGGAAATACTATAAAGGTAATGTCAAGAGGGACCACTAGGTACCAAATTTGGGTGCCCCAGAAATTCTGGAAAAAGTCCTGAGAGGTTTCCTCCCGGCTCAGTGGCATGATATAGTTGCATATTGGACTACTAAGGGTGTTGTGGTTTTTATATATTTTTTGGTATATATATTCTCAAGAATGTGTGATTTGTTTTATATTTGAATGAATTGAATGTAGGAGGTGTCTACACGCCATTCTAAGAATCGAGTTTTGCAGGGACCACCTCACAGCCTCGGGACTCGTCACGTGTCTCAGATCTGACATGAGGTATTTATTATTCATTTTTTAATTTTTTTAATTAATACGGTTTTGTGTTTATATTCTATTCATATATAGTCGCAGGAGAAAGGTGCACCAACTGAAAAAATGTCAGTGTGGCTGAGGATTCGTGATCGCAATGATCCAAAGGCTGCAGTATTGATAGTAAGTACATGTACTCGTTACCAATACTTACATAAAATATGTATATTAATATATGTATATATATTTAAATATTTCACAGGCTCAATTTGAAGTTGAATTAGAACATCTGCCAGAGGACCAGCGACAACTTCCCATGCGAAGGGATGAGATCTTTCATCACATCAATGGTCGGGACGAGCATGGAAATGTTTTGACCTATGGAACAGGGATTCCTCGTTCTGTAGTGTCACGCACTGTAGTTGTCGGTCCTATTGCTGCTCAGATGACACAACAGTTGTCAGATTTTGAGGCACGACTGAGGGTTTTCGAGGAGGAAAATGCGCAATTGGCTGCTAAGGTTAGAGCACTGTGGGAATATGTGCATCCAGGTGATGGTGCAGGGATCACACGATGCAGGTTTATACTTTATTTATTATCTAATGTAAATTATTTTTTTTATGAAAATATTCATAATGTTTATTTGTTGTAGGCCCCTGGCCCACCGGATGGAGGTCAGTGATGAACACGCATGACACATCATATTCACGAGGTGTGTTTCAGCTTTTAATGGTGGGGTTGTTATTGATATTTATGTTGGGTTTCTAGTGAGTTATTTTGTGATTTGGGGGTATCATGTGTGTTTTGGCCTCATGCAATGTTTTTCTGTATGAATTGAGAAGTAACCATGAAACTGATTATTGATTTGGATATTTTTTGTTCATTTAATTTTCAATATTTATAATTGCATGTTATGTAATACTTTCTAAAAAAACATGTGATTCCTAATAAAAATCATTAAACTTGTTTTTGATGAATGATCTGAGTTCACCCCGGACAGCCACCCCCCCCCCACACACCGGACATGCCCCCCCAACCTCGAAAAACCCCCCTGTGCCCCGGACAGCCCTCCCCGCACTCCGGACAGCCCTGCCTCCACCATGGATAGCTCTCCTACACCCCATACAGCCTTCCTCTCACTCCGGATAGCCCTCCCCGCACCCCAGACAGCCCTCCCGCACCCCGGACAGCCTTTCCCCGCACTCTGGACAGCCCTCTCCACACCTCGGTCATCCCTCCTGCACCCCGAAGAGGCCCCCGCACCACGGACATCCCTCCCAACATGCCGGACAGCCTTCCCCGCACCTCGGACAGCCCCCCCCCCCCCCCCGAACTGCCCCCATAGTACCCCGGATGGCCCTCCCCGCACTTCGTACATCCCTCCCTACACCCCGGACAACCCTCCCGCAGCCCGGACAGCCCCCCCCCCCCCCCCCCCCCGCACTCTGTATAGTCCTCCCCCACCCCGGACAGGCCCCCCGCACCCCGAATAGGCCCCCACACCCCGAACAGCCCTCCCTGAACCCCGGAAAGCCCTCCCCGCACCCCGAATATGCCCCCACCCACCCCGGAGAGCCCCCCCCCCCCCACCCGCACCCCGGACATCCCTCCCCGCACTCCGGACAGCCCTCCCCGCACCCAGGAATGACCTCCCGAACCCTGGACAGCCCTCCCACACACCGGACAGCCATCCCCGCACTCCGGACAGCCCTCCCCGCACCCCGGACCACCCTCCCGCACTTCGTAGAGCCATCCCTGCATGCCGAATAGCCCTCCCCGCACCCTAGACAGCCCTCCCTCACCCCGGACAGGCCCCCCGCACTCCTGTCATTTTCAGTAGTTTGGTGCCCGCTAAAATAGCAAGTTGGGGGGTCAAAACCACCCGAACTACCTTGGAATTCCATGAAACTGTATGACATCATCCGTTGTGTGATTTTTGAAATGGTCGGGTAGACTACATGTCAATCGAAGGTGTCGTTTGACTGTGGTAACCGGAAACGCTTTTTTGGTGTCATAAAACACCAAAAAACGGCGTGAGACTGTCGAATTCGGAGCAAACGTACTTCGAATGACCTGGAACCCCACGAAAACATTAGTAATAACATTCTTGATTTGTAGGAGGATACAGAGCGCCCATAGGACGTGCGATGTGTGCGGTACGGTCGATTGTATCGTTTTCAAAAGCACATCGCGCAGTAAAACGGCATGTTGGGGGGTCAAAGCCACCCGAACGAACTCAGAATTACAGGAAACCGTTCGACATAAGCTGTTGTCTGATTTTTGAAATGTTCGGGTAGACGACATGTCAATCGGAGGTGTCTTCTGACCGCAGTGACCAAAAACGCGTTTCTGGTGTCAAAAAACCACAAAACGGCGTGAGACGGTCGAATTCAGAGCAAACGTGCTCTGAATGACCTGAAACCACACCAAAACATTAGGAATATTATTCAAGACGTGTAGGGGGAGAGGTGCACCCATTAGAAATCGTACAAAATCAGCCGTTGTGTGATTTGTGAAATGGTCGGGCAGACGGCATGTCAATCAGAGGTGTCGTCTGACCGCGGTGATCAGAAACGCGTTTCTGGTGTCACAAAACACCAAAAACGGCGTGAGACAGTCGATTTCGGAGAAAACGTGATCTGAATGTTCTGAAACCACACAAAAACATTAGGAATATTATTCGTGACGTTTAGGAGGAGACGGAACGCCCATAGTACATGCGGTGCGCGTCGTACAGTCGATTGTGTCGTTTTCTGCAGTTCAACACGCGCTAAAACAGCGCGTTGTGGGGTCAAACCAACCCCAAAGACCTCGGAATTCCATGAAACTGTACAACATCAGCCTTTGTGTGATTTTTGAAATGTTCAGGCAGAAGAAATGTCAATCAGAGGTGTCGTATGACTGTGGTGACCAGAAACGCGTTTCCAGTGTCATAAAACACCAAAAACAGCGTGAGATGGTCGAATTCGGAGAAAAAGTGCTCTGAATGAACTAAAACCACACGAAAAAATTAGGAAAATTATTCGTGACGTGTAGGAGAAGACAGTGCGCCCATCAGACATGCAGTGTGCACGATACGGCCGATTGTGTCGTTTTCAGCAACTCCGCTAGCGCTAAAACGACGCGTTGGGGTGTCAAAACCACCCGAATCACTTTATAATTCCATGAAACTGTTTTAAATCTTCCGTTGTGTGATTTGTGAAATGTTCGGGTAGACGACATGTCAATCAGAGGGGTCGTTTGACTACAATGACCGGAAATGCGTTTCCGGTGTCATAAAACACCAAAAAACGGCGTGAGACGGTCGAATTCAAAGAAATGTACTCTGAATGACCTGAAACCACACAAAAACATTAGGAATATTATTCATGACGTGTAGGAGGAGACGGAATACCCATCGGACCTGCGGTGCATGCGGTACAACCAAATTTGTCGTTTTCACCTGCTCGGTGCGCGGTAAAACGGGGCATTGGGGGGTCAAAACCACCCGAACGTCCTCAGAATGCCATGAAACCGTACGACATCTGCTGTTGTGTGTTTTTTGAAATCGTCGGGTAGACAGCACGTCAATCGGAGGTGTCTTCTGACCGCTGTGACCGGAAACGCATTTCGGGTGTCATAAAACACCAAAAAGGGCGTGAGACGATTGAATTCGGAGAAAACTTGCTCCGAATGACCTAAAACCGCACAAAAAAATTATGAATATTATTCTTGATGTGTAAGATGAGACGGAGCACCCATCAGATGTGTGGTGCACGCGGTACGACCGATTGTGTCGTTTTTTAGCAGTTCGGCGCCCGCTAAAACAGTGTGTTGGGGGGTCAAAACCTACCGAACGACCTCAGAATTCCATTAAACCGCACGAAATCAGCCGTTGTGTGACTTGTGAAATGGTTGGGAATAAGGCACGTCAATCAGAGGTGTTGTTTGACCGCAGTGACCAGAAATACATTTCCGGTGTCAAAAAACACCAAAAACGGTGTGAGACAGTCGAATTCAGTGCAAACGTGCTCCGAATGACCTGAAACCACACGAAAATATTAGAAATATTATTCTTGACGTGTATGAGGAGATGGCGCACCCATTAGACGTGCAATGCACGCGGTACGACCGATTGTGTCGTTTTCAGCAGCTCGGCGTGCGCTAAAACGGCGCGTTGGGGGGTCAAAACCACTTGAACGACCTGAGAATGCCATGAAATTGTAAGACATCAGCCGTTGTGTGATTTTTGAAATGTTCAGGTAGACGACACGTCAATCAGAGGTGTCTTCTGACCGCGGTGACCGGAAACGCGTTTCTGGTGTCACAAAACATCAAAAACGCCGTGAGATGGTCGAATTCGGAGCAAACGTGCTCCGAATGACCTGAAACCACACGAAAATATAATGAATATTATTTGTGACGTGTAGAAGTAGACAGCGCGCTCATCGGAAATGCGGTACACATGATACGGCCGATTTTGTCGTTTTCAGCAGCTCATCGAGCGCTAAAACAGCGCGTTGGGGGGTCAAAACCACCGGAACGACATCAGAATTCCATGAAACTGTAGGACATCGGCCATTGTGTGATTTTTGAAATGGTAGGGTAGAGGGCACATCAATCAGAGGTGTCGTTTGACCGTGGTGACTGGAAAAGCATTTTCAGTGTCACAAAACACCAAAAACGGCGTGAGACGGTCAAATTTGGAGAGAACGTGCTCTGAATGACCTGAAACCACCCAAAAAAAATTTGGAATATTATTCTTGATGTGTAGGAGGAGACGGTGTGTCCATCGGATGTGCGGTGTGTGCGGTACAGACGATTGTGTCATTTTCAGCAGCTCGACGCGTGCTAAAACGGCACGTTGGTGAGTCAAAACCACCCGAACGACCTTGGAATTCTCTGAAACGGTACGACATCAGCCGTTGTGTGATTTTTGAAATGGTTTGGCCGACGGAATGTCAATTGGAGGTGTCGTTTGACCGCGGTGACTGGAAACACGTTTCTGGTGTCAAAAAACACCAAAAACGGCGTGAGATGGTCGAATTCGGAGAAAACTTGCTCCAAATGACCTGAAACCACACGAAAACATTAGGAATTTTATTCGTGATGTGTAGGAGGAGATAGAGCACCCATCGGACGTGCAGTACGCGTTGTACGACCGATTGTGTCGTTTTCAGTAGTTCGACGCTCGCTAAATCAATACGTTGGGGGGTCAAAACCATCCGAACGACCTTAGAATTCCATGAAACTATACGACCTCATCCATTGTGTGATTTTTGAAATGGTCGGGTAGACGACATGTGAATCGGCGGTGTCATATGACCGCGGTGACCAGAAAGGCGTTTCTGGTGTCATAAAACACCAAAAATGGCGTGAGACGGTCGAATTTGGAGAAAACGTGCTCCAAATGACCTGAAACCACACGAAAACATTAGGAATATTATTCGTGATGTTTAGGAGGAGACGACATTCCGATCATACATGTGGTGCATTTGGTACGGTCGATTGTGTCATTTTCAGCAGCTCGACGCGTGCTAAAACGGCGCGTTGGGGGGTCATAACCACCCGAACGACCTCGGAATGTCCTGAAACCATATGACATCAGCCGCTGTGTGATTTGTGAAATGGTTGGGCAGACGAAATGTAAATCTCATGTATTGTTTGACCGCAATGATCGGAAACTCGTTTCTGGTGTCATAAAACACCAAAAAACGGCGTGGGACGATCAAATTCGGAGAAAATGTGCTCCGAATGACCTGAAATGATATAATTTCTTAAATTGGGGGTTTTAAATTATTATAGCACCATTTTTTGATGGAAGATTTAATTTTAATATATTTATATAATAACATAATAATTATGTTCAACTTACGTTTCTTTTTTTTTGTTGTTTATTTATCTTATTGTAGGTTTATTGAAGCAGAAGATTGAAATGGATGGACCTGCTCGGATCGTTAAAGCATGTTTATCATTTATGATGATCTTGATGATTATGCTGTTTGAAATTTTTTTCCATTTTTTATGATTGTTACCTTGTTTTATCTCTGATTTTGCACCGTGAAGAAAAAAACCCAATTCTTACATTTCATTAAAAAAATGAAAAATATTTTATTTAATATTATATAAATATATATTTCATTAATATATATATTTTTTTTCTTTAATATTTATATCATATTATATATATATATTTAAAATATTTTAATTAATATTATATTTATAAATATTTTCTTTAATATATATATATATATATTATTTAATAAATATATATATATATATTTCATTCAGTATGAATTTTATTTTTAAAAATATTTTCCCAGTGTAGTGACAGCCAAAGATGGTTGCTGAAGGCTGACATTTCGGCCACCTATAGTGACCTCCATTGGCGGTTGCTATTGGCCTACAGCGACGAAGCTGAAGCGACCGCCAATGGCGGTCGCTGGGCGGTCTCTATAGGCCTATAGCGACGGCCAATGGCTGTCGCTAATACCCGGTTTTTTAGTAGTGGAAGCAATCCAATATACATTATTCTGAGACCATGGTACTTCATGGGATGAAGATATCTTTGGTTTGTGTGATATTGTAGCATGGTTTATATAATCATTAAATGTGGGAACACGAGGCACTAATGAGAGAGCACTAGCTTCATCTTTTTGTCCAAAATAATTCTTCATTGGCTTTCTGGGGACATATGTTTCCTATGGTAGGGAGTTTGTACCATCATGTTACTGATCAATCACCTAATACTTTAACGTTGTCACATATTTTTCTATTCTTTGATTAGTTAATGTTGATAATGAGTTGGGAGGATTCCTGTAGGAGGGTTACATTCTGTGTAACTAGGTCACATGATGTGTAATAGTTTCTTAATAAAAGTCATGATATGCTTTATGATGTGAAGGGTACATAATGTGATGAGACTTTACACATCATGGGTGAGTTGAAAATCATTTTTTAATTAAGAGTATCATTTTATAATTCATGGAGATGTGTTTTTCATCTGTTACCGAAATTAACTTATGCACAATGTGTATTTTTATTACACATCATGTAATACCTTGACTATGGGTTTTAAAGAGGCTAGACAACTGAAATATTCCATTTGGATCCTCATTAGTTTCATATCCCATGTCCCAAATCCTTCCCCAAGCAATCTTTCAGCCCTCCAACCATTACACATCCCCTCTTTTGTCATTCTATCAATGTTTCACACGTAGTGTGATTATCGAGTAAGATTTCATCTTCATTCATCATAATTTTCTCTTTTTTCTACTTTGTGATTTAAAAAGATCATCCTGAAGTTGATAAATCTATGATCCCTATTGTTTTATCTCATTTCTAGGTGATATTTTGAGATCTTAAACTCCTTTTTTCTTATTGATGGTTGTTGTTATGAGTGTTTAGTTAATAGAAATGTTAGGTGGTTCCCTCCAATCTGGCCAAATTGATTAACCCTCAAATTGCCTTTTTTATTTCTATTTTTGATTTAAATACAATTTATAAACATTACTTTTAATTTATTTGATAAAACCTTATTTGGGTGAATTGGATAATTGAAATGGTTTTGAATGTGAAAATGAAAAAAAAACCCAATTCTATTGAATTGGGATATGTTTTTGGAAATTTGATGATTTAAATTAATGAATTTAAATTGATTATTTGATGGAAATGATTTTAATTAAATTGTTTAATTTAATTATTGAAATTAATTATGAAATTATGGAATTGGTTTTGAATGAATTTAAAACTACAATTAGAGGATTAAAATGTTTCGATAGAAACGGAGTGACCTTATATTGTTAAAGAGGGACATTCTTTTTATTAAAACCCATTTTTGTTATAAATGGGAAATTCGAATTGATATGAATGAATTGGATGTAATTTTTTTTGATCATTATTAAAATATATTCCCCACCATTGATTATGTAAGATCACATTCATGCATTAAGTAGTTTGTGAGTTATTTGGTCACACTCTATGTTATTTATATATTCTAAAACATACATACACTAGGTCAGACCTCATTGGGATTGTGATGAGTTTCCTTTGGAATTTGTTACAGTGTGTGTGTATACACGTTTTGATGAGATCACTTAAGTGTGCATATTCTTATAGACAAAATACTATCATAACAATTTAGAAGATTACAATATTCCTTGCTTGTTATTCATATTTGAGATATAAATGTATACCAATGTTGTAAAAATATTTTACATGTCTTATGAATTTATATAAAATATTTTATATAAATTTTTTATTTGATCCATTTTTTAAGAAACATTTCATAATTTTAAAGACTCTTCCTATATAATTATCAATCATTTGATATTTTTAGAATTTTTTTTAATATGATTTAAAATAAAAATCATATTTATTTTAATAATGAATGAATTCTGCTGGTTAATATATTATTAGAATCTATTATGGAATCTATATTAAGACCCAAATAGGATTTATAACACACACCCTACATGTGAATTCAGGTGGTTCTATATTACCTCATTCATGGTTCGATAAAGGGGAAATGATCTTTTGGAGGTGGATCCAGCTGTTGAACACAAGACGTGGTGAGTTGTGTCTTTTGGGACTTGGGAATCCCCCCTATTTTTGTACGTCATTGTAGATCATTTTTCTTGTTTAACCCATATTGTATTTTGGTACTTTACTCATAATGGATTTTTTTATTCATATTGTGTTGTTTCTTTTTGTTTCTATATATTTTGTGGAAACTTCATCCCAACTTCCACGATATACGATTGAAAGTTCTTTTCGCTGAACCGTGGGGATTAGGAATGTCCTTAAAGCTATGTCAGGGTCGACTTGGTTAGTGGGTTACCAGGGTACCTGGGATGGTTTGTTACATAAACAATACCACAATTTATAGATTCCTAGGTGGTCTAAGAGTAAGTGGAGCATTTTAATTCTAGTTGGACTAAAGGAAGTTCCAAGAGTTTCATTTTTTAGCACTCAAGTTTTTACCAATAGGTTGAAATATTTATCAGTTTAGGTGGTTTTTTATTTGGACCTTATACATTAACTTACTTGTGTCATATTCTAATGTGGTACTAGTTTTATTCATGAAAGTTATTTATTTATTTTTTCTTTCATATCCTTATTATATTGGTGTTTGGAGACATGTGGGAGTATATAGGTAGCTTAGGTTAATGCCTCTTATATGTGGGATATACCTACTATGTTCTAGTTACCAACCCTGTTCCTATTACATGAATTATCGGGGTATCAAAAGTGACTTTCTAACATCCAAGAAAATCATAATGGGTTTGGTTGAGATATAGCGGTATCCGAGAAGGTTATATTTGTAAAAAATTTATAGATATTTTTTATATGAGGGTTTGTTCAGGGACTATGAAAATAGTGTTAAATTGTTTTTAGTTTGTATCAAAGACAAAGAATCCTAATGTTGTTTTGGAAGCTAATTTATGCATTCATCATGACTCTAATATCTTTCTTGCTAACTTTTTATATTTAAGAACTATATTTTGTTGAAACATTGATACATTTATCATATAGGGATGTGGTTTTGTTTCTATGTCCTTCTGGAGTCATATCCCAATATATTCTCTTTGATTGTACTATGTCTTGACATTCATAGGATTACTCCATGATAATTTTTATCTATAATTACATTAAAAGTTCATTTTATGATCTCATTTGTAATGGGATTTAGTTTAGGGGATTATATAGGAGGTGGTACCTCATGGTAGTTTGCTCTTCATACCCCCACCCGTTGAGAAGTCAGTTGTCTCAGAAGTACTAGAAGATAATGTGCACATTATGAGTGCAATTCCAATGTTCTAGTGATATAAAACCCTTATGTCATGATTTGAGTAGTACCCCATGTAGTATAAGAGTGTATTGTGGATGTTTGGTGAGATTTACATCTCATCATATCCCCACCCAATCAAATGTTGGTCCTGACAGTAAGCCATCTACATGGATCAGTAGAGGGAGAATGGAGATTGGTGACCTTGATGCTTGAATATGAAAATTATAGTTGGATAAGGGTTCAGTGATTATTCAATGTGGATTTTTACCCTATGATATTTTGGGTAGTATGAATCCAGGATATTATGGAGCTTTAGCCTCGAATCATATTACCCAAAGAGTATATATTGATGTTCAATATATTTACGTGGTATTCTATGGACATGGTCCCTAGTGATTAATTTCAATGACGATGCATCGATTATTGACATTGATTAAATATCTGGGATGGAGTGGTTACTATCTTCCTCCCTTCCTACACTATATTACTAAAGTGTTCCTTTGTGTTTGATAGATTTTTATCTAAGAATTCATTGATAGATTGTTCTAGAAGGGGACACCCCGGAGCTGAGACGTTGGCAACTAGAAGTCCATGAAAATGTCCAAGATCTACACGAACAAGACATTTTTTGAGATAATGACGTTAAATAAAATCTACAATTTAAGTCTTATAGTATTATCCTTTCATCCATGGGATTTTAAGTGATATTTATATAATGGGTGAGGATATATAATGATGGATTTCCTAATAAAGCATGAAGCTCATAGAGAGACCGCTAATTGGTATACTAGATTGAGATAGCCTCAAGAATAGGTAGGTATAAAGGGTGTTGGATATGGATTTTATATGGGGAATCAGTGAGAGTTGATTGATATTTTGATATGTGTTCATCGATACTCCTAGGTGGTCCCCAACAAGCTCAAGGAGCTAGTGGGTAGGGAATACTGTAGCAACAAGCAGTGGAGGCTGAAGAGCTAATTTCTCTAGGAATGATTCAATGTATTATCAGTATGTATTTTACTTTAGATAAATTTTTGAATGATACATGTGTGAGCTACAATTTTCATTCCAAATACATTTTTTAATATCTAGATATTTGAGTGGAGCCTTTGGCTTGACCCTTGAATTTTGATTCTTCTATAGGGTGAGATTTAGTTAACACACTTCAATCAGTAGTGGGAAATAACTCTTGGAAGAGAGATATTCATATGTGATATTCTCAAGGACATGATAAATACGTAAAAACTTATTCTTTTTATGAACAACATCTTTATAGTTTATGAATATATTTACTATTTGAGGATGGTGTTCCTAGTGTATCCGAGTTGATGGAATGAGGTTATTATTATGTAGTGTTGAAGAAGCCTAAAATGATATGGATGGACTAATAATCAGGTTGAGTTAATATATTTCACATCATTTTTATAGTTTTAATCATTTAGGAGGAGATACTATGGGATTTTAGTTTCCGATATTAGCAGTGGAGTATGCTAACATCACCCCAAATAGCATGTCCGGCTTACATCCCACCCCAAGAAAAATATTTTTTAATATAGATACACCCATGTACTTTCCCAATATCGATACTATCTTAAAATGTATCCCAAATATATATTCAATAGATAATGGTGTAGTTATAGTAATTAAATAGGATGAACTTAATCAAATCTTATGTGTCCCCCCCGGGAAGCATTATTATTGTTATCTGATAACAAGAATGGGAGATTATGGTTTTGTGTGTTTTACCATTAACTAAATAAGGTTATAATTAATAATAATTATCCGCTTTTTAGAATCTACATAATACTCAACTGTTTGAATGGGGTGAGGTGGTTCTGAAATATTATCCTCAGGATGTGCTACACTTACTCCAAATATGAGAGGGGAATATATATATATTCATATTTTTATGAAACAATGATCACTATGTGTACTTAGTGATTTTATTTGGCTTGAAAAATTCCCCAAAAATGTTCATTGGACTTATGAACTAGGCCTTTCAACAATTATTGTGCTGGTTTTTGGTAGTTTTCATTGATAAAATCCTTGTGTACTCTATGACAGAGGATGATCATGGAAGATATTTTCGGATGTTCCTTGAAATAATTTGAGAGAACCAACATTATAGTAATCACTCAATGTTTCAATTATGGATTTGAGAGTTCCATTTCCTAGTACATGTCACCTCAGAAGAGGTATTATCAATGGACCTTGGAATTGTTTATGTTTTGTATGCTTCAGATCATCCTAAGAGCTTGACTATAGTGTAGATCTTCATCTAATTAGATGAATAATATAAGATTTTTTTGACTGATTTCAATAGAATTTAGGAACCCTTTAATTCTTTTAGATGAAAGGGGAATCCATTAATTTGAAGAATTGGATTCCAATATTCTTTTTATGAGAATCAAGGGATGTTGAAGAGTTCCCCCATATTGAGACTATCATCAGAGGGTGTTGAGTATGTGGGGTTCAATAATGTCTCTATAATAGGTCTTGGATGAATTCTGATGTGGATATTGTAAGTGAATTTTTATGGTTCTATTAAGGTAATAACCAATGATACGAACTACATGACACATGATTTAGATCTTGAATAGATGGTATTCTCCTTGGAGATGTAGAGACACTACCTCATGAGAAAATGAATTGTTATCTATTCTGACCACAACAATCTTAGGTATATCTTATCATAGAAATATTTGAACATGAGTTTGAGGTTAAGGATATAATTACTAAATGATTATTCCATTATGATATTATATATTCCAAAAAATGGATGATGGTTGTATATTTTCATAGAAAGTGATCCTATTGGTAGTTGTTGAGTGAGGTGATAAAGTAGTTATCATCCTTATAGTTGTCCTTATGAAGAAAAATATGGGATTTATTACCTCAAGTCTATTATGATTTCCACATCGCTTCTTCATTTAAGTAGGAATGTTCTTGTTGGAGATATCAAGTTGGAGAACTTTTATGTCTAGATATCTTTTAGACACAACCATGATGCATTTTATGATGGTTTGGAGAACATCATCCTTTTTTGAGAATGAAAAATGTTATAGGTCACAATACAAGAGGATTTACTGAGGATGTTTCATACATCACCCATAACATTATATCTAACAATGAAATATATTTATAAAAACCCATTAGTTTTTGTTCTAGTAGATAGATATGAAGAGTTGTGTAGCTCAGTATACCTCTAGATTCCTCACATAGTGGTGGACAAGGATGAGAAACAGGTTCCAATAGGTTTGGATCAAACACTTGAGGTGATGAATGGGAAGTTTGATGGAATCTATATGGAATTAATTATGATACATTCATGATCGAATATAGGCCATGTTGTAGTTCAGGTGATCTTATACTGGCTTAAAATTTATGCCCACTCCTTATCTATTAGTAAGCAGTTTTCAATCGAGATCATGAGGGCCTTTGCATGTAGAAGACAGTTTGAATTCGTGGAGTTCACTCAATGATCATCTGATAAGATGATACTAGATTTAAATCATGATTATAGAAATGATTTTTGGATGAATTTTGAACATATAGAATATTGATCATAGCGTTATACCCCTAGATAGATTGCGAGATAGGGTAGACCATTCAGGTTCTAGAGTATATGATTTGGATTTTTGTATTATTCTTTATCTATACCTTATATAACAATCTACATTTGGTGTATTTTTTATATAATAATTGAAACCATTCCACTATCATTTTGGTAGAAATCATGGACAAGTATTTGAAATTGTATATGTCACTAGTGTTCTGGATTGTCCTAGGGGAGTCATCTTGCACATGACAAAATATGGTGCAAACCATAATAGTTTAGGTGAATATAATTTAGGGGATGATGAGGATAACCATTATCGATCACAAGTCTTATGGTAAACGATGATAGTGTCCTTCAGAGTTCGATTAGGGAGTCTATGTATTTTAAAGGTCTCAGATCAGTGGGTGTTGTGGAGGTCTGATCGGGGAAGAAAGACATCTCTAAGATTCACATGAAATTTCTAGATATTGCACAGATTTGGTGAGGTGGTGTACATCTTATCCCTTCATAAATTGATAGAATTAATACACAATGTTTCATATATGTAGGAACTGAGGATGTATGTGCATGACCATACAAGTGTTTTTTAGTGGATTGAGATTTACATGATAGATTGAGCTACGTTTAGATTGTTACACATTGATTTTGAGGAGTTTCATCAGAAAATCCTTCCTGGGAAATCAATTTCCTTTATTTATTTTTTGATTAAAACCCATGAAACATTAGGGGAAAACCTGTGAGTGGGAAATCCATATGTGAGATTAGTACCCCATTTTTTTTAGTGGGATTTATTCTTCTTGGAAAAAATTTACCAATGTAGGGAGAATTTAATTAATCTTTTTTCCCTTATAATTATATGAAATATTTTTATTCTTATTTTAGATTTGAATAGGGAGTTATCATCTGATTATGGGGCTATTAGAGACTTGATGTTGATAATATAAAAAATACTAAATACAATATACTATTCACGTGATGTTTTTATTAATGAATAGAATATCTATTGAATATCATTTCTAAATTGAAGTATTATACTTCCATTAAATATATAATTAAGACATTACCCTAGGTGTAATATGATTATTATAAGTGTTTTGTTTTTTTACGTTAGGTCACATATTGAATTTTAAAAAAATATTAAATATACATACTATTAATTGGTTTTGACACGAATATTATTCTATTTAATAATGTTTATTACTAAATTTTATGGTAATTTTCATAACCCTAGATATTGGATAAGACAACTAAAGCGATATTTGGAAGATGACAACAAGATCATGAAAAAACAATTAGTTTTCCCAGTAAATCATCATGGTCAGTAGATTACTTGGATTATACTAATGTTAATGATGAAGAAACACTATTCATAATTGATTGATCCCATTTACAGGTTGGGATATTTATTATTTGTTTAATACCCTTTTAATGGTTTATTAATTAGAATGTGAATTAAATTCTATGAAGATTAATTCAAAGATCGTTTGTTGGAATTATCATTTTAATTTAAATACCTTGAATAAATATTTTGATATTTATTGGTTTGAAACCATTTATTTTTTAATCATATTTGTTATATTTTATTCAATCATGTACAATCATACATGACCTTATGTAAATTATCAATTTTTTATTTCATGTTTTCTCTCATTATTCATCAATCATTTCTATAATTTGACTGGTTGGTTATTCAATGATTCCATGTGGACATATATTATTGTGTGAATGATTCAATTGTAAATGATATTAAATATTGGAATCAAATGCATGATGGATTGAACATTCATGTAGAATTTATGATGATTATGGATTCTTGAATGGATATGAAGGGAGTGATGTTCCATAGGATTCAATATATAGAAGACACAATGAGGTGTGGATCATTTCATAGTGAATGGATGGAAGAAATTTAGTTATAGGTGATAGATCAAGCATTGTAAACTAAAAACATAAAATATAGGATAAATTTCGTGGTTTAATCATAGGTCGTGGTGTCATAATAAAATATGAAAGAGAAAAATCATTTTTCATGAAATACTAATATGGATATTATGTAGTTTGAAAGAAATCCAATAGTTTACAACCCTTTTTGTGATTGCTGGGGTCATTCCAAGACATAAATATAAAACATTGTGTAGCATTTTCACACACCATGTGACTTTTGATCACCAACCTAATATGTACCCTTGGTGTACACGAGCACATACACAACTCATTTGTATGACCATTCCTAGAGTAAACAAGACTAAGAAGTGTACACAAACATGACCAGAGTACATTGGTATTGTTTGGAGGACACTGAGAAAGACCTGGGTTGGTCTGGACAAAGTGTCACACACCGTTTAGTCCCTATACATGCAATGTATCCCTTTGAGGATAGGTTAGAGAACAGGGTTTACTTCAATCTAGATGAGTACCAATAGTGAGAATTTCCTTGGTCCATCCCCTGAGCATATAGTAAGACATCCCATCTTGATCATAGGATGAGTGATACACTTTTTGAGTCAGACTTATATAGAGTTAAGCATATCTCATTTTTTTCTAGGATATAATCATATATCATTCATCCCTAGGTTTTGTCATGAATCCCATAGCCCATATCTAGGGTGCGTTAGCAACATTATAGTGGATTTTTTTTTCTAGAAATAGGTGTCCCTTTTAGTCTCTAGGTGGGATCCCCTCTATTTGTATAGACTTATTTTTAGTCCCAGGCTTTAACTCTTCATATTGGCTCACAATGATCATGACTGCTCAGAGGAGTTCCATTGGTGTTTGAAAGATTCAATGAGTATGTTCACCAAGATGATCATTAACATAATGTCTCAAGTAAAATCTTATGTTGGTAGTGTAGGTGTGACCTTATAATATGATTTTGGGGACTATATTTGAGCATATATGTGTTTTTATCAATATTCCTTTTGAGTGGACTCTCTTACTGCATTTTGTTTGGTGGATTCAAGGTGCCCTCCAGGGTATGTCCATACTCACCCATGCATTGGAATTTACCTCTTGGGTCATGTTTATATAGACAACTTGATTTTTTAATGGGGTCATAAGAGGACCAGGAGTAGGTGGATCATAGTTTTGTTAGATGGATAATAAATGGCTCCTAGTGATGCATCTTTTCAACAATACCATATTTACATGGATGTTAAACACTTTATCAGTTTTTGAGGGATTTCATTTGGACCTCTTATTTCCACATACATGGTTCATACTCTATATAAGGCCCCGGCCTTAAACCTTACTTAATATTGAATTAAAAGAATAATTCACGTTGAGGATCTTTTCAGGTTTAGAGTTTTAGAGAATTAGAACATAACTATTACATCTCAAAAGATTACAAGGTAGTCACTTCTACTAAGTTTCCACTATAAAAAAAAACTCTTAAAAAGAAACGTGTCTAGTTCCATGTTTTATATAGCATGACATTCCCTTGATCCCATCCTTGACCTTATTCCACATTAAGTCCTATGAAAAACATTTAAAAAAAACTTGGGGTGAGCATAAAAAGCTCAGTAAGGGATACACAAAGAATGAAACCTGTTAGTTTTTCAAAATCAAGTAAACCATGTATACTCTATCAAAGTAATACCTTCACCTTCATGAAGTAGTAAAAACTCTTCACTGAATAAAGTGTCATTACTTACCTTTTTGTAACCAAAGTATTACCATAAAACCCATATAAATAACACATAACATATATAAAGGTAACTTGGCACATAAACATACATAAGTGGAATAACCATACGGTTGACTTCCACACATATCACTTAATGGAATAGCCATACAACCAATTTCCATACATACTTAATGGAATAGCCATACGGCCGACTTCCATACCCAATGCATTGGAGGTTATAACGTAACCACCCGTCCTGGTATTCACGGCACCACCCGTCATATGGTTTATAACGTAACCACCCGTTAAAATGTCCAAGTACCAATATAAAATCATAAAACATAAAACCAATATAATGGAATGATAACATTTCCACATTTCAATCACAATATATCATAAATATATTGACATAATAGAATCCTTTTTCAAAACCATTTTCAATTCCTAAATACATAAAAGAGTATATGGTATTTATTTTATTCTAAAAACATTACAGCTTGTTGAGAAATCCAAATATCAAATAATACTCGCGGCGGCGGAAAAGGTCGTTGTCACCGCGTACGTTAAAAAAAACATTCCTTTTTGTCATTTAGTAAAACGCTTCGTAGAAAAAAATTCCTTTTGTATAAAAGTAAAAGTCAAAAGAGTTTATACACCGTATAAAAGAAATTTGTGTATAAAACGAAATATGCCTCAATGAAAGGAGATTGAGACGAAGTCCCTTACCTTGGGTCCGACTTGACTCGATCGTTCTTTAACGTCCTGAATAATAAACTTGAGTTAATTTATACTTGGTTAAGAACCTTTTTAAAGTTCATTATTCTTTTTATATCACTTATTGCCATGTTATAAACATTATGTAACCATTTAAGTTAATAATGTTTGTTTTGTCAATATTTGGTTCTTAAGTCGAAAGTTGACTTCTTACAATTACATGTTGTTCATGTGGTAAAAAGTTCTTTATATCAAGAATGAAATTCCTGATTTGGATATCATATATATCATATATATCCAGCATGTACATGTATTTATAATATTACATAATCATTTAGAGGTAAGAAATGAAATGCACCGTTCATGGAGACGGTAAGCCGTACGTACGCATGAACGCTACTTTCATTTCTTTGTCATATTAGTGGAATTAAAACTAAATGACAGGTATGTATATTTTAATTCCAGAATTATATTCATCATTTAGATATATCATTAATTATATATATACATTATATACATGTAATTTTAATAGTACATTACACTGGGGATAAGAAATGGAATGCACCGTTCATGGAGACGGTAAGCCGTACGTACGCATGAATGCTACTTTCATTTCTATCTCATACTTTAATGGAAAGAAATAATAATGATATAGAGTTATATTATAATTCCATTATAACATCATATATAATAACTTTAAATCCATCCTTTACACGTCCCACATATGGAATTAACGGATCACATCACTTTTAGGGGGCGGTAGTCCGCACTTCCTTAAATGAAGATATCGTGTTTACCCATAATGGAAACCATAAAGGTATGCCAAAAATGAAAAATACAGAAGCATAAAGAAAACATAAACATATTATATATCATATATAAAAATAGTGACATCATAATGGCCACCCTTGAAGGTGTTAAATGAGTATTGAACAATCATCGTTTCAGGAGGCAGAATTTCGCCATCCACGGAAACCGTATGTTCTTTAACCATTTGATGTAGTTGTGTGAGAGTGTAGCTCAAATAAATATTATAACAACATCCTAGTATATTGAAGATACTGGTGTTGTTACAAAAGAAGTAAATAAAAAGAGTATAGAGGGTTGGAGAAGAAAAATAAAACAAATGAACAAGAGAGAATGAATTAACTTTAAAAGTGTAACTCCCTTTTGATTTGTGCCTAAAGGCTTCCTTTGAAAGGATTCTGCCCAAAGGGAATCCTCTAGGATGAGGATAGGGATGTGTAGAGAGTAATTGGGCAGGGGTTGGCCGAGCCAAAGGCTTGAGAAGTGTGTGAAATGAGGTAGAGGTGGGGGCCTTTTATAAGAGGAGAGGAGGGGCACTTTTGGAAAGTAATGAAATATTACTTTATTTGAAAATTTTCATCGGTTTTAAAAGGTCCCACATTGATATAATTAGTGGATAAGGTGATAAGGGTTCGAAATCCACTCATCCAATTGGTTTTGGACATGTGTAGGTTTTAGATTTTTCATTATATTTCCATTTTATTTAAATCGTCAAATAATGATGTCATCGCAGCATCATTATTATGTCATAAATAATTTAATTTATTTAATGTCTAAAAATTATAAAAAAAATACTATGATGTAGGAAAGATTTTTATCTTTCCAATGAGTATTTATAATCAAAATTTGGGCTTGTATAACCCCACTCAAAAATTATTTTAGTAAAACAATTTATGTTAGTGTCATTTTCACTTTAACATTAAATAAAAATATATTAATGTCATTTTCCAACTAGAGTGGCTCCATGGGGTCCCCAAGTTGGCCCATGTCTTGTCTTGGTCGGCCATGACTCAACCAATAGGTGTAGGACAAGTTTCATGGTGTTTTCACATTCTTATAATATCATTTTTACCTTAAACTACACTAATTACCTCTAATCGCGATTAATGAAAAAAAGTTACTATTCACCAAAAATTATTTTAATCTCATTGAACCACATTTGACTTCTTAATGACAACCATATATGTCGGATTTTCAAAATTCAATACACATTAGTGGTAAACTTTCATTTAACTGAAAAATCATTTTGCTTGATTACCACTTAGTGGTTTCACTATTCATCAAAAATTGAAGTTTTTCAGAAAATTACCAAAAATTCACCCTAAGCTATATTTGATATTCCAAATTCAAAAATGAAGTCCATTTTACAAAATTCAAAACATATAAGTCAAATTAATTAATTTAATAATTAATTCCCGCGGTCATGACAAATAGCGTGTTTTTGTGAAACAATAAGTATCAAAAGATTGACACCAGTTTAAGTCCAATTTCAAAGTGAAATTGATTCCAATGACCACCATTGGATTAACTAGTAAAAATATTTTCTAATTTAACTTTAAAACCAATTAAAATAATAACCTAATCATATAAATAATTTAGATTAAAACGAGGTTTTGAATTAAAATACAACATTTTACACTATTCATAAAAAAATGAACTTTATCAGAAAGGTACCAAAAATTTACACAAAGTAAATTTTGATGTCCCGATTCTTAATAAGAGTTTTATTTGGTCCAAAAAAATCTTTAAGAGTGAACAAAACTATATTTAATTATGGTTCTTCATCAAAAGGTGATAAGTGAACCTTTAGTGAAAACTAGGGCATATACGCCTAAAATTGAATTCTTTCTGTATTTTAAGCCTTTATCTTTTATTGTATAAATCTATAAACATTTAAAAACATATCTAATCATATTTTAGTTATTTCTATCCATTCTCGCCATTACAACGGCTACATGTTAACTACCATTTAAAATAATATTATTTTATTATTAGAGTGCAACGTAAGATTCCCAAGAAACTCGTTCTTGCATGTTGGGTACGCCATCGAGCATAGCAACCCTTTGAAGTAATATTAATAATTTATTCACAAATATGGATAAATATGAAAATGTCTATTCTTTATTTACCTGGGGTGTTACATCCTTCCCCCCTTTTGGGAATTGCGTCCTCGCAATTTTAAAATTGGGCTTGGTAACATCCTTGAAAGTCCCACATCGGAACAAGGATCGATAAAACAATCACTTTAAAATAAAGAAAGATAAGTACAAAGGTCACCCGAGTTAACCCATACTAGGATTCCATGTATGAAAACATGGACATGGAGGAGAAAACATAGGGTCATGTTCTGATGGAGAGTGATAGAAAACATGTTTAGGAGAAAGTTAACCATGAGAGAATCACAAACTTGTGATGGGTTAAATAGTATTTGATTCCCTAGTAGTAAAAGTTAATAAACAACATTTTTCTTTTAAGTTACATTTCATTTAGGAATTTAGTTTTTGATCTTAAGGAAACATACTTGTCATGTTGACTTTCAACTCTTTCTAGGTTTCTTACACAAACTCATAATAGCATACCTTGATCATGGCGTCCACTCAGTTTCATCATCATCTTGTTCACGTAGGTAGAAGTCCCATGCATTACAACAATGATTTAGAGATCCTTCAAAATCATTTGCTTCCTCCATCCAAATACACCTCGCACATCATGGGTCATATGGGTGTTCACAGAAAAACAGTTTTGGAAAATAATCATGTAGGACATATAATTCCAAAACATCTGATAAAACATGATTTCTAAAAAATAGTCGGACCGAAATTGAGTTGAAACTTTCTATCATTGGTCCTTTTAAAATACCATATGTATGAGATGTGAGACTATATTTTAAAAGAAAATATAAATAGGTTGCGCAAGGGTCTCCTTCCTCAGCACCATTTTGTAAATCATAATATGCTTCAAATTCTTGTGATAAGGTAAATTATTTGAAAATACCTTGATAATATTTACCTCTCTTGAAAACATGAGAATATTGTGAAAATAGTATTTTTCTAAAAACAACCCATGATCCACGATGATAATGAGGTATAGCGGAGGTGTTTGATATTTCAAACAAATGCTTGCAAGTGAGTTGTATGCTAGAAAAAGTTTCACAATCATCCGAAGATGACTTTGCAATAATTATTGCAAGCATGTCATCAGGGAGAGATAGGAATGTCGTTTGAGATCCCCCTCTTTCCATTCGTAACCTACTTTACTTGACCTGAAAAAAATTATAAAACCAGGATTTAACTGAAATAATAGTTATAGGGACTAATCATGTGCCTCACAAAAACTCCTAATCCCTAAAGTTGTCTAAACCGTCCTTTGATACCAACTATAAGGCCCCGGCCTTAAACCTTACTTAATATTGAATTAAAAGAATAATTCACGTTGAGGATCTTTTCAGTTTTAGAGTTATAGAGAATTAGAACATAACTATTACATATCAAAAGATTACAAGGTAGTCACTTCTACTAAGTTTCCACTATAAAAAAACTATTAAAAAGAAACGTGTCTAGTTCAATGTTTTATATAGCATGACATTCCCTTGATCCCATCCTTGACCTTATTCCACATTAAGTACTGTGAAAAAAATTTCAAAAAAACTTGGGGTGAGCATAAAAAGCTCAGTAAGGGATACACAAAGAATGAAAACTGTTAGTTTTTCAAAATCAAGTAAACCATGTATACTCTATCAAAGTAATACCTTCACCTTCATGAAGTAGTAAAAACTCTTCACTGAATAAAGTGTCATTACTTAACTTTTTGTAACCAAAGTATTACAATAAAACCCATATAAAGAACACATAACATATATAAAGGTAACTTGGGACATAAACATACTTAAGTCGAATAACCATACGGTTGACTTCCACAAATATCACTTAATGGAATAGCCATACGGCCAATTTCCATACATACTTAATGGAATAGCCATACGGCCGACTTCCATACCCAATGCATTGGAGGTTATAATGTAACCACCCGTCCTCGTATTCACGGCACCACCCGTCATATGGTTTATAACGTAACCACCTGTTAAAATGTCCAAGTACCAATATAAAATCATAAAACATAAAACCAATATAAAGGAATGATAACATTTCCACATTTCAATCACAATATATCATAAATATATTGACATAATAGAATCCTTTTTCAAAACCATTTTCAATACCAAAATACATAAAAGAGTATATGGTATTTATTTTATTCTAAAAACATTACGGCTTGTTGAGAAATCCAAATATCAAATAATACTCGCGGCGGCGGAAAAGGTCGTTGTCACCGCGTACGTTAAAAAAACATTACTTTTTGTCGTTTAGTAAAACGATTAGTAGAAAAAGATTCCTTTTGTATAAGAGTAAAAGTCAAAATAGTTTATACACCGTATAAAAGAAATTTTTGTATAAAACGAAATATGCCTCAATGAAAGGAGATTGAGATGAAGTCCGTTACCTTGGGTCCGACTTGACTCGATCGTTCTTTAACGTCCTGAATGATAAACTTGAGTTAATTTATACTTGATTAAGAACCTTTTTAAAGTTCATTATTATTTTTATATCACTTATTGCCATGTTATAAACATTATGTAACCATTTAAGTTAATAATGTTTGTTTTGTCAATATTTGGTTCTTAAGTCGAAAGTTGACTTCTTACAATTACATGTTGTTCATGTGGTCAAAAGTTCTTTATATCCAGAATGAAATTCCTGATTTGGATATCATATATATCATATATATCCAGCATTTACATGTATTTATAATATTACATAATCATTTAGAGGTAAGAAATGAAATGCACCGTTCATGGAGACGGTAAGCCGTACGTACGCATGAACGCTACTTTCATTTCATTGTCATACTAGTGGAATTAAAACTAAATGAGAGGTATGTATATTTTAATTCCATAATTATATTCATCATTTATATATATCATTAATTATATATATACATTATATACATGTAATTTTAATAGTACATTAATTGGGGATAAGAAATGAAATGCACCGTTCATGGAGACGGTAAGCCGTACGTACGCATGAACGCTACTTTCATTTATATCTCATACATTAATGGAAAGAAATAATAATGATATAGAGGTATATTATAATTCCAGTATAACATCATATATAATAACTTTAAATCCATCCTTTACACGTCCCACATATGGCATTAACGGATCACATCACTTTTAGGGGGCGGTAGTCCGCACTTCCTTAAATGAAGATATCGTGTTTACCCATAATGGAAACCATAATGGTATGACAAAAATGAAAAATACAGAAGCTTAAAGAAAACATAAACATATTATATATCATATATAAAAATAGTGACATCATAATGGCCACCATTGAAGGTGTTAAATGAGTATTGAACAATCATCGTTTCGGGAGGCAGAATTTCGTCATCCACGGAAACCGTATGTTCTTTAACAATTTGATGTAGTTGTGTGAGAGTGTAGCTCAAATAAATATTATAACAACATCCTAGTATATTGAAGATACAGGTGTTGTTACAAAAGAAGTAAATAAAAAGAGTTTAGAGGGTTGGAGAAGAAAAATAAAACAAATGAACAAGAGAGAATGAATTACCTTTAAAAGTGTAACTCCCTTTTGATTTGAGCCTAAAGGCTTCCTTTGAAAGGATTCTGCCCAAAGGGAATCCTATAGGATGAGGATAGGGATGTTTAGAGAGTAATTGGGCAGGGGTTTGCCGAGCCAAAGGCTTGAGAAGTGTGTGAAATGAGGTAGAGGTGGGGGCCTTTTATAAGAGAAGAGGAGGGGCACTTTGGGAAAGTAAAGAAATATTACTTTATTTGAAAATGTGTTTCGGTTTTAAAAGGTCCCACATTGATATAATTCGTGTATAAGGTGATAAGGGTTCGAACTCAATTCATCCAATTGGTTTTGGACATGTGTAGGTTTTAGATATTTCATTATCTTTCCATTTTATTTAAATTGTCAAATAATGATTTCATCGCTGCATCATTAATATGTCATAAATAATTTAATATATTTAATGTCTAAAAATTATAAAACAAATACTATGATGTAGGAAATATTTTTAGCTTTCCAATGACTATTTATAATCAAAATTTGGGCTTGTATAACACCACTCAAAAATTATTTTAGTAAAACAATTTATGTTAGTGTCATTTTCACTTTAACATTAAATAAAAATATATTAATGTCATTTTCCAACTAAAGTGGCTCCATGGGGTCCCCAAGTTGTCCCATGGCTTTTCTTGGTCGGCCATGACTCACCCAATAGGTGTAGGACAAGTGTAATGGTGTTTTCACATTCTTATAATATCATTTTTACCTTAAACTACACTAACCTCTAATCGCGATTAATGAAAAAAAGTTACTATTCACCAAAATATTATTTTAATCTCATTTAACCACATTTTATTTCTTAATGA
The DNA here is from genome assembly GCA_963277665.1 of Viscum album. NCBI lineage: Eukaryota > Viridiplantae > Streptophyta > Magnoliopsida > Santalales > Viscaceae > Viscum > Viscum album. The sequence continues at coordinate 1,511,919,827 of OY728131.1, forward strand.
AAACCATGTATGTCGGATTTTCAAAATTCAATACACATTATTGGTAAACATTCATTTAACTGAAAAATCAGTTTGCTTGATTACCACTTAGTGGTTTCACTATTCATCAAAAATTGATGTTTTTCAGAAAATTACCAAAAATTCACCCTAAGCTATATTTGATATTCCGAATTCAAAAATGAAGTCCATTTTACAAAATTCAAAACATATAAGTCAAATTAATTAATTTAATAATTAATTCCCGCTGTCATGACAAATAGCGTGTTTTTGTGAAACAATAAGTATCAAAAGATTAACACCAGTTTAAGTCCAATTTCAAAGTGAAATTGATTCCAATGACCACCATTGGATTAACTGGTAAAAATATTTTCTTATTTCACTTTAAAACCAATTAAAATAATAATGTAATCATATAAATAATTTAGATTAAAAAGAGGTTTTGAATTAAAATACAACATTTTACACTATTCATTAAAAAAAATGAACTTTATCAGAAAGGTACCAAAAATTTACACAAAGTAAATTTTGATGTCCCGATTCGTAATAAGAGTTTTATTTGGTCCAAAAGAATGTTTAAGAGTGAACAAAACTATATTTAATGATGGTTCTTCATCAAAAGGTGATAAGTGAACCTTTAGTGAAAACTAGGGCATATACGCCTAAAATTGAATTCTTTCCGTATTTTAAGCCTTTATCTTTTATTGTATAAATGTATAAACATTTAAAAACATATCTAATCATATTTTAGTTATTTTTATCCATTCTCGCCATTACAACGGCTACATGTTAACTACCATTTAAAATAATATTATTTTATTATTAGAGTGCAACGTAAGATTCCCAAGAAACTCGTTCTTGCATGTTGGGTACGCCATCGAGCATAGCAACCCTTTGAAGTAATATTAATACTTTATTCACAAATATGGATAAATATGAAAATGTCTATTCTTTATTTACCTGGGGTGTTACACTCTAATGTGGGGAAATTTGTATTCATTCATATTAGTTATTATTTATTTCCTTTATTTATTATTTTTTTTGTTTTTTAGAGATGTGTGTGAATTCAATGGTAAAATTTTCTATGTCCTCCAATGTGTGTGATATTTCTACACGAAACATGTCCCCATCCCTTAGCCTATTAGAGGTAGTATTGGGGTGGTTCACTTAATATATCACTAGTTTGGGGAGACCAAGTGTGTCATGGTAATGAAAATCTCAGTATTTCCCCTACTGTTTGAATGGTACTTGTAGACTGTCCATCAATTTATTGATGATAAGTAGTATTGAAGATCATCTCTAAATTTAACAACCATAAATTCTAAAGTAATAACATTTTATTTGATAGCATATATCACATGCATCAAAAACATGTAAGGTAATATAATAAAATGAAACATTATGATTTATTTACTATTTTAAATTAATTTAATCTAAAATATACAATTCAATGAATGTTACACTGAGTTAGTGTATGTCCCACACAACAGAAAGTTTCTTCAAATGGATTCTATTATACACAAGATATAGTTTCACCAAATAAAGATATAGTATTAAAATTTTATTAACATAAACATAAAATTAGTAGTCATAAAATGGGTTAATTATCTTAAAAAAATTTATGGTTTACACATAATTTAAATCAAATTCACTAGATAGAAATTAATTAGAAATGAATAAGAAATCTAAATGAGTATAAAAAATATTATTATTATTCTCTAGAAAAGATATTTTACCCTAATAAATTAAATTATTTATAATTAAAGAGTGATATTAATTTCATTTTTATATTATATATTTAAAAAGCATTTTTTATATTCATATAACATATTTGATATTATTAAGATAAAAACAAACTAAATTTTATTCATAAAATACTATATCTTTTATGAAGATATTTTATTAAATTTTAAGAGAGGACAGAATTTAATTACAAATTTTTAAACATTAATATATTGTATATGTCATAATAAACTTTTTATACAAAATTTGAGTTTAAAAATAAGGTTTGGGTAACTTTTTGGTAATTTTTTGTGAAGTTTTATTTAATGAATAGTTAAAATACCAAATTTAAGTTTGGAACTAATTTTTGATATAGTTTATTTATAAGTTTAAATTGAATTTAAAATTTGTTTTAATATTAATTTAGATCAATTTTTTTTAATTAAAAAATTTTAGTCCATTGGAATTAATTTTTTACATTTAATTTGATAAAAAAATTATAATAATTTTTTGGTTGTTTTTTACTTTAAAAAAAATATAGTTTTCCGGACTATGGAATTAAATTTAAATAAATTTCGTTACTCTTCATATTAGAATTTGAAAAAACGGATTCCATATTATGAATCATAATAATTCATAATTTCTAATAAGGCCAGAATAGTTTTTTTCCAAAAATATCGTTGAAAGTAATTAAAATTAGTTACAATGATTAATGTGAAATTAAGATTAACAAGGGACTAAAATTTAATCATAAGGGCCCACATTTCCTAGACAATTATAAATAACCCATTGGGTATACATTATTATTTAATGAAACTTAATTTTTTTGAATTTTTTTGGATTTTTTTCATATTTTGATAAAACATGTAAACACCTAACTTATTTTTAAAAATGCCTTGTGGGTCCATTCACTCCATTACAAAATGCTACCACCCCTCCCACTTCATCACACATCTAAAACCACGTAGTTTTGGAAATTTTACTAAAAATTAACTTCCCAAAATCTCTAACTTCCTCCTTGAAGACTACTTTTTTATTTTATTAATCCATGGAATCCTTTTGGTACAATGAAAAAAGAAGTTTCCCCAATAAGAAGTAATATTTTTCTAAAGCTTTTTAGATTTATATCAATTATATACTCCTTAAAATATACTTGTTAAATGATTATATAGATAAAAATTTATACTAAATATAATCATATTATTTAATGATACGTTTTCGACCTAAAATCAAATATAGTTCCACCTAATGGTTAGCGAATACGTTGTTTACTTGTACAATGATCTACCTCCATAAAAAACGATGATTGTTCATTTTTTCCTTTTACACCTCTCATGGTGGATATTATGATGTAAAATCTGTTTAGCTATGTTATATATGATATTTATTATGTAGTTTTTATTCTATAATTATTTTATAACACATACCAATACACTTTCTCTTTTGTTTAAATAAGATAACATCATTTGTTGATGTGTAGACTACTTCTTCGTAAAAGCTACGTGATTTGTTCGTGCTATACATAGAAAATATTAATGAAAATTTTGATAAAAATATATAACATATATGTCATATATATGATTATATAATTATAATATTCATATGTATCATTTAATTTCTATTCCTTTAATATGACAAAGAAATGGAAGTATCGTTACTGCATATATAAAGACTACTGTCTCCATGAATGGTACACTTCATTTATCATGTCAAAATATTATATATTATTATAAATTAGTATATAATAAATTTATAAGTAATTAAATCATGTTTTACATTACGAATATTATTAAACCATGATCTATGTAATAAGAACAAAAAATAACAAGTCAAATCATACCTGAGAAAACTATGAAATTAACTCCAAAAATGGAGAAAATAATGAATGATTGTTAGAAAAAGGGTAATAATATATTATAAGAATATGATATATGACATTATTAAAATGATTATGGTTTTGGTAAAATTTTGTAACATATTTTAAACCACTATACATGAGGATTAAATCCACCTAAAAATGGAAGGTTAAGGCTAGGTATTTTTTTCCATTTACATTCAGTTGATGATTATTTATTATTATACATCTAGTTTCTATTATATGGTGTATATACTACCATTTGACATGATATATCATAAATATCCTTATGATCATGATATTTTATTTCTAATTTAATTTCATACCTTAGTAGAGATTGTGATTAAATATTTCAATGTGGTATGCGTCAAATTGGAATGTTTGAATAATAATTTCCTCAAGAATGGCCTTAATGATTTTCTTTGTAATATCATTTCCATTTTTCCATTTTTAACTTCATCCGGACAAGGTCAATTTATTGTAAACATTTTTTAACATAAATTTATTTTAATATCCATATTATCATAAATTGAATAATATTATTTCTTAAAATATATATCATTTTTCACATACAATGTTCACATTGACAATCAATTGATTAAATTGTAAATAATTTATAAACATGTATCCTTCATTCAATATGGATATTTTATAGGTATTATTGTATATTATTTCAATTTGTTATTTTATATAAGGAATGCTTTGGATATGTATAACACGAGTGGGTCCCAGTTTTATATAACCTCACGATGCATTGGTAATCTCATGAGATGAAATAGTTGGCCAAATTAGATGGGGTTTACCCGATATACTACATTTTATTATGAAAGGTCTTGTTGATAATGGATCCATGTACCTAGAAAACATGGAATCCAATAATTAATAATTTTACTCATTTAGTTTTAGTTATTATTCATCTATTTGATTATTTATCGACATACCCATGGATACATTTCATTTTTATTTCATTGATTAAATGGAATGTGTTTAATTTCATATCTTTCCATATTGATATTACCTTATATCTTTATTTGAATGGATTTTGTGACCAATAGTATACCTTCCCATATTTATTATTATCATTATTTAACTATTTATTTCACTTAAGTTAGCCTGAAAAAAATATTTGGGTCACCCTTATTATATTTTCTTTCAATAGTTTATGAAGAATAAATTTTTGAATAAGTGTTCATGGATGCAGTTTATTTAATTTTGTTGTTTAACATTATTTTATTTTATATTTCCCAATTTGTTATCATTATCATGTATGTAATGTAGAATTATTAGAATGTTAAACTATAAGGTCATTCAGAATTTGATTCCTTCAAATCATGAAAATTATATATAATAATGCAACAAATATAATGTTTTTGTTTAGGGGAATTATAGTTAGAATTAATGGAAGATTATGAGACACCATTAAAAATAGATTTAGAAAACACTGAATAGGGAGAACAAACCTAACATATAAATTGCGGATAAGTGAAAATGAACATCCTATAATTTTGGTAATGTATAGATTTAGTGAGTATTCCTAGCAATATAACCCTATTTAGATACTAAATGTGAATGTCATTCTAAAACATATATACCTAGGAGAAACAACTCTGAAAAGGTGTGTTAGGCCTAACTCATTTGAGCCTTATAGTGGAAAATGGGATTTAATGTGCACCTGGTTTGACACTCCTAGGGGATAATCATAGGAAATGTTTTATTTTCTTTATTATGAAATAATCAGTATTTAATGATAAAGATATCCACAAATAAACCACTTTTATAATGTTATATGATATTTATTTGTTTCAATTTGTTATTACCATTTAACTAGTTTTAGAAGTATACATTATATTATATAATGATATGATCTAATCGAATGTATTACATTTTTTATAAAATAGTGATTTGAAGGATGAATGGAATCAACACATGAGGAAAATGTAGAGATTTCCTTGTTGATGTAACCAATACAGTTGGTATTTGAATGAATAAAATCATGTAAATATCATGGATACTTAATCATGTTACTAAAAATTTCTTTTTCTAAATGGAATAACCATTTCCACATAGATAATATACTATATTGATTGCATTATGTTATTGAAGGATCAATATTTTCATTGGAATACTAATCCAATTGTATATGAGTAATGTGTTATATATTTGGAGAAGATATTCATGGAATTAAGATGTGGTGAAAAGGAAAAGGTTACACTTGTAGTGTATTGTCTCCATGGTGATTCTAATTAATATTAGTCCATGATCATGTATTATAGGGATGTAGGAGAAATATAACTCATGGAATGAATAAATTTTAAGGATACATTATCTGATATGTACTTCCCTATTGAACAAAAAATTTAGAAGAATAGAACATTAATTATCCAATATAAAATTAAATAAGAGAGTGTTGCAGATTATGAATCTACCTTGGCATGGTTATCCAGGTATGATAATAATTAAAAGAAAAACACATTAGACATAATTAAAAACTTATTTGAAGGTATTAAGAAAAATATCATAAGGGAGATGGTCGCCCAAAATTTTCCATCATATGAAGAGATGGTTTTATATTACATAACAATTGATAAGGGATTCCTAAGATCATACATATTCAAATGGAACCAAAAGAATAATAGGTCTTCTAAGAACCATGAAATTAGGAATGAATCAAATAAGAGGAATTATTTTTAGCAGTTTACATTTTTTGAGAACTATAGAAAGGATGAAGTTGGAAATTATGGAAGTGAATATAAGTTTTTCATAAGTGTGGAGAAAATGGTTACAACGAAAATGAATTAAAATGGAAGAATAAAAAAGCTACTATTTATCATTACAATTGTAATTATATGGGTCACTACAAAAATGAATTCCCCAAACATCAAGAGAACATGCCATAAAATATGCTAAGGGATCATGGTCCACAATATTTTATTGGCAAAACTAAAGTAGAATGATTAATGTGATATTGTGTTTGGATCTATGAAATATGTTGTAAAAGTATTTTATTTATGATGTACCCATCACATATTTTATGAATTATATATAGATTGTATTGTGGTCCATTGTTTATGTATTTTAGATCATATATTCAATGGTACCATGAAATGTGATTCAATAACACATTTAACATTGTTTAAAATACATGTTGTATGGAGAGATAACCCTTAACATGTCCCTAATGATTAAAAAATAATGATTGTATAAATAAATGATTGGTTTGGATTACACAAAAATTATATAAATGATGAATAACGTGAAGTAGATTATTTATTAATTAATGTGTTTTATGCTATATTTGACGGAGTTCACAACTTGTTTGGATTTAAAGACTATATGAAATAATCCATGTTTGATTTGAGGAATAAGGAAGCATGAATTTTATCAATAGGGTTTTATGGAAATTAATATTATTACCATTTATCATGAGGATACAAGATGAAGGTTTTTAGTTGGTAGGTATGAAATACTATATACTTATTGTATTATAATTAGAAGTTAATTTTATAATTTTAGTGATCTTCCATCTAATGTTATTGGTCATAATCATTTTTAAGAGTTAACTGATTGGTAAGTTGTTTTAGTTGATCTTTGGATGGCGTTAGAGAGGTTAATGTATTTGATCAGCATATGATACATGATATGAAAATAGGTGAAGTAAACATAGATCTAGGGTTAGTCAATGTAAATTAATATGTTAATATAAATTTATATTTACTTATATTAATATAGAGTGAATGAATTCCATAAAACTAAGAAAAAGTTTTTGATACAAAAATTCTGTCATATTATGATCATTTTATAATATTAAATCCCTTAATTCACACCTATGGATTATGGTTGTGTTCTCTAAAACATTCATATAAACAAATTACCTAGAAATATTCGTCATAAATTTTTTTTATATTATTATTATATTCCTTTTTTCCATTTACAACCTATGTTCTCTTACTATGGAACCTAATTACGCGATCGTTAAACATTACTTTCTCTTATATAATATAGAAATGTTATTAACCATACATTAAATGTGTGTTTTAAACATTACTTTATTTTCAAATATCAATCCCATGATTATGGAGATCAAGATTAAATTGGTTGGATGAAATTTTATTAATGTGGGGAGAATATAACACCCCACAATTCTAATAAAAGATCATTTTATTTGACAATATATATCACACGCATTACAAACATTGCAATGGACTATAATACCACAAGACATTAAAATATATTTAATACATTAAATAAATTAATCCTATGATATATGTTCTAATTAAAATTATTCGTAATTAGTATACATCGAACACAACAACATGTTTCTTCAAATGGATTGTGTTATATGCATGACTGAGTTTCACTAAAAAATGATATATTAGCTGAGATATTAAAATAATATTTATCAAAAGGATTAAAAATATTATGAAAATATATGATTTATACAAATATAAAATTAATTCATTAGTTAAATTTAATTATAGGTGAATATGAAAACTGATTGAATGTAATGGAAAATATACTCATTTTTATGCTAACAAATCTATTTTACCCAAATATGTTAAATTAATTAAAATTATAGAGTGATATTAGTGTGATATATATATATATATATATATTATCCAATATTTTTTATATTAATACAATACATTTGTTAAGATTATGATAAAACTAAACATAACATTATGCATAAAATACTAATGTTTTATTAAGGAATTTGTAACAAATTTTAATGGGGAAACAATTTTAAATAAAATTATTGTAATTTATATTGATTATATATGATAAAATAAACATCATAATTGATATACAAACATAAATATTTGTTTAGTGTAAATTTTTGTTATTTTTTTATGAAGTTCTATTTTTTAATGAATAGCGAAAAATACTGATTTTAGTTCAAAATTGATATTTCATCATATTTATTTAAAAGGATAAATTAAATATTCAGTTTATTTTAATTTATAATTTAATTTTTTTATCAATTAATACAATTTATTTCAATTAAATCAATTTAAACATTAAGGTTACTATAAAATCATAGCAAATTTTTAGACGTTTATACTTTAAAACCTTGCATTTTCATCCCATCGACGAGACTCAATTTAAATCAATTTCTTCCAATTCTTGTGATTGGAATATAAGAAAATGGATTCCATATTTTGAATCATTATAATTTATAATGTTTAAAAATTTCAACCTAGTTCTTTAACAAAATGACTACTGAAAGTAATTAAAATTAATTACAAAGAGTAATGTGAAATTAAGATTAATAATTGATTAAACATTATACATAAGGGCACAAATTACATATCCACAATCATAAATATTATTTTATATACATTATTTCCACATAAAATCTAAATTATTGATTAATTTTATTTGGATGACTTTTGTAGGTAAAAAAGAAGGTACACTTATGTTGTTTTAAAAGATACCAGTTCTGTCCCTTATCTCCCTTATAAATGGCCACCACCCCTCCCACTTACTCACACCAATAAAAACTATTATTTTTGGAAAATATATTCTGAACACATATCCCAAATTATCTACCTTCATCATTGAATCCTCCATTTTTTCAGAAATCAATCCAATTGATCCTTTTGGTACAAACCATAAAGAGTTACCCGAAAAAGAGGTAACATTTTTCCTCAAGCTCTTTAGCTTTATTTCCATTATCCACTCCTTAAAATATATTTATCCACAGATTTTAAAAAAACAAAAGTATACCCAATATACTTATATGTTGTTATTCTATGTTTCTAACCGACACTTGGATACACATCCATCTAATGGTTAACAAACATACTATTTATATGTATTGTGAACTACCACCACACAAAAAGATGATTATTCATTTCTTCATTTACTGCCTCTCACGGTGGGAATTATGGTTAAAAATATGTTTATTTATTATATTAATTATGAATATTTTCTTATCTAATTAATTTATAAAAAATAAATACATACTTTCCATTTTCTGTAAATATGATAACATTGTTCGTGGAAGTGTGGACTACCGCCTCCTCAAAACAATTTGATTTGTTCACATTATATAGAAAACTTATTATAGAGGTTTTTAATAAGACTATATAAAAATATCACATATATATGATAATATAATTATAATATTAATATGTATCATTTACTATTTATTCTTTCAATATAAATATTAAATGCAAGTAGAAGTCATCGATACGTACCGTCTACCATCTACATGAATGATGCACTTCATTTCATATATAAAAATATTCTCGATTATCATAAATACATATATACTGAATACAGATTATAATTATATTATGGATTACATTATTGATATTATTAAATAATAATCTATGTAATATTAATGAAAAATAACACGTCAAAACATACTTGAGAAAACAAGGAAATTAACACACAAAATAGTGAAACTAATGAATGTCTATTAACAAACATGAATTAAGATATTATAAGAAGTTGATATATGATATTATAAAAATGATCATGGTTATGGTAAAATTTAGTAACATATTTTTAACCACTATACATGACGATGAATACCACACAACGAAAAAGAAGGTCAAGGAATGTTATTTCGTCTCAATTTACATTCCATTAAGAATTATTTGTTATTATGTATATAGATTATTTTATATGGTGTATATAATTTCATTTGGAACGTTATATCATGAGTATAATTATTTTAATGATATTATAAGTTTAATTTAATATTATACTTTTATGGGGATTAATATTCGAATGTATCAACACAGTATGAGGTACTTTGGTATGTTTACAAACTAATTTTCTCAACAATGTCTTTAATGATTTCCATTGAAATATATCTTACATTTAGTGATTGGAAAATTTATCTTGAAACAATCACCTTTTTTAAATCCATTTTCCTTATAAATTACCTTTAAAATCCATATTCGCATGCAATGAATATTTTTATTTCTTAAAATTTATCTCATTTTTACATAAGAAGTTCACTTTTATAGTTATTGAATTAATTGGGAAATTATTGAAAATTCATTATCCAACATTCAAGGTAGATATCTGATAAGGTTTATTGATTATTATTTTAATTTATTATTAAATACATTGAATCCTTGTATAGGTTCACCATGGGTAGGGAATAATTATAGATATCTCTTTGATTCATTAGTAGTCTCATGAGATGAAATAGTTGTACAAATTAGATGGATGTTTACCTGATATCGTAAACCGTGTTATGAATGTTCTTTATGGTAATGGTTCCATATACCTAGGAATATTGGAATATAATAAATAAGAATTTAACCTATTTAGTTTCAATTATTATTCATCCATGATATTCTTCACCGTCATATCTATAGATACATTTGATTTTTAGTTTATTGATTAAATGTCATCTGTTTTATTTTCTTACTTCACCAAATTTATATTTCCATATCTAGTTATATAGATGGAATGCATTATCAATTATATAATTTCATAGGTTTATTATTCAAATCAATTTAATATTTATATCTATTTACTTAACCTTACTGGGCATTTTATCTCACCCTTATTATGTTTCCTTTCCCATGTTATACACAAAAAATATTTGAATAACCATTCACAGATGCAGCTTATTTCATATGATTGTTTTTCATATTTGAATTTTATATTTCCAAATGTATTATGGATATCATTCATATATTATTAAATTCAAATAATACTAAAATAATTCATCATTAGGGATTTTATTACTTGTAATCATGGTAATTTGATAAAATAATGCACTAGATCTGAGCCTCTATGGTTGGGGTGTTGCACTGAATTAAATTCCCATTGAGTAATTCTCTATAAATTTGAGTAAAACCATAGATGATGATAAAATAAAATTTATTGTTTTATATAATTAGTTATTTTAAATTAATTTATTTATATCATTTAATGTTTATTGAGTATTAAATCATTTCAATTAGAATTGAAATGTTCTAATTTTTTATTAAAATAATAGAAAAATAGATTTAAAAATAACCTTTATATATATAATATTAAGAATAATAATAAAAACCATGGTGATATTAACTAATTTCTATATTGTGATGGATAATGGTTACATCATACCCATTGAATAATACCATTATTCATTGACATTATGGTATACCATTTTCAAAAATGTGAATGTTTTAATCTCCCATGTCATGTTGTGAAACCATGAATGTTCTTTGAAAGCATTAGAATTTTTTTCCTTTATGGATGAATATATATTGGTGATCCATGTGCATCATATAATTTATCATTTCATAATAATCTTCTATATAAGAAGAAAATTTATTTCCCGAATCTTATAATTCCATCATTGGGAAATTTTAACTTTATAATATTCTTTTCATTCCTCTATAGTATTGTACTATCATTATATATATATAATCTTTATAAAAATAGATAAAAAGCAGTCATGTAATTCTATTAGCACAAGCCACATCCTTTGGATATTTTTCAACTATATATGGGGGAATATATAATTTTTGTTATATGATAAATATATATTTTACAAATTTCACTATAGATATATTTTCACAAAATATTTTATGAAAATATTTATTTTATATAGCTCTAAATCATGTGTCAGATAATTTTTGTAATGGGATATTATTTGAATTGAGAAATGGGCTACCAAAATTTCATTTTCATTAGAAATAATTCGAACCCATTCCATTATGAAAATGTATATATAAAAAATCCTTCTATACTAAAATGTAATGTGAGTACTGGTTCTTTAACCAACCATATCTTAATATTAATGGTTTTTTTACATTAATTAATCTAATGGAACATAACTCCCTTTGTAGCTGACTCGGTAAGTTGATTTTAATGTTATGAAAGGTCTATCACAAATTGTCTATAACATCTAGAAAATCAGAAAACATCGGATCGTTGTTATAGTGGCTGATCTGGGAGAGTATTTAATCACATTTTCTTTGAAGGATATTTCTATGTTCCATCATTTATAATAATATGACCTTATATAGAATCTTTCATTAGCCATAAATCATATTGGAGAAATTTGGACGATACATTATCATTTTTCACATTTTTAGAGAAATACCAAAAATTGCTTCATGCTTTCTCTTGATATTAATGTATATAAGAATATCATTTAAAATTGAATGTAAATAATAATTGTGGAAATCTCCAAATAATATATTATTTAGATACATAAATATAAAGGGGTAATTTTACACTCCAAATGGAATCATAATGAATTCACTCTATCCATATCTTTTATCAAATAATATATTTGATATATCCATCTATTTGACAATAAATTTATTATATATAAATTGATGGATAATTTTTGATAGTGTTGAGTTCCTATAGGTTTATCAAAAAAATTAACATAGGGTTGATGATACTTGTTTATCATTAGGATTTTGTAAACTTAACTACAAGAATTATAGATATGCATTGATCCATCTTTATTTATAACAAGGAGAAACCATCCATCACATGGTGAAGAATATTGGGACACAAAACCATTATTATAGTTCCTATAAATTTGTTTCACTAGTTCATGGAATTAAATCAAGGATATTGTATAAAAATTATTTTATATTGTCCTAACACAAAGGGTGAGTTCTATTAAAAATGAAACCATGTGATCTGGGAGAATTGTAGGAAACATATCGATAAATAAAAATTATTTATTCATTTACAATAAGAATATCCAATATATTTACATTATTTAGAAATGAAATAAATCATCATTATTATTGTGTATTAAGTAGCATATAATGAATTTAATTTATGTAGGGATTTTATATTCATCCTTCCATATATATATTCTCATTGTTTTATATTTGATATGAAATGTCAAATTTCAATCCCAAAAATTTACATGGGATGAGTAAAAAGAGAATAAATTCATTCTCAAGATCCCAAAAATTTTCAATAATCGGTGGATAATTTGATTTGTAAGATTTATATCCCTAAATACATCTGTCATTGTGGACTTATAGACTTATGCTGGAATCAATATTCCATTATATTTTTTCATAGATAATTAAATATTATACACAGGGGATATAAATAATTATTCATTAATAATTTTTAATATATGAAGAAATTCATAAAACTAGTATCAACTATTTTGTTAAATAATGGTAATACCTATCTCCAAAATAATTTCATAACATTGGCTTTCAAAACATACTAAATCAAAAATGGATTTCATGGTGATAATGAAATGAAATTTAGAGTATGTGATCACATGTTATGAAAAATAAATCCTAATACTACATAAATTATAAAAACATCACTTGAACATTTTTGATTTAATGTTCATGAAACATAACAATTGTTTAATGATCAAATGTTTTAGGGTTTACCCTCTTATTATTTATATCATAATAAAAAATTAACCAAACACTAATAGGATACCAAATGATTTGACATGATAATACCATATATATATTAAATCATTTCATAATAATATTAATTACATATCAGAACCAATCACACCTTATAACACATAGGTTTTCAATATTTGGATAATTGATAAAGATTTAGCATATTTTTCAATATCACAGAACACACCTCAAAATTATCCTCTTAAATGATACCGATGTCGAAACATACATAAAAATATTATTCATATTATAGGGAGTGGATTCATATAAAATGATGAGATTAGGTAATCAATAAAGATAATCTTGATGGGGGAACAATCAAGGAAAATGAGTGAGAAAAATATGAGAGAGTGGATATTAGAAAATAATCATGGTTTATTGACATAAAATAAGATAATCAAACCCAATAAAATATTAATCATAATTTATCATCTATTAAATAAAATTTTTGTTATAAAATAAGACATGATAAATTAGAGTGTGTAAATATGAGTTATTATTCTTGAGCCATGAAGGAATAACAAATCAATGTGTCATAGAAGTCATCATTTAAATCAATTACTTTTATTATGGTTCACTAAAAATACAGTAATAACATTATTGATAGATTTATGTAATGGATTAAATTTTCATCTAGACCCCAATCATTTACGATCATGTGACATTGGGATTTACCATATGCATAGTAGATCTATAAATGATCCACATATCTCTTAGTTCACATAGTGCCTTAGGTGTTTAGGTCTCCTTCACATTCCCATTCATTGCATTTGATATAAAAACTATCAAATTAATTTGAGGGATATAACAAAACAAAACATTAAATAGTGACAAAAAATACATACGAGAGAATCCCAGATATTATTTAAAATATATTTTCCAAAAACAATTATTCTTTTCATTATTTTACATTACAGACGACACTATGTTTATCTTTTGTTTCTTGAAATACTGAGTTGAAATGAAACATGACTTATTATATGAATATTTTTATTTAAAATGATTGTTATAAAAAATCCATTTAAATGGTGGGTGGGAATTAGATTAAAAAAATAATGAATATATATGCTTTAACCATGTATATAAAATATATCCACTGGTGACCAGTTAATTATATATGAAAATAAAAACTATTTGAAAATAAATGAACTATTTTTTTAAAGAACGATTTAATGCAAGAAAAAATATTTAAAGTCAATATATTAAACAAAAGATTTTTCATGAATGATTTCAAATAAATTTATATAGTATATAATCAATAAACTATTTAACATTAAACTAATTAGGTTTCTATAAAATTGGTAAAAGAAATATCAAATTTATGTTTAAAAACTATATTTTTCAAAAAAAAAATGTTTTATCTCATTTTTGTGTAATTATTTTATAAATAATGTTTTCAAAATTTTAAAAATTTACATTAATAATAATGATAAGTATTTAAATAACTTCTTCTAAATTATCTTAGGGTGTATAATTTATATTTTCAGAAAGGATTAATATTTTTGGAGAATAGGGAAAAATATTGAATTTTAATTTAAATTAGTCAATTTATTTAAATTATTTATGATGTCAGATTATATATTAGTTTTTTCAAATCATATGAGTTAAATTATATATCTATTAATCCAATTTATGTTATTTTAATCATTTTTATAGGGAATTTTGATATATATTCTTTGTAATGATTTGATGGTTTCTATTTGAAAACCCATTTTTTCTTCATATCTACATGATAAATATTAAATTATATTTTTAAAATTATATGAATTTAGTTTAATTAAATGAATTCCATATTTATATTAAGAATAATTTATTCTATATAATATTTTCAACTTAATTAAGGACTAAAATTAATAGGGAAAACATAAAATATTAATTACCAAAATTAAAGTAATAATGAGTTTACCAGGGGTTAAACTATAATGATAAAGTACAAATTGACCTAAAAACTTATCTAAAAACTATTTTATCTCCATATTTTGAATTTATAATGGCGTAGAATCTATAATAGATCATTATGGATCCCTGTGGAAGGAGAAAAACGTAGGTACATATATTTCTTTTCAAACCATTATAAGTGTGACACTCACCTCACTTATAAATGATGACCACTCTCATATCTTTTTTAAACCTGAAAAATGTTTTTTTCATACAATTACATCCCATATCAGTTAAAAACATCCCACCACTAATACTAGAATCCATTTTTTTAGAAGAAATCCATTCTAGGATGGATTTAGTGCAAACATATGGAGTTTACAGAAGGAGGAGACCACATTATTCAACAATCATTTTCATCTTAATTCTTTATCCAATACCATAAATTTTTATTAGGTCATGATGATATAAGATATTAGTTATATGAGACATAATAATATTATATTAAATTATTTTTATTATAAAAAAATTTCCACTTCCAACAGAATGGTGAATACATCAAGATTCATGTGTAGAGAGTACATCTGCCTTATCAATCTATTCGATTACTTTTATCCATTACCACATATCTTTGTTGGGAATAATAATGAATATGAATTTTGTATAATATATAAATACCATAAGAATATATTTTCATTTATATTACTATGTATACAATTATATTTTTTATTCTATTAGTGATATGAAAAATTCACTCGTCTGTTCATCAGACTACTGTTTCGCACGAAATCCGGGGATGACCTCCTGGATGGGAGATTCAAACATTCCGATCGGTTTCTAACGGGTTTGTTCGTAGAACCGGAAACATCCAATGATTCCACATCCATTTGGACCTACTTTCCAAAGGCAGGTGCTCATTAACTTGTGGACTAATGAGGCTTAGGAATTTGCATTGGTCGAGAGGATGGGAGGTCGGACTCATCACACCTTTTTGAGGGGAATTATTGTCTACTCCGGG
The DNA here is from genome assembly GCA_963277665.1 of Viscum album. Classification (NCBI taxonomy): domain Eukaryota; kingdom Viridiplantae; phylum Streptophyta; class Magnoliopsida; order Santalales; family Viscaceae; genus Viscum; species Viscum album. The sequence continues at coordinate 1,511,936,655 of OY728131.1, forward strand.
ACTCTATTTATAGATTTAAGTTATGTTCTTGAATCCTTATTACATTAACAAGTATAAAAATGTGCTTTCCTTTAGTTTTAACAATCAATGATTAAATATGCAAGAAATTTAGAGAATCTTTTATATGTATTCGAGGTTCCTCTTCAATAGAGAATCATCTATATCTGTTTAGAGATTCATGGTCAATGGTATCCTTCAAAACATTTATATAATAGTCTCTTGGTCATTATGATGACCAGGATGGTTTTAAAGCCACTCAGTGGGGCACTTGTAGTTTATCGTCATTCAGAAGGACAGAGATTATTTCAAAGTTGGGATCGAACCCATGAATGGGCTACCTACGTATCCTTTGTTTTGGAAAAGGAATCAGAACCCACGTTGTTCGAGAAATGGAGTATGATGTTTATGATTGATGGCTCAAAGATGAATTTCATAATTACTTTTACACTCTAAGCTCACGTGAGTCATGCTCGGTGTGAGAAACAAGAGGTATTGGTAAAATTTAGACAATTGTGCCATGAAAGATGCAATCATAAGAATTTGTTTGGGGCTTATGTATGGATGACTGCCCAGATAGATGAAGCTTTAGGATTTACTTTTAGGGAGAGAATCCATGAACAGGGTCCATAATGTTATATGTGCTTCATGGTGATTTGAATACTCTAATCTTGGGGCTTACTCATAAGGAGGATGCCCAGGTTAGGAGGGGACTTATGATTGGGTTTTACTCCTGAAAAGGAAACCCAAATCAAAAGGTAAATTATGACTGGTTAAGAGAAATTTAAGGGGACTTGGGGCTTATTCCTGAAAAGGAGACCCAAGGTTATGACTGAGTCTTATTCCTGAAAAGGAGACCCAGGTTAAGGGACTTGGGGCTTACTCCTGAAAGGGAAGCCCAAGATTATGACTGAGTTTTATTCCTAAAAAAGGAGACCCAGGTTAGGGATTAAGGTTTGGGGCTTACTCCTGAGGAGGATTCCCATATTTGAGGTTGGGGCTTATTCTTAAGAAATATTCCCATGATTAAAGGACTTTATTGGGGCTTACTCCTGAAGAGGATGCCCAAGATTGGGAACTTTAAGAATTTGGGGCTTACTCCTGAAGAAGATGCCCAGATTAAAGGTTTTATAACTGGGGATTATTCCTGAAAAGGAGACCCAGGTTAGGATTCTATCATCTTAAAGGATGAGGTTGAATGAATGAACTCTCCGTATTTTAGTGACATAAGGATATTTAAATCACTAGACTTTGAGAGAGATTCCACAGAATTTCTTTCAGATAAGAAAGTCAAATCAAGAAATCATGCCATAAATGGCTTTGAAGAGTGTCTTGAAGACTGAATCATGAAAAGGAAAGGTGAAATGGCTTAAGAGGGGTAAAAATGGGCAAGATGGGCACCCAAAAAGATAGGTGCGTGCAAGTCTTGCAAGGCGCGCAAGTCTTCCGTGGGCACGCAAGTTTTGGTCGCGCAGGTATACCTGCGCGACATATAGTGTACTTGCACGATTTTCAACCAGCATTGAAATACTTGAGCGACTCTTTTTTAAACCCTTTAGAATGTTCTTGAGGATCTTCCAGAAAAGGGACGCGCAAGTTATATTGAAGGAAATAAGTCGGCGCGCAAGGGATTGATAAGTTTCAACACTTAGGCCTTCCTTCTTCTCTTTAGATCTTCCGTTCTAGGTAAGAAATTACCTTAGAAGTGTTCTGGATGCTTTGAGAAGTGACTTGGGCGTCGGGAGCTTCAAACCGAGTTTCTGGAAAAAGATCCTTTCGAATGGGGGGCCCACAGGGTCTATTTATAGGCAAAAGAAGACCCCGGGCGGTTACCGGGCGGTTACCAATTAGGTCGCGCAAGTCACCTGCGCGACCAAGGTGGCCGCGCAAGTACACTTGCGCGCCAGTTAGATAACTTGCGCGGTGATTCTTCTGTTGATCCTTTCTTCCTTCCTTTGTTGATTTTTGATGTTTTTCATCAAAGGCTGAATCACTTTGAGCTCAGATATTCCCTTTTCGGATCATTAGATTCTGTGACGAAAAGGAGCGTCAACAAAAGTCCCCCCTCAGAGTTGGATCCGGAGAGAAATGAGGATTTGACTCTGAGGAAATCGAATCCTTTCAAAGGAAAAGGGAGGGCGCGCAAGTCTTTTAGTGTGCAGAGGGCATCGCGCAAGTCTGCGTCACGCAGGCCTTAAGCGTTTTGGGTGTGGCGCGTAGGTAGGCTTCCTGGCCTATAAATACACGGCCTCACCTCCGTACAAGTATCCGGATTTCCGGGCTTCATACCTTCTCGAGCTCTTGCCGCGCAGGTCACCTAAGCCGCGCAAGTCTGCTCTGTTTTCCTTGATGTCGCGTTCCTGTAAAGGTATTCGTACTTGCGCGGTTTATACTTGTGTGGCAAAAACTAGCGCGGCACGTGAATACTTGCGCGCCATGTTTAGACTTGCGCGCCATGTTTAGACTTGCGCGCCTTAATTCCTTAGCCATTTTTTCAAATTTCTTCACAAAATTTATGAAAAATAAACCCATTTAAGAGTTAGTTTATTCATCTTTTGTGCAGATTCAGTGGTTCCCAAGGGAATTGGAACGGCTTATGAACTGGCTAGCAAGCAGATTGATGACATGATGAACATCATTGGCCATGATCACTATGATATCTGCAACAGCACTCTCCCAGATTTGGCTAAGTACTTGAAGAAATATCATCTTAACTTCCCACAGAGCATCTACCTGTCTCTATGTGGTCATGGTCACTTGCAAGGAGTCAATGTTAAAAATGCAAACAATTATACACCTGAGATGCAGCTACACTGCTACTTCTCTATTTCGGTTATGCTGTGCATTAATAGTAACAACAATGGTGTGAACTTTCAAATTCTTCCTCCATGTCATTCCCTTGCAGATATGAAAATTGCAAACCCATGGGCTGAAATGTTTTCCACTAATGGTATGTGGAGATAAGACAAACATGGTATTAGAGAAATATCTGAAAAGAGTACTCCTTCCAAATGGCTCTTTACTTCCAATGCCCCATTCTCAAATCCATGTATCCATCTTCCAAGTCTCTTGGATAGAAACCGAGTCACTGTTTGATCAGCAGAAAATTTTCTCAAACCGCACTCAAGAACATCCTTTTACAATTGTTCCAAGAAGAGATGGTATCACTGCATCTCTTATTGTATCCAGTTGAATGAATGAATGCCAGGTGGTTGCTGATGAAGCTCGGGATGCCGTAAATCAAATGAAGTGTTATGTTGAAAGCCTCTTGTAATTCTCGAAAAAGAGAAGAGACTCCAATCTGTGGATGTCCTTCTAACTCTTGTGTATCAATGAAAAACACTTTTGTCTTCAATCATTTGTACTTGCATTCTTTTCACTACCTGCTTCAAATTTACTTAAGCCAATGGGCCCAGTAAGTAAAGTTTGATTTTTACTAGGATTATTACAAATAATCCTACAAACTTTGAACCTTTTAACTGCTCAATATTACCTAAATCATACAAAAATGTATATTTAGTGAGCTGGAACTTGACTTTTATTCAGAGTTCCTTTGTCTTTTGTGTGGGCAGTTTAAAGTCATGCATGCCGGACATAAAGGGGTTAATGTTTAAGGTCGAAATAGCTTTGACCGAAATGGATTAAAAATGGATTCAATTCCTTGACAATTTATCTGAAAACATATTACCATACTCAATTATGAGGGAAACAAATGTAAACTATTTCTTAAGAATATTTGAATCTGAGAAATGATATGAAAAAGAGCTAAAAGGAATTAGAAGAAGTAGTTTCCAAGAATGAAGTTACTATTATTTAACAAAACCCGTTAGGGGGTTGAAATATGCAGGGCCACCTATGGGCATTGGCTGCATGGTCAAATAAAATTGCATCTTTTGGCTGACAAGTCTGTTATGTGGACTGTTTATACAAGGCCACCTATGGGAACGTGCTGCATAGTCAGGCAAAAGAACTCCCAGAAATTTACTTTCCTAATGCTAAAAGCCAGTGACAGTTTATGGAGATTCAAATTTTCTAAAGTATAGAGTTTGTTGTATGGAAAGAGGTACTTGAATATGGATAAGATATTTCCGAACAAGAATATCGAAGAACTGGATGAATATCACTCCTACGAAGGTCTGATCCAAACGTAGGGAAGAAGAATAAACCATAGACTTGTATACTTTCAGATCATGAAAAGGGATATGGGACAAATATGTTAAGGATTGCTATTTTTTTTTTCGGATCCCTACATACTGTCGTTTAAGACAAATAAAGACAAAAGAGGCATTCTTCCCAAGAATGAAGTTACTATTATTTAACAAAACCCGTTATGGGGTTGAAATATGCAGGGCCACCTATGGGCATTGGCTGCATGGTCAAATAAAATAGCATCTTTTGGCTGACAAGTCTGTTATGTGGACTGTTTATGCAAAGCCACCTATGGGCATGTGCTGCATAGTCAGGCAAAAGAATTCTCAGAAGTTTGACATTTTTGTGACTAGAAGTCATGAAAAGGGTTATGAAGATCTGAAAATATTTAAGGTTAGGATTATAACATATAAAGATGGGTATTATCCAATGTATATAGAGATACATATGTCAATGAAAAACCATAATCATGTTGTGGCTGGGTCCTGAATTGAAACTTGGACTTCACTACATATCTCATAAGAATGAGAATCAAGCCATACGTAGTTCTTGAAATGCATTTTAACGTCTTGCAGGACGAAAGTATGAGTGATCTTAGTTTTGGGTCATAGAATTCAGACCATAATAATGAATACAGAGTGTGTGTTTTCATGAGGACTTTTCAGCCAAGGGACTGAAAGTGAAATTTGGGGTTAGGCCCAAAAGACTTGGGGCTGGATTCGAGGGACACTCGAATGTTCCTACGTATCCCATAAGGATGGGAATCAAGTCCACGTAGTTCTAGAACTACCCTTTGTGAAAATTTGGTTCGTACATGTGAAGGGTGAAAGGGGACTTTAGTGTAATGATGGTTTAACCTGAGATAAAAAAAGTTTAGGCATTACCATGTATGCATGTAGTCTTTTGAAAATGAAACATGATTTAAAAAAATCAATGTCAATAATGGTTCCTTCTCAAATGAGGAAATCAAAGAATATTGTAGTTTATTGTCGTACCGGACAAAATTGTTGCATAGTTTAACGTCATATAACAAGGACGAAAGTGAATCAATTTAAAGATATTGATTCCAGGGGCGGTTTCACAAATCAACATCATATGAGATGGTGGTGAACCTATGTGAATAGATTGTTTTTGGGCTTGAATCCTGGGAGGTTTCCTACATACCCAGCCTGGAGGGCGAGGATCCAAGTCCGTTTAGTTCAATTAAAGAATGAATTAATGATCAAGTTATTCTTGTGGACAATGATCTAATAAAAAAATAATGTTGGGACTTACACATGGTTAGTGGACCAAAGGGAGTGTTATGGTTGATGTTCTCTCTAAGCTCACGTGAGTCATACTCGGTGTGAGAAACAAGAGGTAATAACAACCTTAACGATGTACAGATTAATGTCATGTAGGACATAAAAAAGGGACTATGCAGTTTAAAGTCTTGCAGTTAGGACTATTGGTGCTGCACAGTTTAGTGTCATGTAGCAGGGACAAAATACAGTTTAATGTCATGTAGGACCTATCAAGGATTTTCTGTACAGTTTAGCGTCATGTAGTTAGGACGATGGGGACAATATAGTTTAACGTCATATTGGACGAAAGGGAGACTGTGCAGTTTAATGTCATGCAGTAGGGACAAAAGAGTGTACCATTTTAACGTCATGTCGGATGAAAGTGCGAATAGTTTAAGGTCATATGCATAGACCATGAATGGTGCAGTTTAATGTCATACTGGACTTTTGAGATTATATAGTTTAACGTCTTTCCGGACGTGAGGGACTTTTATACAGTTTAGCGTCATGTAGTTAGGACGTCACAGTTTAACATCTTGCTGGACATAAAGGATTTGAAAATAGTTTATGGTCATATACATGGACCAGGGATGATGCAGTTTAAGGTCATGCTGGACGGTTTGGGGAACTTTTTCAATGTTTAATGTCGTGTGGGATGAAGTTGCAGTTTAAAGTCATACTGGACCATTGCTGTATAGTTTAACGTCATATAGCAAGGACGAACTGGTGCTGTACAGTTTAAAGTCATGTACCTACGACTAAGGTGAACCAATATGAGGATATCAGTTTTGGGGACTTTTTACATTTTATCGTCATGCTGGACGTTGGAAGTGCCACACAGTTTAATGTCATGTTGTTAGGACACAATATAGTTTAATGTCATCTCGGACATAATAGTAACCATTGTGACAGTTTAACGTCATGTTGGACGATAAGGGAACTAACACAGTTTAACGTCATGCTGGACGATGAAAGTGCCACACAGTTTAATGTCATGTTGCCAGGACAAAATATAGTTTAATGTCATCTCGGACATAATGGTAACCAATGTGACAGTTTAACGTCATGTTGGACGATGAAAGTGCCACATAGTTTAATGTCATGTTTCCAGGACAAAATATAGTTTAATGTCATCTCGGACATAATGGTAACCAATGTGACAGTTTAACGTCATGTTGGACGATGAAAGTGCCACACAGTTTAATGTCATGATTCCAGGACAAAATATAGTTTAATGTCATCTCGGACATAATATAGGAACTTATATATAGTTTAATGTCATGTAGATAGGACATAATACAGTTTAATGTCGTGTGGGACAATAGTTGCAGTTTAAGGTCATACCGTACCATTGCTGTATAGTTTAACGTCATATAGCAAGGACGAACTGGTGCTGTACAGTTTAAAGTCATGTAGCTAGGACTAAGTTGAACCAATTGTAAGAGTCTTGGTTCTAGGAACAATATTTTGTGTTTATACAAAATACTTCTTCAGAAATCTGGCATTAGTTGGAGTCGTGATGTGTTCTCCATCCATTGAGATCAGAGAATATGCTCCATTGGAGTAGACCTTATGTATTGAATAAGGTCCTTCCCATTTTGGTTCAAGCTTGGGAGGCTTCTTTCCTGGTATCATTGGTGCTCTGAGAACCAATACCAATTCTCCCGGAATGAATGAACGAAGACGAACTTTTTTGTTAAAAGCTCGTGCTGTCCGATTCTGATAGATTTCCAAGTGGTGCAAAGTGCACAATCGTTTCTCATCTAACTTTTCCAATTCATTCAACTGCTTTTGGGATTGCTCATCTGTTGATAACTGATCACAAATGGCTATTCTGAGTGAGGGCAATTGAACTTCAATTGGAAAGACTGCTTCTGTTCCATATACCAATGAATATGGAGTAGACCGCGTTGCATTGCGAGTGGTAGTCCGATAAGCCCATAAAGCATGAATGAGTTTATCAGGCCATGACCTCTTATCTCTATCCACCATCTTTTGCAGTATATTTGAAAGAGTCTTGTTGAAGGCCTCTATCTGTCCATTAGCCACTGCATGATATCGAGATGAATGGTTGGACTTAATGTTGTATTCTTGATACAATTTCTTTACCTCAGAAGAACAGAAGTTGGTGTCGTTGTCCGTCAATATGGTATGAGGGACACCAAATCTAGTAATGATGTTAGACTTTATGAAGCTAACAATGCATTTAGAACTGACTTCTTTGAGAGGTACTGCCTCTGCCCATTTGGAAAAGAAATCAGTAGCAGTAAGAATGTACTTAAACTGCTTTGCCGTAGCTGAAGGGTAAGGTCCCACCACATCCATTCCCCATGTGGAAAATGGCCATGAGTATTTAGCTGTATGAAGCAACTATGGAGGTTGATGAATGAAGTTGGCATATACATGGCATGAATGACACTTCATTGTGAAATTAACACAATCTTTTATCATTGAAGGCCAGAAGTATCCAAGCCTTCGAATTTGATCAGACAATCTATGTCCAGACTGGTGGGCACCACAAACTCTTGTGCTCATTTCTCCAGATAAGGCAGTGTTACCTTGTGGAATACAACTTCCAAATCAGCCAAGTGATCAAAATGTTGTTTGGATTTAACCACCAAATCATCTACATAGCATTCAACAAACTTCCCTAGAAAAGGTTTGAAGATACGATGCATGGCGCGTTGATATGTTGCACCTGCATTCTTTAAACCAAAGGGCATCACCCGATAACAAAACACACCTTAAGGAGCTCTGAAGGCTGTATATTCCTCATCTTCTGGGGCCATTCAGATCTGATTATATCCATAATATCCATCCATGAAGGAAAGTACTTCATATCCAGCCGTCGCATCAATTAAGAGTTCTGTAATCGGAACTGGGAAATCATCTTCAGGAAAACACCGATTAAGATCTCTGAAATCGATGCAAACCCTAATTTGTCCGTTCTTCTTCTTTATAGGGACAATATTAGCCAACCACTTGGGATATTGAACTTCTCTGACGAAGTTAGCTTTGATAAGCTTATCCACTTCAGCCTCGATTTTGGAGCATAGGTTGGGTGTGTTCTTCTCGCGGCTTGCTTGAATCCTCGATGTTCTTTTGGCAAACCCAAATGATGGGTGGCAACATCAGGATCAAGGCCAGGCATCTCTGTATAATTCCAAGCAAAAATATCTTTATTTTGCTTTAGAAAAGAAATATACATCTCTTGTTCTTCAAGGGTCATGGCCGAACTAATTAAAGTGGGGCGTGGATCTTTCTCTGTACCCAGATTTACTTCTTTGAGTTCATCCACAGTGGTAGAGATACCCTCTTCAAATGCTGGAGGAGCATCTCTAAGATCTTCCTCTTCCTCTTCATCATGTGTTATTTCTTCCGTTTCTACTTGCAATGTAGATGAAAAAACGAAATTCTCATGATCATAAGAAATGTCAAAATTTTCACATTTTGAAGAAGAAGCTTCCATTTCCGACCGTATTGATGATAAAGGGTCTTCTTTGGGAAATAAAGAGGAGATGATGGATTGAGAATCGAAATCAATATTCACCTCTGGTGTTTCTATAACTTCTTCTGGCCTGATTAGCAAAGTATAGACTTGTTGGATTTCAGCAGACGAAATGAAAACGTCACCACTTATGCTTTCATCAGTGCTTGGTAAGTTACCAATTTCTCCCATGTTGTCTGGCTCGATTGCCGTAATTGACATTATGGATCTTTCCATAAGAGTATTTTGATTTCAGCCTATTTTGTCAATTTGACTGATAGGTAACACATAATCTATACTCACATGTGAAAATGGATTTATTGGAATTTTTTCCAAAACATATGGAGCATTAACTTTGGTAATTTCCTTCATTGTAGATTTTTCTCTTCCCTTCATGTGATAAAATTCTGCCTCAATGTATTGAGACTCACATGTCTTGAACGGGGCCTTATCACCATACAATGTTCCAACTTGACCATCGAAACAGTATTTGAGACATTGATGGTATGATGACGGAATAGCTGCATGCTGATGTAGCCAGGGTCTTCCAAGCAAGATATTGAAAGCTGAGTCTTGATCAACAATCATGAAATCCGAATTAGAAACAAGATCTCCAAACTGAGTTCTGAGCGTAACTTCTCCCAGTGGTTCTTGTTCATTTTTATCATATCCTTGCAACATCATGTTAGAAGGAGATAAATCAGATTCCGTGAGGCCCAAGCGACGAAGTGTGCGAATGGGCATGAGGTTGACTCCTGAACCATTGTCAATGAAAGCTCTTCGAACATCTATACCATTGACTTTGCCAGATAAGTACAAAGGTTTTATGTGCCCATGTACAACATCATCTTCATCTTTATCAGTAAAAGATATTACTGCATGGAATTCCGCAGGATTATTCTCTATGTGATAGATTTCAGCTTCAGCAATTTCAGCTTCAAACTCCTGAGGACTTGACAAAGCTTCGATGAGTGCTTCCCGAAGATCTCTTGACAGATTCAAAGCATCCAAAATTGATAACATGGCTGGTACATGGGCCAAGTGTTTCAATATATCATACTTTTGATCTAGAGGTCTGCATTTACCAATAGGAATATGCGGTTTAGCAGGTACCTTGGAAGCAGATGCTTTGGAAGCTGATGCATCTTGTATTGAAGTTGGAAACATCCTTGGTTTTGGAAAATTAGACTGATTAGATCCATTTACTTGCTGAGATAAAGAATATGGAACTTTTAATCGGTCTTCCAAAATAACTGTGCCGAAACTGAGTTGGCCATTGGCAGAAGAACTTGCTTGTTCTTTTTGAGCTCGCTGAAGGGCTCTACCACGAGTTTCTACTGCATATACAGTGCTAGCAGGGGTAGAATTAGAGTAGTGTCTTAGGAAAGATCCACGTCTTCCCCTATATCCTGAACCTCTAGAACTTCCACGGGTTCCCTTATTTGATACAGGGAATTCAGGCTCATCAAGACTGGAATATGAATCTGTTAGTTGAATCATATTAACAGAACCAAAGATTAACTCTTCGTCTGATAAAGACTCTCCCTGGTTAGCCTGTTTAGGCTGTGCCGTTTGGTGGGACGGTGCCCGTAGCTTCGAAGTATATGGCATGAAATCTGCCAGAGTCAAAGACATCTTAGGCTTTGCTACGTACTCATCTTCTCCTGATTCCTCTTTCTTCTTTGAATTGCGATGCCCTTTTGAGGATTTGCCTTTTGATGGATGCTTTACTGCAGCTTTTGTAGGAGACACAATTGGCTTCTTAAATTGTGTTCGCAAAATGGAATGGGTCCGATTGATTGTTTTTATGACCATCCAATCATCATATTTTTTCGCAGTTTGGCTTTTGAATTCCTGCCACTCGCCTCCTTCCTCTGGATCTGTAGCGGTAATACACGCTACATGAGCTGAAGAACCCTTCAATTTGACTTGTCCCAAGTCTACCATCTATTGGAGGATGTCTTTAAAGACAAAACACTCCTGGATGGGATGCCCCAACATTTGATGAAAGGGACAATAATTGGGACGGTCTTCATCTCCTTCCTTGTTTGGCCTCTTCGGCACTGGTAATTGAACCAAATTATTTTCCAGGGCTGAAATGAAGTGACCAGGAACTTGCTCTTTTCGGAAAGAGTATGTTTTACTCTTCATATCCTCAAATTGTTTTCGTCATTGATCTTTTTGATTATTTGGACGAAACAGCCTTTGTTGTTGGCGTTCAGGAGGTGGAGCCCTTCGAGAAGATGAAGGTTTTGAAGTAAAAATAGGTACAGATGCATGTTTAAGCATAACTGTAGCAGTTTTTGCTTTACCCATTCTTCTTCCTGGAGCTGATGGAATTACACGAGATTTAACCTTAGCCTGTATGAGGGAATCTTCAATCTGTTGAGCGATTGAAGAAAGGTCTCGAAACCCTCCTGTGTATTTCACAGGGATCAATGGCGTGCGTAATTCGTCACGCAAATTTGCCACACAGATTGGTAATAATTCCTCATGAGGGAGTTCTAAACTCAAGGAATACGTTAATCCCATCCAACGAGCAATGAAATCAGAGACTCTTTCATTTTCCCTTTGCTTGCAGTTTGTAAGATCAAAAACTGTCGTTTTTGGCAAAGTTGATAAAAAAAATTATATGTAAATGACATATTAATGATTTTAATTTGATATTTATAATTATTAAAAGATAATATATCATTATATATCTTATGTTTTTTACTCACTAAATGATGATAATGTCATTTGTGTATGTATGAACTATTGTCTTCACGAAGCAATATGACAATCTCTTTCCATAACAACACCACATGGATGGTATATATAGGAATATTTAAATAAATAATAAATTCATTAAGATATTATTATCGTAATTTAATTATTAATTGATGTATATATATAATAATTACTTAATTATTGTTATTTTGAATAATATTATACTATGACTAATGTAAGAATACAAAAAATTATAAATCAAAGCATATATCAAAAACAAAGCGGTTATACCTAAAACCTAATTTTAAAAAGGAATTGGTAATAAAATAGAAATTAATGGTCATATGTAAATCATATATGGAATGATATATAGTTATATGTATATAATATATGTATAATAAACTTATATCTAATATAAAGGATGTTCAAATATGTGCAAAGGATGCTGATAGTTAAGGTAGGTTATTTTTTCTTCGATTTTTCTTTTGTAATACATATGCAATATTTACCACATATTTATTTTCTATTGTGTATATAATGAAAATAAATATAATTTAAAGTTATTATAAATAATAATATGGTGATTAAATATGAATTTTTTGTTCCCTCTTTCAAGGGAAATATATTTCAAATTTCGCTCAAGTGGTAATGGATTTATGTTATAATCTCATCATTTATCCTGATTGTTTATGATTATGTATCCAATGATGAATTATTATAACATTACACTTCTTAAATCCCATTATTTTTTGTCTCATCTATATAATCATGATATTTTATAGTCATAATAAATTTTTTTTCCATGTATTCGTATAAAAAATAATTGAGAAAAAGTTTTTTTTTGTGAAAATTATCTTTATTTCTATCTTCAATCAAAAACCATTTTTCTATCAAATCCATTTTTTCAGTAATTGTTTTCATAAAATATCTTATCAATATTAAAAATGATTTATTAAATATATTTTTATTATGTTTAAAATTTTAATTTTTTTGGAAGGAATATTTATTTTATTTTCAAACAATCCCGATTTGGATTTTTCAAAAATGTGAAGGGAATAATTTTATTAAAATGTATGACAAAGAATTTTTTTCCACCATCATGACCATTTTTTTCTTGTATGATTAGATTTTATTTTTAATTTTTATTTTAAATTAAATGTATTTTAAAAAATTTGTAATGAATTTTTAGTTTTAAAATGTTATTTGTTTTCAAAAGTTATTTTTCTTAAGAAATGTTCCAAGTGATCTTTCTAAATCATTATTAATCTATGATGTCATCCTTTGATGTATATTATAATCTTATAGGGATATACACCAAGGATAAAATATTATTATTTATTTGAATGGAATATCATGAAAATATATTTATGAAACATATTTATCTTCTATGAGTTATACCATGTCAAAAGTTTTACGAAACATGCTTCTTTTTCCACAAGTTATGATATGAAGAAGTGATTATTAAACCAATGTCATTTCCATAGGTTATGATATGATAAAATATTTATATATGCCATTTTATTTAATTACATAGCATATGATGAATGTTTTATGATCTCATGCACACATACATATGATTTTACATGTTCTCGATGTTGTTCATGAATCTAACAACATCTTCATGATTTTGTGTGTGAACATAATCACATTTTCACAATGTTATGGATGAAAATATATTTTATTTCTATGGTGTTATTGATGAAACAATTTTCATGTTCAAAAATTTATGTGGGTTCCTAGTTTTATGTCCTTAACATAATGAGTGATCCTATCTCTAGTTATAAATGTTAAAAATATTATAATTTTTTGTATATTCCAAAAATATATAAGGTATTAACATGTTATATTCCCATGGATCATGATTTTTATATTCCATTATGATTCATGTGTTATTAACTGCCAAGATTCATATAATGACTTGTGTTAATGATCTATGATATACCGGATATGGTTTCAAATATTGATATAATTTGTTCAAACCCATATTCTCATGTTATATAGATGTTTTCATTGTCTACCCTAAGTGAGAATATAGTCTCACCCATTCTATTGTTTCATATCCCCTATTATTGAAAAATGATTTATGTATTTTAAGAATGTGAAGAGTACTAAATATAAATCTAAACGTCAAATAAATTGACCATCATTAACCAAATTATATGAATGTGTAACTATTATACAAGGGTATTGAACTATTATATACCTCTGGAATGTGATTTTTTAATGTATATAATATTTAGTTAAGAATATGTAATATCTACGAATGAAAATATTGTGTCTCTATAATCTGAGTTCCACTTAAAACATGAAAACATTAATAATTCAATAATAGATTAATTAACTTCTATGAAATAAATAGATTTCTTAAAGACATTCATAATATGGTACCATAAGATATCAAATTTTATAAGGTGGATAATATTTCAAGAATATATCACTAGTGATGAATAATTAACATTAATGTATATTAACAGGGATGAAAATTACATTAATAAGATCATTAATAGATGCCTTTGAAAAATAAGATTAAATATATTTTAATTTTAAAAAAATTATTTTAAATGAAAATAATTTATAAATTTGTGGCTATATATTCCACATTGTAAAATAATGAAAACTTATTTAGGATTCCTAATAATAGAAAATAGATATAATTATATGGAATATCATTCATGTCGAATGTGATAAAAGGGAGCTTATTTACACACTTTTGAAAAAAAAGTGAAATTAATAGAAATTGACTCGTATAGAAAATATTTGAAATCATTCCTCTAAAACCCATGTAGTTAAAATTAATGTTATATGATAAAGGCCTTATGGAATCATATAATTATAGATAAAAACTTATTTAAAATAAAGTAAATAATATATCCAAGGAGAATAACAATTCCATTATAAAAAAATATAGACAAAGATATTCTTACTTACATGATTTTTATTGTTAAATTATAAACCACATAGAAATTAAATTGCAATACAACATTTATACCATATAAATTAAATATAAACTATTTAATATATATTGTTTTAGATAGAACGTAGATTTAGTTTACTAATTGAAAATTTCAATATAAATAGTATCGATTTCAGATTTTGATTTCAAAAAATGTTACATCATTGGTCACTATTGATTCCAAATCCATTAATGTAATGAAAATTATATGGATTTGTAAATACCACTAATTAAAATAAAATTATGGCAAATAAAATGAATTTAGAATTAGGTAGTTTATCATATGGATATTTTTTCAAACACCTTCTTTCAAAATAATTAAAATTCTTCGATAGTTTTTGTTATATGAAATTCATAATTTATATTGTTTTATAAGAAACACAATGTTTCTCATCTATTTCACTTATCGTTTATTTTATTGGATAAATTCTATTACATGAATGGAGGAGCTTTACCAGAAAATAATATATTATTTATATTTTCTATTTAATATAACATCAATCACCTAACTATACGAAGGGTATGAATATATATGGTCAACTAGATTATTAATATATTGTCTACAAATGTTTATATAATTAATCCTTTGTTTACAAATTAATTTGAAAAAAAATAAAAAACCATTGATTATAAAAGATTATTTTTTCTGAAAATCTACATTTATTTCTAAGATGGCATTTTTTTTAATAAATTAAATTAATTAAAATTATTAAATGATATTAATGAAATTTATATTTTATATATTCATTCTAATGTTTTGAAATTCATCTAATACATTTTATAGGCAAAAGATAAAATTTAATAAAAATTTCACTATGAGAAGATATATTTTTCTAAAAGTTAATTTTACAATATTTTAAAGGAAGGCTAGTTTTAAAAAAAATTCGATACTTTTAAAAATTATATACGACAAAATAGACCTGTACATTTAAATTAGAAAAAAAAAATTACTTTTGGTTATGTTTTTGTATTTTTCTACGAAGTTTCATATTTTAATTGAAACTAATTTTTTCATTTAAATAATTTATAGTGATAAATTATATTTTTAATATTTTTTAATGTATAATTTGATCATTTTTAAATTATTTAATAAAAAATTTCTCATTTTAATACATTTCAAATTGAAACTACATATAAAATTTTTCAACTACTTGACCTTTTTAATATAAATCTCTCTTTGTCATTTCATCCTTTAGATTACTTTTTACACTAAAATATTTAAGTTCTATGATTGAAATTTGAAAAAATGTATTGAAGATTTTTAATTAGAATAATTTATAATTTATCATATGGTTATATAATTATTTTACAGAAATAATTTTTAATGTAAAATAAATTATATACATCGATTAAGTGAAAATTCAGTTTAAATAGTGGGTAACCATTAATCTTTAGTTGAAAATGGCCTAGAAATGTGTAAAAAAATTCAATTGAAATATTTGAACAATATAAAAATATTTATATAATTTGGGTTATTTATGGTGGCATAATAATTAACGGATACCTCCCAATAGTTTTTATCATTTTGTATTTATAATAATACCACTCCTCCTCAACTATAAAAATGCACTAACTATCCTCACTTATTCACACCTCTTAATCCTATTGTATCATAAAAAAACCTACCAAATTAACTTACCAAAAACCGTCCTCTTATACTAGTGTCCTCATTTTGGGAATTAATCAAACTAAGAAAGTCCTTTTTTTAAATTAAAAGAGGTTACCCGAATATGATTAAAAATATTCAATGGGAACTTTTGTTTATTCTACTCCACCCATAAATTCTTCTTAATACATTATTATACAAAAAAATAAGTATCCTAAATATAATGATATTTTTTATATTATTAATTTAATTTAAAACAACTCAAAAATCTGTCAAACAGGTAATAAAATTACAGTTCATGTGTAAAACGAACTACCACCTCATTTAATGATGTCAATCATTTTCTATTTATTACGTATAATGGTTGATAATTATGATAGGAATATTATTTTTATATGATATATATTACATCTATAATCTATTTATTATGTAATTATATTATAATTTATACCTTCATTCTTTCCATTTGGTGGGAATATGATAACATCATTTGTGGATGTATGGACTACGACCTCCTCAATATAATACAATTCTTTCACTCATTAAATGAAATTCATTAATGATGGTTTTAATAAATATGTTTGATATAAACTACATATATGTTATATTTTTGAAATAATTATCTATCTATAAATATAAAATTTCATTTTTTTCATTTTACACATTGAAAAAGTGATAATAATCTTCATGGACGCGTGGAAAACCTCCTCATCAAAGCGACGCGATTCTTACTTTTTCAAAAAAACATATCCTGAAAGATATATATAAGTATATATAATTATATCATATTTTATTTTGTTTTAATTATTATTTCATAATGATTACAATTACATACCTTCTTTCTATAATGATCATTGACAAATGGGATCATTACTGATGCATATGTATGGCCTACCTTCTCAACGATCACAACGCATGTTCATTTTTCCTCACAATATTTCATTTTGATTTCTAAAAGTATAATTGTTGTAAAAATGTGTGAATTATATCATTTTTATTATATATATATGTTTAAATAATGTCCTCATTGACCATAGTCAACATATCAAAGTTAGATTTGAGACAAAATCTAAATATGTCCAAAAAATCCTACGTAAACATTATTAATTATGTAATTGTATATAATTTTTTTATATGTTAAATAAATGCAATTATAATTATAGAAAATGTTATGAATAATTTAAATAACTAACATAAGTTTATTATTTAGGAAAATGGAGTACATTCATGAAAAATCATACATCTGGTATGCAATGACGTAACTCAATTTTTATTCATTCCAAAAAATTCTATTTCATTAGTTATGTCATGACATGTCATGAATCAACATGGGTACCATGGTAAACTGATTAATGATCCACATAATACATATCCTAAAGGGTGTTCCGAATCCCTATTAGTTTGTGAATATCACCTCAGATTATAAAAAAATAATGTGGGAATGATTTTCCTAAAACATTGCTGAAGTAAAAGTAACCAAATAATACTCATATCAAAATAAACTCCACTGGGGGGGGATATATAACTAGAAGTAAAACTTGTATAACAACTCAATTTACCAAATAAATGTATGAGAAATTTAGAAAAACAATATAGTTGTAGCCCAAGTCCCTAAGGACAGAACTCACTATGTCTCTGGGTCAAGAGTTAGAGCCAACTCTAAGAGAGGTCGTTCCCCAGCCCGAACCTTGAAGGAGATAATCTACAAAAACCTGATTGAACATGTATGGTGTGACCTTAATTCCCAATAGTATGTCACCAACATATTACATAACAAGATGCCAATATCAAATTAACAAAATAAAATCTTTTAATTTTAAAATAAAAGGGGTTGAAATTTCAAAAGGATATTTAAACGAATAATGATTTCCATAAAAAATAGTGGAAATACAATAGAAACATATGATTCAAAATTCAAATGATAGAAATTCATTTCAAATAGTTCAATTTCTTTTAAAAAAAGGAGATTTTTTATAGACATCAAAATATTCAAATATGTCATAAATAAAAAAATTTATATAAAAATATTTACATAAATCAGAAGGCCTATAAAAATAGTATACAATAATAGATTATATTCACATAAAATACATGATGTAAAGAAACATGTTAATATTCCTAATATAGTACAATATTTCTAGGATATAGGGACCTAACAATATATAATAACAAAAATATACATAGGCCCCTTTGAGGCTAAGGCTAAAGAGAACTCGACGCCATTGCCTAAAGAATGTGATGTGCTGATATGATGCTTTTGAACATTGTTAGTCATAAAGTGCCGCCCAACATAAAAAACTAATTAAATAATGTTTTCATTATATCAAGTACAAAAAATTGTAGGAAATTTATTTCAAGACTTTTTAAAATTCAATTCATCCCATTCTCAATTTAAAAAATGCGAATTTTCCATTTTAAAGAACCTTATCAGGTTTTAATAAAAAACATGCATTTTTTCAAAGATAAAACAATATGGTTTCAATCAAAACCCATTTTAAGCCGTTTATCACAATTATGATTTTAAAATCAATTCACCATTATATTTCAAAAATAAAATTTCAAATATTAAATTCAATAATTTAATGTTCAAATAAATTCCATTAATTTCATAACAAACACACAATTCACAAGAATTGACGGTATTCCCAATTTTCTGTAAAAATATTTCAAAATCAAACATTCCAATTTAATTAAATAAAGTTCCATTAAATACTCAATTTAAAAAGAAGAATTCAAATTTAAAAAAATTCCATAAACTCACCCCAATTTAATTAAGGGGGTTCCAATTACATGATAAACCTATTTTTAATTCCCCAAATCTAATGATATTTTGTTTTTATGACAATCCAATTGAAAATAATTTAATCAATATATATAAATATTATTTAATTAAAAATATTTTAATTAAAAAAATATAATTTAGGGTTAATAAGTTTTAGGTACTGTAATGGAACCACAAACCTCGGGATCAATGCATACGGAATTAGAAATTCATATCTATAAAAATTCCATTTAGAATTACGATATAAAATATCTATGAATTAAACCTCAGTTTAGATCATAATATATAGGCATTATATCCAAAAATCAATACAGGGATCTATTTAACACTAGAAAAGTGAAAAGAGATCGCAGGAGAATGAGAATGGAAGAAGGAATCTAACGTTATGGAGATCAAAGGGAAATCCTAAAACATTAAATTACTTATAATAAGAACCTGGGGGCCAAGAATATTTTTTTGTCATATCCAAGGATGGGAGAAACTAGTCTCCGATCTTACTAGCCCATTTAGTGCATAAAAGAGGGGTTCAGAATTTTTTAATCAAAATTGTGATTTATGAGAAACCGATCTACATAGATTCATTGTCTTATGAAGATGGTTTAGACAAACCACACACATGTCATGAAGCTGTGTTAAAAGGTATGCATAGTTCTCTTTAAGAGGGTTCATATTCTTTCATATAGTGTATAAGCTATTTTGAACCCAATATCCAACATAAATAGTTTTTCCAGAAATAGAGCACTATGTGGGGAAATTATAGACCAACCATGTACCAAATGTGAACTATGACATAAATTTCTAAAAACATTTGAAATTAACTCAATTCAACCCCATGAGAAACCCAACCAGAAGATGAAAAAAATAGAGGTTTTGAAATTATTTAAAATAGTAATCAGATGATACAACCTCCCCACAAAAGAAACATTCTATCCCAAAAACCCGACAAAAATATTCCATTCTAAAAAGATAAGGTTTCTTCTCTCTCATTAGTGCCTCCCTCTATCACATCTCATGATTGTCAGAACCACTCTTCCATAGCACATGAACCAAAGGTATCACCCACCAAACATTTTGTATGGTTTTAGAATAATCTATCAAGAGTGTACAATTAGTCACGGATAAATCATGTTCATCCTCGAGGTCTCTGTAGTTTAGAATATGAGATAGATCAAATAGATACTTTCTTAGTTGTGATACATGGAACATGTTATGTATCAATGTTAGATATATAGTTAGTTCTAAATGGTAAGAAACATTCCCCTCCTATTAAACAACATCAAATCATCCATAATATGTGGTGCAATCTTCTCTTGCCTCCCAAGCTATCGATGACCTATGAAAGGTGAATCATTCACGCATACATGGTCACTATTTAAAAAAATCCAATATTATACAATGACGATCAACTCATGACTTTTACTGAATCCATACCAACAAAATAAACTAATGAATCAACTTTATATTTTCTATTATCTCTTGAATCTACCTCGGTCCAACTAAAGAACATTCACCAACTGCTGACCACCACCACAATGATTTCAAGGGTTAGATATACAATGACTTGAATAGAGCTACTATGATCATATAATGGTAAAAATTATTATATGAAAACTGAAACATCCCCAAATAACCATCGCATGATCCACTAATGGTGATAAAACAAGATGGAATCATATCCTCAATAATCTGTATAGTTCTTTTAGTCTAGCCTTCCGAATGCAGATTGAATGTCATACTCAAATGAACATGAGATGCATGTTCCTCCATAAGGCCTCTCAAAAAGCGATATGTGAACCAAGGAACCATATATTTAAATATAGCATATTTAACTCCATGAAAATGAAAAATCTATTTTACATAGATATTTACCAACTCATCATCATTGGTTTTATCAATAATGTCTATAATGTGATCTGATTTTTTTATCCTATTAATTACAACCAATATAACATTCATATTTCTCTGGGTATAAGGAAAACTAGACCCAAAGTCCATATAAATATCATCCCACTTCCATGTATGAACTAGATGTGGCTAATGCAATCATAATTGTTTCTAGTTCTCAAACATAACCTACAGGCATTTATAATAACGAGAGGCAAGAATTTCAATAAACTATATCATACATGTCCACCAAAACTACCAATGAATTTCATAAAAAAATATTCACGGTTCTTGGGGGAATTTTCCAGATTGGAAATATAACAATACACCATCAGAGGTGTCTTTATAGAATATTTTACCAAAAAACGGCTCTGAAGGCATTGGACGACCTCTTTAGAGAATGTACAATCAATAATGGATTCCACACCAATAATAGAGTCTCTATTGGTACCAAACTCATTATCAAGGTGATGATCCTACAAAATATTTTTTAAAAGAGTGAATGCTAACTGAACACATTCCAAGGAATCCTCATCCATGATTCCTACACTACAATATGAAACTGGGAAAATATTGCAATCAAATTCAACTCTTTTGATGATTATTTTGATGCTTTGGTCGAAATAATCCTATTCAATGAATCTACAATTATATTTCCATTACCATGGTTTATCTGATGACGAAGTAAATATATTATAGTTACTCCACCTAATGCCTCTAGTGGATAATCAACTCTTTTTGAGGGAAGATATAACTCAATATTGTGTAGTCAGAATGCACTGTAAATTGTTGATGAACCATTCAAGGTGAAGCATCCAAGGATAGTTGGACACCAACTGAAAACATCAATGGTCTATAATAATGATCAATATAAGAATTATACTGAATATATACCTTCATAATCCACTAATGAATCAACTAAAGAAGCATAGTTTTAGATACTTGTGCATAGATTATACATTCACATTAATAATATGTTAGATTCATTGTTTTAGGTGGTATAGATGATCGCATTCCACTGCTTGGAGTGGAATAAATTTGGAAGGTCCTCTACAAGTGTCTTGAGAATCCATATGATCCATAATTTTTGTGTACCTTATTGAAACACTTATTTAAATGTACTGATATGACACATTGGTAACAAACTTATGGACCACTTATAGATTTTGTAGGAGTTCTAGAAAACCCTTTCTATTGAGAACCAACAAGAAAATAATCACACATCCACTTTCCATTAGAAGAATGAACACAACCACTTGGAGTAAAAGAAACTCTTGATAACCTATACATTATATATAGATCCCTCTCAACCATTATCTATCAATCTAGTGCATCAATATAAGAATTAAATTTCAGGAAAAAAAACCTAAGAATTAATACCTTGATGAAGTCATAACTCGATCTATTGAGCCTTCATCCTTTCATTTGATACAATCCTTGGTGGAAACTACGCAATCCTAGTAAAACTAAATTCAAACTCAGTTACGGTTTTGTTAGCCTACAAAGGTTTGAAAAACTCAGTGGACATGGAAAACAACATTAACCCTAGATTTAAATGGTCATTGATAATGAATATCATAATAATAAATGCCATGAATACTATAGAATAATTTGTTAGAGAAAAAGATATGAAAAGGTACTCATAATGGTTGTACGTTCTCCAAAAGGTGGTTTTATAAATTTCATATTCTTTTGTCTTCAACTAATGGTAACTAGATCAATGATATAACATTAAGAACCACTTATCCCCTTAAAATGATCAAATAGACCATCAATTTGTGGAAAAATATACATGTTCTTTATAGTCACTCGAGTGAGTTTTCGATAATCAACACATATGAGATGTGAAAAATAAGATTTCTTATAAAAGAGAAAAGGCACCACCCAAGGGGACACACTCAGGTATATAAATACATTAAGAAGAGGATCTTCAAATTCAGAATTTAACTCCTTCATTTAAGTTGATTCCATGAGGTAAGAGGTAATAGAAACTGGTTTTGTATCAAGCATTAAGTCAATATAAAATTATACATTCACTACTAGGGGAACACTAGAGATGTCCGAATAAAACACATCAGTATATTCGATGATGACTAGAGGTGTAGAAATCCATAATTGACGTACATTGGAAATTACATTAATTTTTCGGAATACATAATACATAACAAAAACAAACACCGAAGGACGGTAATAGTTTAGTGTCTTTGGAAACTCGGAATATAATCTTCTAATCATGGTGAAAGATCTTCAACATCTACCATAAATATATTCAACTTTTGTTTTCTTACCTAAAACCTTTATTTATATCCTGGGAAAATAAAACATAAAAAGGGAGAGCTCAAATTCTCAGTAAGGGTAAACATAGGGATCATAAAACAATCCATAAACATTTGAATGGAAAAAGATGAACACAAAATCTAATCATCAAAATAATGAGCAATAAAATAAATCTTGGAAGTATGTATGTCATATATCACAAAGGAACATAAATCATTATAAAATATCAAGGTATGAAAACATGTAATTGTGGAAAAACATTAATCACATGATATGATTTTCATAGTTTCCAAGGCATGGCGTCCAAGACCATCTTAGTGGAAAAAGTCCATTTCTTTATCGAGTTCACTCCTCATTTCAGTCCTGTATCATTGAACCAGATTAACTTAACATTCCAGCCATGTCTATCTTATGAGATATAAATCTTTAACCAATCCATTGGTGGGAGATATAGGTCCCACCCATCTCATAATAATATCATTCTTACATGTGCCAAAACATAAACATAAATCATTAATTATAACCCAAATAATAGAAATGGTTTTCATAAACATCATCCCATCATAACATAATCCACATAAAACAAATTTATATCATTTCATCATAATAAATTTTGAACCATGTAAATAATAGAGTCATAATAATTGAAGCAAACACATATGAAAATAATTTTTTCTTAGATGGAAAATGGTTTTGATAAAACACTTGAAATGAATTTTTAAGGAAAATATCCATTCTTCTTCAAAATCATTTTATTTTCACAAAATTCCATGAAATTTGAAAAGAAAAGGATTTTGTTGAAAATAGTTATGAAATATTTTAGAGTAAGATTCATGAAAATAAGGTGTTATGAAACCTTAAAAATTTGTTCATGTCGTATAATTAAAAAAACATTCTCCTCAAACTTTTGTCAGAAAAGTCAAAAAGTACCTTGTATGGTAAACAAAAGAATGATTCCTTCCAAACCTTGTGAAAAAAGTCATAAAAGGGTAAAATTGACTTTAAACATACATGGACGTATACTAACCATTTTATTAAAACATTTTTAGAAATCATGGACATGGATGATAACACTAACCCCAGTAAGTACTTACGAATATACAATCTCGGATAAGAATGAGATTAAAATAATTATCCCTTACCTTATGTTTGATATGCTTCGTATGTATCTGACAGTCCAGTATAATGATTAAAATAATGTAATTGACTTATTACAGAATCATATTTATTGTTATGATATCATATATTGTTCACATCTGACTTTATATTACCCATTCTTTTGTAAATTCCATGTTAAAGCAGTGTTTTGGGTAAAATTGTTTTGTTTATAATACTTGTTTTGACTTGTTGTTATTGATATTATTATTACATATATAATGATTTAATTACTTCCAGAATTTAAATCATGATTTATATATCATATATATTTAGTATATATATAATAGATATATAAATGAAAAAAATGCATCGTTCATGGAGACGCTAGGCCATACGTACGCATCAATGATGTTTTCCTTTCTTTATTGACATGATTGGAATTAAGTAAATAACATATAAATAAATCCAGTAGCATTATTATGTTATATATATAATTATTATTCATTATATAAACTTTATAATCATTCTTTAATGGTTAACATGGAGATTGAATCTCATCACGTCTTGGAGACGGTAATCTGTATGTACGCACGAGCGATGATATCATTACCATAATTTTTTAATGAATTAGAGAGGATGATATATTATATCATAATTAGTATGATGTTATAATATCCATATATATTTATTCTTTACCCCCTTATACCAATCCAAGTAAGTTTGTGGTGGAAAAACAGATTACACCACGGTGTGGAGGCAGTATTCCGTATGTACGCACGCGTGGTGATTTCATTTTCCATAGGATGGATAGAGGGTGAAATGGGTTTGTTTCATATTTATAATAACATATCAGTATATTTGATATATTTATGTTATTACATTATAATGAAACAACTAACTAAAAAGAAGTTAAAGAAGAAAGAAACTTGAAGAAAATCGGTAAAAGAGATTACCTCTACTTCGACGCACCTACTTTATGCTTTCTCTTAAGGGACTAGAGTTGGTATTTTGAGAAGACCAGAACATCCAGAATGTTTCTAGGGAAGTGGAGAAGATAAATGATCAGGGTTTGGCCAATCTTCAAGGCTCAAAATGGCGTGAAGTGAAGAGGGAAGGGGTGCCCTTCTTATAAGGGAGGAGAGGGGAACCTTTGGAAAAACTTAATATTTTATTTTATAATAAAGTAATGTTTGGTTTTTAATAGCCCCAAATTTATTTATTTAGAATCTAAGGTGGGTATGGGTCGAAATCCTCTCATCCAATAGGTTTTAGACAAGTTTAGGTCACTATTTTATCCTTTTCAGTTAGATTTAACTCTAAGTTAAATAATTTATCTTTTGTTGTGTCTTTTTGTTTTCTTACAGTATATGGTTAATAATCTTACTATAAACAACCAAACGAATACCAATTGGTTTATTATTAATATATATATCCTAATCTAATTCATTTGTCCGGTCCATAGATTTTGATGAATAAAATAACAATTAATAATATAATATTTTTTTTAAAAACTATTTTATGTCAATTTTAACACTATTTGGTACTTGATTTTTGTGAAAATCATAACAACATGATTAGTTCAATATGTTATTTAAATCAATACTGACATGTCATATTATCCTATAAAATTATTTCAGTTCCTAAAAAGTGTAAAATTACATTTATTTTTGTATTTATAACATCCATTATATTAATATTTTGTTAATAAGGTAATTACTGCATCATTATTGTGTCATAAATAAGTTAAATTATTTAATGACTAAAATTTATAAATAAAATAAAATTATGTATGAAATATTTTTATATTTCTAATTAATATTTATAGTCTAATTTATCTTATGTATAACCCTATATTAAAAATGTTTTAGTTATTAAACATTGATTTTAACTATTTTAACTCTTCTTTCAATAAAATAATAATAAATGACCTAATCTAATCCAAGTGGACCTAAAGGGTAATAGTTTATCCCTACGGTTGTTTTTGGTTGAATTACACTTATCCAATACAATTAGTACATGTGTTATGGTAATAATAATATCATTTTGACCCTTAATTACACTATTTAGTTTTAACCGTGGTAAATAAAAGTAAAAAGTTAATATTCACCAAAAATTATTTTCATCTCATTGAACAAAATTTTACTTACTATTATCAAATATGTCTCTCGGATTTTTGAAATTCCACTTAAAGAAGTGGTAAAATTACGATTTATGTAAATTTTCAAATTCTCTTAAGAGGTGGGTAAAAGACGGTCAAAAGATCAATAAAGTATTTATATATCTAAAATAATTCTAAAATGACTCTAATGAATTAAATTGAACTTATATAGGTATTATGTTTCAATTATTACCCAAAATAAATTTAATTAAAATAAATAATTATTTAAATAAAAATTTTGTTTTTAAATAGTAACTCAGTGTTTTCACTATTTATAAAAAATTTAAAGTGTTCAGAAAAATACCAAAATTTCACCCTATGCTGATTTCGATATTCCGAATCCAAAAATAAAGTCCATTTTGAAAAATAAAATTTCAAAAAGTGGGTATTACTATTCATAATGGCTCATTCTTAATAATATTATAAAAATATCCTGTTTAGTGAAACTCGGTATTGTGTACTACACATGCTATCGAGGAAGGTCGCGATTATGTGTGTTGCAAGCCAAGAAAGGGATGCGTGTAGTGAAATCTCTCTTTTGTGTTGCTTATATCATAATCAATACTTATTTAATTTATACATGAAACAAAATCTGTACCTAATGTCGCATAGAATAATTCCCACAAAACGACCTTGATATTGTGTATAACACAAGCCAAGAATAGTGTTGTGTATACTGCAAGCTAATACGGTGTTGCGTATAGTAGAAGCTAATTTTGGGGTAGTTTACAACACAATACATCAATGTAATTAAAAATAATATTTCTCATAAATTCTAGGGCTGTTACATTCTAACCCCCTTATAAAAAATTTCTATCTCAATATTCATCGGGGTTATAAATGGTTTACTACTCAAAAGTTTCTTTAATAGAAACCCACATCGTAAAAAGGAATACCAAAACTTATCTTTAAAAAATAATGTTTGAAATGTAACAGTTAACCAAATTAACTAATCACTGGGTTTCCACATAGGAGAACGTAAGTGAAAATAGGGATATGTAAGAAAAATGTAACCATCATGTTCTGATGGAGAGTGGTAGAGAACATGGCTATGAGAATGCCAAAAATCACAAATCAATAAATTTGATATGATCTAAGGTACCATCTGATTCATTGGATATAAGGGGATTAGGACAACATTTTTGGTTTTCAAGATCATTTCCCTAAAGTTGATGAACCCAAATTAGAATAATAACTTACTTTATTTAGGTATAATCACCCCATTGTTCATGCCTTGACCAATTTCTAATTCATCTCTTAATGAAATGTCGTTGAATTTTTCTTCTGTGATGTGTAAGAAAATCATGTGATAGAATCAAAGGTCATTTCATCTTTCTTAAACAAAATATTATAAAAAGTTATTCATTATAAATAATTCCATATATGGTGATATTAAATTTATATGGATCCAAGAATGGACTAATACTTCATATATCATTCCAATTAATATAATAAAACTAGTTTCTAATAACAAGGGACTTCCTGTAAGCCAGTGGTAGGAAATAAAGTCCTGTCGCACTTCAGTTGGGGGTTCTATTCCCACAGCTTTGTCTGACGCGGCGAGTTGTCTCCCTTCCTGCAGGTTGTATTTTTTCTAAAACATCACTATTATAGAATTATAGAAATAATATCAAAAAATGTTCAAGCCTTAAACAATAGTATCTGATATCTGGCATAATCCATTTGAGTCTTTATACTTATCAAATTACATCTATCAAATCTCATCGTACAATGAAAATGATGACTAGAAATGTCCACTACTGAGAATGGGATTACCATCATTTATCACCCATATATCATACGATATATCTTGTTGTGAATACCTTAATCATGTATTCTCTTGAAAAATGAATACCCATTGAACCATAGTGGAAACATGAATGATTTCAAAAGTTAACTCTTTCCACATACCAGAATCCCAAAAATTTTATATACTCAAACAATAATATCACATAGTCCTTATATCAGTCATGAGCTCATGAGTACTATCAAAATTTCATTTTCTCTTTATCCCTTCATTATGTTCATATCATCTTCTTTCCAAAAAATATCTGAATAACCTTTCATGGTTACTATTACCATTTAACATATACTATGAAATAATTTAGGAAAAACAATAGTGTAACAATCCATAGATGATTATTTATTCCATAGTACCATTAAATTACCTATACAACATAACTCTTAATAAACATACAATCAGTCCACTACCTTCTTAAACCACTCACTAAGCTTCTTCATTTCTTTCATCTCATATATCATTTGTAGTCTCTTTATCATCATCTAAATAAATACTACCCATATAACCATGCTGATTCTCTTCATGATATTTTCCCATAGGGAATTGGTTTTCATAATGCCCATAAATTCAACACTTAAAACATTTAATCATTGTTGATGTCATAGCAATACCATTATCCCTTCCATGGTGTTATCTAAACCTATTCCTTTTTACTTACTGGATTTGTGTCCTTCTTTTCCACACTGAAAGCATCTTACAGTTCCTTTGAAACATCCTCCTTGATTCCTCTTCCCATAAGATTTACATGAGAGAAATTGAACTTTATTTCCTCTATGATCATTATGAAACTCCATATTCCTCTTATTAGCTGAGTCTGGAATCTTACCAATGTTGAGATTATTGATCATATTATGAGAATTCTTAGTAGGAATAATAATGATGTTTGGACATCAAAATCTTGTTTCATTTGGTTTCTCATGAATAATTTCATTCCATTTCCCATCATATCCCCCATTATCATGAATATTCTAGTTTCCATCCATTTTCTAAAACCCAAAAATAATATTCTGAGAGGAGAAAATCATAATCAAGGGAGAGTACCATCAATATCTAAATTCTTAGGTTTAATTATAATATTGTTACGATAATTCTTGGACTATAACCTATACTTATACATAAACATAGGGACATCTCTAGACAAAACTTAGAAACATATCTAGGGATCTCACTAAAGTTCTCACATCCTAGTTTCCAAAGTTTGACTAAACCGACCTCTAATACCAAATATTGAAACCCATGCTTGACTTATATTGTACATTACAATACTTTTTCAGAATACACAATACATAAAAAAAATAAACACTGAATGACAGTAATAGTTTAGTGTCTTTGGAAACTCAGAATATAATATTCTAATCATAGTGAAAGATCTTCAACATCTCCCATAAAGATCTTCCCTTTTTTTCTTACCTAAAACGTTTATTTATACCCCGGGAAAATAAAACATAAAATGGGTGAGCTCAAATGCTCAGTAAGGGTAAACATAGGGAATATAAAACAATCCATAAACATTTAAATGCAAAAACTTGAACATAAAATCAAAACATCAAAATATTGAGCAATGAAATAAATCTTGGAAGTATGTAAGACATATATCAAAAAGGAACATAAATCATAATAAAATATCATCGAAAGAAAACATGTAATTCTGGATAACCATTAAGTGCATGATATGATTTCCATAGTAGCCCAGTCAATACTGCCAAGACCATCTTAGTGGACAATGTCCCTTTTTGAATCGAGTTCACTCCTCGTTTCAGTCCTGCAACACTAAACCAGATTAACTTACCGTTCCAGCCATCACTATCTCATGAGATATAAATCATTACCCAATTCATTTGAGGGAGATATAGTTCCCACCCATCTCATAATGAAATCATTCTTACTTGTGCCACAACATAAACATAAATCATTCATCATAACCCAAATAATAAAAAAAGGTTTCTTAAACATCATCCCATCATAATATAATACACATAAAACAAATGGATATCATTTCATCATAATAAAATTGGAACCATGTAAATCATAGACACATTTTAATTGAAACATACACGTATGAAAATAATTTCATATTAGATGGTAAATGCTTTTGATAAAACACTTGAACTGAATTCTGGTGGAAAATACCCTTTCTTCTTCAAAATTGTTTTATTTTCACAAAATTCCATGAAATTTTAAAAAAATGATTCTGTTGAAAATATTCATGAAATATTTTAGAGTAATATTCATGAAAATAAGGTGTTATGAAACTGTAAAAATATGTTCTTTCTGTATATGTAAATTTAACATTGTCCTCGTACTTTTGTCGGAAAAGTCCAAAAGTACCTCGTATGGTAAACAAATGAATGATTCCTTCCAAAACATGTGGTAAATGTCATAAAAGGGTAAAAACGAATTTAAACATACATTGAAGAATACTAAACATTTTATGAAAACATTTTTAGAAAACATGGTCATTGATGATAAAAATAACCCCAGTAAATACTTACGAATAAATAATCTCGGATAAGAATGAGATTGAAATAATTATCCCTTACCTTATGTCTGATATGATTCATATGTATCCAAAAGTCATGTATAATGATTTAAATAATGTAATTTACTTATTATAGAATAATATTTATTGTTATGAAATCATATGTGATTCACTTAAGACTTTATATTACTCATTCTTTTGTAAATTCCTTGTTAATGCAGTGTTTTGGGTAAAATCGTTTTATTTATCGTACTTGTTTGTAATAATTGTTCTTGATATTATTATTACATATATCATGATTTAATTACTTCTATAATTTAAATCATGATTTATATATCATATATATTCAGTATATATATATAATAGATAGATAAATGAAATGAAATACACCGTTCATGGAGACGGTATGCCGTACATACGCATGAACGATGTTTTCCTTTCCTTATTGACTTGAATATAATTAAGTAAATATGATATAAATAAATCCAGTAGAAATATTATGTTATATATACCATTATTTTTAATTATATATACTTTATAATAATTCTTTAATGATTAACATGGAGATTGAATCTCATCGCGTCGTGGAGACGTTAATCTGTACGCACGCACGCGCGATGATATCATTCCCATAATTTTTTAATGGAATTGGAGTGGATAATATAATATCTCATAATAATTATGATGTTATAATATCCGTGTTTAGTTATTCTTTACACCCTTATACCCATCCACATAAGGGGGTGGTGGAAAAACAGATTACACCACGGTGTGGAGATAGTATTCAATATGTACGCATGTGCAGTGATTTCATTTTTCATTGGATGGATAGAAAGTGAAATGGGGTTGTTTCATATTTATAATAACATATTAGTATATTATAGATACTGATGTTATTACTTTATAATAAAACAACTAAACAAGAAGAAGTTGAAGAATAATGAAACTTGAAATAATCGGTAGAAGAGATTACCTCTTCATAGACACACCTTCTTAATGATTGCTCTTAAGGGACTAGAGTTGGTCTTATAAGAATAACAGAACATCCAAAATGTTTATAGGGAAGTTTACACGAGAAATGTTCAGGGTTCGGCCGAGCTTCAAGGCTCAAAAGTGTGTGATGAGAAGAGGGAAGGGGTGCCATTTTTATAAGGGAAGGGAAGGGCACCTTTGGAAAAACTTAAAATTTTATTTTATAATAAAGTCATATTCGGTTGTTAATAGCTCCAAATTTTTTTATATTGATAATAATGTGGGGATGGGTCAAAATAATCTCAACAAATAGGTTTTAGACATGTTAAGGTCACTATTTTATCCAAATCATACAAATTAAACTCTATGTTAAATAATTTTACTTTTATCTACCTTTTTTTTCTTACACTATATGGTTAATAATATTACTATAAAAATCCAAAAGAATCCCAAGTGGTTAATTATTAATATATATATCCTTATATATTTCATTTGGCTGGACCTTAGTTTTTTAGGAATAAAATAAAAATTAATAATATAATATTTTTTTAAAAAAACTACTTTATGTCAATTTTGACACTATTTTATACTTGATTTTTGTGAATATAATAAAAGCATGATTTGTTAGAAAAAATTTAATTAAATCAATACTAACATGTCATATTAACCTATAAAATTAGTTGAATTCATAAAAAGTCTGAAATTATATTTATTTAGGTATTTATAACATCAATTATGTTAATATTTCATTAATAAGATAATTATTGCATCAACATTGTGTCATAAATAAGTTAAATTATTTAATGTCTAAAAATTATAAATAAATTAAAATTATGTAAGAAATATTTCTAGGTTTCTAATTAATATTTATAGTAGAATTTATGTTATGTATAACCCTATATTAAAAAATGTTTAGTTATTATACATTGATTTTAACTATTTTAACTCTTTTTTAAATAAAATAATAATAAATGTCCTAATCTTATCCAAGTGGACCTAAAAGGAAATATTTTATCCCTAAGGTTGTTTTTGGTCGAATTAAACTTATCCAATATAATTAGGAAATGTGTTAGGGTAATAATAATATCATTTTTACCCTTAATTACCTTATTTTCTTTTAACTGTCGTAAATAAAAGTAAAAGAGTTACAGTTCACCAAAAATTATTTTCATCTCATTGAACCACATTTTACATACTGATATCAACTGTGTCTCTCCGATTTTTGAAATTCCATTCATAGAAGAAGTAAAATTATGTTTTATGTAAATTTGCAAATTCTCTTAGAAGGTGGGTTAAAGATCACCAAAAGATTAATAAAATTTTTATATATCTAAAATTATTATAAAATGACTCCAATGAATTGCATTGAACTTATATAGGTATTATGTATCAATTTTAACCTATAATAAATTTATATATAATAAGTAACTATTTTAATAAAAAATTGGTTTTTAAATAGTAACTCAGTGTTTTAACTATTCATCAAAAATTGAAAGTGTTTAGAAAAATACCAAAAAATCACCCTAGGCTATTTTTGATATTCCGAATCCAAAAATATTGTCCATTTTGAAAAATAAGTTTTCCAAAATTGGGTATTACTATTCATAATGTCTAGTTCATAATAATATTATAATAATATCTCTTTTAGTGAAACTCGATATTGCATACTATACACGTTATCGAGGAAGGTAATGATTTCGTGTAATGCAAGACATGTCTGGGCTGCGTGTAGTGAAAGCTCCATTTGGCGTTGCATATATCATAATCAAAACATATTTAATTTATAAATTAAACAAAATCTATACATAATGTCGCATAGAATAATTCCTACAAAACGAACTTAAAAATTTTTCTAACACAAACCAAGAATAGTGTTGTTTAATATGCAAGCTAATACAGTGTTGCGTATAGCACAAGCTAATTTTGGTGTAGCGTACAACAAAATACATCAAAGTAATTAAAAATAATATTTCTCATAAAATCTCAGGCTGTTACAGGAGGGAGATCACTGCTCATTGATTCCTACTCTAGATCAGTGGAAAACAAATATATCTATATCCATAACTACATATAAAAAGATTTGAGTTTTCTCAACAGTGGGACCCATTCCCTATTGATGAAATGACACACATCATTGGGTGTAGTGAAAGAGACCCATCATAGCTAAAAATAAATAAAGGATTTATTTTTAATGATCTAATCCTTTATGAATATAGTTTTACAATATTTTATGTCAAGAAATAAAAATCTCCATGCATGTTCAACATCTATCGGAGAGAAAACAAAATCAATACTATGAAGTCTCTACCCTCTATTCATAAAACGGGGTATATTAATATACATTCCCCAAGAAAAAAACTCCACAAGAAGATTTAATAGATTAATTATATGGGTTTAAATAATTAAATGAGATTCTCCAGTATCAAATAGAGTAGTAACTAATGATGAAGCATTAGGAATGGGACCCAAAGTAGTAACTAGACCTGTTTCCATTTCCTCTGGAGACACTTCCACTGCGAGAAAATGCTTCATTCTAGATTACTATGGTTGGAACCTTTTTTATATGTAGAATCTAATAGCATCACAATTTTGGATGGTGAAAATGATCCCATATCATATAAGGGAAATTGAATAAACAATGATGGAAAGATTAAAGTTTCCTGAGTGTCCATAGAAGACACAGTTTTTGTATACCACAGGGAAAACCCTTTTTGAATATCTATATATTCCACATTGGTAACAAACAAATGGTCCTTCTCAAGCCACTGTAAGAGGTTTCGAGGAACCCTACTATTGAGAACCACCAAGAGAATAATCATGATTCCTATTTCCCTTAAATGAATGAATATTGACACTATGGGGGAATAAAACTCCCAATAACCCTAACATGCCAAACAAATCCATCTCTACCATTAGTTCTCTATCCAGTACATCATTATAAAATGGAATCATGAGTAAGAAAATCTATGAATGAATATATTGATGATGTCATAACACGATTTTTAAAGTCTTTACCCTCCCAATTTATACATTATCTTATAGAAACCGCACAATCTCAACAATATGATTTTAATGATCTGTTATAGTCATGTTTTCCTACTCAATTTTGAAAAAAATTTGTGGACTTGGTAAACAACATCAACTCTGGATAAAACCCGTCAGTGAAAAGTATTAAAAAGTTATTCCACTAGAATCCATCATGTTTCATTAATGTTACCATCATGTCCGACAATCTATTACTTGGTCCTTCCATCACACAGGTAGAACACCTCACATTAATTTTTTGGATGTTTCCAAGATACCAATAAAGTTCTCTATATTTTTCAACCATTCCTCATCCTCTTGAGGATAATTTGTGCATTTGAACAGCATTGTATTTGGGAAAAGGAAATCCTGGGAACTAACCTTAAGAATGTCTCTATTAGTTTCCACAAGTGGATATTGAACCATATTTAGAAGTAGTTCATATCCCCGAGCTTGGAATGTGCACACAATTACCTCTAGTAAATTTGGATCCAGAATGGGATTTTCTCTCCAAGGTTTAGAATTAGATTCCTCCTATATTTGAGTCACACATCTTCCCATAGATACAATTCTACAAAACATTAAAATACAACATGTAAGACATCTTATTAATACTCAAACAAAGAAATAATGGAAATTAATACAAAAATATAGACAAATATTATTCGTATTTCATTCTATCCAAATTAAAAGTATGGGATGTCTGGAAAAAATCCATAAGATTTAATTCAATAACAATCCCTAGTGACTTAGGATTCGTTATAGTGGGATATATCCAAGAACTAAATCATAAATACCTCCTAAATCATGAAAATATTTAAAAAATACATAATGACATCAAGACAAAATATCATCATATAGAGAAGATTTATCGTTTTTATAAACATTCCTACATACCATGGTAAACCAATAATTGAGATGACCCAAAAATTTCCTAAAGGGTCATCCCCTCACCACAATATGATGACTATCACGTTTAATCATACAAAAAGAATTTGGGAATTTTTTTTCCTCAAACTTAATTGAAGTGAAGTTAACAAGACAATATTCATATCAAAAGAGACAATAGTAGGAGTAATGTACCATAATTCAAGCAGGTAGAACAACAAAAAGTACCACATCCATGTAATAGAAATACAGAAAAACATGAATACAACTGCCCATGTCCCAAATTATTAAACTCACAATGTCCACATGTAAATAGATAGATCCACCTCCATGATGTTAATTTCCCCTACTCGAACCTGGAAGGAGATAACCCATAAATACACGAAAGAACAATTAGTGTTTGATCCCAAATCCTATTAATATTTCACCCAATGTTTCGATAACCAGATTCCAATATGAGAATAACGAATTAAATGCTTTAAATGTAAAAAAAATCAATTCAAAACCTTATTTAAACAAATTATTATTTATATAAAAAAAATATGTGAATACCTTAGCATCATATGATTCACATTTCAAATTATGGATACACATTTTAAAAAGTGGAATTTATTTTAATGAAATGTGTTCATTTAACAAATAGTCCATTTTAAAAAATAATTAAATAAATAAATTTATATAAAATATATTATTTAAATCATAAGTGATGTAAAATTAGGTTATAATAATAACATATATTCATTTGAAATACATAATGGTGAGAAACATGGTCATATACCCAATAAGGAATGATAACTCTATGCAATAGGGAATCGAAACTGTGAAATGAAAAATATGTATATATGCCTTTTTTGGCCTAAGGCCAAAAAGGAATCATTATCGCCACCTACTAGATGTGATGTAATGATATGATTTTTATTATATAGTATATCGTAAAATTCCACCCAATGTAATTTAATATCTACCTAAGGATTACATGTTCTCAAGAACAAAACAATGATGTAAAATTTATTTTAAGACTGCTTAAAATATATTTCACCTCATTCAACATTTCAAATCTTCCAATTATACATTTAAAAACAAGAATGGATTTATAATAAAAAAACGTTTTATCAAGTTAAAATCCTATGATTTATATGAAAAACAATTTTAATAAATTTTTCTCAAATAAGGGTTTGAAAAAACTTCGCTATTCAATTTCACATATCAAATTTTAGAAATTTAATTCCGAAATTTAATTTCGAAAAAAATCCATCAATTTGATGACCCCGCCCACAATTTACTAGAAATGAGGGTTTTTATAATTTTATGTTTAACCATTCAACAAGTAAATTTTAAAATTTAATTGAAAAATTTCCATAGAATCTTGAATTTAAATTCATCAATTATATATATATAAATTTCTATTAAAAAAAATCAATAGAAATGGTGATTTTAAATTTAATTCTAAAAACCTATTTCAAATTCCCCAAATTCAATAGGATTAGAGTTTCCAAGAAACCAATTGGAATTAATTTTAAAAAAATCTATCAATTATATTTCATTTAAAAATTTGGAATTAAAAAAACAAATTTAAGGTTAATATTAATTGGGAACAATAAAAAAACTCCTTACATTAGGATCAATTGATCAAAAATCACAAAGATATATCTGGAAAACACCAATAGAGATTGATGAAAACAAATACCTATGAATAAAATCCTAGATTAGATCCAAAATAGTGGAATTAGATACAAAAATTAATATAGGGATCCATGAAACACAATAGAGGGAAGAGAGACTGTGAGAGAGTGAGAAGAAAAGAATGAAACTATCTGTGAGGAGATCTATGGGTGTTACTCATGCTTCAAATAAATTTAGGGAGGTATATAAGGGGGAAAGAACCCTTCTTGTGGGAACCAAGGATGCGATAAATCAGTACAGAGTCATACTAGCTTGTCGAGAGCCAATGAGAGTGGCTCAATATTTTTTAATCAAAATTCAGATTAAAAATAATATGTCTGAACTATTTCATCAGAAGTGGCTAATAGTTTGAACAATTATCTTGTAGTCCACACACATATGTTAAATGGGCCACACTTTTTTCTTTATAATGGATATTTTTTTAATCCATAGTGAAGCAATGCACCAACTATGTGAAAATCATTCACAAGCCCAAAAATTTATAAATACTTTAAAAATTAACTAGATTCAACCCTAAACAAAACCCCAAAAATCATGAATAAAAAAGGTCTAGGAATAACAAAAAAACAGTTATAAGATTTTAAATTCCAATAATATGCATGAAATAACCTCTGATAACTTTATTTAGAGTTCCAAATTTTATTTTATTGACTTAAATATGTCATAAACAATTATCTAATTTATTTATTATCACTATAATGATATTAAATTTGTAAGATATATTCATATCACTTTTTACATCTCGGATACAAATATTATTTTCATTACTTACATATTTTTTGTTGAGTATATAATTCCCATTTTGATTTATTATATCATCAATTATTTTATCCTCATTTTATATAAATGTTTCATTTGATTATTATTACTTTTCGAGCTTCTATTTTATATTTTACCACAGTTGATATGGGATTTTAGTATCACTTTTATTTCTTTGAGACTTTTTCCATATTTACCACTCACTTCTTTTATGTGGTGTATATACTATCCTATTAAAATTTATATCGTTAATTTCATTTATTTCATGATATTAAATGGTTTAATTTATGTCATTATTTTCTACATCTCATGATTCAAAAGTTATTCTAGTATTAATGGTTTTTATCTTCTAACTTTTATTTTTTTATATTAAAGAAATATTCCGAACATACATTTATTGTGTAGTGAATATATTTCCCACTATTTTATTAATATTTATATACTTAAATTTATGTGTATTTTCATTTCCAGTTTACTATATCTCAAACCTATGGTTTAAGGTTTCAATGTTTCCAAAGCAGTAATTCATTCTTTAGATAGAAATTACCTACATTAAGATATTTTTTATTTATAAACATATCATCATTTATGAGGTGTAAATGCTTCACTATTAACATGTTATATTATGAATATAATTTTTCATATGATATTATAAGATTAATTTAATTCTATTCCTCTATGGGGACTACGATTCAATGTTACCAATGTGGTTAAAGTCTTTCTTTTATAGTCTTATTATTTATCAGGATTATTTGTGATTGTGTATCCAATTTAGAAATATTATGACATATATATAAATAATTATCATTAATTTTTATCTAATATATTTTTTTTAATGGGAATACATGTTTTTTGATCTATTGTTTCTCTTTTCATACTCATTATTTTGAAGAATGTTTTTATTGAAAATCATCTTTTTGATCGAATTCATTTTTTCAACTAAGTCGATGTTTTCTAAAAAAAAGATTTTAAAAAAAGATATAAAAGGATTTTTTCAAGGAAATAAGGATATTATACTCATGAAATGTTTTAAATAGTTTTTATAATATTTATTTATGATATTTCATTGTTATTTTTGACAAAAATAGTTTCAAAATATTTTACGTTCTATAATTTTTTTGAAATTGAAAAATATATTTTACTAAAGAATGTTTTTATTGTTATTTTAATGGTATTTCCATTTATCAATGTCAAAAAAATAAATATTTTTAATTATCCTACATTGGTGATATATTTTATTGATATAATTATTATTCTCTTTTATATGAATTAATATTATTTCAATGAGACTGTTATAGAAGCTGTTTCTTTTCAACAAGATCATCATGATTCAATGAGATTATTATAGAACCCATTTTATTTCCAATATTTTATCATGTTTACTTGATATTATTATCAAACCTATTTATTTTATATGTGTTAATAAATTAATGAAAGTGTTCTTTATTGTTTCAATGATATAATGATGAAATTAATGATTTAATTGTTATGATTTTATAATGATACTTGGAAATTTGATTGTTGTTTACATTATAAACCATTGAGGGGTGGTTATAGGAAGAAAAATTATTGATGGTTTCATGATAAATAAATGAAGTGTGGTTACATGATAAAATGTAAATGGGTGGGTTCATGATATCCCCCCAATGAATTGTGTAGTAAAGTAAAATGTATAGTTATTTAATTTGTAAGAGTGAATGTAAGTGTTAAGTGAAAATGATATCACAAGTACGTAAATGTAATTTCTAATAATCAATATTTATATCACATGGATCATGATAACTTATTTTCATAGTACATTCCTTTTCAATTATTTAAAACATGATCGTATAGGTATTTATGGATATGAGTTAATTTATGAATATCTCATGCTCCATTATTATTCCATCATACACATATTTAAAATTATTATTATTGATGAAATTAAAATGTTAATGCTTATATTTTGTCTTTACTAAGAATATGATCTAAATCCATGTATGTTTACCTTTACATTGTTAATAAAATTTAGATTTCACAATTGATATTTATAATGAATTTTAGAGGGATAATGTTGATGGACTAATGTTAAATAAGAAAATTGAGGTTAAATAGTATAAATGTTAATTTTATGACATGTGAATTTTTTATTTAAGAATTTTTCCTAATTCAATAAAATACTAAATAGTTCCTCTAGAATGTATGTATTCAATTTTTTTGGGGGTTTTCATGGAAGACTTTTGGTCATAATTATTAGCATCATGACAAAAAATGTAATGTTTTGGATTGCATCATAGGATTAGGGAGTGTGGAACCTATGATATTGTGATTAGTTTCAATATATGTTTGATATAACATTATAGATTATTATTTTTTAATTTGATTATATCTTAAGTGTTTTGAATATAGTTAAAGTACCATAATCTTATGGATAATCATAAGAACAGTGTATTAAGATCCCCAATGAGGTTTTAGGTGATGCAATGTTAACGTGACTAATAAAAATTTAGATTTTTTTGGGATATGGTATTTCTAAACCCTAGGATAAAAATTAGTTTTTATAGGGAGGAATTATTTCTCAAGATTATAGAAAAAAGGGGGAAAACACATATTATATGTTATAATATGTCTCATCTGAATAAGATGTGGGTCTTAAACCCATGACCAATGTATGATAATTGTTTTGTGCCTACCACTAGTACACTCCATGTCCTAGTTTTTATAATATTTTAATAGTTAAATATAATGTTAATTTATAAGATGTGGTATATTTTTTTAGAGTAATTTTGAACAAATCATGATAGAATATATGATCCAATCGTTATAATCTATGGGTTTTGAACATAGTCAAGAAAAATTTGAATAATTTTAAGGATTGTAATTTATTTAATAAAATAGTTTGAAAATTGGGGTTTTCTTTTTAATTTTGAATATTAGTGTATAATATGATAGTTTATTCATTTTTAGAATTATATTACCATATTCTATCCATTTTTTCTTTGGGATAACTTCTAAATCTTGGTAGGATAGTGTGATTATCCCCTTTATGGTTTTGTGGTTATTTGGAATTTATTTTTGAGATTTTTGGTATAATAAATTACATATTTAATTTCCATATCTTAGAAACAAATATGATATTGGGGTAGAAATTGGTTAATGGATTAAATTTTACTCATGAAGTATGTATATTTCCATTTATTGGTAATGATGGTCAGATAATTCCTTATATCTAAGAAAAATATCTGGAAAACAATTATTATCCTAGTACCTAAAATTCTTATGAATAAATGGCCTTTTAAATCATCATAGATTTATGATTTTGTGGCCATTATTTTTTCTATTGACCATTAACTTGTTTATAATCAATTTACTCAATCAAAATCTATAATTATTTACACTATTACCCAATCATCACCTATGTTATCCGTATGTGGGATGATTGTTTAGTGTGTCTTCCAATGACCATTATGTTTTCAACATTAAATTTTAAAGTGATTCTTTATTAACCCTATGTATGATGTGGTTTTTAAAGAAGTAATTATAAAAATATTAATCCTTGGATTACCAAGATGAACTTAAAGGGAGAAATTCATTTTATATGTCGTAGGATGAAAAAGGAGAATATTTTTTAAATATATTCATTAAAATTAGTTTAAATTTTTTTATAGATATTTTTAGATGAAATAAACATATTAACAAGTGTTTTACACAACACCATGTTTATATAATGATGCACAAAACACTCAGTTTTTTCAATAACTTGTGTTATACGAAATAAAATGTATTACCAGACAATAATATTCTATTAATAATATTTATTTAAAATAATACTTATTGTAAATGTACATTATTTTAAAATATTTTGTCTTACATTTGTTTTGAAATATTCCTTCCCAATACCCTTTGTATATGAATTTCAAAACACAGACACTTAATCAATCCCGGTGATCAATCATATTGAGTATCATCCAATATATTGATCTATATTACTATTATGCATTGATTACTTTTGATTATTTCTGTTTTTCTTTATTTAATGTATATACATATATATTTTTTAAGAAAATCATTATGTACCAATCATTGTTAAATCTTATACAATAGTGATACATATTTGATGTGAAATGAATAAATGTTGAAACCATTTGTTAAAATCTATGTAACATTAAACATACATATATATAAGTTAATATTATAAGAAGAATTCACATTTAATGATTATGTGTAATGATGTGTAATGATATTATATGGCCCAATTATACACTAAAAAAATCAGAAAATGGTATTAAAATAAAATTAGGTTTTTAGATATAATACAATTTATAGATTTTGAAAAAAATAGTCACAAGAAAACGAATAACTGATAAATATATATTTATTCAAATATGGGAAAAGTGAAATAGAATTTCTTAATAATGTAAAACAACTTAAAATAGGGAAATTTGACATCATTTTTAAGTAAATTTAATGTTTCTATTGGAAGACAATATGATTATTACTATATAAAAGTGATAAAAATGAGAGAAATGAAAGAAATTAAAATATTATAAAACTATCCATAAAGTTAGAAAATAAAAAAAAATATTGAAAAATAAAAATACTTTGTATCTTGAGATAAGAGATAAAATAAGGAATATGGTTAAATTATTAATATGTTAAATAAATAATCTAATACCCCAGACTATGATTTGTCTTATATATAATTATAATTAAATAGAATGTAGTCATAATATATTATAAAAAGTGTGTTTAATTTATAGGTGTCTTATTTATGGTTGAGTTTTTCTAGGGTTGAATTTGGAAGAATTTTATATATGCTATTTAGACACAGCTAATTGATGATGATTTTCTACATTCATTATTTTTAACATAAAAATGGGTTAATAATTTGTGATAATGTATTAGATAATCTAATGGTGAAGAATATAAACTGGGTGCA
Organism: Viscum album; assembly: GCA_963277665.1. Classification (NCBI taxonomy): domain Eukaryota; kingdom Viridiplantae; phylum Streptophyta; class Magnoliopsida; order Santalales; family Viscaceae; genus Viscum; species Viscum album. Next base: position 1,511,979,562 of record OY728131.1, read on the forward strand.
ACATAATTATTTTATTATAAATGAGGAATTTCTTATAAATTTGGAATGGACTACGAGGGATTATATTTTTTGGTGTAGCCTTGGTTCTTTAATTAAAAATTTATGATTTTTGATTTTCTTCTCTTTTTATTTCCTCTAACACATAAATATAATGATTGCATTTACAAACTACACTAGAATGATTTAAATTGCATTGTTTATAAAACCAAATGTTATATTCTATATATTAATGTCCATGTGTTATCAAATTTTTAATACAATCAGTTAAGATGTAATTAATATGGGGTATTTTTTAAAGTAGTAATTACTATCCACAATGAATCTCCATGTTTAAGAATACTACAATTATTATTAGGTTTCTAATTTTTTTCAAGAAAAATTGTGACCTCACAATATGAAACCCCGACTTACACATTTGTTTAGGGTAATATTATATAAGAACAAGATGAATGACACTAAAAAAAGAAAATTTAATTCGTTATATTATTGAAAAAATAAGAACAATTGTTATTAATGTGGAAATAAAAAAATTAATACCTAAAAAATATTAGGGATTGAAAAAATATTACAATAAAATTTGAGCCATCAGTCATTCTATCTCATCCATTCGCACATTTAAACATATAATAAATTGAATGAAGATTTACAAATGTATATACCCCAGACCCGTACCCTCAGATACATTGTAGAAAGAACATACCCTACACTCTATTTTAGACACCACAAAGTCCACATAAACATAATAAAAAGATCTTTTACATAATTTACATAACATTAAAATTATATCTTATAAATGACCTTATTTTCCAATATCCTAATGTTGTTTTTGAAACATCCAAGGTAATGATAAAATAATTATTTATCATATTAGTCAAAATTTATGAAATAGGTAGTAATTTTTTTACCTAAATGGGAATCTATGTATAATAGCATACATGACACACAACAATTCATTTTTTTTTTGAATTTTTCTATTTCCAACAAGGTTGATTTATACTTAATAATTCTATACATTCAATATTATTATTTAATATGGTTGTTTTTATATAATTTAATGGAAGTATTAAATTATGAATAAATTTTAAATCATTTATAATTTCTATATTAAAAATTAATTTTATTGAAAGTGAAATATACCATTTTACATTAGTTGAATTTTTTATATTTTTTTGAGAACATTAATATTTTAAAGATTATTTAATAATACTTAATTTTAGTTGAAAACTATTTATTTTCAAATTTGTTTATACAGTGAAATAATTTTTTAAATTTATATAAAAGTATTATTAGATCATTTATATAACATTTAAACTAATTTATTTCATTGTAATAAATTTTTCATTCAATTTAAATATAAAAACATTGTAAACAATTAGACATTTTTACCTTAAAAACCCACTTTGTAGTCATATATGTAAGATTAATTTTAAATTAATTTCTGCCACATCATTGATTGGAATTTTTAAAAATGGAATTCATTTTTGGAATCATTATAATTTTTAATTTTTAATATTTTCAACTTAGTTTTAGAAAAAAATTATTAGTGAATGTGATTAATATTAATTATAACAATTAATGAAATATTATGTTTAATTAGTGGTTTAACATTAATCTTAATAACTCAAATGACCGAGATTCTTTCCCAAAACGAATTTTCATGAAATTATTTGAATATATTTCTTATATTATTAAAATCTAAAAATTAATGGTGTCCCAATATGTAAGAGAGACCTCACAATTTAGTTTACAAATTATATTTGCAAGAAGGCTGCTCCCCATCCATTATAAAAATGAACCCACTCAATCCTTTTATTCACACCTATAAATAAATTTATATCATATACAACCAAACCAAATATGATCAAAATATCCTTCCCCCTCACCCTATAGTATTCACCTTGGAAAAACCCCGCCATGAAGTCCTTTATTGCAAACCTAATGACATTACCCGGAAAAGATGTTGTATTATTCAATGTTTATATATCTTTTATTTTTTCTCCACATCAATATTTCTTATTATTCTTATCTTATATAACAAAATCAACATTATATATGAACTAATACGTTATTATGTAAAATGTTTGACCTATATTGACACACAAGCCCACCAAATGGGTAACAAAATTACCATCCATTTACAACGAAGTACCATCTCTTGAAACAATGTCACTCATTTTTTACATTACCTCCAATCATGGTGGTGAAATATGAATATTTTTATATGTTATATATATATATATGATATTTATGATTTAGAGATATTTTTTAATATTAATATATTTAATTTTCTAGTTAAGATAGTTATATCACTAAGAGGGGATGGGGTGAATCAGTTATATTATTTTTATTTCAGTTTATTTTTTTATTAAAAAAAGTATCCACCTATTAAAAATCTCATTCTCTATTGAAGAAATAACACATCCATATTTTAAAAATAGATTACATGGTTCACTACTCAAAAATAGTATCTATGTCCTTTGTATTATTTGGAAACAATCCAATACCATAATATCCACCTAGAATCAATCCTTTTGCGTGGAATATAATGAGTAGGATGTTCCATTATAATCATATAGAACAATGTTCAATATAATAGTTCATGTTTATCAAGAAGTACTATAATGTAATATATTGTATCTGTAATAATCATTATATAGTGATACTTGATCAAATTTCATAAGAATGTTCTTTCAAAATAATTCTTAACATTATTACCCAGTAGTAGGAAAAGACTTCTTCAAGACTTCATAATGATACTCACTCGAATTTCCTAGTCCAATTCCAAAGTCTAATTACATAATATAGAAATATAATTTTTTTATAATATGGTTGAGATACTTCTAATCCACTTATTTCTGAGTCTATAAATCTAAGCACGATTTCGTGATCTATTTTTGGAAACACATATTATGGTATTATATCTTCCCCTTTAATTATTATATTTGGAAACCTCTTTATGAAAATAAAATCTAGAAACTTATTATTTTTATAGTCTTTGATTTTATCTCTTATTTATTGTGAGATTTGTAACTCATAGAGTTCAAAAATTAATCTACTCTTTTTATAGGCTTTAAAAAATGTTTTAATTGGGATTCTAAAAAGGTTTTCCCACTTTTCCAAATTTCCCAAATATTAATCGATCATTAAATTTCAGATATTTTGATGTCTTTTTCAGCCTCGTTAATTTCCCTTCAATATATGATCTCTCTTTTAATTTATCAATGCTTAAAAATTCTTAAGAAATCTTTATTCCAAATCTGATTCCAGATTATGATTTCACAATATGATTTAATGATTTCGATAAAGGCATTTAGTCACTCCAATTTTATTAAAAACATTCTAAACAAGTTAGAATTGATGACATCTCATTATGTTTCTCTAAACCTATTGAAAAGTATTATTCTCATTATTATTTCCTCATTATGATGAAGAAAATACATTCTTCAACATGGTTTTTTGTACCAATTACAGAAATGTAAAACATATGCCTTTCTATTACGATGCTTTGTACCAACTGATAAAAAAAGGAAAAAAAATGCTTTCATATTCAAGAAATAATCATGTCACTATTTTTCAAAAAAAAATTACAAGTCTTCAAACATGCCTTTTATTCTTCTTATTTTATCATTTCCTACTTGTTTGAGATATTCATATATTTTTTTAACAATTGACTCAAAAATGATTTCTTATGAAATTGTCCCAACATAATCATAGACTATTATTAAAATAACATTTCTTCTTCGACAAATATTTTTATCAAACAACTTACAATAACATAAGGATACTAAAATATTTAATGACTTATCAATGTCAGAGTAGCTCTGATTATCAGTGGCTCACCAATTATAATGGACTAGTTCTAGAATAATCAAAATTAAAAACATCTTCTGGTTTCAGATTACAATACCAATAACATAACCATAACCAAAAACATCATTTAAAAAATATTTAAATCATTTTTATTATTTATTTGTCTGAAAACTAGAATCATCATATGGTCACATTTTCCAAATTTTTTCTTAGCCTTTGTAGACTTCTAAAATAAATGTTCTAACACTAATATATTGAGACTGAAAATCATCATCCTCTTCAACTACTTTCATTCAAAAAATCTGTTTTTAATCATGAATTATTTCATGGATTTCAATATGTTTAAGATCAGCTTCAGCATCATCTGACTTTTAGTGGAACATGTTGTTACTTTTCATCATACCTTATAAATCATTCAATTCAATGCAAACATTTATATGATTGGAAAACAAATTCTCCCCTTTCTTTCATCACATTTTTTATAATGTTCTAATTTATTTTTATTGAATTATAAAAAATTACATCATAAAAATTTATCGTAGAGATTTTGACTCAGATAAAATATCTTTATTATGATCAACATGTCATTTCATACATATGGGGATTCCGATGATCCTCTAAACAAGAAAAAATCATCCCAATATTATGTACTTTGTTATGAATTTTGATTTTGATTTTATAAATATGATTGTCAGTCCAATTTCCACAGAAATGTAGTAAGGTTACTTATCCTTTGGAATTTCATTGAAAATAGAATTAATATCTAGAATATAATTATCCTCCTTATCTGATCAGTCCTAAAATTCATCCCATTTTTATTTTGTTGTCAACAGAAATACATAAATTATTGAGCTCTGTAACCTCAATAAATAGATTTCATATTAACAATTATATACCTATATGAGCTAAATAATTATAAGAAATAAGAATCACTAATAACAAACCAATGTTTTCCCAACGTATTGACTCATGAATCCTCTTAAACTATTTCTCACTCCTTTCTTTACCTCTTTCTTATTATTCATTAACATTATAGAAAACAATTATTGCCTACAACGACTCCAATAGACAATAATAATAGTTCACACACGTACATGATTGATTTACAACTTTCCCACAACTCCCTTTTATACATTCTTCTATAAGGACAAATTTATGAAACAATTCTCCACCTTGAAGAAACTACCCAATGGAATGATGAGATAGGGGGCCAAAACACATACATCAAACTTGATGAGAATGATTTTGGAGACCATGTTCAACTTCAATTTAGAAAAATATTCCTCTTATAAAGGTTGTGTGAAAATTTAATCAAGTTTTTATAATATAAGAAAATATTCCATATTCAATTCATTCTTCTCCACATACTCATTGATGAAACGATATTTCATATTAATATGTTTGGAACTAGAATTTTATACTAGATTACTCATATGGTTGATTTCAATTTGATTATCACATCCTAAGATAAAGGGAAACTTTAGTACATTAAGTAAGACATCTAACTAAGTCTTCATCCATATAAGTTGGGTAGAAAATTGTGTTGCAACAACATACTTAGCGTCATCCATGCTAATTTTTAATGAATTTTGTTTTATTGTATGGAATCTAACAAATTAATTTCCAAGAATGAAAAGTCCACCAGCTTTGGATCTTCTATTATCAATATTTTCTTCCCAACAATCATTATAATACAAAAAACAAGTAAATACATTCTGAGATATCATTCATGATTTGTAATTTTTTATGCCTTTTATATATATGAGAAATATTTTTACAAAAAGTAAATCTGATTCATTAGGATCTCTCTAAAATATTTCACATATGTTAACAACATAAAAAATGTTGGATCTTGAGATATTAAAAAATAAATACCTTCTAATTTGCATCTGAAATTAATTTTAATCTACTTTACCAACTTCTCCATCCTTACTCAACTTGGGTCCCATTAAAATTTGTGTGGAAACTAGTTTTGAATTAGCTATTCCAAATTTCATGAAAATTTATTTAGTATACTTATCTTGAGAAAGAAATATATGATATTTATAGTGTAATTTTCATCCAAATAAGGTATTTCATTTCCCCCAGTATGGACATATCAAAAAACATTTCATTATTTTTTAAAAATCATTCTAGGTTATTTCATCATTTCCAGTGAATATAATATCATCAAAATAAGTAATTACAATGATGTAAGAATTCCCTAAATATTTATAACAACTCTTCCGTTCTTGAAATTCACCTTCCTCAAGAATTTATCCAATTTTGAATACCAAACTCTTATATCCTGGCTTATCTAGTACAATGTTTTCTTCAGATTACACAAATAACATTCACTATTCCCCATAACAGAAACACATGTATTTTCTTTGTAAATATCATTATCAATATCCTTGTTTAGAAAGGAGGACTTCACATCCATTTTAATTATATTGTATATTCATTATTTAGTAATAAAAATAAAAACACTTATTGATTCTATCCTTTATAGAGGAGAAAATGTATCATCTTAATAAACAAGTTCAACTTCTGAGAAAACATTTCACACTAAAATGGCTTGTTCTTTATCATGTCACTTTATTCATTCATCTAGTTTGGGAAAACCCATTTTTTACCAATAAATTTCTTGTTTTCTAACCTAGGTAAAAGTTACCAAGTTCAATATTTTCTATCTGATCTAGCTCTCCATTCATGGCCTTAACTCATTCTGGATGCTCATAAAGCCACATTCAGATCATTCATCTTCACTTTTCAATAAAAATAATTGTATGAAATTACATTTCATGTTCTTATTATTTGAAACTTATAATTTTGATCACCAATAATATTCTAAGCCTCCACATTATTTCTCAACCTGGGTTGATATTTTTTAATTTAAACCTCGTCAATAAAAATAGATGAGTCTAATTCTTATTCTTGAGTAGGATTACCTCTGTCTGTTTCCTAATAATAATTTTTTACAAAAATATTGTTATCCTACACACCTTCATTATCGACCTTGGACTTTTTTATCTTCTTTAGTATTATAAATATATTTTACACTGACAAAATGAAAAATTATTCCTATTTCTTTGTTGATACATGTGTATCCTTTTCCTCCCAGATAATAGTAAAGGAAAATTCAATCTTCACCTTTCAACTGAAACATACCAAGGTTTCCACCATCCTTATTTATGATGTAGAGACTCTCAAAAAAACGTATTTTTTTTCAAACATGGATATATTTTATAAAAATTATATATAGAGTTATATATGAACATTTCTAATAGAAACATCATTTTATGATATAAATAATAAAACCCATAGCCTGCATCCAAATGTAATGAGTGAGACAATGTTCAAGTAACATAGTTTTACCCATTTTTACTAAACCATTGATCTTCCTTTATGAAACCCTCTTTTTTTGAGGATTTCATGGTGAACTGAATTTATTTCATATTCTATTATTCTGAATATTATTTTCAAATTATTAATTTCTTTACTCACCGCCATTATGAGTCCTCAAATTCATTACCGAGTACAAAAATTCCATCACAACATTCCTCCAGAAACATTAAAATAATTTCATAGAATATGAATTTTGTTTTGGATACATCACACAATTAATATGATTGTAGTCATCAATGAAAGTGATGACGTACATATATCAATTAGTTGATTGTTTTCTCATTGGACAACATTTATCAGTATGGATAAGTTCCAGGGGTTATTTTGATAAAATCCCAACCTATTATGTACAGAATTAATAATTTTCCCTTTAAGACAATTAGTGAAACACCAATATTATTGTATTGACATATGATAAATATCTCATACACTATCTCTATTGGATAACTTGATCATGTTTCTCTGACAAACGTGTTCTGAACTCTTATTCCATAAATTATTTTCTTCCACTATATTCTAGTAAAAAGCATTCTGTATTTCAGAAACATTAAATAATTTTCCATTTTAAATTTTTTCTCTCATAAAATTGTTTCCATCCACCCAACTCTTTATAAAAAACCCATATTTTCCAAAAATTTATTATTTATGTCATTATAATGTTGTAAAACATGTATCTTGTTGTGTTTCAACCTATCAACATACAAATATTTCTCCGATGTTTACATTACTTAACCAATGATGACTGATCCAACACCATTTATTATCAAGAATTCATCATTTCCAAATGTCACCATTCTTTATTTAAAATTAGTCACATTATTCAATATCATTAAATATCCTTTCACATTAGAAGATTAACCACTATCCATTACCCAAGGTCATTATCCTTTTGAAACTTCAATGTACCTTCAATAATAAGTGCCTTTTCATTTTCTTTTATTTCTTTATCCCTAGATTCTATGAATTTTTAACCCAATTTTGTTTTGTGGGTAAAAAAGAAACCCATTGTGAATTTTTCTAGGTGTTTCAAATGATTCACAAACAGTTCCCATGGGTTGGAACATATTATTAGTTTTTAGACTAACTATATCTAGTTTCTTCGAAACATTCTTCGATGTAACATAATCCCCTTAAGAATCTTCCTCTAGAAAGTTATGGAATATTGGTTATCATGTTAATTTAAAACAAACCATGTTCTTTGGGTGTATGAATCCCCTATAATACTAGAAGTATCCATAGAAATAACATTTTCCATTGAAACCTTGATACTAACCATCAAACCATCTAAATTTTCATATCTAAACATTGTGGACCTCTATCCATTCTTTCACCAAATATGTTCTTATCTTTCGACATAGACTTATTTTCAGTATTATCAGAACCATAATTATTAGGAATTTATTCAGAGTCAGAATGTTTAGTAACATCTAATTTCCCATTTTTTTTTCTTTACCACATAGATAACATTGCTAGATTTCTTCTCCTAAAAAACTATTCTTGTTTTATTCTAAACCATGTAACATATTTTTTTTGATCCTTCTCCTGTTTATCCTTAAAAATTATTCACCAATTTTAGATATTGAGGTCTAAAAACATGTACCTATTTTTTCATCTTATAATGTTATTATTATAAATTTTCAAACTCTTATTCTATATCCTTCTGATTCACTTCCAAATGTTTATTTTGATTCTATTAATTCTCAAGATATTTATTCAAACAATTAATATCATTCATCATCTTTTTATTATATTTATGAAAAAATTCTTAATAGTTTATAGAAGATTTTTCACTTACAATTTTTCTGATTTAATTTTCAAGCCTCCCAATATTTCATAGAAATTCATTCAGTTCTTCTTTAAAATCAAATCTAATTTATGTATTTCTTTCTTCACACATTTTTTAAAAAAATACTCATTATACAATGGTACAGTAAAAGTATTTTGAGTAGTATAATTAATATATTATTAATATTCATATTCAATGTATTATTCTTAATTATCATCAGATAATAAATTTCTCCTCTTAGATTTGGGGAAATTATTTCTTTACCTCTAAAAAATGATTTACCCTTTTCACCCTACATCTTTGACAACATACTTGTCCTTATTTATTTTTATCACAATCATCTTCATTCTTGCCTAGAGCTAAATTATCAATATTGTACCAAATATATATACATTGAAAAAACATCAAGGGAATTATTTCATTGTATTTAACTGTAAAATTTTCTCACATTTTTTTAAAATAAGGATATAATTTTATCATGATTTTGAAAAACATGATTTCCTTAGTCAGTGTTAGAAACAAAATCATTCATAGGAATCTTTTAAAAATTTCATTCTTTGCATCTTTAAAATTCATTTCCTATCTATTTTTGTTTTTTCCTTAATAAAATTTACACTTCTCATTTCATAAATAATGGCAGTACTATAAAAATCATCTACATATTCTGTTTCTAGAACTCTATGTTCCAATGAGGAGACATCAACAGAAAATATTTCTGGAAGAATCTTAAGACTGTTTCGACAACTATTTAATCATCCATATTTTCATCAAGACAACTAATAGTACTAAAAATATCATTTAAAATGGTATTGAAATCCCCAAAAATTCAAAATCAACATTTTTTGATTTTTATGATTTATCTTCAAGGATATTAATTTTTTATCTTGAAACTTCTATTGCCTTTGTATATGTATTTCATCATATCCCAAATACCTTTGATAGTGCCGACACCCATCAATATTTAAAAAAACGTTTTTGAATGTTACAAGAAAAATAATATATATACCTTACATCATTCTCAAGATTCTTATTGTCAAATAATGTTAGAGGAATTCTATATTTAATAAGAGGGAAAACATATATTATAGTTTCATGAACATTATACCCAAGAGACATAAGATATGGTAAAATTATATCATTTTAGATATGACATTCTTACCATAACAATACCGGAATATCATAATTATTGAAACAATTAACATTATCCAAAAAATTCACTTTAAACCATCAGAAATGAATAAACAATGGTATAATCCACTCTGATACCCTTTTAAATTCCCAGTCATGATTTTTGTATCATTATGAGTGGGAGGGGTGATTAGGGATACCATTTTATTTTAAGTATCATTTCTTATGAAATTTCTTTTTCCATAAGTTAATGATTTATTTATCTTCTGAAATAAAAAAAACACAAATCCTTAAGAACATAAGGGTTTATAAGGTTCACTACCTAATACATAAATCTATATCTATTGTATTCTTTTGAAAAAAATCCATTTACACAAAATCCATAAGAAACACTCCTTTTATGAGGAATGAAATGAGAACGATATTCTATTATACTTGTAAAGATCTTTTTTCTATGAAACAATACATTTTCATCAAGTATATAATTGATTTAAGAAAATGTTATTTTTAGAAAAATTTGGTGCTTCTTGATAATCTTTCATAAATATATTTTAAAAAAACCATCCCTTCATTACCCATAATCAACCAAGAACATATTCTAGCCAACATAATGATACTCAGTTTGATTTCTCAATCTAATTCCCAAGTAATATTGATTAATATATAAATAAAAAAATTTCACAATATAGTAAGGTCAATTCTAATCAACTTGGGTGTGAGTTTGTAAATCCCAATATGAATTCTCAATCTGATTTTGGAAACTCTAATTATGATCTTGTCTCCTCTCCTTTTATTCTACCGTTGAAAAAGATTCCTCAAGAAAATAAAATAAGAAAAATTATTCTTGATGTAATTTTCGATATTTTATCTCATATTTTGTAAGATATATATTTTTTAGAATACAAAAATTACTTTCCAACTTTTATAGGCATGGGAATTTTTTTTAAAAGTATTTTGAACGATTTTCCTTCTTTTCTATTTTTTTGAACATTAATCTTCCACAAATATTAGATATTTTACAAAAATTTTCATCACCATTAATTTCCATTAAATTAGGGATATATATTTGACTTCTTAAATGCGTTAAACTTCTTAAAAATTAGGCTGTCTAAATCCATTTTGATATTTTGATTTCATAATAAAATTCCTCCATTAAGATAAAGGAATTTGGTCACACTAATTTTATTGATCGACTTACAAAAAATTCTTAGCATAAGAAATCTCATAACATTTATTTGAACCACATGTAAAACTAATATTCTTATTATGATTTCATCATTATGAAAATGGCATATGATTATAAAATAAATTTATCTTAAAAAATTTGGAGAAATGTAAAACATATGTCTTACAATTTTAATGATTCACTCAAACTAATAAAAGCAAAGGGAAAAAATTATTTGATCATCAAGAAAGATTCAAATCAACCATTTTCAGTCTATCAAAAATTAATCAACCAAGTCTCTCCATTAACATCATTTCTATTAACCCATTTCATAAATATAATTACTTTTTTTAATAACTTGACACAAAATATATTTCTTATTTATTTTTGAAAACATATCACATGATAAATATTTATAAAAAAATTATACTTCATCAAAAATATCTTATCAAACCACCTCTTATGTAATAATGATACTAAAAAAAAATTCAATGAATAATTTTTGTCAGACTAACTATGATTATCTGTGGCCCACTAAGTATACTGGACTGGTTCTAATAGCTTCCACATCAAAAACTTATTTTCTGTTTTCATAATGATACTAATAAACTATCCATAACCTATAATTTATTTATATAAGGACTTATTTCTATTTAATTTTTGTTTTGAATGAAAACCTACATCTTCGTATTGTTGTAATTTAGAAAATCCTTCCCTGTCTTTAAACACTTATATGTTCAATGTTCATATACCAATGTGTAGATATTGGAAGTCATTGGATTTTGAGACATTATTCTTTCACAAAATACTTTGTGGAAGCATGATTTTCTTAACTACATTGAATACAATGATGATCAACTTAAGAACTATATAAAATTCAATGGAATGTATTTTAACTTCCCAATCTTCTAGAAATATCTTTCCTTCTAATCCTATCATGAATATGATTGACCTGAATATGATTGGAAACTAATTCTCTCCAACTTTCATTCATTAATATTGCATTAAAAGTTTAACCAAATACAGAAGAAATTTTGAAATATATAAGAAAAATGAACCATACTATTTTCATCGTATTAATTCAAACTCGAATACATCATCCTTATTATGATATACACCTCATTTTTAAGTCAGAGTGAATCAAATGAGCCTTTATTGCACAAAATAGATTCACAATTCAATATTATATTTTTATGTATTGTGATTCATATTTTCTAAATATGATAGTCGGTCCAATTTTCACCAAGAATAAAGTGAGGTTGAAAATAGTAGACAATAACTAAATATGATTATCTTATTTATTATCTTATTCCTAACAATATACACATACCATCATGCTTTCCATATATTTATAAATACAATAACATCATTTTTGGACATGTGGACTACTTTATTCTAAATGTGATGTAATATGTTCACACATTAATTATATTGTATTAATAATGAATTAATTAAACTTATGTGAAATACATAAAATATATATGATATTTATTAAATAATTACCTTTCTCGATATATAATATATCATTTTTTTATTACCGTTTCACACACGCAAGAAGTGGTAATGTTGTTCATGAACATATAGACTACTGCCTCCTCAACATGATGTAATTACATTTACATTACAATAATTATATATAAAAAATATTTATGAATAAATAATATGGTATTTAATATATAATTATCATTCTATAACGATTAATGTTACTTATCTTATTTTGATAAGGACTACTGAAATATGGAAACATTACTCTTGAATATGTATGATCTACCATCTCCTTGACTGTAATTTTGGTTCATTTTTCATAAACATCATTCATGATTGATTTAAAAATTTTAAATTATATATAAATAAAATTATTATTTCTTGATTATCATTTTGTATTTGTTTATATAACGAACCCTTTGTCCACAGTTGACCCTTCAAAGTCATTTTCGATAGATAAAATTAATATGGTCAAAAAAACTGACGTAAACATAGTTGTTTAAAACTTTGTAATCTGTGAAATAAAATTAATTATATACATGAAAAATATTTTGATGAATGTTTGTAATTAACCTATGTTTATTATTTAGGAAGACAAAAACACACATGAAATGTCTTACTCAAGGTATGGTATTCTGTCTTGATCTCCTTTCATTTAGACATTTCCAAAATATATGTGCTATTATTATTTTATAAACTGTGTATAAAACCCCTATTGTCATTCCATATCCAGATAATAAACATTCTAATGTTATTTAATATTTTTAAATTTTTCTCTTTCATGTGGATTTTGATTTAAATTTTCAATGTCTTATAGGACACTTAAAATGTTTTATGATTTAATTTTCAAAAGTGTTTCTAATGTCAATATTCTGGATATTATTTTATATGTTTATTTATATGGATATATAAGTACTAGAATGTATATTTTATGTTAATTATTGTATTTGGATTCTTCTAAAATCCATGTTGTTTTAAAATAATAAAACTCTCTTATCATTTTCTGGATGTTTTGTTATTTAAATTTTTTTTTAAATATATTGATTATTTCAATAGCCTAAAATGATTTCTTGTGGTTGAAAATGAAATTTTATGAGTGAAATATGGAAAATTGTAGTCACTTTGTGTTATGATTATATAATGGTACGTGGGAATTTGATGGGTGGTTACATGATAAACTAATCATGGTTAGTTCTATGATAAAAAGATGACAGGTGGGTTAGTGGTAGAACTACATTGGGTATGAAATTTTGCCATATGGATATTCCCCATATAATAGTTAAATTTATTGAAGTCTAATGCATTTGTAATCTATTTATAATAGTTAATAGTATAATTATTTCCTAAGATACCTTTATTTGTTTTCTGTTCTTGATATGGATTTTATGAAATTCTTGTGACTATGAAAGAGTGTAAAATATTATATTACCTTAAGAGTAAAGTATTTATTACTTCTTAAGGGTTGAAAGTATTACTATTTTTATAAAGTTATCTGGGTTTAAATGTTTATAAATGGAATAATGGTTTCCATAGTTTTATATTTTTTATTTAGATTTTTATTCCCATCCCACACTTTTTTTGTTTTTTAGGACGTAACAATTATTAAATGATTAGAATATTTCATGTTGAAAGTCATGAGGATTTTTCATAATGGAGAACATGATTTATGTTTTAAACGTGTAATATTTTTGGAAAAATCAATACTAAATAGATGTGTCCACATTTTATTTTATGTTTAATTTATGTAAAAGATATGCCATAATTCTTTAAATCTCTAAAATTGAAAATATCCTCAATGTGAGAGAATGTAACATTATGACTTAACCTAAGATAATGTAATGGATTAAGGTTTGGTCCTTAAATATGTTATAAAATGAAATGTTTAGATAAATTTAATGGTTGGAATAGTGTGAATAACATTAATATAGAAGATTTTACCTTATGGTATAGTATAAATGTAATAGATTTTTAATATTTCCTTGTCAATTAATCAATTTTTTTTTGAAGAATGGTTTTCCATAGAGGATACAAGGATGTTGTGGTGTGATGGAACTGAGAGGAAAATATCCTTTCAAATCAGCATCATGGTATAGTTGGAATCTGAATTGATTATTTTTTTATGTATTGATGGCTTAGTTCACATAGGCTATAAATGGATGTGGTGTTAGGGAAGGTGAAAACCCAACTATACAATAGAGAGTCATGATGATAGTGCAGGATTTAAGGTTGCAACATCCGCCATCATTCTAAGCCTCATCTCACCCCTTGATAGCTGGAGGATGAATTAAATCTATTGAAATGATATTGATTATCATGGGTAGTTCGAATCACCAAAACTAAAATATTTTAATTTATTGTTCTAAAGGTTAAGCTAACTAGAGGTGGGAAATGGTTAAGATTATCAAGGAATGTGAAGATATATATAACGTTAAATTTGATGAATTTAAGGATTTTTTTTCATGAAAAATATTCTGTTAATGATTTCTGAATTAGGATTAAAAGATAATTGTTGGAATTGAGAAAAAATTATTAAGATTAAGTGGCTGCAAATGAAGAAAACATCACTTAATTGGTGAGATACATCACAAATTCTATCTGAGATATTGATATTAAGATAAATCAGTTTTACTCAATATTAACTCAAAAATATAGAAGTTCATTGGCTTCTTGTGAGTTAAATACCTATGAGAAACATGTTTAATTCAATGAGAAGTTATAAATGAAGTTTCCAATAATCATATATCCTATAACAACAAGATATGAAGTAGGTCTAATTTTGTGGAACATGGAAAGCATTCATCAATGAATCCTGGAGGTAATAATGACTAGTTCACCTCTTTTGATAAGTGTGGTAAAAATAATATTAGAGAATGTCTTTAAAGGGCTAATAGTTACATTAAATGTTATATGTTTGGTCATATTGATCATGACTGTAACAAATATGATAAAGAAATAAATGAAAATTTAGTGTTAAGTTGTTTTCGTAGCAATGAGATATGTCAATTTTAATGTGTTTCCCAAATTTACTACCTACGGTGGAAACCAACAAGATTAAAAGAAAATGTGTGTGAGAACATTTTTTTCTACTAATGATGTTGATGTCAGTCCATGAAATTAAGTGGTGACTACTGTGTTACTATTTTATTCAAATAATTCTAATACTTAATATGATTCTTCATATTCACACACATTCATTTCTGAAAAATATTATTAAAAAAATGAGAATATCACCAAATGAAAGTAAGATAAATGTTTTGGTATTAATTATTAGAGGATGTATTATAGAAACCATGATTTATAGTGATCTTTATATTTTATTTATTGGGATGGTATTTTCTAAAAATAAGGTAAAAATGAAAATAGTTGAGTTCAATATCATTTTGGGCACGGATTGGCATTATGTTTATCATGCTAAAATAGATTATAATGCAAAGAAAGTCCTATAAAATGTTTTATTACCTATGAAAACATACCAATCAGATGAGAAATTTATGACATATGGAAGTGAACATTATCTAGCTCATATTATTGAAAATAAAGAAATAGTTATGATTAGTGACATCCTAGTAGTAAATGAATATACATATGTTTTTTATAATGACTTTCTTCGTGTTTTTCCTAATTTGGATGTCTTATTTACTATTTTTTGAGTGTATGATTCTAAAACTATTTCTAAAACCTCTTCTCAAATATATGAAGTAAATAATGTGTAATTGAAAAACTGGTTACATGAATTTTATGATAATGGTTTCATTCTACCTAGCACTTCACCATGCAGTGATCCTATTTTATTTGTGAAAAAATATAGACTTTTCTGTTCGACTATCCATTGATTATAGAGTCTTGAATAACATCACTATTAATAAAAAGTATCATTTTTTGTATATATATTATTTTTTTGATCGCTCACAAAGAGAATAGTGTTTTTGATGATTGATCTAATTTCTAGGTACCATCTGGAAAAGGTAAAGGAAGATAACATTTTGAAGACAATATTTCAGATGAGATATAGGAATTATGAGTTTTTAGTTACTCACTCTAGGTTATCTAATACACCTTATATATTTATTAATCTTATGAATAGATACATCCATCAATTTATAGATCAGTTTATGTTTGTTCTTATAGATGATATTTTTTATATTATAAAAACCATGAGGAACTTACTCGGAAATTAAAAATTATTTTGGAATACATAAAATAAAATAAACTATATGGAATGTTTAGTAAGAGTGTAATTTAGTTGTCAAAAATTTCATTCAATAGACACATTTTTTAAAATGATTGATTAATAGTTGACCCTGGTAAAATAATTTTTTTTGAAGAGTTGGCAAGACCTACCAATGTAACAAATATTCGTAGTTTTTATACACTAGCGGGTTATTACCAATTGTTTTCTAAAACCTTTTCTCTGTTATCTAGCCTAAAAACTATGTTATCATGAAAGGTAGTATGGTTATTTCAGACAGGACAATGTGATTTTTGTTTTCAGTAACTAAAAATAAGCCTCATCATTGGTATTAGTTTTGAAATTCTAAAGAGAAATGGTAAATTCAACATCTATAGTGATGATTTGTTTAAAGGACACAATTGTGTAATAATGTAGAATAATAAGGTAAATTTTTTTACTTCACATTAATTGAAATATCATGAGTAATATTACCCTATAGATGATTTGTAATTTGATTATGTTGATTTTTTATTTTTATTTTTGGAGGCATCATTTGGTTGGGTTAATGTGTGAAATGTATACCGATCAGAAAACTATGAAGTATATATTCACTCAGAATGAATTGAATATGAGATAATGAATATGGATTAAACTGATAAATTATTATCATTGCGTGATTCATTATCAATTTGTAAAAGAAAATAAGGTGCTTAATTTTTTGAGTTGAAAAATGAAATAGTAACTAAGTATGTTATGTTTGGAATGTGACACTTAGGAAAATTATTTGATGAATTTTGTCATCAAAGTTCTGTATATAGTGACATCTAGTATTTTGTTTCAAGATTCATTGCAGTTGAATTTTTTTAAGAATAATTAAAATGGACCAGAATGTGGATATATCATTGTAATAAATGTTATAATATGTTAAGATTGATAATTTTATTTATTTTAATATCTAAAAATAAGGTGTTTTATTATTTTCAAAAAGATTATGTGTTCCTTTTGATTAAAATTTGAGTAAGGAGTTGTTGACTAAATATCATAGTTCTTCCTTTTCCATTCATCTAGGAAGAATTATGATATATATATTCTTTCAGGAGTACTACTAGTTGGACATGATAAAATGATATATTTTTAGAATTTATGATGAAGTGTTTGAATTATGAATAGGTTAAATAAGGGTGATAGTTACTAAAGGTGAGGCTTCAACATTTCTTAGTGTCGATGTAGAAATGAGAGAATATATCAATTAATTTCTTTGTGGGATTTCCAAATAATAGTCAATGTAATAACACAATTTGTGTTATTTTTTATCGATTAACTAAATAATTACATTTCTATCCCATATAAGATACAATGTCTCTATGTCAATATTCTAGATTGTATCTAATATAAATTTTTAGGTTTCATGTTGTACCTATCTCCATTTTATCAGACGGTGATTTGAGGTTCAAATACAATTTTTAGAAAGAACATTATAATTCATTAGGTACATATATTAATTTTTAGTAAACTTTTTCATCCCTAAACTGATGGACAAACTGAGAAGAAAATTCATTCCTTAAAAGATTTGAATCATTCAATCTCAATGGATTCCCCAGGAAGATTGGATTGATATCATTATTCAGTTTAGTTTTCTTATAAAAACGTTTTCAGTCATGTATAGAGATGGAACCTTTGGATTAATTCTATTTAAATTGGTATTGAACACTATCTTTTTTAGATAATGTAGGATAAATGAAAAAATGGGACCAGAGTCGGTAACGGAAATAATTGAGAAAGTATAATTGATTCAGTGACGCTAGAGGAGAGAAATGAGCTAGAAGAAAAGTAACGTGGATATCCATATAAACGATCTTTATTTAATGTAATGTGATAATGTCTTTTTAAATGTTTATCCATCGAAATGTGTGATTCGTTTTTTTAAGAAGGGGAAGATCAGTCCATGATTTATTTGACAATTTTATATACTAGAGAATGATGGACCAGTTTACTAATGAGTGGACCTACCTCTGATTTTATCCTATGTACACCATTTTTTTCAGATTTCAAATTTAAGTAAGTATTTCCTAGACTTAACTGATGTTTTGAAGAGTGAGATAGTTCATATGAAATAGAATCCTTCTTATGAGGAATAAATTGTTCAATTTCATGGTCACCTAGAGAAAGTGTTATAAAATAAGATGATTCAATATGTTAAGGTTTTATAGAATTAAATTTGGCTGATGAGGGAACATTGGAATATGAAAATTACCTAAGGGAAAAATACGACTAATAATTTGATATGAAAATAAAATTATGGGGAAATTTTTTCAAAAAGGAGGGGGCAAGAATGTAACATCCCAAGTCTGATAGAATTAGTTTTTTTATATTTATTAATATTTAAGAAGTAGATATTATTTTTACCATAAAAGGAATTTTATTTGAAATATTTCACATGTTACACAACACGAGTTTCATTGAAATATTTTCATGCATGCAAGACATATTTATACTGAACAATAATATAATTTCAATATTATAATTTAATATTGATATTATATCACCTTTTTAGGAAAATATTTCATTAAAAATAAATTTTTCCACTTTTATAAGATTTATATGAAAAAATTAAACTTTTTTAAATGAGAAATATCATAATTTACATTGGGTGATATTTTTGTATTTTTTGAGAAGTTTCATATTTTAATGAATTGTGAATAATACTGAAATTTAATTGAAAACCTCTTTTTCATGTAATTATTTATATAGTTAAATAATTTTTTCACCTGGGTTTATAGTATAATAAGATAATGTTTATATCTTTTAAACCAATTTAGTTCATTGTTAAAAAGTTCCCATTGAATCTAGATCCAAAAACATTGCAATGTTTTGAATATTTTTACATTAAAACCCAGCTGTGTCGTCTCGTGTGTAGGATTAATTTTCAATTATTTATACGAATTATGTAATTTTAATTGAAAAATGGATTCCATATTTTGAATCAAAATTAATTTTAATATCTAATATTTTTATTTTTTTTTGACCCAAAATATTACTAAAAGTGATGAAAGCTATTTACAATGCTTAATGTAAAATTTTGTTTACTTTGGTGTTAAAATTTATTCTTAAGAGTCCAAATGACATTGAAACTTTTGCAAAACCCATTTTCTGTATATTATTATAAAATAACCACTATGTTCTCAAATTCAGATTATTATTGGACTTTCATTATTTAAGGGAAACCTCTCAATATTGTTTACCTTATATATTTACAAGAATACCACTCACCCTCCACTCTAAAACGTTACTCACACCTTGTATTTATTCACACCTATATAAAACAATGGATCAAAAAAAACCCTACATTAATAATATCCTAAATTAACTACTCTCAACCTAGAGGCCCTAACTTTTTCCAAAGTCCAACCGTGTAGTCATTTGGTGCAAACCAGAAGGAGTTACATGAAAAAGTGGTAACATTCTTCAACATGCTTTTATGCTTTATTTATTTCTCAACACCTTAAATTCATATTATTCAATAATTATATAAAAAATAAGTAAAATAAATTTAATATTATTTTTTATGTAATTTATTTCACATATACCTAAAAGCACATCAAATAAATGGGTAGAAAAATTACCATTCGTCTACAGTGATCTACCACCTCGCGGAACGATGTAGTTTTTTTTTCCACATCTCATGTTTTGGAATTATGATGGACCTATGTTTTTATATGATATATATATATATTAGATTTATTATTTTTACATAATTACATAATGTATAAATATAGAAACCATCATGATTTCCATTTTGTATAAATACAATAAAATCGTTTGCACACATGTTGACTACCACCTCTTTAATGAGATGTGATACATTCACACACTATATGGAATGTATTAAAGATGAAATTAATTAAATATATTTTAAATAAGAAACATATATATGATATTAATGACATAAATACCTTTATGTAAATAAAATATATCATTTTATTTTTTACCCTTACACACACTAAAAAAGTGATAACGTATTTCGTATACGTGGGGACTACCACCTCCTCGACGTGATGTGATTCCTTTTAAATTAGTATAATTATATATATATGTATATATTTGATTAAATAATATATAATCCATGATATAATGATATATATTCCAATATAAACCTTTCATACCCTCTTTTCATAATAATTATTGAAAATGGGATTGTTGCTAATGTGTAAGTACAACCTGCCGTCTCCATAATTGTAACAATTTTTTATTTTCCATAATCATATTTCATGATTTAGTTTAAAATATTAATTGAAGTATAAATATGATAATTATTTAATTATTATTATATATTCATATAATTAACCCTTTGACCAAATTTGACATAACAAAAGTGTTTTTTACACCTAACCCAAATACGATCAAAACACCTGAAGTAATATTTGCAGCTTATGTAGTTTTTTAAAAAATCACAATACCTGAATTAAAAGAAATTATAAAATTGAAAATGGTTATGAATAAAGTAACTAATTAACATGTTTTTATTATCCATTATGATAAATACACTTCTGACAAGTCAGAATGATGGTAAGGGATTTCATCTCAATCTCCATTCATGAAGACATTTTTTGATTATATGATCCATTATTCTTTCATGAAGTGTATATACATAACATTTTGACATTACATATCCATATAATATATATTATAATTCTTTAATGATTTTAATGATTATTTCATGTGTCTTATTATTTAAATGTTCAAAGCCATATGTTATTCTTTGAATGTTTGAAGATGCAACTATCAAAAGCTTTTCTCAATATCAATATTAAAGAGATTATTTTACATATTTATTATTATATATATAAAAGGATTGTAAATGAAATTTTATATGTATTTTTTTATTTTTATTCTTCTACTAGCATTCATGTTTTTAATTTAAAATAAATCCCCTATTTCATTTTTTAGTTATTTTGTTATTGAATTTGGTTTTTGAAAAGGGATTGATTATTTCAATAAGGACTCAGGCATAAACATTACATAATCTAGTAAATTCATCTAGAATTCACTTGTTTACATTCTCAATGATATTTTCAGTTAATATTTACATATAATTTGGTCATAATACATACATAACAATCCACATGAATACAATGTCGATGACACTAAAATAGATTCCATTTCTCCCATAATATAAATGTTTTTAATAAAAAATGATTTCTTCACAAATTCACATTTTATTTTTATTTTGTATTACTTATTTTTAATAAATATGAATCAAATTTTAAAGCATGGAATGAGAACAAAAATCTTAGAAAGGTACATAAAATGAATGAAACAGAACCTTATTCCATGAATACTTATATTCATACGGAACCACAAACACACGATATACTTCCCACCCTTATAGTATCATATACATACATTATGAAAATATGATATTACATAAAACATATATAACAAAAATAAAACCATATTTTTACATTGAATAATTAATTACAGAATATTGTAACCATCATAGTGACCATATGATTTGTGGACCTCACGATTACTTTACGATATAGCAATTATAGTTAAACTTGGATATACAGTTATAGTCAATTTCTGATATATTCTTAACCAATGCATCATAGGGATTTATATTTACCAACCTTCATCTTAAAAAATCCCTATTAATTCTAACATAATCATCAAAAATATGAACACATTATTCATAAAAACATTTCTTTGACTTTTGTAAATATATAAATTTAAAGGAAATTTTAAAGGAAACTCCCTTACCTCAAGATCTTCATACATAAAATGAGGTGAAACATCATGAATAATTATTTAAAGAGTTTTATTAGTCTATTAAATATCAATACTCATGTTTATAGTACCTTATATGAACATATTATAACAACTTTCAACCCATTTTTAGATAATATTTTTTTTGGTTTCCATTCATTCATTTACATTCATTTCATGGTTTCCATGGTCGGTTCATAATATGTTTTCTTTTTGAATAGAATAAAAACTATAAAAGTGTAAAAAGGGTATTAATATGTTCCCATAATTTTAAATTTTACCATATATAATTTTTCATATGATGATGATTCAGAAGAAAAAACAATAATGAAAATGATTTAATTAATTTTGGTTGGTTTTAAGACCATTATGAACATATATTATTTTATTTAATATCTTGTTTATATATAAATTTCATTAATTTATATAACTTATAATATTTATAATACGATTTTATTTTACTATTATAATGGTTTTATGCCCATCCTTGAATGTGGTAATGTATAATTATTGTGTAACATCCACAATTTAGGTAAAGCGGCACATCACAAAGGACATTCACATTTTTAAAATCGGAGGGAGAGTAGAAGGTTTTTGATGAAGAATTTTTATTTTAACATGATATAAATACAATATATATATGATAATATAGTATTTATTACACTTGGATATGGGGAGGTGAATAGAGAATAATAAATGAAACAAAATAAAATGGAATCAAAATAAAATTAATGTGGATTTTAACTATTTAATTATTCTCATTGAGAACCTCTTTAAGGCCAATGGTTGTTGAGTTGTGGTGAAGGATTAATTTCCTGGACTAGGGGATGTGTCTTGAGAAAATAATTGGGTAGAAATTAATCAATATATAAGGCATTGATGTGTGAGGAGAATAGGTGGTGAGGGGTGGTATTTATAGTGGAGGAAAGGAGTGTTTTCGAATTATTTAATACATTAATTGGATTATATTTTCTCAACAATAACAATATTTAAAAAATTATCACTAAATATATTAAAATCATGAAATATTGTTCTATATTATGTTTCTCAAAACAAGAATGATATTTTTAATTGATGAATTTGGATTATTATTTAAATACCATAAATTATTGTATTTCACTATTCCCAATAAAATCCACTATTTTAGGAAAATTCCAAAATTTCACTATAACCATTTTTGACATGTATAATTCAAATATTTTCTCTATTTTATGAAATTAATATTCCAAAGATGATATTTTCAATTTTTAATGAAAACCATTTTTATTAAAGAACCAATTTTAAATCTATAACTGATTTTATAACACATTGAAAAATTATTTAAGGACTAATTTTTCTTTATTATAATCAATAGAAAATAAAATATAAATTTTTTTATATATTTTATTATGATTAATTTTTTTACATCATAACATTAACTATAATATTTTAAAGAAACAATTAAGTTTCCCAAAAATATTGGGACTCAATTTATCATTTTCAAAACATTTATTTATTTCATCTATGATATTATTATATTTTATTTTCACATTAATGATACAATAATTTTATTTATAGTTTTTTATGTGAGGTTACAATTCATTTAGTACATATTATTTAATATCTAGATATACAAAGTATTTTATTATACATATTTAATTAATTTTACTATTTTATTTTAGAATGAAAAGAATCATTGTATACGTACCTTGATTGTTTGATTCTCCAATCCTTTAAGAAATTATATTCCCTAAATTTTTAATCACTAATTAAAAAAGTGAGTTACAATTTACTCATATAATTTTTAGATACTCTTTTAACTTATTTATCCTTTTGGTTTTTAAAAAAACCCCATTCCTAGTGAATTGCCTTGTGTAATAATACTTTCTCCCTTTGATCAAGAATCTAAATAAATTTATCTCTGTATGAAAGGTTCCCTTCACGATGAACTAATTTTATGGTCAAAACATGTGATGAATATGGAAAATAATTTCTTAACATTAAAACATGACAAAAATTATGTACCTTATATAAAATCAGAGGCAAGGCTAATTGGTAAAGAACTTGTCCATCTTTCGTAAGGATTTCAAAAGATATAGTTAACCATGGATTTAAATATCTATTCTTAAAAAAAAGGAATAAGACTTCTCTAAATATATTTTTTAAGTAAAACATGATCACTTACAATAAGAAATTTATTTCCCCTTATTATCTGTATATCATCTCTACCTATATAAGATTTCCTCATTTGTTGTTGGATCATCTTCACTTTCTCAACCACTTCCTCTACTAATTATGTTCCCATAAATATTATTTCCATTAATACATCCCAAAATTCTAGATTATGAAACTTAATTATATATGATGCCTCAAAATGTTCCATTTGTATACTGGTTTGACAACTATTATTATAAGAAAATATAATTAAATAAACAGGTTAATCCCAACTTCACTGGTAATACCTTGAGTATGATCGACAAATATATTCCAATGTTTGAATTTTTTGCTCTCACTGAATATCAGATTGATGATAAAAATCATTACTAAAACTTAATTTAGTTCTCATAAACTTCTAAAGGCCTTTACAAATGTTAGAAGTGAACTTGGGATCATGGTCAGATACAATGGAGAGTGAAACTCTATGAGGAATTAAAATTACCTTGAGATACAATTGGGAAGTATGATTTAGAGAAAGTGTATCTAAAATTGGTAAGTAATAAATATATTTAGTAATTTGGTCAATAAAAAACCAAATCACCCTTTTACTTTGAGAAGTCATTAGTTGCCCCATTATGAAATCCATGGAAATATTTTCTTATTTCTGTCCTAATACTCACAAAGGCTAAATCATCCAATTTTGTAGTTTTCTCTCTACTCTAACCTCATGTAATGTAAAACAATTAATGTTAAAATTTGAATGATCTATTTTCATTTCATCCTAGAAAATATACACCATATGTTCTCTTTAAATCTTAGTTCATCCATGGTTAATTGAAAATGGAGAACTATAATCTTCAATTATCAATTCATTATTCAGGTAGGAATCCAAATGTTCACATAATTTCATTAAAAATCCTAAAAATCAATAATTAATAATGTTAAATTATGGAATATTATCCTTTTTAACTAATTATAAAATTTAAAAATATCAAATTCTTCCTTTTGTGGGTTTTTAATTAGTCTTGGGAAAGATGACTACATTAAAAATTGAAACATAAGAGATGAATTTCCTACCCCAAAAATTTCCATGCCAAAACTCATCAAATCATTATCCAAGAATCATGTTATAAATGTATTATGCTTAATTTACCATGATGGTTTTGAATAAAATCATCCACCACTTTGTTCTATTTTTCATTGATGGTAATTTATTATGAAATCATAATCCTTTATTAGTTCCATCAATTTTCCATTAATAATGTTCAATTATTTCTGAGTAAATATATACTTCAATCTTTTAAGATTAATATATATATACCTCATTTGTCTCTATATAAAAGAAAAATTAAATTTATTAAATTGAAAACCATATCTACTAATTCAAAATCAAGAGTGGATTAGTTTAATTAACGAGGTATTGGTTGTCTCAAGTCATAAACAATTACACGACCTTTAGCATCCAAACACAACCATGCACTTTTAATGAAGCATCAATGTAGAAGAAAAAATAACCTTTTTTAAAGGCTGGTCCAACATAGAAGAAGTCACTAATATTATCTTTAGATTATAAAATCAATCATCACAGTATTCTATTGAAATAAATTTAACAAATTTTCCTGGTTAACATTGTTATAAGGCAAGATAACCATGAAAAGTTTTCAACAGACCATTGGTAATGGCTGGCTAATCCAAGAAAAGAAATTTATTGGAACCAAAAATCATATTTTAAAAATTTATTATATAAATTATTTCCTTTTATAATTTATATATAAATCCATAAATGTTTTTCATGATCATCATAACATTATGAAAACATTGAAATATCTCAAACAAAAAAATAAGAAAATATTTATGAAATATTCTATTTAGAAGATCCATAAATAAAATGTGAGAATTTTTTCAAACCAAAGGGAAAATCAACAAACTCATATTGTGCATATCTAGTACAGAATTCTATTTTTAGAATGTCATTATCCATCACATTTAGATGATGGTCCCTAGATCTCATCTAAATCGAGGAAATATAATGATCCTCTTAGAGATGATCAAAAAATGAGTAGATATGAAAAAATGGTTTATAATTTATTATCATGAAAGTAATTAAAAAATCAATAAACAATGAAAAGCCTCATGGAGCCATCATTATCTTTAATAAACAAAATTGGGGCACCCCACAATGATGTTAAAGGTTGAATGAATCCATTATCAAGAAACCATTATAAGTTATATTTTGATTCTAAATGCTCATCCGGTGCCATTAGGTAAGGGTTTTTGAAATATGATTAACATCAAGAAACTTTTCAAGAGTAAATTGAATATCACGATTGGGTATAAAATTTAGAAACACATTAAAAAAATCAGTCATGTATTTATTTACCACCGAAAATTCATTAATCTAATCGTTCCTCTATTTTGAACAATATGTTCAAGAATCTTTCATTTACATATTTTTTTTGTTTCTCAACATCCTGTTAGGTTATTAAGAATATGGGTTAAATATTGTATAAAAACTAAAAAATCATTAAAATAGCTTCTCTAGATCTAAAATCAATCATTTCATGATAGAAAAAATCCATTCAAGACCCAAACTAATAGAAAATTGTATAAAGGGTTTAATAACACGGTTGTTAAGTAATTTCATTCCATTAAAAAAATCAGGAAGAACCTTTCAATACCATTAAGCATTAATATAACTCCATGATTTTTTAACCATATATTTTAATTTTATTACTTAAACTGAAATTTCCAATTTAGGAGAAAATTTATTAGAAATAAAAGAATATTTAGATTTTGTATCAAACAATACATTAGAAAAGTCAAATTAAACCAAAATTGTACCTGATACCATTTCATTGGATATCCAAACATCTGCTGATGTTGTCGAAAAATATTTTACTATACTTTTTTACTTATATACTTTCAAATTTCCATTATTTAGATATTTAATTGGGTAGGTATTCTCATAATTCCCCATCTCAACATAATTGGAATAGTTTATAGATTTCTAATTAGAATTAAACATAAAAATAATATGGTATTATTAATTTCAATATTGATCCATATGTCCAAACAAAACACATTGAAAACACATCCAATATTTGTTAAGGCATTCCCCGGGGTGTTTTTTTACCACACATCCCATGAACCAGAATCTCAACATTCATACATTTAGATTAATTTTATTGATTCTTACCCATTTTTTTCTATCTAGAACTCTTCATCTACTTATATTAAATGTACATGTGTTTATAAAAAACCATTTATTTCCTCACTACACAAAAAATAAGTTTCTCAAAACATTTGAATCCACATGAAGCCAGTTCACTTCGATATCGTGGATTGAATAGATAGAAGAAGTTATTGATTTTACTATCAATAGCTTGATTATTATTTGGAACGTACCTTGGAAATCATGTGATGTTGTATTTATATATAGCCACTAATTATTCTTTATATTTATTCAATTAATGTAATTTCCATTCTGTCCTATGTTGAAACACCTTAGGAAAATATTTTTCAAGGAAAAGATTGTAAAATTCATTATATTCCATGGCATCAATCTCTATGATATCCCTGATATTCCTGACTATTGACCACCCTGGTCAGATTTACCTCTAAAAGGATATATATAATGAATATACTTATGATTATATAAACTCCACCTGATATAGTATTTATTTTCAAGAGAATTAATCCAATATTATTCCACCACTAGATCAGAAGACCCACTAAAAGTAGGAGTGTGTTGCCTCATAAAGTGATTCAATATAATCATGTTCTTTTTTTGGTAGTTTTGGATGTTATCTTGCATGAATTACACCCACATTTATTGTCTTTGTTACCGATTAAAATACTCTCACAATCTATATGGTTCCAATTCCTACTATTCCAAGTTGCTGATTCAAAAAGATATCATCCTCTTGGTTCCTTCCTACTTCATTATCCATGTTTCTCTTGCGAAAAACCATTATGAATAGATATATCATATAAAAAGAAACATTTTAATATATGAATTCTATATCATTTGAACTAAAACATTGGGTAAGGAATACTTTTGTTATTCTATTAACATCATCCTACCCCTTAATGTTATTTAATCCATGTTCTGATACTAATTATAACCATTTGGCCATAAACATTACATAATCTTGTAAATTAAACAAGAACTCACATTTATGAATATAGATAAATATTTACTATTTAGTATTTTGAAAATTATTTCATAATAAATATATAAAAAACGAAGAATACAAAGTTGATATCAATAAATTGTTTCAATTTCCTCTATAATAAAAATGGTTTTAATAAAACATGAATTATTAATAGTATTTACCTTTATATAAAATTTTCAATTACCCATACTTAAACAATCTGATAAACATATTAAAACATGGTATGAGAAAAAAATGGTCATTGTGGGAAAAAATTATGGATATAAAATTTTAGCCAATGAAGACTTATACACATATGAAATCTTTTTCACAAGAAATACTGATCACCCTTAATGTATCATATACTTACTTGGTGAAAAATGAGAATACATAAAATATAGAAAACATAAATAAATAATATAGTTATCTTGGATAATTGATTAGTAAATATTTTATCCCTTTAAGATACCATATGATTTTTATCCCTCATGGATACGTTATAATGTTGCCCTCAATACTTCATTATGATGTCACCATCATAGATACATATGGAAAAACCCTTACAGTCAACTTCCAACAAAACATACCAAATGAATTAAAGGGATATATAGGTCATACACATAGTCATAAATAACTAAAATTAAAAATAAAAAAATCCTAAAACATTAATACTTTCATCAAAACATAATTCCTTTTTTAAATTTGTAAAAAATGAAATTTAAAAAGGGATTCTTAATGGAAAGTCCCTTACCTCAGATTCATCTTACTTCAAACGAGTTCAAAACTCTATTATAATGGTTTAAAGAGTGTTATTAATTTATAAATAATTATAATAATTCTTATACTACCTTTTATAACTATATAAGAATAACTTTTCACCCATTTATTAACAATATTATGTTATTTCCATTGTTTTGGGTGGATTTTTTCCACAGTCGGTTAGTAATGGATTTTATTATCTAAGGGAATCAATAAAGTAGAAGATGAATTAAATATTATTAATATGTAAATAATTTTCTTTAATGATTCCGTCTATATTATTTTTTTTCCTGATTTTAGCATGAAACATTAGATAAAATAGTAGTGAAAATGAGTTAACTTATTTTTACAGTTTTTATAAACATCAAAAATTGATATCATTTTATTTAATATCATGATTATATATTTTTTCTAAAAAATTATATAAACTATAATATGTATAAAGTATATTATTTAACCATAATAATGGTTTTATGACAGGCCTTGAATGAGAAATTAAAATAAATGTGTTTCATCCAAGATGGTGGTAAATCGACACATCACAGATGATGTTATCATTTTTAGAATAAAATGAAGAGGAGGAGTATGATGAATAAATTTTCCATAAACATGATAAAATTATAGTAGATATAAGATACTATGGTTTTTATTAGACTTGTATAAGTGTAGGTGAAATGATATTAAAAAATAAAAATAAAATAAAAGGAAAACAAAAGAAAATCAAAGAGGGCTTTACGTCTTGAATCCTTATCATTGAGAACCTTTATCAGGCCCTTGGTATTGGACATTCAGTAAGACTAGTAGGTACTAGATGCGGGGATGAGTCTTGGGAAGTTAATTTTGTAGAATTTAAGAAATATATAAGTCATTGAGGTATCATGAGAATAGGAGGCGAGGGGTGGTATTTATAGTGGAGGAGAGGAGTGACTTTTGATTATTTAATTCATTACTTTATTATTTTGTCTAAAGACAATGAATAGGATTATAATTATCGCTAAATATATTAAAATAATTATAAAAATAAAAATATTATGGTTTTTAGATCATGTAATATGTTTTTAATTCATGTATTTTCCTTGTTATTTAAATATCGTCAATTATCGTACTTCACTATTCATTAAAATTTCAACTATTTTAGAAAAATACCAAAAAATCACACTAACAAATTTTGTAATGTATAGAATTGAAATATGAACTCCATTTAATTAATATTTTCCCTAAATATGATAAATTTTATTCTTAATTAAAATCATATTTTTTTTAAAAAACCATCATTAAAAATATAATTCATTTTATAACAGTTTGAAAATTTAATTAATGTATTATAAAATTATCGTATAATAATAAGAAAATAACATATAAATTTATGATTATATTTTATGAAAAAATAATTATATAATTAAATTACTTATAAAATTATAAATAAAATTTTATTTTGACAAAAATTCTAACACTTAATTTATAATTTTCAAAAAAATTATTTACTTATTCCGTGATATAAATATAATATTTTTACTTTTAATATAACTGAATTTTATCTATTCTTTCATATGTGATATTCGAATTCTATTATTATGGACATTAATTATTATAAATACAACTTATTTCATTATAAATTTATAATGAATTTTACTATTTAATTTCAGAATGAAAACAAATTATTTTAAAAGTACCTGATTTTTTACAATTTCAATATCTTTAATTTTTTCTTGTAATTATAAAAGAAATTTTATTAGTTAAAATTTTATCATTTCAATATTACATGTGTAATGATTATATAATGGTACTAGAATAGTTGACAGGTGGTTATCTAATAAATCAATGACAAGTGGTTCCATGATAAACTATTGAATTTTTGGTTAGTGATGTCCCTAAAATGCCTTCGGTAGGATGTGAGACATATGGATATTCCATTTGTATGAGTGACATGTATGGAAGTCGACTGCATGGTTATTACATTTTAAATTGTGACAAGTTTAATGATGTTTAAAGATACATTTATGTATTTTCTGTGTTTGTTCTGGAATTTATAGTATTATTGTGATTATTAAAAAGGGTAATAAATTATCTTAATTTAAAATTAAAGTACTTAATACTTTTTAACGATTAAGAGTATCATTTAATGAAAAATATTTCATAGTTTTTATATTTATCAATTTTGTAACAGTTTAATTATTTTTATATTTTTATGGATTTTTTTATGAACATCCAACATTTTTAATGTTTTCACACGACTTAATGGTGAGTAAGGTATTGGATGAATTATTTTTAAAAGTTATAATGACTGTTAATAGAATATATCATGATTTATTTTTAAAATTTTATATTGTGGAAACAATGTATACTGATTGAAATTAAAATATTTTTTTAATTGTTTTTTATGTATGAGTTGTGTCTTTAGTCTCTAAAATCATAAACCTAAAAAGATCGTCAATGTTAGACAAAGTAAAATTATTGACATAACTTAGAATTATGTAATATTTTAAGGAAGGTTATTTTACTTACCATATCTTAATATCATCTAGAAAACTATATTTTTACAAACTACTACTTCACATCAACCATGATCATATTTACATAAAACATCATTATACACAAAGTCATATATATATTTTCCCTTGTAAGAGGAAGACAAAACATGTGATAAACAATTATAGTAAGGTTAAACTCATCGATGATTTTTAATGGATTAGGTCACAAACATCTGAGAAAGAATGAGTGTGGGATAAATTTCACATTATAAGTATCATATAATAAAAATAGTTGTCTATAAGGCATGAAAAGATGATATATAACCTCAAAAGATAATGTATATACCATAGATGAAGAGTATAGAAACATATGATTATAATCAAGATCCATGGATGAAAATATATAAGTATGTAAAAGGAAATGAATGTTATATATGAATAATCATAGAAACCATGATATTTTTTCATAGAGACCATAGTCCTACGTCCCATAAAATTCCATATCAGGCATTATATTCATCTGGCCCCTAACATAGTGAATCGACCATCAAAATTAATTATTAAATAATATAATATATCATGAATAATAACCAGTCATCCTATAACATTGTGAATCTAACATAGTAATCATTCATCTAATATAATATTAGTTTTTGAATTATAATTCCATATCCAATAACAATGTGGATCATTCATCATAACATGGACCCCATAATGAATTATGTATCATAATTCATGTAGCATAGTTATGTCATGAGATATTTACATTTACCTAATTCATAAGTGAGCTGTACAGGATCCCACTAATCACATAATGATAAAAGATAGTTATGTGACACCATAAAGCAATCATACACCAAATATTATTAAAACCCAATGAATAGAAATGTGTTTAATAATATTTTCAAATTGTATCAAGTTAATTTATATTAATAACTTGATCTAGTATTACTAAAATTAAATATTTAAAATGAATGGTATCATGACACCACAAGGATGATGCTACAGTTTATTTATCCATAACAGAGAGATCATTTAGAGATATACAAGAAAAAAATGTTAATTCATAAATTTTTTTATAGTAAATACTTTTACCCATTTAATGAAAGGGTAGTGTTTCTAGAGATTTTAAAAATAATTTTCAAGAAGAGTGATATTTTAAAAGATCACAAAAATAGAATCCAAATTAATAATATGATGAAAAGATGTAATGTTTTTGTAACTATATTTTTTTGAAGATAAAATATGTGAACTTGATAAGTAATGTATTATTTTTAATTAGGAGTTTTTTTAAATATATGAAAATGAAATATTTTTTAAATTTAGATATTATAAGTAGACAAAAAAATAGATTGAAATTTTCAAAAGATATTAATACATATAATTTCAAAATAAAAAAAAATTATGAAAGGAAGATTCTATATTTTTAAGAAAAATCTATGATAGAGAGGATGATAATTATTCTTAAGATTATCATATTGAAATAAAAAAATTAATCCATTAAAGAATAGGATTTTAATTATATTATGATTTGCAAGGGGAAAAATATATAATTCCAAAATAAATCAATAAGTATATGAAAAATTTTAATTTAGTTACCGAAGTCTCTTATGAATTATATCACATTTTTTTCAACATAAATATCCACAATAGACAAACTAAAACATATATAAGATCAATATAGAATCCTTATATTTTATGAAATATAATATTTCAATTTTTCCAATAGATATTGTTACATGTAATGTATAGTTTACCTTTTATTATATACACCACAAGGTTTATCTTGTGTAGCACACAACATTGATTTTCTTTGATAACATATGTTACACGCAAGAACGAATATTCTATCAATATTTAATATGATAATTATTAAACAACCATCAAAATATTGGTAATTAATGGGTTTAAATTATATATTAATATATTTTTTAAACATTCGTTCATTAATGAATTATTTGGTGTCCAATTAATTTTAAATAAAAATAAAAATCAATTGAATGTGAAGGATGTACTTTTGTGAAAAACTATACTTTTCCAAAAAAGGTGTTTTATAATAATCAAATAAATTAATCATTACTAGTGAATGATATTAATGAAATTTATATGTTAGATATATTATAATAAGTTTTTAAATTCATATGATATGTTTTCTAGGAATAAAATAAAAATAAATACAATTATAAACATTAGAATGTATATTTTTCTAAATGTATGTTTTACTGTGTGTTAATATTAGATTTTATTAAACTAAATTATAAAAATTTTAGAAATATAATTTGGAAAAATAAACTTATTTTTGGAATTTGGAATATAAAAAATTACATTGGGTAAACTTTTCGAATTTTTATGAAGTTTCATTATTTAAGGAATAGTGGAAACTAATGGATATTAATTGAAAACTACCTTTTCCCTCTAAATATTTTATATTGAAAAATTATTTTTTTAATTATTCTAATGATTAGTTAGTTGAATTATATATAAATAAATAAAATGTATGTAATTTTAATCAATTCCCAATTTAAATTTCATATAAAAACATTTCAAATTACTGCTTTGAGGATCTAGACTGTATTCCAACCTCCATTATGGAGAAATATTTTTTCAATATTCAGTAAAGGATTGATGTAGCAAAAAATAAATACTCTAAAAATATGATTATTTGGGATGAGTTTTCTATGGTTCATAAGTACTGTTTTCAGGCCCTAGACTATAATCTCAGTGATATAATGATCGTAAAAAATGTTAATGCAATGAATTTACTATTTGGTGGTCTAACAGTTTTATTAGGAATCGATTTCAGAAAAATATTATCAATAACACTAGGTAGTAACAACAATAGCATTGTCTTTGTGGCTATTATGTCATCATAACATTAGATGCACTGTTGAGTATTAACTCTAACAAAGAACATGATATTTCGTTCCTCTATATCCAATGATGACTAAAATGAGGTCCGTGATTTTGCTAAATGGAATTTGTATAGTAGTGAAGGTTGAGTTGGATAAAATAATAATGGTGAAGCGCTCTTCCAAATTCCATCTACATATCTTATTTACTAAACTACAAATGCAATGGTTACAATTGTGGAGCATACTTATCGAAATTTCAATGAAAAAATGTCATCTTCTATCTGAAAGAGTGTACCATTCTAGATCAAACCCATGATGTTTTTATTTAAGTAAATCATTACATGTTGTATGTCACAGACACTTAAAATAAATACTACCTCAGCACTAATTTAGTCTGAAATGCCTGTTTTGATACAGATAGGGCATAAAAAATATGATACTCTGAGATGTTAAAGGGTATAAACATCTCTGATTTGGCTCCCATAAAATATCATTAAATATTGGTGTCCCAATTATGTTACTATGAGATTTTGATCAATCTTTTAGTTAATGTAATGAAAATTGTATGATTTTAACACATTTAGGTGATCATATAATTAGAGAAAACATTTTGATTGGATATTTTTTGGGGTTTTCAATATTTATTCCAAGACTGACTATGACACACTCTGATCTTAGATGGCCTTTAAATTTACAGTGAAGAAAATATCTGTATGAAATCGGGTCTTCGTTTTTAGGTATGTCTTTCTTTTTTTTGGAGTTTTTGAGAAAAGTGGAGTTTCTTGAATTTTTTTAAGTACACACCATGTACTCCCTTGCCACGCCAGGCCGTGTGTTGGCCATGTCCGGGACACACACACGGTGTGTAGGGGTGAAGTGGAGGATGATTAAAGCGTAGTATGGAAAAGTAGAGTACACACCATGTAATCAAGAATTATATTCCGTGTATTTTATTTTTTTTCCATTAAACGGGCTGGGGTCGCACCTGATGAACGAAACTTGCTTCTTCTTCTGGTTCATCGTCCGAGAGAAACTGTACGGCCGCAAAACTTCCCCGACCCCACGATCCTCCATCCGTTCTCTAAATCGACCGCTGTTGATTGTGTTGGAACCACATTGGTAAGACCTTCCTTCTCATATAGATATGTTTTCAAATTCCTTATCTTTCCCAAGATATCATGGGTTGAGCATTTTGTGCGTTTTTGTAGATCTATGTCATTATAAACAGAATCAATAATTTTGGTTCATGTATATAGATCTCCTAGGATCATGGTAGGTGGTCTGTGCCTTTCTGTAGGAAGCCTTTGAATATTATTTGTGCAATTCCACCATTTCCCTTGAACGGGGTTTTGTGTGTTTCCTATTTTTACCCTATTATTTTCCTACTTTTTTTGATTGCTGGAGTTGAGATAGATGATTGTGAAAAGGTTAATTTTTAATGTGCTCTGGATGTTATTCCATGCATGTTTTTTCTATTAGGTGTTTTTCCAGTTACCGTGCCTAGTTATAGGATAGTGGAACTGTTGTTCTGTTATGCTGTTGTGCCTTAGAATGATACCCATGTAGTTCTTGAGGTTTACTTGGGGGGATACGCACACTATGCATATATGTTTTACACAGGGTTGTGAGAACCTAGTGTAGTGGACTATTGGGAGAATGACTTAAGGTCTTCTCAAGAGTGTCTTTAATTTACGATGTGGGACTACAGGGGGAATTGATGTTGAGTGCTTCCTTAGAGAGTGTGTAGTTCCTCAATGTGGGCCACATGGGGAATGAGATGTTGAGGTCTTCCCCAGAGAGTCTTTAGTACGACACAAATATATAGGGGGAATTGATGGGGATTTCTTCCTCAGAGAGTATATTATTCAGCTAATATAGAGGGGAGAGACTATGTGTGCCTCCCAGAGGGTTGCTAGTACTTGTAGGTTGAACCATAGGGGTTAGGCTGTGAGAGATACCCAAGGGTTACATATTGTTGTACTTACTGATTGGCAGTTGCATGTGAACTTTTTATGCTACACTGTGGATTGTAGATACTGTGTGCTTTCTTGTTTATTGCTTTCTGTACTATTACATTCCATGTATTCACTGACTATAAGAAACAGATCATTGGGTGGTTTCCTACTGGGACTTTATCTCACATACTATTTGGGCCATGATTTTGGGCCTAAACAGACTATTCTGTTACAGGTATAGATAAGGTCAAGTGCACTTTTACTTCAGGTAATTGACTTGCTGAGGTGTTGTAGAGCATGGGACCAATATGTGGCTTGTAATGTCGCGGAGTTTACATGTTTTCTTCTGTACTTTGGTTTAGTATTGTATTCAGCATTGTGAATTGTTTGGATTCTTTCCTAGACATATGTTTCATGCATCATTTTATATATATGTCTGTGTGTGTGATCTAGTTGTTTCATGATAGTTTTCCGTTGTATACCATTTACTCTTGTAGGTATGGTTACAGTTTCTGCAGTTGTCTATCTGATTTTCTTCTATTGTGTACTCTGCCAATGATGGCATTGTTTCCACACTATCACACCCAAGGCCCTTAGTACTAGTCGACAGCCTCTGGCATTTGGGGAAATGCACTTGAGTCCATGTGACCAACTGGTAATGGGGCACCTCTGGGTGGCTTTCAGAACAGGGGTGTTACAAAGTTGTATCAGAGGAGAATATTTTCTCTTGATTACTATTTGGAGCCATTATCCAGGGATAGTACGGATGCGGTACTTGCTAATAAGCTATTCCAGGGAGTATCTAACCCGTGTACAAGGAAAATCCATATGACCTCATTTATTACAGTTTTCTGGTTTTGAGATTTTACAGTTGATATGATTTCACCTAGAGTGATTCACATGACATGTGTAGTTATTGTTGTTGATATTATGGTTTTATTTCTCTCGAAACCCGATGTGTTGAGGGTATTTCGTCTCATGCATCATATATGAACTTGTTAGAAATCAAATGCCAGGTATTCATTCCATGCCATCTAGGATGCATTAGCAATTGCATGTTGTTGTGATAGACTTTGTGTATATTTGGATGATTTTATGATATACGCTTTGATAGAATCACTTCTATTTGATAGAGGAATGTTTTTATTGTACCTTGCTTAAAAGAATTCCAAATTTTGGTTCTGGAGGTGTTATGGGCCCTCTTGAACCGTAAATTGGTGAATCATTCACCTGTTTTCCCTTATATATGACTGTTTTGGATGCCAAGCATTGGGTCGTCGGGAGTATGGGCCTTCATGGATCATAATTTGGATCCTGTATGCCTTGTTTTCTATGTCTCTGGGCTTCAGTGTAGTGTCTGAGCTACATCCCAGAAAAACCCAGAATACATGACGTGTACTTTATAACTACATGTCGTGTAGTTTTAGACCATGTGACAGACTGTGTGAGTAGGAACACAGTGTTGAGGAAATGTCTTTAGGAACACATTGTGTATGGTAGGTGCATGCCTTATAGTATAGAGCTATGTACCCGGCCATGTCCCTAATAACACGGGTCAGGGGAGCTCTAGTAGAACACGCCGTGTTGGTAAAGAACAAGTTGTGTAGTCTTGTTCCATGTACCCAGTCGTGTCACAAATAACATGGGTCAGTGATATCTTCTCCTATATACACCGTGTTTGTTCGGAATATGCCGTGTAAGGGTCATCCGTGTGGTTAGCCATGTAACTAACAACACGGGTTACCGAAACCTTGAATAGTCCACGCCGAGTCATTAGTGAACATGCTGTGTAGTCTAAGGTTAAGAGAACCGTGTGGGTTATCCATGTAAAGAGACCCGGGTAGGGGAATAGAGTTCATGTACATTCCATGTTTGTGGACAACATGTTGTGTAGTTTGGGTGTTACACGACCAGAGGTGGGAGGAGTACCCGCCCATGTCTTTGGTTTTAGTGAACACGACGTGTAGTTTTCATACATGTCGGGTAGTCGTGTTTTGTAAAACGGTGGTGGTTTCTTCTCCTGTTTAAATTTTGTAATTATTTATTCTCATTCCTTGATATTCTAGATCTATGTTATGCTTTTGATATTTTAGAGTTATGCCTCCGAGACGTCCTCCAGTTGTACGTCTGTTGTAGGATGGTGATCAGACGCCAGTTATGGCTGACCAAGGACTTCCTACCGATCCTCCAGTAATGCCAGCCTTGGCACCAGCGGTCATATCAGTTTCAAGTACTGATGCAAATTTTAGGGAAGGCTTTATGAGGATTATTCAGACCTTTCAGGGAGCACCTCATCCTACCACATTTATGGAAGACATGACGTGGGTTTTCCAGCTGCATCATCCTCCTACTTTCTCGAGGGAAGGAGGACCATAGGCTCCAGAGTCATGTCTGGAAGCCATGATAAAAATCATTGAGCATCTGTAAATTCTTCTAGAGAGGCGGTTCAAGCTCTATACCTATATGCTACGAGACTCCTCCAAGAGGTGGTGGGAGGTGACCTCACAGCCGGGTCCTCAGCAGGTTATGGCTTGGGAGGAGTTCCAGTGTGTGTTTTACGACTACATCTTCCCTGAGACCCAGAGGGTCGATCGAGCCCTAGAGTTCATGAGTCTAGAGGAGGGTACTCTTTATGAGATGGAGTATTCCTCTCATTTCACCGAGTTTTAGAGTTTCACAATCCTCTAGGGTGGAGATGGGACGTTCAAAGCAAGGAAGATTGAGGATGATCTCAGGAGGGAGATCCACTCACAGGTGAATATCTTCCAGTTGACTTCCATCACTTCCATCGTCAACCAAGAACTGATTACGGATCACAATTTGAGAGTCTCCGGAGCTTCGATCT
The DNA here is from genome assembly GCA_963277665.1 of Viscum album. Lineage (NCBI taxonomy): Eukaryota > Viridiplantae > Streptophyta > Magnoliopsida > Santalales > Viscaceae > Viscum > Viscum album. The sequence goes on from OY728131.1 coordinate 1,512,019,432, forward strand.
AGGGCAGTTCAACTTCCAGGACTAGTATTCCTCCAGCTGACAGCCGGAAGCGCCGTAGGGAGTCTACACGCGGTGATACAAGTAGGTGAGATACATATTTAGGTAGCCAGGTAGTATGCTACCGGTGTGGATGGGTAGGGCACATGAGGCCGCAATTCTAGAGAGACCCAGTGGATTGTCGATCATGTGGAAAGATGGGTCACCTTCATCATTTCTGCCAGGTTTTCTCACCAGTAGCTAGTGACGGGGGTTCATCCATGACTACTCATTCTGGAGAAACCCCACCGGTTTCTCACCAGTCGGGGAACTGGTGTTCTTCAAGCCGTTCGAGCCGAGGTGGAGGTCAAGGTTGTGGCAGTCAGTCACCGGTCTTTCAGCATCAGCATGGAGGATCATCTCAGAGTGGTCAGGTAGGGTCACCTGGCCACGGGGTAGGCTAGACATTTTCGGTGGAGCGGACCTATCAGAAGCAGGATCCTGGACCTTTTACAGTTCAAGGTACAATCTTAGTAGCCTCAGTTTTATCTTCTGCCCTTTTCAATACTGGTGATACACATAGCTTTATCTTTGTTGCAGTTGTGGAGAGCCTTGGGCTATGTTTCTTTTCTTCTGCCGACTTGTTGACACTAGACACACCTTTGGTAATGAGGACATCTAGTGTACATCAGTGCATAGAGTTCCCTATCGAGGTTTCAGGGTATCGTTTCTTATAGGATCTTTATGTCCTATAGATGATAGGCTATGATGTCATTCTCAAGATGGTCTGGTTGGTTCCATTTCAGGCAGTCGTCGACTGTTATCACCATAAAGTGAGTTTCATTTCCCTAGAGGGTGAATATTTTCATCATAGAGAAGAATGGGACATTCGGGTGAGTCGAGCAGGACTCATGAATCATGGCCTACGATGGGTTATGGCCCAGATTTCTATTCTTTATCTGGATGATCAGGGGACTTCATAGTTGGAATTTCCTCTATTGGTGGATCATTTCATAGATTTCTTTCTATAGGATCATTCAGGTTTGCCTCTGGAGCATGAGGTCTACTTCTCTATTGAGCTCGTTCCAGGAGTGGCACCGAGGTCCATTCCTCTCTATAGGATGGCTACACCTGAGTTTTAGGAACTCAATAAGTAGTTGGAGGAGTTGTAGGAAAAGGGTTTTATTCAACCAAGTAATTCTCCATGGGGTTCTCTTGTCCTATTTGTGAAGAAGGCATACGGTAGCATTAGGCTCTATGTGGACTCTCAGAAGCTGAACCAGTTGATGATCAAGAACATATATCCCGTTCCAAGGATTGATTATCTTTTCAATCAACATCAAGTAGGCTGAGTGTTCTTGAAGAATGATTTGAGGTCCGGTTATTATCAGTTGTGCATTAGACCATTGAATATACCTCTGACAGCCTTCTGGAGAAGGTATGGTCTCTATTAGTATATGGGTATGTCGTTCCGTCTCACGAATTCACTATCAGTTTTCATGGCACTGTTGAACTGAGTGTTCCATCCTTACATGTATTCCATCGTCATGGTCTTCGTGGAAGATATCAAGGTGTAATCTCACACTCGACACGACCATGCTACCCACCATGAGATTGTACTGAGTACACTGAGAGAGCGTCATCTTTATCCTAAACTCTCGAACTGCAACTTCTAGATGGACCAGATTCAATTCTTGGGTCACATCATCTTAGAGATAGGAGTATCTATAGACCCAGAGAAAGTGAGATCCATAGTTTCCTATGAGCAGCTGAAGAAATTTTTTTATGTACTGAGTTTCCTAGGGATAGCTAGATATTACAGAAACTCTATTCAGGACTTCTCACGCCGAGAAGCTCCTTTGATGGGTTTGACCAAGAAGGGGGTGAATTTCATATATTCAGATTCTTTTTTGTCAGCCATTCAGAAGCTGAAGGGAAGGTTGACGTCTGCACTAATACTATTCTTGCCAGAGACAGGAAAGAGCTATACTCTTTATTGTGATTCTTAAGGTATCGGGTTGGGTGTTGTGCATATGCAGGGTGATGGAGTCGTGGTGTACGAGTCTCAGAAGTTGAGGTCACATGAGAGGAACTACCTGACACATGATCTGGAGTTGGATGTTGTTGTTCATGCCTTGTGTTGTCGGAGACATTACCTTCTGGGAGAGCACACTATGGTTTTCACCAACCACAGGAGTCTCATGTACATCTTCACTTAGCATGATATGAATCTGAGATAGTTTAGTTGGGTATAGTATCTTCAGTCTTTTGATTTTGAGCTTTCCTATACAGCAGGAAAGGGAAACTTAGTGGCAGATGCATTGAGCAGGAGAACTGTGATTCAGGCAGTTCTGGAGGCTAGAAGTGAGTGGCGGTTAATGGTTTTGTTCTTTGATATTCATCTAGAGGTGAATGACAGACATGGGAAGACATACCTATCTTCAATAGTTTTTACCTCTAAACTTATTGACCGGGTATGGATGAGGAACCTATCTGACTCAAAAGACATAGTCCTATGTGTGAAGGTATCAAGAGAGGACCCTTTTCCTGGATGGACAGTGGGTGAGGATGAGATCTTGTGTTTCCAGTGATGCGTATGGGTGCCATCAGACATATGTGAGGAGCTGATGTGGTATTTTCTATTCCCAGTTTGGGAAGTTCATCTCGGCATCACCATGATGTATCGGGATCTACATCGCCAGTACTGGTGGCCAATTATGAAGAAAGATGTTGCTGGTGTTGTCTTGAGGTGTTCTAATTGTCAGCAGGTGAAGGTGGAGTATCAGTGACCAGCATGCCTTTTACTGTAGTTACCAATTCTGGAATGGAAGTGGAACGATGTCGCGATGGACTTTTTTACTTGATTTCTGAGGTTGCCACAAGGGAACGATATTGTTGGGGTTGTCGTCGACAGGCTTACGAAGGTTTCTCACTTCTTACTGATCAAGGAGACCTTTACCATTGATGATTTGGGAAGAATATACATCTGAGATATTGTATGTATATATGGAGTTTCACGTTCCATTGTTTCAGACAGGGATGCACACTTTAATTCTCAGTTCTGGTCAAGGATTCAAAGGTCTTTTGGTACACAGGTATACTATACCCAGACAGATGGCCAGTTCGAGCGTACGACCCCGGTGCTTGAGGATGTGCTTCAAGCATGCATTCTAGACTTTGGAAGTTCTTAAGAGAAGCATATCCTTCTTGTGGAGTTCACCTACACCAATAGTTGTTAGGAGACTATTTAGATGGCACCTTATGAGGCTTTGTACGGTAGGCCATGCCGATCTCTATTATGTTGGCTGGAGGCAAGAGAGGCAGCTTTACTAGGACCTCGTCTTGTTCAGGAGACCTCAGAGTAGATAGAGTTGATTCGTAAGAGGATGGATATAGCACAGTATTGAATGAAGTCTTATGCTGATCAGCGGAGATGATCTCTGGAGTTCCAGGTCGGCAATCAGGTTTTCCTGTGTGTCGTGCTGAGGTTGGGACACAAGAGGATTTGGAACAGGGTAAGACTTCACCAGGGTACGTCGGGCCATTTGGGGTATTGGAGAGAGTTGGTCATGTTTCCTATCAGTTGTAGTTACTTCATATGTACCAAAAAAATACACGACGTCTTCCACATCTCTCAACTTCAACAATACTATTCAGACCCATCTCATGTCTTTCAACCCGAGGAGGTTGACCTTGAAGTGGAAGCATTATTTGAGGAGCATCCCATCAGGATTGCCGACTATAGAAGGAAGGTTCTTCATGGCTAGTCTATTCCTCTAGTATGGGTTCCATGGAAGCACAGGAGAGTGCATGACGAGACATGGGAGAGGGAGATTGATGTATGATCACAGTTTCCGGAGCTGTTTGGGGTTTCTTTTTCTACGCCTCACTAGGGAAATTAGGGGATGAATTTCATTAAGGGTGGAATTTTGTAAGAACACGGATCTTCGTTTTCAGGTATGGATTTCTTTTTCCTAACGTGTTTGAGAAAAGAGGTGTTTTTGGAAATTTTTGGAGTACACGCCGTGTACATTTTGAGTACACGCCGTGTACTCTCTTTCCACAGCAGGTCGTGTGTTGGATGTGTCCAGGACACACAAACGGTGTGTAGGGGTGAAGTAGAGGATGCTTAAAGAGGAGTATGAAAATATAGAGTACCCGCCATGTACTCAATAAGTACACTCCGTGTATTCTATTTTGTTTTTCATTAAAAGGACCGGGGTCACACCTGACGGAAAAAACATTCTTCTTCTTTGGGTTCTTCATCAGAGAGAACCCGTACACCCACTAATCTTCCCTAAGCCCCCGTTCCCCCATCCATTATCTGAATAGACTACCGTTGATTGTATTGGAACCACAAATATAAGCCCTTCATTCCACTAGAGCTTCGTTTTCCAATTACTCCTCTTTCTCAAGATATCATGGGTTGAGTGTTTTGTGCGTTTTAGTAGATCTATGCCATTATAAGAATTAATCATCGTGGTTCAAGTATATTGATATCCTAGGATCGATGTAGGTTGTCTGTGACTTTATGTAGGATGTATTTGAATATTTTTGTGCAATTCCACCAATTCCCTTAAACACGGTATTGTGTGTTTCGTATTTTTTCCACTGTTGTTTGCCTGATTTGCTTGATTTCTTGGGTAGAGAAAGATTCTTCTAAATAGGGTAATTTTTAATATGCTCTGGATGTTAATCCATGCATGTTTTTTCTATTAGTATTTTTTTAGTTTCTATTCCTAGTTGTAGGATAGTGGAAATGTTGTACCGTTATGTTGATGTGCCTTAGAGTAACAGTCATGTAGTTCTTGAGGTTTACGTGGGGCGATACATGTGCTATGAATTTTTTTTACACAGGGATGTGAGAACCTAGTGTAGTGGACAATAGAGAGAATGGGAGTAAGGGATTCTCTAGAGTGTCTTCAATTTTCGATGCGAGGCCACAGGGGGAAATGACGTTGAGTGCTTACTCAGAGATTATGTAGTTCCTCAACACGGGTCACATGGGGGAATGAGACGTTAAGTGCTTCCCTAGAGATCCTTTAGTATGACATGAGACTATAGGGGGAATTGACAATGAGTGCTTCCTCAGAGAGTCTATTCTTCAACTGAACTAGAGGGGCGAGACTGTGTGTGCCTCCCAGAGGGTTTCTAGTACTTGCAGGTTGAACCATAGGGGTTAGGCTGTGAGAGCTACCCAGGGGGTTACCTGTTGTTCTACATACTGAATGGCTATTACTTGTGTACTTTTTATGCTAGACACTGTGGATTGTAGCGGCTGTGTGCTTTCATGTTTACTACTTTCTGTACTATTTCATGTCATGTATTCACTGACTGATAGGCACAGATCTTTGGGTGGTTGCCTTCTGGGACATTGTCACACACTCTGTTTGGGCCATACTTTTGGGACCAAACGGACTATATTGTTTCAGGTATAGATAAGGTCAAGCGCCCTTCTACTCTAGGTACTTGACTTGTTGTGGAGATCGAGAGCATGGGACCAAGCTATGGGTTGTGACGCGGAGAAGTTTACTTGTTTTCTTATGCACATTGGTTTAGTATTGTATTTAGCATTGTGAAGTGTTTGGATTCTTTCCTATACATATGTATCATGCATCATTTTATATATATGTGTGTGTACTCTAGTTATTTACTTTTAGTTTCCTACTATTATCCATTTACTCTTGTATTGATGGTTACAGTTTTTGCTGTTGTCTATTTATTTTTCTTCCACTGTGTACTCTCCTACTGGGGGGATTGTTTTCCCACATTCACACCCAATGCCCTCGATGCTAGTCGGAAGCCTATGGAATTTGGGGAAATGCGCTTGAGGCCATTTGCCCAATCGGGTATGGGGCGCCTCTCGGTGGCTTTCGGAACCAGGACGTTACAATATCCTTTGATAGTATCATATAAAATGACTATTAATAAATGTCAAGGACAATCATTGTCTTATATTGGGTTATATCTCCCCAAACATGTGTTCTCTCATGGTCAATTTTATGTTTTGGTTTTTAGATTCACATCAACAAGTGGTTTAAAAATTTCTGTTGATGATAACAATAACACATCATCTCATTACACACAATGATATTGTGTACAAGGAAATATTTGAAAACATCTCTGAGTTACTATTTGAATCAAAATGTTAAATATTTTATTTCTATTTGGGGTTGAAATATGTACTTCCTAAAGTTTGTAACTACTTACTATAATATTTTTTTCAACAATAATGATATTTTTACATAGTAAAAACAAAATGTCCACATAAATTACCCCGTTGAATGTGATTAAACATGGGGATGATAAAACACTCAGGATTGAGGTTTGTGTTTTTAACATGTGTTTGAAAATTTTCACCCAACTACTCTAATGTAGTTGTTGTTTTTGATCTAATAATTACCCATAAAGTGGTTAGTTTACATTTCATGACTAATCTTAGTTTTATTCACCTTATTTTCTTATTTTTTATATACATCAATAAATATATATATGTTATGTCTCTATCCTCTCACATTTAATTTTTTAATCTATTCTCCTATGTTTCAACATGTATGTTAAGGGAATCAAAATTCAGTGTACAATTACTACCTACTAGCTTATCTCCATGTATAGAAATCTATTGCATGAAGGACTATGTTATACAATACAAAACATCCAAATAGAATCAAACCATGTTAGTTACATGGGATGTATACATGCCTGCATACTACTATTAAGATCAACAACATTTTGTTATCCATGTGATGAATAAATTCCACTTTTCTATTTTTATTTTACTTCATATGATGATATTATTCAAATTAAGGTTCCCTAAGAACATTTAATAGGTATATTACACTACTAATTTCATGTTAGTTTTCTATCTAGAAATGTAAAATAAATCAAACATTACAGTATTTTATACATTGTCTTTATTATTATCAAATTAATTCTATTTATGTCATCTATATTATAGAAATATTTGGACGTATTTGATACACAAAACTGGTCCAATATATGGGTCCTTCCAACTGTATGATGCAAATTACTCTAGAGATGACATGCCAATATTTTTTTAAAGTTAGGTTAAGTGACTGCAAAAAAAATATGTATTCATATTTTGACATTATTTTTATATAGTTGTCTCCAAATAACCATTAGTTTGTGGGGTGTGTTTGAAAAGGAAATGACGCTTTACATGGACAATAACAAGGTGTTAACTACCATTATTATATTACAACTTGACCAAGTGATTTGATTGAGGAGAATGATTTCTATCTATATTGTATAATTTTCCTGTTTGTAATTATTTCATATAATATGTTGTATGACCACCTTACACTCTAATTATGATTTATATGACTTTAAACATATTTTATCCTTTGTTATTGTCACAAATACTTTGAAAGAGAAAAATTTCAATACAATCTTCATATTCCTGAAGTAGACAATTTTAGAAGAAGGTAACATTATACAAACTCTTTGTAGTGTGTTTTATATTTTTATGCATAGTGCACCATAATTGTATTACAAAAATTCTCTTATTATTTATTTTCATGTCTTTCATTCAATATTTAACAGTTTTGGGCTTATAAAAACATTAGAGTTACAAAACCCACAACCAAATAAATCCAAAACATCTACAGAAGTCTTGTATTGGAATAATAGTAAAACAATATCAGATGTGAAATAATGTCCCTAGGTAAAAAAACATCCTTAAATTAGAAAATTCAATACCCTGTATTTTGAACAATTGAACTTTGTCCTATACTAATGAGGTTATTATTATGTACGCACTCTACTATAGCCTAGAAGATGCTTAATAACAACTAAATTAGTAAAAATTAATTGTACTCACAACTTGATTTTTTATTCATATAACTTTTCTTGAATAAAGTATATGTTTTAGAAGACAAAATTAGGTTCTACAGTTGAAAATTATCTCCTAACAGCACTACTCCCAACATTCCTCTTTTTTTTTGGAAATTGCTTATTTTCACTATGTTTATAGAAACTAACAAAGAAAATACTCAATATCACTGACCGTGCAACCACTATATTAAATCCAAAAGATTTAGATTGCAACTAATGGTTACTGGTTGGACATATTCATGTTTAGTGGTTTTATTTGACAAACAATTCATCCAACACTTAGATAAAACAATTGCAGAGTTGAGAGCTTCTTTGATAAAGGTAGAACCAACATCTTGTTTGACATCAATATATGGTTCAATTATTTATCCTAACACAACTTATTGTTGTTAATTTAGGATGATGATGACTATGGTTTTCCTCCATAATTGAGCATTTTCAAATAAAATAATGTTTTATTATCAATTGATGAAACTAATTATAATATTCAAAACCTTCAGCGATTATTTGAAAAAAACAACTTCAAAGTGCTATTTATCAGGGATAATGACAACGACATCACTAGATTTACTGAAATCATCGAACACAATCATGTATTACAATATATGTATTCATATTTTCCATAGATAACATAAAGTTACAAATTATTACAATCTATCATTATTTTTCTATATAGGGACATCAAACTGGTGGGTCTTAACAAGTTTGTAGTGGCATTGAATATATCAAGGTACTATATGCTTCAGTTAAATCCAATTTCTTATAATAACAAACATAAGTCATATTACATTAATTTTACTTCCAATCTTACATAATTGAAGCATCAAACTGGTAGTTCTTCACTATCAAGTTCAACCGCTGCCACTAGATTTGATTCTTATACATTAACTATATCATCTAATCTGGTACGTAACAGTTTTCTTCACTAACTACTAACATATTTCATATACTATAAAAATAAATTCATGTTTAAAATAGAATTTTGATGTTATTTATATTTTATACATACTCTGATTTAAATCTGTAACTGTCTACTATTAACTATAAGTTATGCCCTTCCTTGATTTCAACTGCATAAATTACCTTCAAATTCTTTTAACTTATTCTCTATGTATAAAAAACTATCACCTGAATTTTATATAGAGGATGAGGTGCAACATGATATGTAGATATTTCGACAAAATTTTGGTACAACAAGTCATTGTACTCAACTAGAGAGGCAAAGGAATGTTAATTTGGAAAAGACAACTGAGAAATCAGACTGAGATGTTCTTCTGCAATGTATTTGTAATAATACGATCTAGGTATTTAATTGGTTTTCATACCATTTTTATGAAATATTTTGTTTAATAAATAATGTTATTTAGTCTTTACAGTACAATAACCTTATTAAAACATGTATGCTCATCAATTTTAAGGTTTTTTATAAGATCTAAACATGACATTTTATTAATAAACTAGTTTCACATTATGTTGGGTATTCTCTAGGCCAACAGTAATTCCCACCAATTGAATGACTGTAGAAATAGTCATAATTATTAATTCAAGTGTGTATATATTGAAACAGTACAATGTACATGTTGGGTGAGTTGGTATCTTCAGATTGTTGTATTTGGGATTTGTCATGGTGGATATTTTTGTATTGGTTTTCTGCAGTTTGATTATAATTTTTTAATGCTAGACGTTTTTCATGCAGGACGTTTTTTCTCAGATTTTCTTGCAGGATTTATTTCTTTAAGCTGGATGATACAAATGCTGAAATAAGATAATGTTGGGGGATTTTGATGCTAGACATTTTAATGCAGATCATTGAGCACCAGTATTTCAATTTATACATCTTTAATGATGAAAATTTTGTTATTTTATGCATTTTCCATGTTACTGGATAGTTTTCAGGATATACATTACTCACTAAATGGCATATTATTCCCTTATATTGAAGATTAAATATTTACTATTTAGTTTGATTATTTTATAAATTTTTTCTCCAAAGATGAGAATACACAAACATGGATTAGAAATGAACGTAGGTATTTTGTAGGAAAATATTGGAGTTAACCTGAAGTTTTTCCATCATATAAATGTAGGTAATTTGTTTTCCCTATTGACTAAACTTTTTATTATTTATTATGCACTAAAAATATATGAAAAAATGTGTTATAAATTTCCCACACTTTTTTCATGGAGGTATATGTGACCATGACATTGGCATTGATATGTTCTCTTATAAGAACATGCTCAATAAAAAACAAGACTGGCCAATGTTGACTTCAATATTATTTGGATATCATAAAGGAAAACTTCCCTCTTCAATTGATTGGTATGTGTTCTAACAGTTATATGAATATTAGGAGTTGACGTATTGAGTTAGATATTTCATATGTAGTTTATGGATTGACGATTTATTTTTTCTAATTATTTAATTCTATAATTCTATAATGCTCAATCATCATGAATCTCTATTTTTTCTTCTTTATTGTTCATGAAAATGATCCTTAGATAAAATATTCTCAGCAATAATGCATGACATTCTCCAGTTGAACCATTAAAATATTACTTCGATGGAAGACTCAAAACAGAAACGCCTTCCTTTCCTGGTTAGTAATTAATACAATGAAACCATCTTGAGATGATTTTATGTTTTCTTTATTTTAGGTTTTTTTCAGTGTAAAATCAAAGGACTTGGTTATAACTACCGGGTCGGTTGTGTTTGTGATTTCGATAAGTGTTTCCAGAACACTATTCATTCTAAAAGCATTATATTTTTCCATACTTTATCTTCATTCTCTATCTTAATTTTCATTGTGATGAAATCTCTATTGCAGTAGATGTAGTCTCAGTCTCCTATAGATTATTACATCATGATGAGGAGCCACCACGGGATGCATGTTATTGCTGGTAATCTATATCATTATGTGACCAAGGGGAAAAGATAAGTAACAAATGCATTAATTAAATGAAATTAAAAGTTATTTTTCTTATTTTATCATCTGGTTTGTTGCAATTTATGCATTTTATTCCCAACCATGAAATTAACAAGGATGTTGTGGACTACTCTGCATGTGATTCCTCAGGGTTTTAATTTTATTGTGAAATGAACTTAGTAGGAAAATGACGATGAAATCTGATGAAAGGTATATAATCATCAATGAAAAGGTAGAATCTTTATTCAAATGTTGGGATCAGGTTACAATAATAACATTTTCACTACTCTCTTGGTGTGTACATCTTTAAAGACTGACATGTATGAGAAATCCATCTGGGATTTCACCGGTTATGAAAAATTGGGTATTCAAGGGATGTTCATGAATTATAATGTCTTCATCTATATATTCTTGGAAACATCCCTATCTAGGTTGGATCATGATCAATATTGATGTTTTTTCCAAGGGGAATTTAGACTAATATGTAGAATGAAACAAAAACATTTGATTAAAAATGTGGTGAGATTACACTTCTATATTCATACACGTCAACAATGCACATTGTTTAAACATATATGAACATTGTTTGGTGTCATAAAATGTTTAATACTACATTCTAATCTTGTATAAAAATGTTAAAAATATTAAATTTTTCATAAAATTCAATAGTATACATTCCTGTATACGTTACACTCTTGTATACAAACATATACATTACATTACACTCATGTTTTGTATATTTAAGTCCGTAAATAGGTTTGAAAAATACTGATCCTTATCATATCATCTTTACTATTCTTTTCATGTAATAAATGAAATTTTATTGAATGGTAGCAATACATTAATTCATGTGCTATATGATGACAAAAATATGTTCACGTTGTTTCAGGTGACTATTTTGTGTAGAGAATAATGACTTATCTAATAGAAGTGTGTATTAATGCAGTCAAGTTCAATACTAATCATGATTTAATTTCACCTAGGAGGGATATGCCTAATTAAATAAGGGTGGGACTCTCCCTCTACTACAGTGTTGATCATCCATCTAGGGCATCCCATCCCCTTCCATAATGTATCATTTCATCATGCTATTAGTAATTCATTGTTGTTCTTTCTGTGTGTGGACAACTGGACCCTTCGGTTGGAGGATTCAATTATGGCATGGATTTCTATTGAGATGAACATATCTCAGCCCCTTGCATATTGGATCAGGCTCAATTTCCAAGACTAATTTTCCTGAAGCCAGGCCAGTTTCTTCTTTTCACCTCATAGATATTTTTCATTTTGTCATCGTTAATAGAATTCCCTTTTGGCTTGTAGGAGAAGTTATCAAAATTATAGAAAATGGTATGAGGTGGAGTACGAGGTGGTTCCCTCCCTGTAATCCTAAGCCATCCTCTCTGGGTATCCTATCATATTTAATTATCAAAAACTAGGGCCCATGATATTCATTGGAAGGATCTGGTTTGGTTGCACCATTGGACCCGCCCTCCATGAAGATGAAGATAACCAATTATTTAGCTCCTACCCATGATGCCTCATCCTACCGAGCTATATTGACATACTCAAAACTATCCTATCACATGTCTGAGGTATCCATTGGTTTAGGGTCGACCACTATTAGGCTGTTTCACAGAAAATTAATAACTTTCAGTCCTTGGATGGATTTTCTTCTACCATGTGATCGAGGTTCCTCAACTCCAGAGATGGTTTCTACCTAATTTTCTCCAAGAGTACTAGTTGATGATGAATTTGTCAGTTCTCCCTAGAAGTATCTCAGTATCCAAAATTCTTTCATGTTCATATTTCAGCTACTAGAGAATTTTTTCTCCCCTTAGTTGCTGGAGTATTATCCCACTTTATGGAACTCCACTGATGATACATGATCTATGTATCTAGCCCGAAGCTCACATATTTCATTAAACCCCAGCTAATGGCCCTCTTTTATATCATAATATGAACAAAAAAACATTTTTCCTGGAGGTAATTGAAACATCATGTAGTTTAAAAATATCTACAATCATGAAATTTATGAATTTTTGTGAAATTAATGATTCTGTTTTATCAATATGTATTCAAATTAATCCTCTTCATAGTTCATGTTTTTTATTAGTACAACCACTCCTACAATATATTTTTCTTTCAATTAAAATCACACTACACACATTAATTTTTATATAGAGCCTACTCGCATTGTTGGTTGGATGAAGCGTGTGATGACATATAGTGATGCATAGCGTAGGTGCCGAACAACTTTGTCTAACATTCATGAATTGAATGTATTTTAAAATTATTTTCAATCTTACTTCAAAATGAGGAATTACTTTTTATATATCCTTTATTTTTTAGTGCATGCATTACTGTTATTGGGATTATCGAAGGTGGAAATGAATTCATATTTCCATCTTCAAAAATAGGAAATTCATATATTTTTAATCTATTTTTTTATTTTTCAACAATTTAAGTGGTGTCTCCATATTCTATGCACTCATATTCCATTATCATACACCATTACTTTCTACTTAAAATTTATTCAACATTATTCATTCTTCTTAACTTTTATACGTATTAATCACTTATTAAAATAAAAACAGTTATCGAATACATCATGCAATAACACTGGCGAGTACTAGTAAATACAATTTTAAGCATTTAAATTTCTATTTTAATAAATGTATGTTTTAGCACATGTTAATAGATAATTTTTTAAAACTAAATTCTGAAAAATTTATAAATATTATATGAGAAAATAATTTTTTTGGAATTTTAAATATAAAATATTATATTGGGTGAATTTTTAGAATTTTTATATGAAGTTTCATTATTTAATGAATAGTAGAAATTAATGGATTTTATTTCAAAATTGGTTTTTTCCTCTAAATATTTTATTTAAAAAAAATTATGTTTTAATTTATTTTATTGATTAGTTAGTTGAATTATATATCATTAAATGAAATTCATGTAATTTTATGCAGTTTCATATTTATATAATATATAAAAACATTTCAATGTTTGGAACTATAATTATGAAAACCCACTTTCTCAACCCTTATGTAGTATTAATTATATATTAAAATCTTCCACATATTTGATATATTTTTGGAAAAATTGTTTCCATATTTGGAATCACAGTTATTTTTTAGTTTATATTTTGTTCTATAATGTTTTTTACTAAAAATATTCATAAAATAAATTGAAATTATTTATGACAATTAATGTTAAAATTAGTTTTCTTTGTGGTTAAACATATAACATAAAGGGGAAAATGACCTAAAAATTTATACAAAACAAATTTATGTATAGATATTAACAATATACCCTCTTGGTTATAATTTGGTCAATTATTTATGAAGACTTATGCATTGGATAAATTCAAATAATGTTTACCTTTTTTATTTACAATAATTCCACTCCTCCACAATATAATGAAATTCAATGTCCCCATATCTTCACATATATAATGTTGTTTTACCATCAAAACAATACCCATATAAAATCCCAACATACAAACAATCATATCAGAAGAATAAATTTTTTAATTAGTAAATTTAAAAATTTCATTTGGTAAAAAACATAAAATGTTACCTAAAGAAGAGGTAACATTATTCAAAGAAAACATTTGTTTTACTTCATTATCTACCCATTGAATTATTTTTTTATAATTGTTATATAATTCTTAATTTATATAAAATATACATAAAAGTTTTTTATTATTTTCATGAAAAAAACATCAAGTAATACCATCAAATGGGATACACAATTATCGTTCATATATACCGTGGACTACCTCCTGTTGAACTGATGACATTCATTATCCATTACAATATATCAATTATCATTATAATGATATAATTACTATTTTTTATGTTTTATATAATATCAATGATATATTTATTATTATTTAATTGTTATATAACACATAGCTTAATTAAACCCATTTTTTAGTGAATATGATAACGTCATTTGTGGATGTGTGAACTACCACCTCCTCAAATTTATGTGATTCATCAATTCATTAAATTGATGTATAAATTATCGGTTTAATAAATTTATATGACACATATGATGTATTTTGGATTTTTATAAATTTATTACTTATATAAACATATAAAAAATCATTTTTCATTTCACACATTGAAAAAGTGATAAAATCATTCATTGAGGTGTGGTTTACTACACCCTCAAAGTGATGTGTTTCTTGATTTTCCATTACAACATCACAATGTAAGGGGGTTTGATCTTATTTATATATATTAGAGATAAATATAACAAGAACCAATTTATTATTTTTTATAGTGTATCCACTATATAATTTCACATATTTTATAAGGAATTATTTTATATTTATGGTATTTATATGTTTCATTTGATTATTATTATTTTTGGGGTTTTTGATTCATATGTTACCACTGTTGTAAAGTGTTTTGTATCATTTTACATTCCAATGAGTCTTATTTTTAATTATTCAATTAACTATTTTTATATGGTGTATATACTACCCATGAATGTATTTTACTTTTATTTAAATTGAATTTATGGTCTTTTACATATCCATTTTAAGATTATTATATAACGGGGATTATATTTTTATTGGTACCAATGAGTTAGTGTTTTTTTTCAATTTTCATCATTGAGATGTCAGTTAGGTTATACAACTATCCAATTTAATTAGGTTTATAAACTACTAATTTGAGAAGTTATTCCGTGAATGTCCATATTATCAAGATATTATATTTCTTAATTATTGTCATTACTTCATGGTTATTATAATAAAAATGTTTTAGAGAGGTTTGAGATACGTTGACTGTTTAATGATTATTTTCCTCAAAAAAATTTTTAATGAAATTTTAGTGGAATTTCCATTCATCAATGTTAACAAACAATTTTTTACATAATATCCACTTGAGATATTTTTATTGATACAATCATCTTCCTTTATATGGTAATATTTTTATTTTTTCAATGAGATATAAATAATTCCTTCCTTTTCCACAGGTTAACCATGATTCAAAGATATTGTTATGCATAACATTTCTTGTCCATGGGATTATTATGTACTAAGGATATTATTACAAAAACCCACGTATTTTCTACTGCATATATATCAATCAATTATAATGTCTTCCAAATAATTTCATTTCCATTGGTTAATCATGTTCTTAGAATAAACATGGTTGTTTCCAATTAGTTATATTTAATTAAATACTATTTCTGTTTTATTCATTTTTTGGTTATTGAATATTATAAATGACTGGTGCACCTAGATAGACCTCGGAAAAACCATTTCAATTTACATGGGGTGTCTATGAAAATGGTGGGTGAGTCCATTATAGTGTTCCAACCAATTGGTTAATGATAATTTTGGAATTAAACTATATGTATTTTTCTAATTAAAGGGGTTTTGAATGGACTTTAAATGGTTTTTTTGAAAGTGATGATCCATGTTTCTAAAAACAGTTTCAATTTCCTGGAATGAGTTTTTAATATATTTAGTGACTATGATTGATGCCTCATGGATTTTGATTATTGATTCTGATAACTATTAACTTTAAAATAATTTAATATTTGATGATTCATGTATTTTTGTGTGTAATTAATTTTATGGTTTCTTTATAAAATTCTATTATTTTATCTTACCTTTATGCACTCTTATACTTTTTAATGACACCAAATTTTAAACACTTTTATTTACCCTTACTGGGAATCCGAGCTCACAATTCTAGTGTTTTCATTTTTTCTCAGGTTTTAAAGAATGATTTTGAATTGTTAAATATAATAATAGGCTTCACAAGGATAATATTAATAATATATTTTGAAATTATAACAGGTGGGTTAAATTGTATAAATGTTCATTTGATTACTGTTTAATTTTTTTTATATAGGTGTTTGTACATATTCATTACAACTCTCAACCCAAAATCCCTTAAGAATTTAAGTAATCCATGATTTCATTTCGATGTCGTAATGTTTGGATGTAAAAAAATTTGGTCACAATTATCAGCAACATAACATGAAATATAATGTTATGAATTTCAGAATATGATCCAAGAGTGTTGGTCATTGGTTTTTATAGCTTTTATTGATAGAAAATTTAAAAAACATTGGTGATTAGGATATTTTTATATGAGGTTGTACTAAGAGTTATTTATAACATTATAGGTATATATAATTAAGTATGATTGTAGGTTAAAATTATTAGACAACCCATAAAATTTTAATGCGAAGATATCTTAAAGTGATTGATGACAATTTTTTGGAGATGTTTTATTGGGTTTGTTTATTTTTATTCTCCTAGGATCAATATAATGTATTTTTTTAGAAGAATTACTTTTAATAATTAAAAAATATAAGGGAAAACCTTATGCTCAGTGATAACCCATAGAATATGGTGAGGAAGTGGGACCAGAACTCAATACCTATGTATGATAACGGTTTCACGCATACCACTATCTTTTGTGATGACCTTATTAGTATGATATTTTTGCATGTTATGATAAAGATAATATTAGAAACATATGGTATTTTATTGGATAGATAATTATTGATTTATCATGGAAGAGTATATGATAAAATACCTTAAATCCATGGTGATTGAGCTTAACAAGGAAATGAATGATTAATTTTATAGTTGTGTCTTTACTAAATGGTGTGGTATGAAAAATTTGAACTAATTTTGAAGATTAATTTATAATATAAAGGTTTACCCATTTTGGGAATTATCTTAGCAGGTGCTGACCAGTTTGGTCTTGGTTAATTTTTAATGACATGTGAGACATCTTTTTAACAACTTTTATGGATACACTGTCTTTATAATTTTCTTTATGTTCTTCAATAATTCAAAATTCATATTGAATACGAATAATTTGGAGAAAAAGATGATATTGTGGCGGAAATTTATTAAAGGATGAAATTATACACACCAAGTTAGTATATTTACATATTCTATTAATCCACTTTGTAATAGAATTCATCAAATATTGGACAAGGATTTTAAATAAATGTATTATCCTAGTTCCATGATTTCTAGTGAAGTGGTGGTCATTTTGATCATCATTGATTTAATTTTTTGAGTCCCTTATCCTTCCATTTATCATTGTATTTTTTTGTGATCAATGACCTCAATCACTTACTGTAATTATTTATATTTTCCTTCCATTCCTATCTATGTTATACCTATGTGTAAAACTAGTTATGTGTAACTTCTAGGGACCATTATGTCTCCAAAATTAAATTTTTAAAGGTTTGATTTATTTATTTCATTTTATCTTTGTGGTTTTAAATAATATAATTCCAAAAAAATACTCCATCGATATTGATGATGTATTTCGAGGTCAATATTTATTTTAAGGTGGTAGGATGCAACATATTTTGATTTCATGAAATATATTATTTCAAATTATATAATATATAGAATTACATGAATTGGACAATTTATCTAGTGTTATATGAAACACTAGGTTTATCTTGTGTTTCACAAATCATTTGATTTCTTTGATAATGTGTGTTATAGGTAAGATAATGTTTTACAGAACAAGAATATACATTTAATATTTAATATTAAAGTTTTATCCTAAATAATTAAATAGTGGGAATTATTAGTATTAAATAAATTATGAATATATGTGTTATACATATACAAATAATCAATTCTCTAGTGGACAAATAATTAGGAATAAATATAAAAATCAATTCAATATAATGGACGTGTTTTTTTGAAAAACAATTTTTATGGCCACAAAGGAGTTTTATATTAATAAAAAATATTAATCACCATTATAAAATTATTTTAATGAATTTTATATTTTATATCGTCAATTATATTATTTTCATCTATTTTGATAAATATTTAGGCATAAAATGTGATCAAATCCACTTTTAAGCATTAAAATATGTATTTTTCTAATAGCCAGTTTTTTCACCTTTTAATGGAAGACAGGTTTTGAAACTAAATTTTGAATCATTTAAAAAATTTATATGAAGATATATTTTTTTAAATTGGTATATAAAATATTACTATGGGTGATTTTTTGTTATTTTTCTATAAAGCCTCAATTTTTTATGAATAGTGAAAAATAAAGGATTCTAATAGAAAATTGATTTTTCATGTAATTAATTTATAGTATTAAATTAGATTTATAATTATTTATGAAATAAAATTAGTTAAATTATATATATAAATAATATATATTTAATTTTAATCAATTCCACATTGAAATTGGGGATAAAAAAAATTCAGTGTTTTGTACCTTTTAATTTAAAATCTCGTTGTCTCATATATTTTATTGCAAAAATTTTAAATTTATATATCCTGTTATGGGATTAGAATTTAGAAAAATGAATTAAATATTTTGAAAAATCATAATTTATAATTTCATGTATGTTAGACATATTTTTTGACTAAATTTATTTTTGAATACAATTAAAATTAATTGGAGTGATTAATGTAAATATGAGTTTACTTATAGGTTTAATATTAAAATTAAGGAAAAAATGAACTAGATGCTTTTAAAATCCCCATTTTATGGACATATTTATATTATTTATCCTATATTTTTTTTATTTTTTCCATAATTGAGGTACATTATTCAAGGGAGACCACCCAATAGTGTTTACCTTTTTGTATTTACATGAATGCCACTCGTCCACCAAAATAAAAGTGCATTCACGATCAAACAATATTCACACCTATAAATAACTTTTATATGATTATAAATCATTAAAAATTAACTCACAAAATCTCTCCACTCATATTATTATCCTCACTGTGGTGATATAGAATACCAATAACGTCTTTTTGTGAAAACGAAAAGGAGTTACCCGAAGAAGAGGTAACATTATTCCACATGAATTTTTGTTTTATTTATTTATCTACCCATCGAATTAAATATTTAACATGATAATATAATAACCATATTTACGGGAAAATACTGATATTTTTTATGTTAAGGTAAATACATACAATTTGACACACTTCTATCAAATGAGATTCCAAATCATCATTCGTGTGTATGACGAACAACTACCTCACGAACAGATGTCATTTGTTTTTCTATTACCACATATCTTGGGGGATAATAATTATGAAAATATTGATTTAATTTTATAAATATACCATTCATGACATATTTTTGTTTATTGAAGGATTATATAACACATACATTTATGCTTTCCATTATGAGGTAATATGATAACTTCATTTATAAACGTCTAGACTACCTCCTCTTCAAAACAATGTGATTCCTTTATGCTTTAAATGTAATGTATGGAGGATGGGTTAAATAAAAATAGAAAATATATGTGAAAAATTTATTTTTTTAATGAAATAGTAATCTATATGAACATATTACATACCATTTTCTTCTTTCCATTTCTCATTCAAAAAGTGATAACATCGTTCGTGGATGTGAGAAACAATACCACCTCTAATTGATTCGATTATTCATTTTTTATCACCATATCACTAGAATGATATATAAATTTATATATAATTTAATAAAATGGTATTTTGGTTAAATTTGTAATTCAATAAAAATGAATTTTACTTATATTCTTTCTATAAGGATAAATGAAAAATTGGATGGTTTTTCATGTGTTTGTACATCCTACCTTCTTCATGATCAAAATGTTGGTTCATTAATCATATCCATCATTATTATTTTTAAAAAATATAAATTATATTAAAATTTTATAATTTTTTTACAATTATTAATCTATATATGTTTAAATACTGAACCATTTGACTATAGTCAACATACCGAAGTCATTTTTGACACCTAAATAGAATATGGTCAAAACACCTTACGTTAACTTAATTGTTTAATTAGTTTTATAAAATAGTATTATAAGTTAAATAAAATTAATTATAAACATTTAAATTATTATAAAAAAATTAAATAGTTAACATAAATTTTCTATTTATGAATTTAGATGAAAATCATGAATATTTTGACTCCGGGTAAGGGATTTTAGTCTCACATTTTAACATCTTTGAGTTAAATATCATATTTGTCACATTTTTTATTTATTGGGGTTTATCTACTACCACTTTAGATATGTTATATTATGGAATATTTTATATTCATAGTATTTAAAATTTTCATTTTATTATTATTACTTATTGGGATTTCAATTCTGATAGTACCCTAGTATTAAGGGGTTTTATCTCAATTTATCTTTCATTGAGTCATACTTGTTACTTTTTCACCTAATTATTGTTATTATGTATATATTAAACCCATTATATTATTTTAGTCTTATTATAAATGAATTAATTGGGGTTTAAATATCAATTTCACGATTTATGTTTCCTAGGTTTTATAGTTTTAGAGCTACCAAAGTGTTTATTAATTTTTTCCATAATTATAATTTATTGAGACCTTTGTTTTGTTATAAACATATATTATTTTATTATGTGTGTATACTAATCCATTAAAATTTTATATCATGTGTCTCCTTATTCTATTGATATTTTAGGATTCATTTGATGTTATTCCTTAATGGAGATAAATAGTTTCAGAGTGGTATGGGACATATAGAATGATTAAATATTATATTCTACAAGAGTGTTTTCAATTATTTTAATTGAATTTCCATACATGAATGTTTAAAAACATTGTTTTTTACATATCATCCATTTAATATATTTCGTATTGAAACCATCCTCATTCTTTCCCTATATGAATTATGAAAATTTCAATGAGATAGTAATGAACTCATTCTATTTCCATGAGTTAACCATGATTCAATTATATTGTTATAGAATCCATTTATTTTCTATTGGTTGATTATGTACTAAATATATTATTATGTAACACACTTAATTTCCACGTGTTAAACATGATTCTATGATATTGTTGTTCAACCTATTTTCTTTCCAAGAGTAATCATATTTTGGGAAGAATAATGGTTGAAACTAATGAATTGTTATGAATTGAATTATCTCTATTTATTTTTTATTTGGTTCATAGAAATTATAAATGATGGGTGCACCCAAATTGTTTAGGTAAATTCTGTCACAACATAACTATAAGATAGAAATAACAATGTATATTCTCAATATAGAAGAGGGGGTGAATTTTACACTTTAAAAAATTTCCTTAAAAAATGAATGATCTATGTTTAACTATGTTAAACTAAGACAATTAACAACACCTCTAACACCAATTAATAGATTGGGACAATGTATGAAGTTACAAACTTCACGTTCTATACACATGCGTATATATGGAAAGTGATTTTGAAAAATAGGTTCTGGAAAGATGGAATCGAAAAATGAAACTTAACCAATGTTTACAATATGAGATTCTACCTTAAAGCGTATATAATCTAACTAAGTTAGAGTACACGTGTAAGGAAATATAATAATGTTATACTTTTCTTACAAAAAAATTGCAGTGGAAAAACATGTAACAAGAACAAGTAACAAGATATAAATCTTTTAACCCAAAGAGAAGTTTATCCAAAAACCTTGGATAAAGGTCCCTTTATTTATACTTTCATGCATGTATGCCATACCCACACTATGGTAAGCCCTCGATACAATGATCAGAGTATCTGTCTTGCTATTCATGAAATCCCTCAACATCAAGGTAGATGGGACCTCTGTCTTCCTCAGCAAAGAAGCCCTCAACTTCAAGGTAGATTGTACCTCTGTCATCATTTCCCCAGAATGTCTTGATTGTAATCGCCAAAAATTAGATTCGCATGAAGCAAGTCTGGACATGGAAATGTTTGAACAAGTTGTTCAAACATTCTGCATGAAACTTGAGAGTTGATAAGAGCCTCTCTCTAGAAATCACTTCCACAGCATATAAGCACATATATCAACGATCATTATTGAGCTCGTTCAAATAATCTCTTATTTATAGGCTCGGTTTTAACGGTCAGCTCCCTCCTCCAATGGTCATATTTTCCCTAACTTTTGGAGGGACTTGTACTTGTGTCACTTAACGAACGGTTAGTTAGAAATAGAATGGATGAAATAGTTTTATAACAAAACATCTGTAACTGAAAGCCTAACATCGTTTTGTAATGAAACAATTATATATATAAGCAAAAATTATGTTCAGAATGTAAGAAAATAAAATCTCAGAGTCTAACCGAAATAAAATTCAGAGTCTTATAATAAACAGATGTTCAGATTCTGTTTTGTAAGAATTCGGAACCTGAATTCTGTAGAAATTCATAGTCTGAATTTCTACGGAAATTCAGATTCTGGTTTCACTAGAATTCAGAATCTAAACATACAGAGTTCAGAGTCGAACTCATAGAAGTTTGGAGTCGAACTCATAGAAGTTAAAAGTTTAAGTCATAGAAGTTTGGAATCAAACTCATAGATGTTCGGAGTTAAAATCATAGAAGTTCAGAGTCGAAATCTTAGAAGTTGAGAATCAAACTCTTAGAAGTTCGGAATCGAACTCATAGAAGTTCAGAGTCGAACTAGTAAATGTTCGGAGTCCAGAATTCAAAGTGGAACTATAATAGAGTTCATTTCCAGAATTCGGAGTCCATCTATATGACAGTTTTTATCTAGAATTTGGAGTCGAACTATATGAGTGTTCGTATCAAGAATTTGGTGTGGAACTTCATTACAGTTCATATCCAGAATTCGTATTCTAAAACAGAATGCTTCATATCTAAGTGTTATATGATTCTGAGATTTTAGGTATGAATCCGATATTTATACTTAATAAAATTATTGATATGTGTAAGGAAATCTTGGTTAGGGTAAATTTCTTTAAGGAAGGAAATTTTCACTAGAGTTGTAAAATATCGATTTGCTTAAGTATTGGGTGTTTGTGATTTTCAAAACAAGAAGCAATGGAAAAGTAAAAAGGAAAATCTTATTGACTCAACAATCTCCCCCTTTTTGAAAAGAACAAACAACCTTTCGAAAACGAATATAATGAATTTGAAAATTTTCATTAGACTTTGAAATTAAAACATATCTCTCTTTGTTCATGGATGATTTTGAATACAACTAACTCCCCCTTAGGAATTGGATCTCTAAGGATTGTATTCTGGATTTCTAGAATGTAATTTTCATTAGAATGAAGTAATCATAATGAGAACTCCACTTTACATAAGCCTAGTTCATCTTAGAAATGTTTCCTTCTCCATTTAAAAATTTTCATTCTCCCCTTTGAGTAGTTCTTTTTCCCCCTTTGTAATTTTCAAAAAGAATTGAATGGAATGGAAAAAAAATGAAGTACCTGAAACATTATTACATAACAAGAAAAGATACAACCAACCAAAATTTCATTAGAATTGAAAAAAAGTCACAAGGAAAATAAAATGAAACAAAAGATTGGATTTTTCTGTTTGTCCTCCTTTTCCTTCGGAATAAGCTTTTTAAGAGATTTTTCAGCTTCTTCATATCCTTCTGATCTTCCTCAGCTTGCTTCTCCAAATATGTGATCTTTTCATGTTGATATTTCATCACCTCTTCCTGAGCCTACATGGCATCTTCCTGCAACTTCACTAACACATCTTGTTTACAAGTGTTCCTTCGAGATCAATCCGGAGATCTCTATCCCTTTTAAAATTTTGATCAAGAGAGTTAACCTTATCATTCAAGTCATTCACTTGTTTATTCAGAGAATTATTCTCATGGTTCAGCTTCTCCTGAAGATCCTTCACTTTGGAATCCTCGGTGTTAAAGGCATATTTAACATCATTCTTAAAATGATCAAACTCATCCAAGTCATCATCAACATTATTAGACCAGAAAGTGATTTTGCTGCAAGATTTCCTGTGAACATCATTATTGATAAGGAAATTTCTATGATCTAGTTCAATCATCACACATGTATCCATCACCATTGACAAGGATTCTAACATCTGATTCAGACTATGTTGCATCATCTAGAATCTAGAGTCTAAGGTCGGAAAGATCAGAATGGTGTCCACCAACTTTTTCAAGGATTCAACAACAAAGTTATGACCTAATGCAGATGACTCAGAATCTAATACCTTTATTGGGGATTGTTCTTCTTCAAATTGCACCATCTTCCTTCTAGAAGAACCACCATCCTCCTTTATTCTTATAATATCTTTTGTTGGTGTATCAATGAGTACTTTCTTACATTTATCGGTAATTGGAATGGGTTGATCATCTGGAGATTCCTCCTCACTTTTTGATAGTGGAACAATCTTGTCTTCATCTATTTTACCCTTTTATGTTCCTTCCTCAAGAAAATGAATCTCATAGCGTTCCTCCTCAGACAACTCATTTTATTTTTCAACTTCCTCAACATCATCTGCCTTATCTTCATGGTCATCTCCCTTTCCCAATGTTAATAGCATTGAGGATTCATCCTTTTCTTGATAATCTTCCACTTGTTTAATCTGGTCATCAAGATCACCGCTTCCTTTTTCAACGTCTTCTTCTTTTTCTACTTCCTCTTCTTCCACATAAAAGCTTGCTGATTTATAAAATTCTATAAGTAACTCCGGATATACCGCATCTTCATCACTTTTCTTGGATACACATACATATTCCCAACGATTCTACTGAATGTTCTTGGAGATGATAGAATCATACCGGTAAACGTTCGGATGGACCAGTGTTTCTTTGTACACATTCCATTTTGAAAATGGCTTCAAGGTATACATATATTAGGAAGTGGATTCTACAGATATTTAGAATGAAGGAGCACTGAAGGATTCAGAATGTCTTTTAACAACATATGTAGATCTTCTATATGTGATAGCATGAAAAATGATGTGGGACAACCGTCAGTGTTCCCTTTATAGAGGCGATGTAGCTGACCTTTAAACTTCCAAAAGCAATCTAACGGTTGAAAATTTATCTAATCTGATCTGACGGTTAAAAACATACCCACAAGGAAATCTTGAATCTTATCTTTTGAGGTTTTAAGAAAAACCATTCGGATTGAAGAAGAAATGAATTCGAAAAATTTAATAAGAAAAAGAATCTACCAGCAACTAAAAATGACTATGAAAACTTGAATAAGGATGTCATACCATTCATATTGGCTAGGAATTTTATTCTTTATTGGTAATATTTTTCTTGAAGAAAACTTAACTACGAAAAACCCATTACGAAAAACTCACTATGAGAAAAACATGAGTATGAAAATCCCATTACAAAAATTCTCATTACGAAAATTATCATTAAAAAAATTCACATTACCAAAATTTCGAGTACGAAAACTTCATTATGAAAATTTCATGTATGAAAATTTCATTACGAATATTGTTAGTATGAAAATTTCATTACGAAAATTTTCTTCACGAAATCTTCATTACAAAAATTTCCAGTACAAAATTATCCGTTACGAAAATTTCGATTCCGAAAAATTTTGAAAGGTTCATAACAAATAATTTTGAACGACACAAAACTAAAAAATTTCAAAGACACAATATGAATTTTTTTAAAAAACTCATTACGAAATATTTTAAAGACTTATTACGAATTTTTAGTAAAAATTTCATTACAAAATTTTTTGATAAACTTATTACAAAACATTTTAAAGGCTCATTTTAAAAAATTATGAAACACTCCTTACCAAAAAAATTTAAAGACTCATAATGAAAATTTTATGTGACTCATTACAAAAAAATTTAAAGACTACAAAAAATGTACTGCACCTATAAAAAGAAGTTTATTACTGTAAGGAGAATTGTTCAACAAGAATTTAATGTAGAAGGATTACCTTATGGTTATCATTCCTATGTTCTGTTTAATGTATTCAAATCTATCGGAGGGAACATATTTTGTGAAAATTTCAGCAAGTTGATCTTGTGTTCCGATAATCTGAAGAATGATATCTCCTTTACATTTGTGATCCCTAAGAAAAAGATGTCTAATATCTATGTTCTTTTCACGGGAGTGATGAGCAGGGTCTTTACTAAGGGTAATTAAAATTGTGTTGTCACACAAAATTTGAGTCTTAGTAAAACTGAACCCATAACTTGTGAGTGTGTGTTGCATCCACAACACTTGAGCACAACTACTTCCAACTGCTTCATATTCAGCTTCAGTAGTGGAGAGTGCAGTAGAATTTTGCTTCATCCATGACCAAGAAACTAATGAATCTCCAATGAAATTTCAAGTTCCAGATATACTTTTTCTATCTATTATACATCCACCAAAGTTAGCAACTGAAAAGCTTTTTAAAACAAAATAATTTTCCAATGTATAAAATAATACTAGATCCATGATTCCCTTTATGTAGCAAAAAGTTCTTTTCACTGCCTTTAAATGATATTCCTTAGGATTGGATTAATATCATACACATAAGCATCCTAAAAACATCAAGTATGGTCGACTAGCTGTCATGTAAAGTAGGCTTCCTATCATACCTCTAAAAGAAGTTTGATCTACTGGTTTCCCAACATTATAAAGATCAAGTGTGTTTGAGGTACTAATAGGAGTACTTATACTCTTAGTGTTGTCATATACATACTTTTTAAGAAGTTATTTAATATAATTATGTTGATATATATATATATTCCTTCTAGTTTATGATAAATTTAAAAACCTATGAAAAATGATAACTTACCCATCATACTCATTTCAAACTAATAGTTCATTAGATTCACAATGGAATCAGTTAAAGATTACTGAGTTGAACCAAATATAATGTCATCAACATAAATCTGAACAATAAAAACATTTTTCTTATCTTTCATTATAAAAAGAGTTGGAACTACATTTCCATTAACATAGTTATTTTGAAGCAAAAATCCTATTAGTCTATCATACCAAGCTCATGGGGGTTGTTTAAGGCCATAAAATTCTTTGGTAAGTCTAAAAACATGATCATGAGGTTTTGTATCTTCAAATCTAGGAGGTTTTTCAACAAAAACATCCTCTTGAACATAACCCTTAAGAAAAACACAATTCACATCCATTTGAAAATGTCTAAAATTGATGAATGCTACAAAGGCTAGTAAGATACGAATAGATTCAAGTCTAGCCACTGGAGCACAGGTTTCTTCATATCTATTCCCTCCTATTGATTATATCTTTTGTAAACAAGTCTAGATTTATTTCTAAAAAAGACCCCATTTTCATTACACTTATATCTGAAGACTCACATTACTCCAATAACAGAAGTTTCTTTAGGCCTTTCAACCAAGGCCCAGACATTATTCCTTTCAAATTCATTTAGCTCATTTTGCATGGCTTTTATCCAATCATCATCACCTAAAGATTCATCAGTGCTTTTTTGTTCCAATTGGGAAAGTAATGCTAGATGTTATACTTCAGTTATTAAGAAACATCTAGTCCTTATAGGTTGATTGACATCACCAATGATACTATCACTAGGATGATTCTTTAGAAACACCTGACTTGGATTTTATAAAACCTGTTCATCAATATAGGGTAGAAAGTCTTCTAGGGTAAATGTTTTTTAAGCATCTTCTTGAACATTTTCATTATTAAAAGGATCTTCTAACAAAGGTTGATAATATTTTTTTGAAAACACATCTGAGAAAGTATGATGGGATGGTTTAAAAACAAAACGATCAGACTCATCAAATTTGACATGTACTATTTTTTCAATAGTACAAGTGTTTTTGTTAAAAACTATATCGGTCTTAGAAGTTGTGGAGTAGCCTATGAAAATCCCTTCATCAGATTTAGGTACGAATTAGTGTAATTTATCTTTAGTATTTATAATTAATACCTTGAAAACAAAAACATTAATGTAGGAAAGTCTAGGTTTTATACCATTTTATAACACATAAGGAGTTTTATTATGAAAAGGTATAGTCAAAACTTGATTTATAGTATAACAATCAGTACTTACAACTTCAGACTAGAAATGTCTACCTATCGAATATTAACTCAACATGGTTTTAGTTATCTCTTGAATAATTATATTTCTTCTTACAACTACACCATTTTTTTGAGGATTTCTAGGTGCCGAGAAGTTGTAAGTAATAACATTTCTACTACAAAAAGTTTCAAAATCAAAATTTTGAAATTCTCCTCCATGATCACTATGAATAGTTTTCAATGGAAGGTTTTTCTCATTTTTATCCTGGGCTCTAAAACGTTTGAAATAAGTAAAAGCATAAAACTTCTTTACTATAAAATAGCCTCATGTAAATCGACTGTAATCATCAACTAAAACAAACACATAGTATTTTCCACCAATGCTCCGGTAGATCCTTTACTCGTTTCTTCTTAGAGAGTTTTCATATGTTCCTAAGACCTAGTCTTCTATGCCATAACCATGAATGATATTCCATTTCACTAAGGAAAGTAATGTCTTGGCTCCTAATGTCTTGTAAGTTAATAGTGTAAAAATTATCTTACCTATGTGTAGAAAGAATAAAATCTTCCTTGGAATAGTGTACTAAGCACTTATCATTCCTAAAATTCCCATGATATCCTTCCTCGCATAATTGACTTATGATAATGATTTTTTGCTTATAATCAATTACAAAAAAACATTTGAAATCAAGGTTTTTCCAAGAAGAACAATATTACCTATACCAACAATTTTTCCATGAGCATTGTCTCTGAATGTTACTTTTCCCTCGTTCATCTTGATAATATTTTTGAAATTTCTTTGGTTACCAGTCATATGCTGGGAACACCCACTATCCATATACCATGTAATATAGTTGGTTCTTCTTTTATATTCTTGAAAATAAGAAAATAATTAGACCTTCGGAATCCAAACTTGTTTGGATCTGATATTTTCAGATAACAAAATTTGGGAATCCACATTTGTTTAGAGAAATATGCTTTATGAAACCCAATAGATTTAAATCCATTCAAAGAGCATTTTTCCTTCCAATTCCCACAACATTAACACTTAGTGGAAAAAGGGGAGTTAGAAGGACAAAATAGTTCTTTTTGAAAACAGCTTTTTGGTGAGTATAACCTACTCCAGTAGTGTTTCAATGTAGTTTTATTTGAGAATACATCTTGTCAAAATTATCCTACCTAGAGGTAAATTTTTCAAGAAGCTTATGAAGTGAAAAAATTTCAGATTTTAATCTGGTGACTAAATTATTATCCTCAGGAATCATTTCCTTAGAGTTATATTTTTCCTCAAAAGAATTCACCTTTAAAATAGCATTCTTAAGATGGTTAGAATGTTATTTCTTATCAGAATTTGATTTCTCAAGGACTTTAGAATGTTTTTCTAAAAACAATTCTTTATCTTTATGATCTGAAGAAATATCTGAGATCTATTTTGTAATAATTTCTTCCCTAGTATTTTCCATGTCAAATTTCTTTGAAATTTTACAAATTTTTTCTTCATGTAACTTAGAAAATCAAGATACTTCTTCATATAAAGTTTCTTCATTTTTTGAGGATGAAGTATCTTCATTAGAAGTAATATATTCAGAATAGTAATTCTTATCAAGAGATAAATTTGTTAAAGCCTCAGCAGAGCGTACCTTGACCATAAGACATGTATGTTGAAAAAAAGTATTAGCACTGAATCCCATATTCTTCTGAGATGATGAATCATATTCTGAATATTCACTTTTTGAAGAGTCTCCAAAGCTTTCACTCCATGTAGTATTATCTTTCAAACTTTTATTAGCTTTATTTTTGTAAAAATTATTCTTCTTCCTTTCAGAATGCCTCTCATTTCTTTCTTTTTTTATGCATAGGGGAAATAGGTTTAATGTGACCACTTCTCTTGCATTCATAGCTTGTGTCCTATGAATCTTTCTTATCTTTCATATCCTTATCCTTATACTTGGATTGTGAATTTCGTTGACGAGATATCTTGTTCATCATTCAAGAAGGATTAGCTAACTAATTCTCTAAGACTTCACTCTCACTAGATTTGGATTGGATAGCAACCATCTTATATTGGATCGAGATACTGACTCCAGAGTCTTAGATTTCATGTGATTTGATGTAGTAGTAAAAGAAATAGTATCATTCCCATTATTCTTTTTGATGTTGTTAGCATCTCTCCTTATCCTTGTTTCATGTCGAAGAAGAGTTCCAAACATCTAATCTAATGAAATTTGAGTGACCATTATGTTCTCATCAATAGCGGTTCTCATTGATTACAATTCATTGGGAAAAATATCTATAATCTTATCCATAAGAGCTTCATCATCTAGACATTTATCTCCCATATATTGTAAGAGATTCACAATAGTCATAAACCATTGTGTCACCTTACATATGGGTTCTCCATAAGGAAAACTAAAACCATGATACTCAGATCTCAACATAGCTATTCTAGTCTCAATCACTTTAGATGTACCAAAATGAGTAACTTCAAGTTTCTTCCATATACAGTTAGATTCTTTATGAGAAGAAATTTAGCTATATATGTTCCTAGTAATTGAACATAGTAAAGTATTGTGTACCTTATAGTTTAATTGATAATCATACTTCTCTTGGTTGATGAATGTACTAACTTCCTAATTAGTAATTTGATAGCCATCAGTAAGCATAATAAAATTTTCTACTTCAATATTGATAACGAAAGACTTCATTAGTTCTCTCCAATACTAACAATCATTTCCATAAAAAATTGGTGGTCTTGTAGGATTTAGGATGCTGATAGAACCAACATTGATTCCTGCCATTCTTAAGAGAAAAATTCTACACAAAACATGTTAATAACAAATGTTTGGATTCAAGGAACTAAGAAAGAAAAATATATAACAGTTAACAACTGAGCAAGAAAAACTTAAATTTGAATATAAGTATTTAGGAAACCTCCTCTGATACCAATTGTTTGATCAAATAACGATGTATATGCTCAATATACAAGAGGGGGGTGAATTGTACACTTTAAAAAATTTCCATAAACAAGTAATGATCTATGTTTAATAAAGTTAGACTAATAAAATTCCCAAAACCTCTAACACCAATTAAAATATTGGGACAAAGTATTAAGTTACAAACACTATGTTCTATACACTTTCTTATATCCGGAATGTGATTCCGAAAAATAAGTTTTGGAAATATGGATCTAGAAAATTAAACATAACGAATGTTTAAAATATGAGATTCTACATTAAAGCTTATAGAATATAACTAAGTCAGAGTACAAGTGTAAGGAAATATAAGAATGTTATACTTTCCTTACAGTACAAAATGCAGTGGAAAAAACTACTATCATGAACAAGTAACAGGATATAAATCTTTTAACCCAAATAGAAGGGTATACAAAAACCATGGATAAAGGTCACTTTATTTATACATTAAAAAATGTATGTCTTACCCACACCAGGGTAAGCCCTCGATTCAAAGGTCTGAGTCTCTATCTTGTTATCCCTGCAATCCCTAAAATTCAAGGTATTTGTAACCTCTGTCTTTTTCAGCAAGGAAGCCCTCAACATCAAGGTAGTTGGTACCTTTGTCTTCCTATCCACGGAAGTCCTCAATTGTAATCACCAAAAATCAGAGTCGCACGAAGCTAGTCTACACAAGGAAATTTTTTAATAAGTCTTTCAAATTTTCTGCACGAAGCTTAAGAGTTGATAAGAGCCTCTCTCTCTAGAAATCACTTCAACAGTATGTAAGCACATATGTCAAAGATCATTATTGAGCTCGTTCAAATGAGCTCCTATTTATAGGTTTGGCTGGAACGGTCAGATCTCTCCTCCAATGGTCATATTTTCCTTAAATTTTGGAGAGACCTGTAAATGTGTAACTTAACCAACGGTTAGTTAGAAACATAACGGACAACATTTGTTATAAATAAACATGTTTAATTAAAATCATATAATCGTTTTGTAATGAAACTAGTATAAGTATAAGCAAAACTAAAGTTAAAAATGTTAGAAAATAAATGTTCGGAGTCTAACAAAAATAGAATTCCGAGTCTTAAAATAAAGAGATATTCAGATTCTGTTTTGTAAGAATTTGGAACCTGAATTATGTAGAAATTCGGAGTCTGAAATTCTAAGGAAATTCAGATTCTGGTTTCACTAGAATTCAGAATATGAACTTACATAGTTCAAAGTCAAACTCATAGAAGTTCGGAGTCAAAATCATAGATGTTCAAAGTTGAACTAATAGATGTTTGGAATCGAACTCATAGAAGTTCAGAGTTGAACTCATATTATATCGGAGTCAAACACATAGAAGTTCAGAATCGAACTCTTAGAAGTTCGTAATCGAACTCATAGATGTTTGGAGTCGAACTAGTAAAATTTTAGAGTCGAGAATTTAGAGTGGAACTATATGAGTGTTAGTATCTAGAATTCGGAGTCGAACTATATGAGAGTTCATATCCAGAATTTGGAGTCGAACTATATGAGATTTCGAATCAAGAATTCAGAGTGGAACTTCATTACAGTTCATATCAAGAATTCGAATCCTAAAACATAATGCTTTATATCTAAGTAATATAAGATTATGAGATTTTAGGTATGAATCCAATTTTTATACTTATGAAAAATATTGATATGTGTAAGGAAATCTAGGTTAGGGTAAATTTCCTTAAGGAAGGAAATTTTCCTTAGAGAAGTAAAATATTGATTTGATTACATATAGTGTGTTTGTGATTTTCAAAACAAGAAGGAATGGAAAAGTCATAAGGAGAACCTTATTGACTCAACAATAACATGGGGTGGTCTAGATAGCACTAGGAAATCCCAATATAGATTAACATGGTGATTCCATGATATTACTGGGTGATCCCATTATAGTGATATAATGCATTGGGTATATGGTGGTGGTATACCATATAAATTTTCCAATTATAAAGGGTTTGAAAGTGTTTTACAAAAATATGCTACTCTATGTTTTCAAAAACAAGGTTTAATTGTTAGTTATATGTTTATAATGATTTTAATGATTGAGATTGTTATTACAAGGTTTTTTATTATTTATTATAATGATTGATTCCTTTCCCATGTTTTCATATTTTATGGTCCATGTATTAATTGGAGTGAGTTATTTATTGACCCACTCATGTATATTGATTATGTCATAATACACCTATGCACTCTTATTGTCATTGATGAAACATAATTGTTAATCCTTCTGATTACCTTTACTGAGCATAAAAACACACCATTTTATGTTTCGTTTTTTCTTGGTTTTAATGAATTGTAATGAATGATTTATATCTATCAAGGATTTCGCAACAATTTTGTTGATTACCTTTTGGGAAATACGAAAAGTTGGATTAAATGGGAGAAAGACTCATTTAATGACTTATGAATTGTTTATATTTGAGTATTTACAAATCCTATAAAACTCTAAAACAATCCTGTACAATGTATTGATCAAAATTTTATATTATATTTTGTAAGGGTTTGATTGAAAAAAAATTTCCAAAAAAATTAGCATATTATCCATAAATTCAAACGTATCGATTTCATCATAGGATTTGGGAGTTCAGGTTAAGGGTTGTTTTAACTAGTGTCTTTGGTAAACTAATTATTGTTGGATCGAATAAGTAGATGTATACGTATATCAGATGGAATAATACAAGAGGGGGGGGGGGTGAATTTTAGGTATAAAAACCTTTGAGTTTTAGCACTTAAGAGATTAGTATAAATGATCTTAAACTAATACAAATACAAACACCCACAATTATAGTGAGTAATGTAATACTATTAGAAAAGAAAAGTAATTGTATTCAAGATGAATACAATAATCAGAGTAAAACAAATGATGAATGATTCTAGCTTTTAGAATATAGAATCATTCAATACAATATGAAATAGAATGATTTTAATTGAAACAAATACAATTGAATATATAAAGAAGAATGGAAACAATAAAAATTCCTTTCTAATTTGAACAGCAGTGGAAAAGTAAAAGTATTACAATTATTTTGACCCAATGAGAAGGGTAATCTTTTCACCTAGAAAAAAAGGTCTCTCTCACCAACACCTTGGTAAGCCCTCGATACAATGATCGGAATGTCTGTTTGCATATCCCCTGCAGCCCTCGATACAATGATCAGACCATCTGTCTGCCTATCCCCGACAACCCTCAATTTTGTAGGTAATCGAAACCTCTGTCTTTCTATCACTTGAAATCCCTCGATATGATGATCGGATGCACAAAGCAGATGAGAGAAGTAACAATGTCTCTCTCTAAAACATGATATAATTAGAGTATCACAGTTGTTCTAAAAGTCTCTCATTCTTCTCCTTTCAGCTTCAAATGACATCCTATTTATAGGCCTCGGGTTCCAACAGTCATGTTGCCTCCAACGGTCATATTTCTCTAAAAAAACTCGGAGGGACTTGGACACCTTTCTTTATAATGGTCATATTGAAACAAAAATCATGAACTCATTTTGATTGGTTTGTAACTAACTCAACTACATCATTTTTTTAAAACATAGGATATATGAACAAGATAATTATGAGTACGATTTATATGAATCATGTGTTTTTTACTAAGTACCAAAACATATATGTAATGAATGTTATGAGTAGTAGAGACAATACAATTTCCATATTCAGTACGATCGGCATTGTATGATTGGTATGATCAGTACGATTAGCATTGTACGATTGACATGGTCAGTACGATCAGCATGATCAGTACGATCAGCATGTTTAGTACGATCAGGATGGTCAGTACGATCAGCATGCTTAGTACGATATGATAAACATGACAAAAGACATTTGTTATTTCCCAAACAAGATATACGTCAAAAGAGGACTTTTGACTCAACAGTATCTCCCTTTTTGAAAAGCACAAATCACAAAAATAAAAACTAAAAGAAATTCTTATCTCTTTCTGAGTTATTGGAAAATCTTCTGAATAAGAAATTAAATACGACAAACTCCCCCTTAGGTATGGACTTTCCTAGGGATTATATTCGCAGATTTTCCTTATGTGTTGTAAAGCAATATCCCCCTTGATTATACATTCTCCCCCTTTTTAAACAATTATGAATACGTAATAATAAACATATCCTTGATGATTTTTTTAATTTATGTTATATATCATATATCTCTTGTAATGTCTAAATATATATATAACAACCTTGTGATAAAAAATAAATAATTGGGAAAAAAATAACAACAATGAAATAATCAGAGTATGGAATTAAGGAAGATAACACATATGAGACAAGAATAATACCATGATTACATAAACTATGAAAATAATATATTAACATATAAACATTTTGAAATAATATGATAAAACAACATCATGGAATTATAGTGTTCTTTGATAAACACAGTTGCTATGTACATGGTGTCACATTAGAAAAAAACATTACACAACTCATTGAGGACTATATAAACCTAGAAACACCCTTTATTTTCATGACATGTACCTAAATTTGTATTTTATATAATAAAAAAAATAATATAGATTTATCAAATGAAAAAAATAAGGACAAGGAAATGGTTTGTATAGTATTATCATAAATAATAAATAACTCAAATAATATAATTATTACAATAAAATTAGGCATTAAAAATTCCGGGATATTCATATAAAAAATTAAAATAACAAGACATGAAAATGACATTAAATTTAAGAGAAGACATAAAAAATTGATTGGATATGTATGGATATAGACAAAAAAAAATTAAAATGTTTTAAGAAAATTCAAAATTTCCTATACTGTGGGAAGGATATTAATAATTTATTTTAAAAAAACTAAATTACATGGGTTTTATATAAATATAATTGTTTTTAGATAATATAATAGTTGAAAAAAATTGAAGATTAAAGGAACGAAAATATCTTTTAATCACACTATTAATGTTTAAACAATATTATATAAAAAGAATCATAAATTAAACCTTGTATATATATATTTATGGAAAATAAATTATTAATGTGGAAGAGTCCCATGATTTGAATATGGTACTAAAAAAGGAAAATTAAGGGAATGTGTATCCAAATATAATACGAATGATTTTGAAGATCAAATACCTTGAGTCTTTGACTCAAATGGTGAGTGTTTAGTTTCCAAAATAATTATATCAAATTGGCTTAATAAATTTTTAAAAAAAAATTCAATATATT
The DNA here is from genome assembly GCA_963277665.1 of Viscum album. NCBI lineage: Eukaryota > Viridiplantae > Streptophyta > Magnoliopsida > Santalales > Viscaceae > Viscum > Viscum album. Next base: position 1,512,056,110 of record OY728131.1, read on the forward strand.
ATTTTTATAAAATTCCATTATTTATTATTTTTATTGTCATTTAATATATAATTTATAATTTATAATTGTTTCTTGGACTTGTTTGGTCCAATTATCTAAATCTTCATTATGGAGTTGATCATCGTTTACAATGTTTTAAAAGTTTATAAAAATCTAAAAAGCAAAGAGTCATTTAGGAAATATTATTTTACCAGAACAAGAGCTGTAGATTTCAATATGGGATTTTTAATACTCATTTTTTTGAAAGGTGAGCTAATAAACAAAATTTTAGGGATAAATTTAACTTGGAAATTTATTCTTATTATCAATTATAAAATTATAAAATGTAATCTAAATAATGTTAATTGATTAATAAATAATATATTTATTTATTTATTCCTTTTTAATACTATCATTTAAAGGAGGTGATTGAGGGTTAAATTTATTGTTCATGGTGGCATTGGAAAAACCATAATATGAACAACACTTTCATTTTATAATTGTACGATAGAAAGATAAGTATTTAGATTTTCCATTATGATAATAAAATTTTAGTGTATTTATCATAATGATGTCATTATGTCAATATTTATGTAATAAATAAAGATGATATTGAATAAGAAATGAATTTAAATTATTGAACTGAGAATGTCACCTCATACTTGGCATATTTACTCTTATGTGAAACCACAAGGATCCTTATTTTTGTCTCATGGGAAGATAAAAACTCCCTAGAAAAGGTAAATATTATTAGGGAAAATGTATGGGTAGATATTTGGAAATGTAAAGATAACTAAACTGTTAGGATAAGATAGATGGTGATGTGTAGTGTTAATAAGTGGCAGAGAGTGGTGATTGTGAAAATAATTATCGTTAGATTATTATTTATCTCTCAATTCGACTAATAGTTATGATAATTGAGACTATGTAATTAATTGGTGGATTTTAGGCAATGATAGAGGTTTCCTTCATCATATATTATGCAATTAATCAATTAATTAATTTATAATGGAAAATTATATATTTTCTCACATACTACTATTTATAAAAAATTAATTTCAATAGAAAATACATAAAATTTAACTTTATAATAGTTCAATTTGATGATTACAAAAATATAATCCATTTTATGAATATAATATTTTTAAAATATGTGAAATTTAATATTAAAAACATTATTTAATGTTCTTCCTTTGATATCTTCAAAATACAAATACATATAAAAAATACCCATAGTTGCATAAAATAATATATCCATGTTTATTAAAATATTTATTATTTCATGAAACTATTTAATGAAAATATAATTCTATTAAAAAATTTTAAATTTAACATTGAAATCTATTTTTTGATGTTCTTAACTCATATATATATATATATATATATACAAAAATTGAAATCTGGGTTCATTTTTTGAATATTTTTAAAATCAAATTTTATACTTTTTAACTATACTCTGATATGAAGCCAGTATATTATTTATGAAATATTATTTTTCAATTCCATTAGTCAATTTTCTATTATTAATAGTTAAATTACAATCCTAATGGTCATATAACAATCATATAATGATAATATGGTTTTGGTCAAATTTATCATTCAATATTATATATGCATAACCATTATCATTATTCACCATTCAATATATATCTTAAAAAAGAACATTCCATTCCCTGGATTATTTCAGTCATATTTCTAAAGTATCCTTTTTTTAAATTCAATATTGTCATTGGATACACATTGAAAAATTGTGTCCTACAATTTTCCCTTTAGTATTTATACTATTATTTTATGTCAATCATTAATATAATTGTTAAATTTTGATTTAGCATGAAGGAAGAACATGCAAAATCAATAGGTACAGACATCAGGTAAAAACCCACAATGTGTAACACCCCGAGCTTCCACAATACGCTTCTCATTCAATAATGCAATAGCATGCATTATACGCAACTTCGAGTTCTAAAACACCGCGACTAATAAAAGTAGCCGTTATGAATAGTAATAACCAATTTTTAAAATAAAGAAGTTTTATATTTCAAAATGGACTTCATTTTTGGATTCGGAATATCCAAATTAGCCTATGTTGAATTTTTGGTATTTTTCTGAGAACTTCTAATTTTTTATGAGTAGTAAAAAAAACTTAAAAACAACTTTTTTAATAAAAATAATTTATAGTGATAAAGTATACTATTTAGTGGTTTTAAAGTATAATTAGAATATATTTTTACAATTTTATCCAATTTTGGTCATTAGAATTAGTTTAACATTGAATTTGGACATAAACAATTGCCAATCTTTTGATATAAATTGTTTCTTAAAAACACGCTATTTGTTGTGACAGCGGGAATTTATTATAAAATTAATTAATGAAACTTATATGTTTGTAATTTTGTAAAATAGAAATCATTTTTGAATTCGGAATATCAATTATAGCTTAGGGTAAAATTTTCGCATTGTTCTGAAAAACTTCAATTTTTAATGAATAGTGAAACCACTAAGTGGTAGTTAAATAACTGATTTTTCGTTTAAATGAAATATTACCACTTTTGTGATTTGATTTTCAAAAATCCGACATACATGGTTGTCATTAAGAAGTAAAATGTGGTTCAATGAGATTAAAATATTTTTTGGTGAATAGTAACTTTTAAGTTCTTAATCGCGATTAGAGGTAATTAGTGTAGTTTAAGGTAAAAATAATGTTTTAATAATATGAGATGAGCTTGACACATGTCCTACCCTCTTTGGATGTTCCATGGCCAACCAAGACAATCCATGGGTGAACTTGGGGACCCCATGGAGCCACTTTAGTTGGAAAATGACATAAATACCTTTTATTTAATGTTAAAGTAAAAAATGACACAAACATGAAATGTTTTACTAAAACAATTTTTACATGGGGTTATACGAGTCATATTTTTGACTATAAATAGTAATTGGAAAACTAAAAAGATTTCCTACATCATAGTAGTTTTCTTTTAATTTGTAGACATTATATAAATTAAATTATTTATGACTTCATGATGATGGAGCGATGACCTCATTATTTAACGATTTAAATAAAATGAGAAGATAATGTAAATTCCAAGGCTTAAACTTGTCCAAAGCCTATTGGATGAGTCGATTTCAAACCCTTATCACCTTATCCTCGAATTATACATGTGTGGGACTTTTATAATCCGAAAAGCGTTGTATAATAGAATAACATTTCTATACATTCCAAAAGTGCCCCTCCTCTCCACTTATAAAAGGCCCCCACCACTCCCACCTTATTCACACCTTCAAGCCATTTGGCTCGGCCAAACTCTGCCCAAATACTCTCCCAACATCCCCCAATTACTCCTAGAAGCCTCACTTTGGGCATAATTCTTTCCAAGGAAGCCTTTGTCTCAAATCAAAAAGAGTTACCCGATTTTCTAGGTAATGTCTTCTCTAATGTTGTTTGGTTTTATTTAACTTTTCCTACCCCCGAAACTCTTTTTATTCATTTCTTTTGTAACAAAACCCGTATCCTAAATATACTAGGATGTTTTTATAATAAGGATTCTAGATACACTTACACACACCTACATCTAATGGTTAAAGAACATACGGTTTCTGTGGATGGCGAATTTCTGCCTCACGAAACGATGATAGTTCAACACTCATATAACACCTTCAAAGGTGGCCATTAAGATGCCACTATATTTATATATGATATATGATATGTTTATGTTTTACTTATGCTTCTTTATTTCTCATTTATGGCATACTTTATGATTTCCATTATGGGTAAACGCGATAATTTCATTTTAGGAAGTGCGGACTACCGCCCCCTCAAAGTGATTTGAATCGTTAATACCATATGTGGGATTTATAAAGGATGGAGTAAATGGTATTATATGATATATTATACTGGAACTATATTATACATTTATATCATTATGATTTCATTCCATCAAATATGAAATAGAAATGAAAGTAGCGTTCATGCGTACGTACGGCTTACCGTCTCCATGAACGGTGCATTTCATTTGTTACCTCTAAATGTTACGTAATATTAAAAATGAATGTATATACTGTATATATATGATATATATGATATCTACATCATGAATATAATTCTGGATATAATGGATATTTCACCACATGAACAACTTGTAATTATAAGAAGTTTATTTTTGACTCAAGTACCAAAGATCAACAAAACGACCGTTATTAACATAAATAATTACACAATGTTCATAACATAGTAATAAGTGATATAAAAGGAATAATGAACATGAAAAAGGTTCTTATGTAAATAGAAATTAACTATACATTATTATTCAGGAGGTTAAAGAATGGTCGAGTCAGGACAAGACGCAAGGTACGGGAATTTCTTAACCCAACTTCCATTCTTTGGGTTAATCTCCTACTTTAAAATTATTTCATGATATTATTATGTCCTATATTGTATTTATACTTTCATTATGTGTAATTATAGTAAATTCACATAATAAGTCTATTTTATTTTAAAAATGATCTTTGAAAGGACTTCGTCTCAATCTCCTTTCATTGAGGCATATTTGGATTTATACACTTCTTTCTTTTATATATTATATAAACCCCTTTGACTTTTACGTTTATTCAAAAGGAATCTTTTTTATACAAAGTGTTTTTCTAAACGACAAAAAGGGAATGTTTTTCTTTTCGTACTTATGCGGCGACAACGACTTCTCCGCTGCCGTGACCATTATTTGAGTTTCGGCTTCCTCTACAAGCCATCATTTTTTTTAATGAAAAATAAATAAAAGGTTTTAACTTTCTTTTATTTTGGTATTGAAAATGGTTTTGAAAGCGTTTTTATTATATCAATGTGTTGTATTGATATCTTGTGATTGAAATGTGGAAATGTTTTCTTTCCTTTATGCATGTTTTATGTGATACGATTATGTTATGGTTTATGATATGTTTAAACCTATTCATATGAGTAATGCATTGGTCTTAACATGTGACGGGTGGAGCCCGCTATAGCTCCTTGATGCATCGATAGGTCTCATGAGACAACTAGACATGGAATTGGACGAGGCCCTTTCCCAATTTGATTTATGGTTTTGGCCGAGGCCTTAATCATTTTAGATGTCTTGCCCGAGGCCTTGACAAAATGTTTCAGAATGTCTGGCATTATGCATTCCATCATTATGAATGTGGTTATTGATATTGCAAGTGATTATTCGACCAGTAGAATATCCATGTGAAGAAGTGAATGGCATTATCTCATTTTACTTTTGCCATATTATGTTGAAGTTCATGTTTAAAAGGCTTTTGTTTTAGTTATACATTGCCTTAAATGTTTATGTTTATTGATGAAAGCTTCCGCTATATTGTTATCCTTACTGAGAATCTGAGCTCACCCCTTTCAATGTTTTAATATATTCCAGGATGTGAAAGAAATATTTTAGGAATGACCTGCAGGGATAGTCAGAAGAGGATATGAGTGTGGACTATGGATACTTTGATATTGTAGTTTTTCTACCTTATTTTGTAATATACCATTTATGAATGTATCTAGTGTTTCCAAGGCTACTAAACTAATCGGTCTTTCGAGACTTGATCTTTTGTGATCATGACAATGTTACGAAGTAATGCACCGACTCTGGGTAGCTGGGGTTGGGGTGTTACAGTTGGTATCAGAGGAAGTTTAGTACTAACCTTGGAATCTAGATTTAGATAAACTGTAATTAGATCACATAGCCCGAAGATAGACTTTAAGGATTAATATAGGAGAACTTCCTAGAATTTTGGTATTATAGAGATTTTGTGAGTTTTCCGAGAAATACATCCCTGTCTGGATACGAGCAGGTAGAGGCGGCTCTAGCATAGATGTACCTAGGGGTAATACCCGAAAACACCGCGTTGAGCTAGACTCGAACGGGAACTAGTGCACGACAACGGGCCTTGCTGCACTCTTGGTTACGACACTCCCGGGGGATATGCTTAGGATAATTCTCATTTTCATTACAAACCACTATGAAGGGTTATGAGTATATACATCCTCAAAGAAAACATTTCTTTTTATGATTGTGGATTATATCCATAAACAGTTCAATTTATGTAAAGTGTTTTACAAATATGGAATTATGTATTTTATTTCATAAACTAATCTAGTTTATGCCATTGTTTAGAAATGGCTCCTAGTGGAAGGAATGGAAACCGTATCAATGCACGTACTCCGTGTAGGGATTTCCCTCATGCTCAAGATAATTATTGTGGATCTGGAGATACAACTGGTGCTGATCAACTTATTACCATACTGGGACAACTCACTCAGGTTATGAATAATAACCTTGCTCGTATGGATAACCCTGATCCACAACGTGGAGGATCAATGTTAGGCTGCATCATGAGGAAACAACAACCAACATTTAATGGGGGTACAAATACCTTAGTAGCTGAGCAATGGATAAACACCTTAGAGAAAATATTCCACGCCTTGGGGAGTAGCGAATGGGAGAAGGTTATCATGGCTCTGTACCGCCTCACTGGAGATGCCGATCAATGGTGGTCATTGATTCAAAATACAAAGGAAGATGATTACTTATCGAATATGGAATAGAGGGTGTTCAAAGAGATTTTCTTAGAAAAATACTTTCCTCATGACCATCGAGCAGATATGGAAAGGCAGTTTCTGAGTCTGAAACAAAAGGAGGATGAGAATGTCGCAAAGTATGAGGCCAACTTTACAAGGTTAGCGAGGTATGCTGCATATTATATACGTAACCCAAGAAGTAATATTGATCGTTTCTTTGATGGGTTAAATCCATTTCTCCGTAGAGATTTAGTATCACAATCTTTCTCAACATACAAAGATATTTTCTCATGTGCTATCAAGACAGAAAAGGAATTCTCTAAGTCTTGTGACAACAAAGTAAAACAAGAGAAGAAGAGAATGGTGGAACAAGAGACAAATAAAGGGAAAAAGTGAAAGAAGGATTTTCCATTATGTGATAATTGTGGGAAGAATCACCCTGGTACTTGCCTAAAAGGAATGTGAGTTTGTTATAAATGTGGAGAAAAAGGTCACCAGGCGCGTGATTGCAAGGGAAAGAAGGTGGATAACAATGTTGAATGCTACAATTGTAGGGAAATGGGGCATTATGCAAATGATTGTCCAAAGCGTCAGGGAAACTTACCTCAGAAAAGGCCATGGGATCAAGGACAATCTTATGCTGTTACTACTATTGAAGCGGAATAATTAATGTATTGATTCTTTTGGACTCATGTATTATATTCTGGTTATTAGAATAATGTGATATATATATAAGGATTGTACTGCAGTACTTGTTGATTTCAGTAAGGTTTTAATATGATTAGTATTTGACAATAAGAGAAACTTTACTTTGTTTGGGGAATCTGATAAATTTATTTTGGAATTAAGAGACCTTTTAGAGAAAGTCTGGACAGAGGTATTTTGGATAACTATAAAGGTTGGAGTGGATTAAGTTGATCTTTGGATAGTATTGTTTATGGTTAAAAAATTATGAAGATTATTTCTGGAATATTATAATACTATAGTTTTAGGAAAAGGACAACCTTCAGGGTGGGGCATAACCCGTCGCGTCGGACAAAGCTGCAGGAATCGAACCCACAACCATAGTGCGATAGGCCTTTATTTCATACCACTAGTCTACAGGAATTCCCTGGTTATTTAAAAATAATTTTACTAATCTAAATGGTATGTGTTAACATTTGGAACCATATACAATTATGATAAGTATAATATTTTTGAGTTCTATTATCTTTTTGATTGAAAGATGAGTTGAAGGCTGAAACAATAATTGTCAAGCATAAATATATATATATACCTATCTCTTATTCAATGAATAAATTAATTCTTAAACATTAGTAAAGGGATATTAAAACAAAAAAATGTATTATCCTAATACCTTATGTCTTGTTGAACTGATGATATTTTAAATCAACATAGATTGATGGCTTTGAGGCCCTCAATTTGAAAGTTGATTGTGATTGATGACCTCAATCACTACCTACAAATATTTACATTTTTCCTCCAATTATATGTCTCAAATTTCCACCAATGTTCTCCTAATCGAGATAATAATTGGGTGGTGGATTTTTCATTTCCCTTTCCCTCTTATTAAGGCTAAATTTTATTAATCTTATTTCCGATGTGGGTTTTCCACAAAGGTATTTTCTATTTTCATCCTTTTATTTTCCAAGAAAAATTTCAAATTGTGAGGACGCAATTTATTGAAGGAGGGGAGAATGTAACACCCTGAGCTTCCAAAATACGCTTCTCATTCAATAATGAAATAGCTTGCATTGTACGCAACTTCGAGTTCTAAAACACCGCGACTAATCAAAGTAGACGTTATGAATATTAAAAACCACTTTCTTAAAATATATAAATTTTATATTTTAAAATGGACTTCATTTTTGGATTCGGAATATCGAAATTAGCCTATGTTGAATTTTTGGTATTTTTCCGAGAACTTCTATTTTTTTATGAATAGTGAAAAATACTTAAAAACAACTTTTTTAATCAAAATAATTTATAGTGATAAATTATACTATTTAGTGGTTTTAATGTATAATTAGAATATATTTTTACAATTTTATCCAATGGTGGTCATTATAATTAATTTAACATTGAAATTGGACACAAACAATTGCCAATCTTTTGATATAAATTATTTCTTAAAAACACGCTATTTGTTGTGACATCGGGAATTAATTATAAAATTAATTAATGAAACTTATATATTTGTAATTTTGTAAAATAGACATCATTTATGAATTCAGAATATCAATTATATCTTAGGGTGAAATTTTGGAAATCTTCTGAAAAACATCAATTTTTATGAATAGTGAAACCACTAAGTGGTAGTTAAATAACTGATTTTTCGTTTAATTGAAATATTACCTCTTCTGTGATTTGATTTTCAAATATCCGACATACATGGTTGTCATTAAGAAGTAAAATGTTGTTCAATGAGATTAAAATAATTTTTGGTTGATAGTAACTTTTAAGTTCTTAATCGAGATTAGAGGTAATTAGTGTAGTTTAAGGTAAAAATAATGTTTTAATAATATGAGATGAGCTTGACACATGTCCTACCCTAATTGGATGTGCCATGGACGACCAAGACAATCCATGGGTCATCTTGGGGACCCCATGGAGCAACTTTAGTTGTAAAATGACATAAATACCTTTTATTTAATGTTAAAGTAAAAAATGACACAAACATGAAATGTTTTACTAAAACAATTTTTAGATGGGGTTATACAAGTCATATTTTTGACTATAAATAGTAATTGGAAAGATAAAAATATTTCCTACATCATAGTAGTTTTTTATAATTTTTAGACATTATATAAATTAAATTATTTATGACATCATGATGATGCAGCGATGACCACATTATTTAACGATTTAAATAAAATGAGAAGATAATGTAAAATCCAATGCTTACACTTGTCCAAAGCCTATTGGATGATGATATTTCGAACCGTTAGCACCTTATCCTCACATTATACAAGTTTTGGACCTTTAGAATCCGAAAAGCATTGTATAATAGAATAACATTTCATTACTTTCCAAAAGTGCCCCTCCTATCCACATATAAAAGGCCCCCACCACTCCCACCTTATTCACACCTTCAAGCCATTTGGATAGGCCAAAATCTGCCCAAATACTCTCCCAAAATCCCTCACTTACTCCTAGAAGCCTCACTTTGGGAAGAATTCTTCCAAAGGAAGCCTTTGTCTCAAATCAAAAAGAGTTACACGATTTTTTATGTAATGTCTTCTCTAATGTTGTTTTGTTTTATTTAACTTCTCCAACCCCCTAAACTCTTTTTATTCATTTCTATTGTAACAAAACCAGTATCCTAAATATACTAATATGTTTTTATAAGAATGATTCGAGCTACACTTACACACACCTACATCTAATGGTTAAAGAACATACGGTTTCTGTGGATGGCGAATTTCTGCCTCACGAAAGGATGATTGTTCAACACTCATATAGCACCTTCAAAGGTGGCCATTAAGATGTCACTATATTTATATATGATATATAATATGTTTATGTTTTACTTATTCTTCTTTATTTCTCATTTATGACATACTTTATGATTTCCATTATGGGTAAACGCGATAATTTCATTTTAGGAAGTCCGGACTACCGCCCCCTCAAAGTGATTTGAATCGTTAATACCATATGTGGGATGTATAAAGGATGGAGTAAATGGGATTATATGCTATATTATACTAGAACTATATTATACATTTATATCATTATGATTTCATTCCATAAAATACGAAATAGAAATGAAAGTAGCGTTCATGCGTACGTACGACTTACCGTCTCCATGAACGGTGCATTTCATTTCTTACCTCTAAATGTTACGTAATATTATAAATGAATGTATATACTGTATATATATGATATATATGATATCTAAATCATGAATATAATTCTGGATATAATGGATATTTCACCACATGAACAACTTGTAATTATAAGAATTTTATTTTTGACTCAAGTACCAAAGATCGAAAAAACGACCGTTATTAACTTAAATAATTACATAATGTTTATAACATGGTAATAAGTGATATAAAAGGAATAATGAACATGAAAAAGGTTCTTAAGTAAAAAGAAATTAACTATAATTTATTATTCAGGAGGTTAAAGAATGGTCGAGTCAGGACAATATGCAAGGTAAGGGAATTTCTTAACCCAACATCCATTTTTTGGGTTAATCTCCTACATTAAAATTATGTCATGATATTATTATGTCCTATATTGTATTTATACTTTCATTATGTGTACTTATAGTAAATTCACATAATAAGTCTATTTTATTTTAAAAATTATCTTTGAAAGGACTTCATCTCAATCTCCTTTCATTGAGGCATATTTTGTTTTATACACTTCTTTCTTTTATACATTATATAAACCCCTTTGACTTTTACATTTACTTAAAAAGAATCTTTTTTATACGAAGTGTTTTACTAAACGAAAAAAGGGAATGTTTTTCTTTCTGCACTTATGCGGCGACAATGACTTATCCACCGCCGTGACCATTATTTGAGTTTCGACTTCCTCTAGAAGCCATCATTTTTTTATGAAAAAAAAATACAAAGTTTTAAATTTCCTTTATTTTGGTATTGAAAATGGTTTTGAAAGCGTTTTTATTATATCAATGTGTTGTATTGATATCTTGTGATTGAAATATGGAAATGTTATGTTTCCTTTATGCATGTTTTATGTGATACGATTATGTTATGGTTTGTGATATGTTTAAACCTATTCATATGAGGAATGCATTGGACTTAACATGTGACGGGTGGAGCCCTCTATAGCTCCTCGATGCTTCGGTAGGTCTCATGAGACAACTAGACGTGGAATTGGCCGAGGCCCTTTCCCAATTTGATTTATGGTTTTGGCTGAGGCCTTAATCATTTTAGACGTCTTGGCCGAGGCCTTGAAAAAATGTTTAAGAATGTCTGGCATTATGCATTCCATCATTATGAAAGTGGTTATTTATATTACATGTGATTATTCGACCAGTAGAATATCCATGTGAAGAAGTGAATGGAATTATCTCATTTTACTTTTTCCATATTATGTTGAAGTTCATGTTTAAAAGGCTTTTGTTTTATTTATACATTGCCTTATATGTTTATGTTTATTGATGAAAGCTTCCCCTATATTGTTATCCTTACTGAGCATCTGAGCTCACCCCTTTCAATGTTTTAATATTTTCCAGGATGTGAAAGAAGTATTTTTGGAATGAACTGCAGGGATAGTCAGAATAGGATATGAGTGTGGACTATGGAGACTTTTTTATTGTATTTTTTCACCTTATGTTGTAATGTAACATTTATGAATGTATCTAGTGTTTCCAAGTCTACTAATCTAATCGGTCTTTCAAGACTTGATCTTTTGTGATCATGCCAATGTTACGAAGTAATGCACCGACTCTGGGTAGCTGGGGTCGGGGCGTTACACAATGGGCCTAGGGAGGCCTTACATAATGAAGGCTAAGTTGATCCCATTTCATCTTCTTGACTCCCTCTGGTGTAATGAAGGTGGTACTTGGGAAGCAAGTAATGATGGGGCCCTGGGGACCCCACAACCATAGGAGAAAAATGGTCATCCACTCTATTTTCATCATGCGATGTATGAATCACCAGAGTGTTGCCAGCGAGAGTAGCATTGTATTTTCTAATATTATTCATAATAGACTAGAGAATAGATACTTTGGGGTGAATAACATCATGGATATTCATGGAATCAGTTTCCACCGTATCAAGTGTAATATAATGCCGGGAAGAGAGTGCCAGCCCCATTTTTTGGGCTTTGGCCTCTACCTGAAAAGTACTACCATGGAAATAATATATATAAAAGGCAATATGAACCCTCCCATATTAATCTCGAACTAATACTCCTCCATACATTATTCTCATGATGTGAAAACCATAGATAATTTATTTGTAACCCAAATTTGGCAGTTACCACCACACCTAATTCCCCTTCTGACCAAATGAGGGAGGTTTTCCCAATGTAGAGCTCACATGTAGAAAACATAGGTATGGTGCATCACATCAATTGATGATAATTCTAACCATATCCACTAGAAGAGTTTGATTTTGTTATATAATTAATCATATTTAGGATGAGACTCCCTTAAACATGGCCTTATTTCTGGCCTTTCAAATTCACATGCCCCTCACACTAAAAATAACCAACCATTCCATTCTTTCCAATCCCACTATAGAAAATCCCTGAATCCATCTACCAACAAAAGTGGAACCTCAAAGCTATGGGGACAATAGTGTAGTGAACTCCCCAAAAAATTTCCACACTACTAGGGCTTATTCCCCCTCAAAGAACATGTGATCTCCATCCTCTTCATGGTGAGTGTTGAAATAGTGTAATTGGGATACAATATTGATAACCATCATTTTCACATTTTAGTTTATGGGAATCACATGGTTTTTTAACCTCCATGTGGAAAAATTGATTTTCTTGGAGTTTTCATGCACCATAATGTGCTATTCTAGCTATGAAACTTCCACGGATTCATTCATATACTATAGAATACCCTAGGGTATATGGTTCCTAATAGTTATAGCGTAAATATGAATACATATAATTTGGAATTCAAAGTAATAAGGTCATGTACCTCACATTTCTTCTCAACCAGAACATCTCGTGTAAAACATGGATGCAGGCTGGCATCTTTTACAGAAATCAAAGTAGTAGGGCACCCTAGAAATCCAATCGTGGAACCCTCCTAGTTGTGCTTCCAAAGAGGATGTCACCTTTCTCGAAAATCCATCATGAATGAGCAAGAATAGTCATGATTAGGGGGATGGTCAAGGACCAGTATAGAAATGATGGAACATTGGAATACCCTTCATTCCCACTATAATTATGTGATATAATTTTACACCAAAGGGTGCGCTCTTCCACGGTCTCCTAGGAATTATTTTCATGCATATAGTGGCTGGTGTCCTAGAGGCTCTTAACATTGATCTCTCCTTAAAGAATGGGCATTGGCATTCTACCCCAAGAAGTCCAGTGCTATTTTTCGTGGGAAAGAGCATCCCATACAAAACAAGCCATGAGTTTCTCAATTTTATTAATAACCCCCTTAGTGATATTGAAATTAGAGATGGCATATACATGTATGGAAGAGAGAACATAATTAAATAACGAAATTTTACCCCCAAAGGATAAGTAACAGTTTTTATTATTAAGAATACAAACAGTTATCTTATTTACTATATTATCATATTCACAAATACATAGGTAGCCTAGGGAATCAGGGTCCCAAATAACCCAATGGAAGAGTGCCAATTTACATGTCAAGCCCATTTCTCAAGGAGGTGTCTTATCTCTGGGTGCATCTATTGGATATATTTGTGTTACTCTTCGTCTTATTGATCACATGTCAACTACAATGACAATATTTTTACAGTATCATATTGATCCCTTATATCGATATTCTATAAGAATTATTGAAATTGATGGAATCATCCACAAACATCAGTTGTGAAATAGAAGGGTGATCCAATTTTTTTCAGAAAGAAATTATATCCCCGATTCAAATATTCTATTAATAATCCTAATGAGGGTGTGCTACATGAGAATAAAGATGGTAGGGGAGATGATGTCTCCTTGTCTATGCCTGCTATTTGTCTTGAACACACCAGGAGTCTTTCGAATAAAGGAAAAAAGCATCCAAAATGATATAAACCATTGAAAAATGAGGTTAGTATACCACAATGTGAGACCCATAACCTTGAGCACCTAGTTTATGAAACCCCATTACATTCTGTCATATACGTTGTTCATGTCTAGCTTTAACGCCATGTTCAAACCGTCAGTCTTGATGTTAATATCTCAAATCATTTTCTGAGCAAGAGTGGTTGATCCCTAGATAGAAATACCCTTTAAAAATCCATGTTTCTCAAGAAAAAAACACTGAGGAATATGAATGGACAACCTTGATTTTATGATATCTGAAAATATTTTTTATGGGAAGTTGTACGTACATATCGGCCAGTAGTCATGAATGTAAGACTATTCCTTGATCTTTGGATGAAGGACATGGGTCATAGTTGCAGCCACCCATAGAATATGGAAACCAAAAAATAAGACTTGAGTGGCCACTATATTCTCATCATTAACTACATCTCAAGATTCCATGTAGAACGACCCTTGAAAGACATCGGAGTCAGATACACACTCTGAGTTGAGTCTTAACATGTAATAATAGACTTCCATATCCCCAAGAATTGCCTCCCAATGTCTATTATACTACTCAAATACAAGGGTGGGGATTACCTTCAGTAGCTCCAAACTCCCTCTTGGATACACGTTTTCCATGTTCGGGTTAGGATCTATAAGAATCCTTTTAAAATAAGAAATATTCATTCCCCCTAACGTAATATATGAATTGTTTCTACTTATTTAAAAAATTATTAATTCATGATGTGTAATGTTCCTCTAAAATTTAGAAGTCTTTATTTGGGAATTTACTATATAATATAACAAAATATTCATACTGAATCATGCGTTATTTTTCTAATATAATGAAATTTTAGTTTATGTACTACTTTACCAGTTTTGAAATTTCACTCTCAAAACAGCACTTCACACATTCTAATGAATCAAATTAATAAATTTTTCTTCATTATATATTGGGTTCTTTAGTTTCCTTTTTGTATTTATAATTCTTCTATAGTATTATGGCTAGGAGAGATTCAACGGTGTGTATAATATTATATATACATTATAATATAATTAAAATTTATCTTCTTAAGAGACATAATTTATTAACAATACAACCTCTATATTGAGTATATATAAAGTATTTGTTATGTATATTCTCAATATGGACATGTGTTACATGTCATATAATTGGAATAATTTTTTTGGGAGTAAAAGTTGATATGGAACCACTCTAACTTGATTAAGAATCCCAAAGGGGAAATATATACAAGACCTAGAGATTCCATCTTCAAAAAACTCATGAATCCATTCCAATAAGTTAAGAAAAGGAAAAATTTATAAACAACCTTAATCTTTACATCTTATCGTTGTTTATTATCTTAACTCTTATGTTTTCTATTTTATTTTCTGATATGATACAAATATATTGTTGACTATAAATACCATTTCATCCATAATATTGTGTCCAAAATGAGTGCATTTTATATCTTTAAAATGTCATATTTGAGTTATTCATTTCTATTGACAGATGGATTAATAAATATCCATCTCAATTCTTGATTTAATTTCATTGTCAAATGTGAACTCAACTAAAGTAAGATATTGGTTTCAGAATTTAATGATGTCCATAGAGAAATATCTCAACATATTCTTTAGTTTCTGAATAGACTGCTAATATTTTCTATTATTATGTGGGTGATAATATGTAATGATGTTCAACTCGTGTTTTAAATAATGCAGGATACTTTTCCAAAAAAATTATGATCATTAAATCTCAATCGGATATAATCAATATTGGTGTTTCATGTATCCCCCATCTATAATTTATTTCAACTCATGAAGATCATGTGATATATCAATTTTAATAGAAACGAATTGAGTAGTATTTTTATGATAGAACACTACAACCCATGTTGCATTGATGATTATGGATTTCATTGGATGTCCCATTATAAAATCCATGCCCTTGTTCACATATTTTCATATTAGTAAGGGAAATGTTTCTATTATTCATTTGGACATTCTCTATTATTCCTTCAACAATTGAAATAGCGGTAATAGAAATGTATATTTATCAATACAATTATCTATATTATACAACCAAAAAATCTCTCAGAGATCTATACACATAAATTTAATCTCATTGTGGCTAAAAAATGAGGATCTCTATGCATCATTCAATATCCTCTTATTTATCTCACGTTCTGGTGGTACATAGAGTCTTTTAAAATATTCCATTACATTGTCTTTATCAATGTTGGTTTTTTAATATTTCTACCTTCTTATAACATTTATTATCATTTATTATTTCTATTCCATTACTTTAATAATTCTTAAATTTCTAAAAACTGCTTAGTTGAATAATAATTTCAGCTAGGTATGTTGTTATTTCATCGATTATGATTCCCATGTCTATCATTTTGATCATTAAGATGATTTAATCCCTATAAATAATCATCAAGAATAATATTTCTGGATATTATGTTCAAATTGAATGTCCTGCATTATTTTCCTACTCATCATAATAATGGAATATGAATTCAAAATCATTGATTAACTCTAGCTACATTTATTATCAGATGTTTAGATCCTTCTACTGGAATATATACCTATGATTCTTATGATATGTATATATGTCACCCTACTATCCATAGATTAAATGTTTCTAAAGCATAAATATATATATTAATATATCAAAATCTAGATCATATATTAGTTATATCATTACAATGATATTCAATAATTGCTTATCATAAGCAATCATATTTCTAATTTTCACGAGATCAAAACCCAATACCTTCAATGGAGCATCATTGTGAATCAAACTTTCTCCCCCACTTGTGGTTACTGTGAATACAATTGATGTAATGAGAAATTTAGTAAAATCTATGAATCTATGTTAACATTTAATAGTTATTAAAAACATTACACCATTCCAATTTGGCTTGGTCATTAATTTGGAACCCCATGAGATAATTCTAACAAATTTTGGATATCACCTGGATTATATGAAGGAACTATATATCCATCTTAGAAATTTTAGTCTAGACCACACCACAACAACCTTTTTTTGAAAGGATCCAAAAATATCCCTTTATTAATGATAACATTGAAAATAATTTTTTTTCAATAAAAATACATATTTACTATACATTTTATATATATTATACTTTCTGAAATCCTTGAGAATATTATTTAAATTCCCCTAATTTTCCTCCATATATAAAAAATAATTATAATATCAAATATAAAAAAAATAAATTCATTATGGGAATATATAAAGACTCTATTCGTTGTGTCCATGAATATTAGGGGAGTGTTTGTGTTTCTGAACTTCATCACTATAAACTGATATTGTTCATAACATATTTGACATATAATCACAAGAATATAATCCTTCTTAAACATCAATTATTGATATCCAAACAAAGGAATCACAAGTCATCCACTAGGTTAATATTGAGATAATATGTTATTATCTCTTTTATGGTCAATTTGAATATAATCATACATGTCAGAGCATGTATCAACTTTTAGTATCCGTTACTATATTTTATTTCTAGGGGAACACAAAATCATTATATTTCAAAAATTTGTATAGTTTACAATATTTTTCTTGTCCAAAGGGTTTTAACAAGTTTTATCTAATCCTAATTCAAACAAATAGTGAAACCATTCTTTGATAGTAATTTTATATAACCAAATACTTTGATAGAGTTTTGTCTATGATTTTTAATAAAATGATCCATAATACACACCCCAAAAGATCTATAGGTTTAATTTCATTGATATAGTACTCAGGAAAAGAATTAGTATAAGAATAAGATGAATCAATATTATCTTTTTGACAAATTAATAAGATATTTTATTTCTTTTAGATTATATTGAAACATAGGATTCATTTCAGATATAGATAAAAAAATTATTTTCCATAAAGACTAGTAGGTGAATAAAAAATTAAAACATAATAAAATGTTACAAATACATGGAAAAAGTTTTCCCATGGTAGAATAATAGGCAAGAATCATATATAATAACATAAAAAAGTGGCGTGATAAGATGGTATGATAATATAATTGAATCATTGAAATGATGAAATAATATAAAACATGACATTCGTTGAATAGGTCATGGATATCAGAAAAGGCAATATAATATTGGGGGCTACGTTAACCACTAATGAACCATATATGGTATCTCCTGAGACGAAATAATTATGAAATGAATTGGGGAGATATATAATTCTAGGACCACTCTTCATATTCATATCATTTTAATTCATATGTGTGATAGATAAGTAAATAAATCATAATTCAAAATCTTCTGTAAAAACAATGAAAATTAATTGGTTTATGAAATCTTACCTCCGATAACAACAAAATAAAATATCATAATAAATATTTTGATCGAAGTAAATAATATATCATGTATATATATATACGAAATAAGAATCAGATATCAAGAAACCTTTCTCTATTTATATGAAGAAATCAAAAAGATAGTGGAGAAGTATGATTGGAAAGGAACAAATTATGTGGGAATTTTGGAAAAGGGTATATAAATCATAAAGAGGGTAAGATAACAATAATTTTGATAAACCCAAAAATATAACCATGTGGTTATAAATAGATAAATTTCTTTATTTAGATAATATAGAATGTTCTATTCATTTTATAATTCATTACATGAATAGAGATCAGTATAAAATAACATCTTCTCAGAGGAATTTCCCTCAAAAAAGAATATAATCATTGTATATATATGTTGGAAACATATTTAAATAATACATAAGAATCACGTGAAAATAATATTTATTTAAATTAAGAAAAAATAATTAGAAATAATAACCCAAATTTAATTAGGATGGTTGAAAAGATCCATTATATCATGTCCATGAATCGTTTAGTGTGTTTGTTTGTCCTCATAAAAAAAACAATATATTTATTAAGAATATTTTTCCTGTAAAATAATTTTTATCATGGTAATTTTTTGATATTTTTTAGTAATATATTATATATTAATTTAATATTTTCTACTTATATTTCTTCAGTTGACTTCTCTCAAAATGATTTAGTAAGTTGATCATGGATCAACGTGTCGTAAAAGAGATCCAAACTCTCTGTAATGGTTGGTTTATTGGGTGATTATTATTTCATTAGAAAAATACTATAACAGTTCAATAAATTATCCATAATATTTTTAAATTTTTATTGTTTCAAAATAATTATATTTTTAATATTTAAAATTACCATGAATATTTATTTTTAGAATCATTAATATATGATAA